>OX422222.1:208342613-209542613 GCA_949130495.1 Sambucus nigra
TTTCTGAGCTTCCCTTCCTTCAGCATCTTCTCAATCTCGTCTTTCAGAGCAAAGCATTTATCCGTCACGTGGCCGTGGTCCTGGTGAAATTCGCACCACAGGTTCTTATTCCTCTTGCCGGGGGCTGCCCTTAGCTTCTCAGGCCACTTCAGCGTCCGGTCACTCTTTATCTCATTGAGGATCTGTTCACAGCTGACCGTCAGAGGGGTGTACCCCGCGAACTTGTCATCCATGGATCTCTTCTTCCCCTCTTTGTTCTTCTTGGGATATTTACTCCCACTGGCACCTCCTCTTTTGTCCTCATATTTTGCGGCCATCGCCTCTTCGGCGTTCATCACCTTTCCTGCTGTCGATAACAGCTCGGCCATCGTCCTCGGAGAGTCTTCAGCAAGCTTCCATAATAGCTTCCCCTTTTGGAGTCCTCCAATCAGGGCTGTCATAGCTATGCTCTCCTCATAGTCTTCTACCTCCAGCTTCTCCTTATTGAATCTGGCTATATAGTCCCGCAGACTCTCGCTCTTCCCCTGCTTAACATAGAGCAGGTGGGTGGTCTTCTTCTGTGGCCTCACCCCGAAGCAGAAATTATGGATGAACAAGTCTGCCAACTGCTTAAAGTTTCCAATGGAATTTTTTGGAAGAGACGTGTACCACACATGCGCAGCCCCTGTCAGGGTACCAGAGAAGGCACGACACCTCATCTCATCTGAGATAGAGTATATGTCTGCCGCCGACTGATACATCTCCACGTGGTGGATGGGGTTGGTGCTCCCGTCATACCTTGGGGTGACCATAGGTGGCTTGAACTTTGACGGCGTGGGGAAGTTAACTATCTTTGCCACAAAGGGTGAGCCTATGGTGTATCCCCTCTGAAGAGGGTCTCGGCTCTTCAATATATCACCAATATTATCCTCTAACCGCTGGATTGAGTCATTCCAGGGCCTCACAGGGTCGGCCTGGCCGATGTTATCCCCTGCTGCCTCTCCGAGGTGGACGAAGGGTTCTGCTGCAGCAGGCCTGTGTCGACTGTTCACTTCCCCTTGGTCGTCATCTCATCCTCGGGGTCGGCCATCGGCCGCCTCCCTCCTGGATCTTGCAGCACTCCTTGGCCTGGACAACTGTTCTCGCAGGTCATTTACTGGGCCTAGCCTCTCAAAGGCCGACCCCCTGCTTAAGCGATCAAAAGCAGAGCCTCTTGGACGATCATCAGGGTTTGGTCTCCCGCACTTTCCCCTACTGTCCTGGAGGGGTCGCACAGTGTTGTTGGAGACCTCGTAAGGTTCCCAGCACTCTATAGGAGCCTCCTCTCCCTCCAGATCGTCATACCTGTCCTCAGGGCAAGGGTTCCCTTGCCTCCCCAGGCGTAAACGCCGGGGGTCAGCAACATCCCTACGCCGCTGAGGGGGTGATAGGTCTTTGCGTGGTGCCTGGGGTGGTCCCCTGGCCTCATGCTGCCCTGGAGCTGCTGCTGGAGTAATCATCTCAGGCAAAACCCCTGGTGCTCTTAGTATATTCTGGCTTAGAGCTGTGAACTGCTCCTGCATCATCCGCTGGCTTGCTGCTAGAGATTTTAGGGCTGCCGCCACATCAGCCATCTCAGACTGAGGCGGCGGCTGACTGGAACTAGGTCTTCCCCCTCATCCGCTGGGGGAAGTGGTGGTGGTGGCATCTCAGGTGCCATGCGTTTGAGCTAAAACAGCTGAAGTATGGTGAGCTTGGGAACCTTAATGGGTCTCTTTCAATGGTGAAACACCTCCTCTCAGGGGGAGTGTTGGTTCACCACCAGAGTGCCCAGTGTGGTCAAGCTGTACAAATGAAGAGATGTCTTCTCGTTCCCACAAACGGCGCCAAACTGATGATGCTAAGATTTAGCACCACCAGATAAGTGTTAGTGAGCTCAAACAGTAGAAGCCATGGCAGCCATAGAGATGCAAGTATATGAGTATGTAAGTGTATAGAAGGGGATGAGTATAAGAGGAAATAAGACAATGATGTATAGTGGTTCAGCCAATTTGGCCTACATCCACTGTGAGTGTGTGATCCACTAAGTATGGGCACTAATGGCCTTGGATACAACACACTTAACCCTCTCTCTCTCTCTCTACTGTGTATACAAGCAGAGTTTTAGCTAGGGCTACAGTTAATGGATTCATCCCCTGTAGGGTTGTAGATAACAAGTATATATAGGTCTTGGGGGGTGTAGTGTACCCCCCAAGTAAGCATGGTGCATGTGAATAATGATCTAGCCAATCCCCTGTTGACACCTGTAGGTGCCAAATGATGACATAATATTCCCTCACGCGAGGGTGTGATTCTGTTATAACGGTCTGCCACGTGTCATATGAGCCTGACGCGCACTGTTCCACGCGTGTCCCAAACCACGCGCTGTCATGATGTCACCCTCGGCCTATGAGCCGAGGCCGAGGGCAAAGTTTCTTCCGGTAGTGAGCCTGGCTTGATTCTGGCCTCGTACTGTCGTACCCTCGTAGGGTCGTCCGAAGCCTGGGGAAGGGTCGGCCCCTCGTAGGGTCGCCTGGAGCCTGGTGTAGGGTCGGCCCCTCGTAGGGTCGTCTAGATCCTGGTGGAGGGTCGTCCCCTCGTAGGGTCGTCTAGATCCTGGTGGAGGGTCGGCCCCTTGTAGGGTCGTCTGGGCCTGGTGGTGGCCAGCTGGGGCCTGCTGAAGGGTCGGCCCATCGTAGGGTCGTCTGTATTGGAGGTAATCTTCATCCAGGCTGAGGGTATAAACGGGTATATCACTTATTAAATCAATGAACATGAATATGTTTTAAGCATTTTCAAACACTAAGTAGTCTAATAATAGAATATGAATTATATAATCTTGCGGGAAATGCAAGATGGTGAAATGTCAATAGTCGTATGCACTCCACACGTTTCATCCCCAGTACATATATCTTTAACAACTAATCCCTGGAAATATTAAACATTGAAAATATATTCACAAAGTAAGCGATGTAAATAGATATCTAAATGTGTTTCTTTTGATATCAATGTTTTTATTTCTCTTATAATTACAAACTTATTATCATGAATCAAACTATTATTAAAGCTGGCTTACTTCATTTCATGCGGTTGGAGGTATTGTAACCTCTTTGGGCTACAACTTTTTTTACCTTTGACTATGCATTAAGAAATTCCTGCAAAAAAAAAAAAGAGTACTAATTTTCAATTACTGAAAACGAACACCACTCATAAGTAATTGCATTCACCACCTAAAACTCTTACACACGCATCATATTCTCTGTAGTTACTTGTAGATGAGATAATAGATGGGATAGGTAACCGTGAAGCAAGAGACATAAATGAAGAGCTATAAAAAATATTTTTAAAATTATTACATGTAAAAGTTAGAAATTATCCTAATCTCGAGTTTACCTTAAAAAATGACCTATCACGTTTTGAGTAAGATAATCAGGAATTAGATCACGATTAAGGTAGTTCAAAACCAAGAATGAGCTCATGTTTTCTAACTAAACAAGTAAAAACACAACCAAATTAACCTTATCTTTCTTTTGGTCACCATGAGGGATTAGATCTCTCAACATCGGCATAATGAATTTCAAATACAATATTTAAAATGCTGGAAAAAAGAAGAAATCCTTAATTTGATGGTTCATATGTGATCTATATCCACAAACACGGATCCTCATATGCTTAATAGTTGAAGAATAAACCCTCTCGCTCGCTCTACTCGTACATACATTAAACAAAGTAAAAATAAAAATGGAGAGATTATATTTAGGCAGTGGGAGGCTATTCTTGAACTTAAAATCTGGGGACAAAATTGAAAGATAGATCAAATCTATAGTAGAAAAGATAGAAGAGTGTGTTAACAAACTCTTTCATTCACTATATAATGTTCAACATGAACCCCACAAAAATTAATTTGGATGGCAAAATGTTGAGCGTTAAGAAGAGAGGTTGATTAAATATGCTTGTCAATGATCTTGCTCCTTTTACACTGCTTTATTGTTGAGTGTTAGGATCGTGGGGAGTTTAAATTAGGGGAAAGTACTCTTAAGTTTCTTACAAATAAATTTTAAACACTAAAGTAATTTTGACAAATTTTAAACACTTAGGTCCACTAATTCTCTTCTTGTACAAGTCCACGCTAGTGGCATACCAAGTGGACCTAATTGTAAATTGTCCTTAAATATTTAAAAATTATTACCAAGAAACCTAAATGTAAATTGCCCTTTAAATTATGATCAGTGCCTTACTTTTCCCATCGGCCCTTACTAATATGCTACATGTTAAATTTGATTAAGTTAAAGATATGGTAATATTACAGAAGAAGAATTGTGTGTGTAATAGGCCATCGAGAGATAGATCTTTTTATTGGGAGAAGTCAAGCATCAAGAAGCAACAGTGATTATTTGAGTGAGCAGTTCAACTCCCTGCATTACTGATTGATAAGAAATCGTTAAGACACTGGATGATAAGAAATCATACATTAACAGGGGCACTGGATTTATAAGAAAACAAGTAAATCGGTCCCTTTTTGGCATTACTTATCCACTCAACAATTCAGGGTAAATATCTCAACTCGACAATGATGCCTAAAATTAACACATGTGGCCAGTAGATAAATGGCAGCTGGAATTGAGAATTGATACAAAGTTTAAGAAGCTAAAGTTTGCTAAATTGGCCTATCCATTATAATAATGTAATTCTTGACTAGGGGTTCACTTGAGATTTTAAACGTAATAAAGCTTAATCTTATATTAAGCTCATTTATATGTAGACCAACTCGGTAAACCTTCACTGTTTATCAGAAACAAGATTTGTTATATTATCAGAAGGAAGTGGATAAAAGCATACATCCCACAAGGAAATGCCCTTCGTCAACTCAAAGCAAAAAAAATCTGGCGCTACAACAATGAAGTTAGAACGATAAAACTAATTCAAAATGTATATGCACATTCATGTGTATGATATCATTAACCTATTACCCCTATGATACAGTTTAATTTATTATCTTAAATAATCCAGATCGACGGTCAATATTCAAATACAAATTCTTCATCTCCCTAAAATAAGAATGATCCATCCTTCAATAAGGGCTGGTCCATCCTCCTCATGAACCCCAATAACCAGAATGATCCGTCTTTCAATCGATGTAAAAATCATCTTGATTAAAACTTCGGTGACTTCAGATTTTCAGCTAAAAAAACTACATAATATCTTAACAAATTAAATTATAATTTATTTATCGGGTAAAGACTTCTTAATGTGACATGAGAGTCTGAACCGTAAAGAGAAGGATTACTTACCCCTAGTGTATAAATGAATTTTATCGGATTATGCATATTATTGACCTTTGGGCCACACACACACACACACACACACACACACACACACATATATATATATATATATATATATATATATATATAGGTAGGCTCCTCGCAGATGTGTTGGCGTACATCAATTTTTTTTAAATATTTAAAATAATATTTTTGAGTTGATTTTTTTATGTGATATTTAAACATTTCAACGGACCCATATAAAAAAATCAACTCAAAAAACTTCTTCTGCTATTTTTAAAAAATCGATCAAACTTTCGCACCTTTTAAAGTCCTTTAAAAGAGCAAAAGTTTGACCGATTTTTTAAAAATAGCAAAAAAAAAAAAATTTGCTGATTTTTTTATAGGCAATTTACAATTAGGTCCATTGATAACAATTTTTAAACATTTAAGGACAATTTATAATTAGGTCCATTTGTTAGGCCACTAGTGTGGACTTCTACAAGAAGGGAATTAGTGGACCTAAGTATTTAAAATTTGTCAAAATTCCTTTAGTGTTTAAAATTTGTTCGTGAGAGACCTAAGAGTAATTTCCCCTTTCTTATATGGGTCCTTTGAAATGTTTAAATACCACACACAAAAAATCAGCTCAAAAATATTTTGTTTACTAATTTATAAGAATGATATACAAACTTAGTGTGCACACACACACATATATATATATATATATATAGAGAGAGAGAGAGAGAGAGTCAGACTATAGTACATCATGTTCTATATATTACCTATGCATCACGCCTAATTCTAGGCCCTATTTTTTTTTTTTAAATTTTAAATTTTGCCCTTGAAATTAACCTTCCAATCAACCCATATGCAAAAAATTAGGTCAAAATACATTTTGTATCTATTTTTTAAAAATCCACAAAAAACTGCTAAAAATACCTTATTTATAAGGGTCTACGCCAGCAGTTTTTTGTGATTTTTTTAAAAATAGCTACAAAATGTATTTTGACCTAATTTTTTGTATATGGGTTGATTGGAAGGTTAATTTCAAGGAAAAAATATAAAATTTGAAAAAAAAAATTCTAGGACCTAGAATTAGTTGTGATGTACGGTGTGATGTATAGTGCATGATGTTGGTGAGCCTTCCCCTCTCTCTCTCTCTCTCTCTCTATATATATATATATATATATATATATATATGTGTGTGTGTGTGTGTGTGTGTGTGTGTGTGTGTGTGTGAAGATGGTCATATTAAACATGAAGTGGGCATAACTCGAACCTGATATGAAAGACAACAGGATAAATCTGGTCATTTATTGACATAAGCCGTATCACAATCTACTAACAAGTATATCTTAATAGGTTGAGTTAGTTCAAACACTAAAACCCAAAAGACACATGAACAAACATGTTTACCCGATAATTTTAAGATCAAGTCTATAATTGTTTAGAGTTATATGAATTGAAGTGTTTCCATAAATTTCATGTATGGTTCAAAGGTTTCATTTAATTTTTCAAACTGAGAAGCAAGGGGACTAAGGAAGTTCTCACTTTAATTTTAATCTCTTGAGAACACATATTGATAAAATCTCTTTGTGCCTTCTAAGTACGAAACTTATATTGAATTTGGGCAGCAACTGCCATCCTTTTGTGTGTCTCGTGGTTACTAAAGGCCTGTTGAATCTTTATTATAGTAATTATACTGTGTGCTTCATTCTTCATATTTGAAATTTCAACTACTTTCATTCATAACTTATGTGAGTGATTCATGATCGCAGCACGTCAATCCATGAGACTTCTGAAATGAAGTAAAAAACAATCAATGACTTACAAAATAAACTAGTATTACCTTTCCCCTCCTTCTTTAACCAGACTTAGGACCGACAATGCTTAAATTAATATTAACAATGGCAGAGTTAAAAGGGGTTTTCTAATAAAAACACAGTCCAAATTAGGTCCGAAAATAATATTGATAGCTCAAACAAAGTTCACAATATAAATATTGTACAAATTAAGTCCAAATCAAAATCATAAACTAAGTCCAAAACAAAATAATAGTCTAAATCCATAAAATAAACATATTTTAGCCAACAATCCATCCAAATCAAATATCCCCCCAAAACTATGTCAGCAAAAGTGTATTGGCAACATTGAGGGGCATCAAACAACCTAGCATCCGACTTCATCACTTCTTCCATATATACATTCCTTTCTCTGACTCCACTTCGCTTACCATAACATATATCCTGTTTTGCACATGTCAAGACATATCCCTTTGCCGATTCTTCATTGTACATATCAAGCAAGATGACTTTGGCATTATTGGTAGGAGAAGGTGTGGTCATGCAAAAAAGACAAGAAGCTGATGCAAAAACATTATCCAAACTTTGATAAATATTCCTACATGACTGACTTGTATCAGATCCATGCTCACTTATCGGGGTAATTGGTGGACAATTTTCGTTTTGAGAATAGCAAGCATGAACCAAACTTTGTATCGCATCCTATAACAAAATGGATCAAACTATCGAAAGTTATTTTTATTACATCTTGATAGGTATGTTAAATAAATGAAACTATATAACATACATATATACCAAATTTGTGTGTTGTTTTCCTCAAATATTTTATTAACGAAGGAGATGATCTCTTCCTTCAATATATTTATGCCATAATTTTCCTTTTTTTTTGTTTAATCTTGGTCTTTGCTATCATTAAATGCATTAACTGCTTCTTTGAAACAAAGGGATAAACAGCAGGTTCTCCTCCCTTTTTTTACTTTCCAAAAACCTATGTCAACGTATCATTCTCTAGGCATTGGATCTTTCTAATACCCTTTTCACTCTCGCTCAATCTTTCTTCCATCGTAACCTTTAGTTTTTTTTTTTATCAAATTATAGTTATAGAACAGAATGAGAAAAATTCATTAATAAACATAACGAATAGTGCTAAAAATACTATTATTTTTCATGTAAATATGCACATAGTAAAGCTTAGCACTATTTAGGAGATTCCAATTATGTCCTCATGTCCCACAAATCATGTATATACTCGCTATAATTCTTGTTCTAGGTTTGCTTCAACCATTAATTTAAATATAACATATTATACACAAAAGTAGTGATGATAATTAAAAAAATTATCATGATACATACCATTTCGTATTCTAAAGCAGCATAGGTTCCACACCCAAGTGTATGGGAAAATTCTACATTGATTCTATTGTTGGCATTTTGAATGTCTTGTGCCTTCTTTGTTACTTTACTTTCATTCTCACAAAACGATCTCCATAAGTCGAGATCATCACCTTATGCTAGGACTCCAGGATGGTCTTCGGTAGGCAAAAAAACATCTCATATTATTTTTGTGTTCTTAAACTTTTGTGTAAATCTCTCTGCCATCAACCGGAGATCCGGCTCCGATTCAACATTGAGCTCAAGTTGTCGCTACAATTAATAAATAAGTAAAACAATGAAGATAATGAATAACTAAGTTATGTTTATTTTATATACCAATAAAGTATTCCAAATATCATATTTGTAGTTGAATATAATCAATAACTGAGTCATGTTTACTAAGTCATGTTTATTTTATATACCAATTAACATTAACCAAGGCAATTTCTATATTAGGGAAATATTCTCCTTCGTCGTTCTTCGATAACAACATTGACTTGCTTGTGCATTTATGCGATGAGCTTTTATTGTGTCGTCCCACACTACACCAAAATGGTCAAATTAGCACCCTTCAACCAGCCAGCCTTGTCACGGTCAATGACCGTGACAAAAAAATATGTATTTTTTGTCACTGTCATTGACCGTGATAAGGCCGTGACAAAGGCTTGT
This sequence comes from Sambucus nigra, assembly GCA_949130495.1. Classification (NCBI taxonomy): domain Eukaryota; kingdom Viridiplantae; phylum Streptophyta; class Magnoliopsida; order Dipsacales; family Adoxaceae; genus Sambucus; species Sambucus nigra. The sequence continues at coordinate 208,351,723 of OX422222.1, forward strand.
CACGGTCAACGATCGTGAGAACCTTTTAAACTTGTCACGGTCAATGACCGTGACAACTTTGACAATAACAAAAACTCTCCCTCTTCTTTTTTTCCCACCGTTTTCTATTTCCTCCATTTCTCTCTCTCTCTCTCTCTCTCTCTCTCTCTCTCTCTCTCTCTCTCTCTATCTATCTATCTATCTATCCATCTATCTATCTATCTATCTATCTATCTATCTATACGATTTTTATACGTTTTATCTCTTTATGTCTCTTCCATTTGTATATATGTGTGGGTGTGTATATATGTGTGTGTAAATGTGCGTGCATATGTGTGTGTGGTGGGGGGAGGGGGCAGGGTTGGGGGTGGGTGTATATGCGTGTGTGTGTATATATGCATGTGTGTGTATATATATATGTCCGTGTGTGTGTATGTATATGTGTGTGTGTGTGAGAGAGAGTGCGTGTGTGTGGTGGTGGGGGGGGGGGGGAGGGGGAAATGGGGCGGGGGGGGGGGGGGGGGCTTGTTAATTTTTTTTAATTAAATTTTGATTGGTTTATTAGATATTGCCCCTCATTATAAATTAATAATTAGTGCCCCTTTCATGTGCAAGTAGGATTGCCCCTCATTGTAAATTAGTAAATTAATATTTGTATAATTCAATTGTTAGTTTAATTGATGAAATGAATTAATTGAGTAAATGAATTAGAAGGAGTACGGGATACACATTTGTTGTTGCTATTGTGGTTGTATTATAGTGGATCGATGTTCAGTTGGTTAATTTTAGAAGTTGCATGACCACTAGATTATTATCCATACGGGGGTTCAATTTTTTTTTAAATTACTTTGTATCATGAAAAATATATATAGTACGATAATTAAATGAAACATATTTGAAATTACATATAGTGCATATAGATACTAGCCTTCTAGTTCTTATGTGTACACGTTCAATAGCCCTTAGAACCGTTTGAGAATCATTAGCCCTGTAATGAGATCTCTCGAATTGTCCCGTTTGGACAGTTTGGGACTGTATAATTTATGTATAATAATATTCTTAGTGTCTTACAGTTGTTACTTTTGGAGGAAGTTCTGCAATCGTAACCTAATGTTCTCTAGATACATACTAGATTGACACGTTTGACTGTTATTTCAATTGATCAATTGAAATAACACTCACACTTGCCAATCTACGTCGTGTACTTGGAGAACTATGGGGATATGCTGCCGAAATCGTAACAATATGTATGAGCTGTTAAGTATATTACAGAAATATGCGGTCTTGAATGGGATATGACCACTCACCCTTTAGAGGAGATGGAGGAAATAGGAATTTTTATTATAAATTGAATTTGAATTTGAAATTTAAAAATCGAATATAAATAAGACAGAATTAAATGAAACATAATATAAATCTTTTTTTTGTTTATAGTAATCCCGGAATATACGCTTCTTACCTTTAATAGGTGATTAGTTGTACTAGCTGTGATGGGATATCCTAAATAAAAAGAGTGGATGGGTGAGACAATTAGAATGTGGAATGTTATTCGCAGAGGTTCTAATGAATTTTTAAAATACGCAAAGAGATGTCATAATTATGAAGAGTTTTCATGTATGTGTTCTAGGTGTTATAATAGTAAAGTGTTTGAGTGAAAAATAGTTGAACTACATTCGTTAAGATGGGGTATGCAAGATAATTATCGATTTTGGAGTTTTCACGGTGAATTGAAAGTTGGTTTTGTCCCCTAACCTTCACAATAACCTTCAACAAGTAGGATAGATGTAGAAGGGGACGACACAGATCATAATATGTTAGAGGATTTAGTTGATGATGTGGATAAAGTTTATGATGCGGAGGAGAATGAAGTTTGTGATGATGTACAAGGTTCAGGTGCTCATGAAGATATCACGATAAACCTTAATGATGACTACCAAAGTTTAAAATTTAAGGCGACCCAACCGTTATACTCTGGCTGTGAGAAAGATAAAAAAACTTTACATGCAATGGTTGGTTTGCACAGTTTCAAGATGCAGTAAAGTTTGTCTAGCAATAGCGTGATGTGAATTCTGAATTGGGTGAAGGGCTTACTACCTAAGGAGAATACGCTTCCAAATAGCTATCTTGTTATGAAGAACAGTTTGAAAGGTTTGGGAATGAGGTATAAATAGATTCAGGCTTGTGTGTATGACTGCATATTATACCGAAAGGAGTATGAAAATCTCGATCGTTGTCAGGTATGCCATGAACCTAGATATGTCCAATTTACTGGCAAGGAAGGCACAAGATCAAAAGTGTTGAATTTTTTTCCCGTTGGGCCTAGATTAAGGCAATTTTTCACAGTACCATGGATAGCGGAGGCAATGATTTAGCATGCTAGGGAAAAAGTATGGGGTAATCTCATGCGTCATCCTATTAATTCTACAACTTGGAGGAGGATGAATTATGAGTATCCTGATTTTTCTCGAGAACAGTGCAACATTCGTTTGGCTATATTAACATATGGTTTCAATCCATTTGGAAATCTAAGCACAATCAGAGTGTATGGTTAGTGATCCTAGCCCCACTCAACCTCCCTCTTTCAAAGTGTATGAGGCCTGAATTTTCGATGTTGTCTTTATTGATACATGGGCCAAAGGCACCAAGCGATGACATTGACTTCTACCTGGATCATTTGGTAGAAGAATTAAATGAGTTGTGGAAAGAGGGTGTGAAAGCATTTGACTCTTCTAGAAAAGAACAGTTTACACTGAAAGCTATGTTGATGTGGGAAATTCATGATTTTTCAGCTTATGGGACATTATTCTTATATGTAGTACATGGTTATTTGGGGTGTCCTATATGTGGAGACGAGACTGAATCTCTTCGTCTATCCTCTAGCTCAAAAAATGTATACCATTTCCATATGAGGTTTTTACCCCCGACTCATAGTTTTAGATTTGACACAGGTTTTAATTTTTTATCGAGCGGGATTGAACATAGGCTACCGCTAAGAAATCGTTCAGGTTCAGAAATTGAAAGTAAATCTTCTGATTGTAGCCCTAATATGCGAGGTAAGAATCCAAAATTTAAGAATGTCAAGCATAAGAAGAACCTAACTGGGAATGAAACTGAGACAAGAAAGGCATGGTCCAGGAGGTCAATTTATTTGACTTGCCTTATTGGAAAAATAACCTAGTGCGCCATGTATTGGATGTGATGCATGCAGAGTAGAACCTCGCTAAACATATTGTGCGCACGTGCCTTAGGTAGATTCATTCCAAGGTTGGAGAAAATTCACAAAAAGAACTTAAATCGTTGAAACTTAAACTATTGTTGAAAGAAGATAGTAGGGGAAGGACAATAATTCCCCCTGGTGCGTTTACTTTAATGAGCGGGGAAAGGAAGGTTCTTTTAGACACAATATATAATTTGAAGGGTCCATCTAATTTTTTGTCCAAAGTGCAAAGGATTGTGAATTATGCTACTCATGATTTACATAAGTGTATGTCCCAAGATTGGCATGTGATCATGCATTAAATTCTCTATTGTTTAAGCATTGTTTGTCCAAGCACAAGGATTTGCGTAGGGATATTATGCAAATTAGTATTACCTTCTCACTTTTGTGTGAGAAGGTAATCAATCAAGAACACATAGTGGCCACAAAATTGGCGGTGAATGAAGCGATTTGTGTGTTGGAGAAGTACTTTCCCCAAGCATTCTTTGACATAAGTGTTCACTTGTTCGTACACCTATGCGATGAGGAACTTCTTTACGTTCCAGTTAGATATCGGTGGATGTATCCGTTTGAAAGATTGATGAAAGTTATTAAATATTACGTTAAGAATACGGGATACATTGCAGGATTAATTGTAGAGGAAAACATCATCGTGGAGTCATCAATTTATACTCAGGAATCTATGCCTGACTCGACTAACGTTGATGACACTGATGAGTTCGTCGATGATGGTGGCCATGTGATGGGAAAACGAGTGAAATTAACGAGTTTGCAACATCAATAAGTATCTCGTTATCTATTTGACACACATGAAGATGTCGAAGAATGGAAAAAAGTAAGTTTAAATTATTTTAGAATATTTTAGATTATTTTATACATGATTAATTTTGTAATATGCAGAAAATATAAAGCCTGTGAGAACAATAAAAGACGAAAAACAATGGTATAATCAGACAATCAATTTAGGTTGCGATTGTAACATGAGGTAATTATAATGAAAATGGTTGTTATATAACATTACATTACACTCAAACTTTACAACTAACCTAATTAATTTATCTATGTTCTCATCTCTTAAAGATGGGTGATACGACATTAAGGCTTGCTCGTCTAGCCACTGGACACTTGTTCATGGAACAATAGTACAAAAAGTATTGATTGAATGGTTACGTATTCGGCGTAAGGGTGTACGAGGAAAGTAAAAATGTACAGAACTCGGACATTTCATACGAGGCTCTTTCTTTCTTTTGAGAGAGCGCGAAAGATAAAAACCTCGTTGAAGCTTAAATGACTTACTATAGTGTAATTCGAAATATATTTGAATTGGATTATATAAGCTTCAAAGAGGTTATATTTTACTGTGACTGGATAACAGTTGAGGATAAAAATGCTCATAAAGTTGATCATGGTACCAATTTGATCATGGTTGAATTTTCCAAGTTGAAGAGCAACGACCACGTGAGCGATGAGCGATTTTTTTGTGCATTTCAAAAGGTCAACCAAGTATTTTACTCGGAGTATATCAACAATGAGTCGTGGTCAATTTTCCTACATACGCCAAAAAGTGTAAGTAGTAGTGTGGAGGACTTGGTTGCTCCTACCGAATATCAATCCATTTTTTATGATAACCCGAATTTGAAATAATTTTTTAATTTGTAATAAATATTCCAATTTGTACTTTATCAGTACACTTTTAATCCTTTTAATTGATTTTCACTTTATCATTTTCACCCTTGTGTAGTGTGCGTGTGTGTGGTCAATAGGGGTGGGGGTGGGGATGTTTTGGATTTCTAGTAATTGTGCATATTATGAGTTAGATGTTGTTGTTTTGGAATTCAGAATTGAAGTGTTAAACAGTAATAATTCATTTGGATTTGTAGTAATTGTACATATTTGCATGTCTTCTTCTAATTCATTTGGATTTGTACTAATAACAACATTTTTTTACAAAAAATGTAACCTTCGAGTATTAAGGCGAGGATGATGATACTGATTATGATGATGTTGTTTGAGCTCAATGGTAGTGGAGGCCACGAGGGCTCCTCGGCCCCTACGCTCCCTAAATATGGGAAATTGGGGATGGCCGTCGAGAACAAGACGGGGATATTAGTGAGATCCCTCGAGATGGTAAAGACAATCATCGGCCCAGGGTACACTAGTTGAAGGGAGGTGCCAAATGATCTCAAGTTATCGATTCGGGCGGCACTACAGGAAATGTGGTTATATTTATATTTATATGAATATTTAAATTTCAACTTCAATTTATATTTATTCGCAACTAACATTGTATTTGTTGGACATGAGCAATTCAACATGGCCCTAGAACAACACGATTCCGTCTTGGAGAAGTTGAGGGACCAACACAAGACGTGGAAGATAAAATTTATGGGGACGGTACTTTGGGGAGACCCGAGACTCTATTATCCAAACGCGTGACTCTGTCCCACCGAAGGAGCCGATCTCATTGGCACAATGGAAAAATTTCATTGACAATGAGATCGGGGAGCGACAATTGGCATTTCGCCAATCGGGGAGGGAAAATTGGGTGAAGAAGATGTACGTGTACTACTTCGGCCGGACGTCTTATGCTGAGGTGGAGCATAGGATGATGGTAAGATTTTATTTTTCTATAATTATAGAAATATGTTATTCTGCAATATTTTACTTTGCAGGGCCGATACTAATTTTGCATTATTTTATTTCAAGGGACGGGGAGTGGCCCTGGGGTTAGGCCATATAGGCTCGATGCTTATATGGCTATTCGGACAAAGAAGGGGAAGGATAAGGAGGTGTCCCTGATTGTAAGTAATTCGAAAGTTTACTTTTTATTAATTACGTTATAATTTTTTTATTTACTTATTTAACTAATCATGTGCTTTTTATCATTTCAGGCAAAGCTTAAGGAAGTGCATGAGTCGCAGTCTAATGCCGATAAGACATCTTTGTCCACGAACGCACTCAACCAAGTGCTTGGCGTTGATCACAAGGGGAGGACAAGGGGTGATCTCATAGGTGGACAAATATAGGATTATCGGATTTGAGACGAGCAACACCGGGTTGTCTCGAATGGTGGACTCGCATGACGCGAATCTGGCTCAGTTGGAGGCGACGATCCAAGATATGTTATCATTCATGAAGCGTTCGTTGGGCAGAAAGCGTAAGCGAAAAGGGAAGGATAAGGTGTTGGAGGAGGAGGTGGAAGAGGACGAGGATGTGGACGTCGCTAATTCATCGCCGATATGTGCTGACTCTGATGATCCAGTTCCCAATTTGGCTCCCTTCGATCGACCTATGATGACACTTGGTTGGTCGAGCGTGTTTATACAAGACATATTTAATGGCAAACGGATTTAAAGGGGGTTGAGGACCCGAGTATCATCCAGGTTATGCTAGTTCATGGACGTGCGCTTCAAGACATCGAGGCCAAGGTGCTCATCATGCATGTGATACCCGAGAAGGAGAACTCCCCATTATTGTTGCGCGAATAATGAAACACGATGCATATTCAAGGTTGTATCAATTCGTATATCGTGTGTCCTATCCACTTCCTCAAACCTACCCCAGGTATGTAGTGACATTATTTGAATTGAATTGTTTTGGGTTGTTACATTTGAATTATATTTGGATTATATCGTGATGCATATGATTTGAATGCATATTTGCATTATCTCTATTTTATTTGGATATATGATGTTTGAACAGGTACAACGTTGATATAATAGGTACAAATATAATGCTGAGCACTGGTAGTGTCCATACTGTCCTGTAGATTTTTTTTAATTCTACCAAGAATTATCACGGTCAATGACCATGACAAGTTTTCTTAAAAGCCCACGGGTTTGTCACGATCTTTAACCATGACAAATATTATCAAAGTCAAAGACCGTGACAAGTCTAATGAACTTGTCACGGTCATTGACCTTGACAAGTTGGACTTATCACGGTCAATGATCGTGACAAGTTGGTAGATTTGGTGTAGTGCCATTAGGTACACTGGATGTAGATTTTTGAGCAATTGATGAAAACATTTAAAGATTATGTTAAGAATACACAATACATTAGAGTCGGTTAACGAAGAATAGATAAATGTGGAATCATCGCTATACGCTCGAGAACATAAGCCAGGACTAGATCTGAGGAAATTCAATCCTCTTGGAGAATGAGTGATCAAGGAACCTGACGTGTTTGAGGATGAATTTCCTTTTATTAACACTAAAGATGTGAGTCTCAATAATCTATAATACGAGAAAGCATCTCGTTATGTCTCTGAACCTCAAGATTAACTTAGAGATTAAAGAGAATATGTATCTAAATGATTAACTGAATTATTCTTGTTTAATTATAAGTATTCTTTATATTATGATCTAAACTCAACAATTTACCTTAAGGAAGTAGGAGAATAAAATTGCCAAAATCTTGGGGGAATAACAAAATGAAATTTTTTAGGGAATGACTATCAAAAACGGAAATTTCCATCTCTGACGTGTTCGGTTATTTATTCATGTGAGGTAAAAACATTCCCTCATACAAATTCATTAATAAATAAATCTTCTAAAAAGAGGTGATGTCTCATAAAGACTTTCACGCTGTAATAACCCCATTTTTCTCATGTAAAGGTTGGCCAAACAAAGTACGCCGAAAATGGGGCTTGTTATACAATCTATATCATTATTAGCACCGACCATAATAAACATTCATATAATAGCCATACTTGAATTAAAATCGATTTAAATTAAAAATCAGGAAGTAATAATGAAATCAATATCAACTTCCAAAAAAGTAACAAACATACAAAAAATTGTCGCGACTAATAAATCAAATGACTCTGAACTTATGGCCTTACAAAAATTTAAAATAAGTAAAGATAGGAAGAAGTATCAACCTAAGATAGAATCAACAAATTTAACTTCAAGAAGCTACTCTTAACAGCAAGTCTGATATTCCTTCAGTCCCGCTATCACTGTCTAAGCAAACCTAGGGGGAAAATATTTATAATTTTGGGTTAGCGCCCTAAAGTGTGAACGAATTAACTTACCAAATTTAAAGTGAAAAAATACAGTTAATTCAAAGTAAGTAACTTCCATCGTCACTCACTTGTGTCAAGTATCTCATCCCTCATCTAATTGTGACAATTCAAGTATAACCGAACAAGTTTCGAAATAATAAATTCTAACCGTGACAATATAATATAAGATACATTAAGTAATAACTATCATACTCAAACATAATCATATATCTTTGTATTACCATTTTCCCAAAGTATTCGAGTCATATTACTGATAAAAGTGACAAAAACATATATAATGCACACTACATAGTATTGGATCTGTAATTTGTTGTCTACCTTCTTATCCAATTGGATTAACCTCATTTAATTTGTATAATCATATGCATGTCATTTCATATATGCGACACTCAAAGGAATCTACAAGTAGTGTCTTGTTTGTGCTCTATCGATAAGTTCGAAGGAATCATTTATCAAAATAGATAACACAAAACACACACAAGTGGGGAGGTCCCTACGCAGTACATCAGTTCACGGTCCATACCCAGCGATGACAATGGATCCTAGCATCTACACCTACATCTCGTAAGTGGTGTTGCTACGGTGTACCTATAATAATGACCTACACAATGTCTAGCCCACATGTGTGGAGGAGTGCTACAGTCCCGAACGCGCGTAATCCTAATCGATAGGATTGTCTACAAACATAGGTATGTTCACACAATAAATATAAGTACATATTATTCTCATAAACTATGTATAAGTAATTACTCCATAATTACATAATATATCCTAAATGATTACCCATAAATATTCACACATCAATAATAGACCATCTAGTTAATTACTAATTCCTTCCTCTTTATAAGACTATTTAACCACCTATTTAAATGTAGTTTCTCATTTAATATTCATGCCATAAAACAATTTAATATAAAATCCTCGTTTACCAAAACGCTATCCCACCCACTCATATGGGGTCCTAAAAATATCCCAGATCAAATTTCGGTCCCACCTTAACTTATCCCAGTGGATTAATCGATTCGCATCTTGGGCCGAATCGATTCGCCCGATTGAATCGATTCGCCTAGGAGGCCGAATCGATTTGGATCTTGGTAGAAGCCCAGATTTTATATGTTTTCTTATAAGAAAATCTTTATTCCTACCCCATCTACCATCTCAATGCTTTATACATTTATAGAAACACTAAAGCATGTCTTTAAGACTTAGTTTGTCATCTTAGGTTAATTATTTACATAAATTGGCATTGATTTCAATCCCCAAAATCCAAGAATTTAACCCATTAACATGTCTACGTATATCAAACCTCATTTACTTAATTTCATCATGGTCTATCATTATACAAGGGTCCCAGTTACCCAAATTTTTAAAATTCTAAACATATGAATACGAATCCTCTATATGTGAATAAATCTTTCCAATTTCATCAAGGTTTTAAGGGGTGAATTTCATGATTTAAAATAAATCGAACCACATCCTAATTTACGGATTCAACGAACTTATTTCCGATTTGTATTATCTACATTCATTCGATTTAATCATATCTTTCTATCATCGATTTCCTATGAAATTAAGCAAAAGAATTCGTGCCTGATTATAATGGTTTGATGACTTCCTCTTGAATCCTTTACCTCCTCTTCTCTTTGGCCTTTGTTCCCTTCTCCCTTGAGGTGTGGCTGCTAGGTTTAGGTTTTGAAAAAGTGTATGGAGTTATTTGTAACACCCCGCCTAATTAAATATTGGGTGATCAGTCCTTTATTTAATTAAAATCAAGATGAACGGCTGGTTCATTCTCAGCATCACTGTCGCAAATTAATATTTTCCAATTTGAACACCCTAAATAATTAAGATAAGTGTCAATACAATTTAAAGCCTCATTTTTTTCCTTTATTAAATACCAATATGAAAACCTTTTTAATACCCAACAGTTAATAATCACATACATACTAAGGATGGCAATTAACACATAAGAATTGAACCATCTAGATAAACCAAACCAGGTTTAAGAACTATAAATGTAATCGTCCTGACAAGAGTTAACTCCCGAAGAGTACTGAATACTGGAAATATAAATAAACATAAATCTTTGACAAATCCAAGAGAAATAGGAAAATTGGGCGACACATGCCCTAACTATAAAGAACTAAAGTAAGAACTGAATCAATGAAGAGGTCGTCTAAAGTAAAGGCATGTAACTTCCACATAAGCTACAACACGTCCAATCCAAAGAACCTATGCAAGACGCCCCTGTGGTTGGGCACCTGTAATACATACATATATATACAAGAGAGAGAAAATGATAGAAAACGGGTCAGAGCCCGAGTGTAAAATAGTTTAAAAAAATAGTTTAGCAAGTATTTAAAATGCTTACTGGCTAATATAACCACCATGTTAGTGCGCGACACTCTCTTGAGAATTCTCACCTCCCATCTAGTGTGCATGCCTACCGTACTACTGATCACATAAGTCTATTCAACTTATCCTCTCATAAAGTTCTATCCCGAGAATTACTAAGGCCATACTATTTAGTTTTAGAAAACCATTCTCTTCCATATTCTTACGTTACTTATAACTACTTAATACCGTTACAAAATTCACAAACATTTGTTATAAAGATGAAGCATTTATTCATTACTTAACTACTTATACACATAGTATAAAGTTTCCATATATATATACTATCGGCACCTCACATAAATCTATGGTGCTGGTATACTCTGCTATCATGTCCCCGTTTTACTCATACTAAGGGAAATACTAGTTCGAAATCACTCTCGAACTGTATTAACATAATACACATACAAATGGAGGCGAAGCATAGTTTTGAATCCTAAGAGGTCAGCACATACCCTCACGTCTCTTAGAACATATGATTATCATTTTCAGATTGCCTGTATCGGGAATACTATCTTCTAGGGTACGAGTCAATATCCCCCATAAAGGTCCAATCGAGATAAGACCGTCCCGGTGTGGAAACCTCCGTGATAGCAAGTAGCACGGGTATGATTTTTACACAGATACATAATATATGCATAGTCACACAGACATATATATAAATATTCACATTTTACAAATTAGGTGCGCCCACGACCCATAATTATCCGTTCTTAGCACAAATTACTCAATCATCTCGCATAACGGATTTGTCTCTTTTATTCTCATTTTTAATTTATTTCCTACTTACTTTTCATCTATCAAAGTATTCTCTCTCACTAAGTATAATTTCAGCAGGTATACCCTCAGTGACCTTCTAGTCTAAATCTTTCACGAGTCTCAATCTTTTAGTAAATGTACGCATAATTTCCAATGTATGAATAACTCCCCGTTAACCCACAATTTCATCCCATATTAATTATACTCAACGGAGTCTACTTGGACCCTACTAGTCCTCTTCATTACCCATTATATTATTTAAAAGATATTCAAGGGTTCCCATGTATTTTATCTAAATTAAAAAAAGGGAAAAACATGCAGTTTTCTCGGAGGGATCAATCGATCGAGGAATGGGATCGATCGATCGATCGATCAAGCAGTTCTTGCCCAGTTTGCTGAAAATTTTAACCTACAGGTTCAAACATTATAACTCCTCCAAACCTCTATAATTTCATCCCAAACTCCCAAACAAGTTATCCAAATGTATAAGCAATGTATATTAAGTTCTAACGTAACAACATCAATAAATCCTCAACGAATCAATCAAAAAGGGGTTTAATCTCAGATTTATTTATAAAACCAAAATTTGCATGGATATTTACAACCTCTATTTTAATCCAGATTTTTTCTTCCCAAATATCATAATAAGTTTGTGGGTAATCCTCTACATATGATCACGGTTTCAGACAATATGGATTGTCCCTACAACACATAAATTCTCTTCCAAAACATATAATTCTTCAATTAAAACATGTGATTTTCATTCCTAGACTAACATAGAAGGAATACCAACTAGAAATCAATAAGATAGATACTTTCCTGGGATTCAAGGGTCTGATTTATTGATGAAAAATATATAGTTACGTTCCTCCTCGTGCGATCTACATTTTGGTGGTGGTGGCGGTGCAATCGGGTGAGTTCTAGGCCTTATATTTCTTGGAAACTCTTCACATTCTTCTCTAATCTCTTCACCTTCTTCTCTAATCTCTTCACCTTATTCTCTAATGGATGGGCTTAGCTTTTATGTTTGTTAACCCTAAGATACAACTCCAAATGGCTAATATATACTAAGAAAATTCGTGGGTTTAATTACCCAAAAATACAAAATGTCTATAATACCCTCTCGGGATGTCAATTAGGCCTAAAAATAACCCGAGACCCAAACTAAACCCCCGGATAAACTTTTCGGACTATCTCGACCCTTCCAGATACTTTGGCACACTCGAAACGACCATACGGGTGACTTATAATTTATTCACTTTTATAATAATAATTTAGTTCCGACACAACACAAGCGTGTCCCGGCTTAAATTTCCACAATTGTCATTTTATTCACTCATGACAATTTTAATAAAATCAATATTATTTATTAATTGACTCATCTAGTAATATTCAACAAATTCCCAATAATTACTAACTCACGTCATGCTAGTAAATATTACAATAATTTCCGGATTAATTCTAAATTAATATCTCAATTAAATTTAATAAATCCCCAAATTTTAAAATTCATAAAAATACGGGGTATTGCATACTTCCCCCCTAATAACAAAATTTCTTCCCGAAATTCGAAAACTAAGGCATACGTGGGAAAAATAGATCTAGATACTTTATAAATACTCAAAAGGGACTTTCGGGTAAGGAGAATTTCTGTAGTCCCCCGCCTCACAATAAGCTTATGAAACATTCTCAATACCGTTAGTTATAGAGTCACACCCTAATAACGGAACTTCACATTGTGCTCCAATCAGTGTTATTCACATAAGACGAGCCTACACATCATTAGCCCCCATTGTCTCAATATTATTGGGAGGTCGCACCTCACTACGTAACAATTACTCATATTTATCTAAACGCAAAACTCCCTTTTTGAGAGAAACCATGTGAACATGTGACAACTCTTGTCAGTTCTTCGAATCTCGATTCTCGGTGATGTAACTCTTACGACATTCAAAAGTCACCTAAAATAGCCGTGGTAATTTCACCACAGTCATCAGACTCTAACTCGACGGATCAAAAATCCTGATTATCCACTCACCTCTAAACAACTAGAGGGAGGATAGTTATGGTTTTTTGACACAAAATTTCAATAAGCAGTTTGTCCACAATAAACAGGTACGAGCGCTTCCACGGAACTCTATTGTACTAAATGTCGCTTGCTAGATACATCGGTTGTGGAAATTAAATGATCATCATGAATTCCAAATTACTATCACGGGGTTCCATTAATCTTTAATCACCTCGCCTACTCCCCGGTTAAGGGTAATACAACCTATTCAAAATGAAACGTTATCCTCATTGCTTCCCGAAACCCTGATTTGAAGGTGGGGTTCAATGATCCCATTCTAGTTCAGAATAATACCGGTAAGAACCTCTTACTGGCGTGATTCTTATTTTTAAAGAAAGGCTGGGGCACACTGTCTAATAGTGTATACCATCCAAAAGAAGAAGAATCACTTTCTTTTAGTTCAACTTGTTCCACACATTCTAAGGAACTCGTGACCTTATCTTGAAGTTTGCACCCCATCCAAGAAATTTCACACAATTGCTCTCTTCTATTTTAGGAATCGTAGGTTTGCTACAAAATTCTCTAATTTCTCCTCTCATTCCAACAGATTTCTATCCATGAGTGGTGCCCGCGGAGACTACTCACTATGTTCCGCTCAACATCGACTTCAAATTGTAATGACTCACATTAAGTGACACTTAACACTCCCCTTCTTTCCTTAGCGTATACTGAAAGTTCTGACCCATGCACTTTTCTCCACGATGTGCACTATTGAAACTTTATACCTTACTAACATCATCATTCAACCTACGCGCAAGTCTCTTTCCACACTTGACTAGGTAAAGCTTTGCTTCGAGTGTTTTCCATAATCGTTAAATTGTATCCTTCTCAAGGAATACCCCTAAATGACTTCCCATTTCCTTCTAACTAAATTCGTGTTTGCTACTCTGATCATGCACGTATATATGGATTATCGTCCTTCGCACCACATTTAATCCACTCTACTAGTTCCACTTTGTTATGTCGTTCTCACAAACATACATTCCATGCGTCTATTCTCATGTCACTTCATCTCGAACGATTCAAGCAATAACTAACTAGGATGCCCACATACCCTATGAACTGTGCATACTAGTGTAAGCATCACCTACGCTTCACGCATAACACCCAATTCTTTATTTCCCTTGTGACACAATATGGTTACACCACTTGGGTACTCTCAAACCTTCTTATCATCATTCCACCCTTCGATTGGGTGATAAAACCAAACTTCCAATGTTTCCTTACCGCACGACTCCAGTGGCCTTAAATCGTCACTTAAATTTAACTTATAATCAATATTATCAGCTCCTATGACAACCGAGGTACTAGACTCATGGACTAATGACCAAACATCTCTCTACTTACAACCTTACGCTAAGTTTCATGCATGGGATGTGTCGCAAAGCGAAATCCAAATAAGGAAAGAAGGTTATCAAAATCCGTTGGGTCCTTCGTCCATAACCTATACTCCTCTATTTCGTCTCTTAACAGAAAATCTACGTATCCTCTCGTAATTGTACCGAAACCAAGAACTTTTCACTAATTGCACTATAGTTCAGTATTGGTGGTAATCACCTTCCATAAACCTTGTACATATACATTTGGTACTCTCAAAATCCCATTCCCAAACATATGAATATAAGTCTTAACTTACACATTCCAAAAGGATATATATAACAATGCGCTCCTCCTAACACTAAGTCTTGAGCGCTACATATAATAATGAGTGAAATCTTTTTTCCCAACGGTAAACCCAATACACAGTGAATCATAATAACAAAATCCCTAAACTGTAACACCCCGTATTTCTGTGCATTTAATATTTAATTAATTCGGAAAATTTTTAAATTACTTGTGTGTCATAATTTAATTGAATTAGTTATGTTAATATTTATTTAAATATTAATCGGAGATAAAATGGTTAATATTTATGAAAATTAAATTACTAAGTGAATAGTAATAATTTATTTACGTCATAACGTGTATAAGTGACGTGACATTTATTTATCTCAGTCGGAAGTCAAATATATACTAAGTTGGGTGTGAGATTGAAACTTTTTATAAATTAATCCGGATGTCAATTATGAGTGAATGGTTGAGTCCAAATGGGATGAAATAGTCAAAAAAGTGTACCTGAGGGTGGTAAATGGGTCACGAGATATTTTTGGGCATAACCGAGCCCACTCGGGGGTATTTTGGCAATTTTAATTAGGCACATGTGATTAAAAACGGGATTTGGAGATAAAAACCTAAGTTTTGGAGTCGTGGGCAGCCATAACTCATTTGGGAGAAATTTGAGAACATAAGGGACAAAGAGGGAGGACTCTTGAGAGCCAAAGAGGAAGAACAAGGAAGGTGTTCTTCATCACACAACGATCTCTATACCAAAGGATAATCAGACACTATGAATTTATTAGGAAAGTGGTTAAATTGATTCAATGTAAATTGGTGATATTCAATTCATATCATCGTAGGTGTTATAGAAATAATTTTTGAATTCGGTTAATACAAATTGGATTTTTATTTGGGGAGCTTACGAATCAAGTTATTGGGACTGATTTTGATTCGTAAGGATTTTAGTGGATAATCCTGGGTAACAAGCTTCACAGGAGCTGTTAATGGCGATTCTATCCGAGTTGCCCTCTAGAAAATGGCGTTTTCTAACATTCGTTCTCTAATACGATTTTTCCAAAACGGCCCAAAAATCCCCCAAAACGGCACTTTAAAAATCTGGGCAGATTGAGTAAATTGAAAACCTCAGATTTGGAGATATTGTATTTTGGACCAAGGGTGTGTCCGGATATTTTGGTTGAGTGATGCCATGATAATAGATTAATTAATGGGGGATTAATTAATTAAAGCTTATAGCTGGAATAATTTATTATAGGATGATATGATAAATTGTTAAATATTATTTAATTAGGAGCGTTCTCTTTATAATGGAATTTTGAGGAGTACATTCTAAGAGATGGAAATTCGATCCAGGTGATAAAGTCCGGGTACATTAGTTTTGTGACACCAGGGAGATATTAAATTCATTAACCAGTATATTAATTAAATTAGAGAATGACCATAGACTCGGGGAGATAATAAGTTAATTAATGGGCATATTAATTAAATTAGAGCCGGATCATAGACTCGGGGAGATATTAAGTTATTTAATGAGCATATTAATTAAATTAGAGTCGGACCATAGACTCGGGGAGATATTAACTTAATTAATGGGTAAATTAATTAAATTAGAGTCGGATCATAGACTCGGGAATATGTTGGCTAGTGTTACGGACTGTGTACACAGTAAAGTCGGGATTAAATTATATATATATATATATATATATATATATATATATATATATATATATATATATATATATATATATATATATATATATATACGGTAGTGTGATGGTATATATATATTGTGTGCTCATAAATACCAGTGGCTAGGTATTTATTTAGAACTATATGCTCTAGTGCTATCGGGGGAGGTTGCGCGATGTGGGTGAATCCCCTAGCTTGAGGAGTATATCCCCATGCCATAGCGTCCAAATAGAGGTGGGAATTGTAAGATTGTCTTCACACTTGGGGGAATATGACCGCCTCCAATACATTTATATTTCTATGTTATAATTCGGCAGTGGCTAGCTATCTTAGAAATCCAAGTGGGACTTAGTAGACCTGGGAAGATAGCACTTTAGAGAATGCATCCGATGAGGTATTACTCGAAAGGATGGTTTTAATTATATTCAACATATGTGTGATTGTGGAATATAGTTCTACGTATATAATGGAGTAGATAATTATATATGGGTAATTAAATATATGAAAAGAATTTGTATTACTTATATAACTAGTGAATGTTATATGGCTTTTAATAGCGGTTTTATTTATATTCAACATATGAATAATTATGGAATATAACTCTACTTATATAATGGAGTAGATAATTATATACGGGTAATTAAATACATGAAGAGAATTTGTATTACTTATATAACTAGTGAATGTTATATGACTTTTAAGAAATGATTAAATTAAGTTAATGCGATAAATAACTTACGAAGTAATGATACAAATTATCAGGTTAGAGTAGAGTTCAAGGAGTTTCATGACAAGGCTAGTTAGACGGGGTGGTGTAACTAGGAGGGTCAGGAAGAAAGCGTTATGTGTGCACTTTAGAGGAGGGGTGAGATGTATCTCAAGGAAGTGCGACACTAACTTAAATATGAAGAGCATTTATACATTTTAATTGTTGCATTTTAATTCACTTGCAAAATATTTTCAAAAGGGCTTTGGGCTCTTACCCATACTTGCAAAATATTTTCAAAACCTTTTATGTATCCAGCCACAGGGATGCCAAACTTGAAGAACTATTCCAGGGATACGTAGCTGCAACACGTGTGGATGTTGCAGGATTTGGACATAGATGCTTCAGTCATTTCATTCCTAGAGTAGGATGCAACTTGGGATTTCTTCCGGGCATGTTTACACAACTATTTTCATTTTAGTTGGACTTTGTACTGGTTACTATTTTTTGTTGGATTATATTAGTGGATGTTGGTTTTTTTGTCGATGGTTTATTCGGCCAGTCATTTATTGATTTATTCAGTATTGCTTTAGATTCATGGTTTGTGTGAATGGTTCGTATTGATATTTTTATGGTTGTTGTTGTTAAATAAAAATATTAAATTTTTGACATTAGCTTTTGAATACTAGGTGGTTAGTAAGTTTTAAAAAGTTTTCGATAGTGATGCTAATAATGAACCATATGAGATTCATGTTTTAATTTGATATCGGACTGATCAATCGATAGTTCATTGAGCAGGGTGTCACAGATGGTATCAGAGCATCAGGGTCTAGTGTCCTTAGGATCTGTACGGATTTTCACGTTTCGGCATAGCGTTCTTTGATGTAGAGCTTTATGATAGGATTGTTGTATTCCTCTACGTATGTGAGTTACGTTCTCCTGCTATCAATTATAGTGAGGTGATTCATACACACGAGTTCGGTTGGGCTTTGTATACCGAGCATTCTTTGGGACGACCAACGTGGGCCATAGGAGAATTGTAGAAGGAGAGGCTCAACGGAAGACATAGGGTATTATAGAAATGGTGATCGTGATAGGAATCACCTTGATTGTTGTTCAGGCCAGTGGGGATAGAATAATCACCCGGGAGCGATAGTCTCCCAAAGCACTGTTGTAGATAACGGTGGTACAATTTCAGTCTCACGCGTAGTCAGCAAAAGGTGGGGAAAGTGTGGAATCTATAAGGATTCGAGTAGAAGAGTAGCGCGATAAGTCAATGGGTGGAAATAACCCAAAGACAATTGTGTAGGGTGGTGTGCGGTGGCACCCATGACTAAATTTTGAATGAAATTTTTGGCCTAGTGGGGCGGTGTTGTAGTGGTAGGAGTCAGTCACCACAACCATGGAGAAATACCATAAATAATAAGAAATTTAATGTGCGGTTTGACCGCAAATATTTGCATCATCCATTTAAATCGGTAGGCAAAGAAGATTTCAGTACTTACTTCAGAAGGTCCGGAAAGTGGTCGGACATAAGGGAAAGTTGAATTATGCAACAAACTTCGTACCCAACGAGGTGGATACAGAGGTCAATAATTGGTCCATGAGTTAATAATGAACTCGTGGGTAATACACAAGCGTGGATAGAAAACTTCGGCTAGGATGGCGGGGGCTATATGTAATACCCCGTATTTTTATGATATTTATTTATGGGATTAATTGAATTAAATGTGTATTAATTGGAAATTAATCCGGATTAAAATACTAACGAGATGCAAGTTGGTATTTGATTATAATGTGTATATATGACTGTATATGAATATTGAATTATGAAATTTTTCGTGGGATTGAAATACGGCAATTTGAAATTTTGTTGAGACGCGTGTGACAGTCGCGTCAGGAATATAATTATTTTAATTATAAAAGTGAATTTTATTTCTATTAACCGTATGGTCGTTTTGAATGCGCCAACGCGTCCGGAAGGGTCGAAATAGTTAGAAAACACTAGCCGGGGGTTTAGTTTGGGTCCCGGGGTATTTTTAGGCCATACCGGCAACGTATAAGGGTAGTTTGGTAATTTTGGATTTTTGGGAATTAAAACCCACGAAAATTAGGAATTAATATCTGATTTGGAAATTACCCACTAAACCCACTAATAACCCAAGGGGCTACGGAGGTTATTGAAATTAGTTCCAAAAGAGTTCCTAAGGCAAACCCTAGCCACCATTGTCACTTTGGAGAAGAAGGCTTGTAGAGAGAGAGAAGAGAAGAGAATTTTGCAGAGAGAGAGAGAACACTTCATCAATTCGACATCAAAATCAGAGATACACATAAGGCAAGTGGTTTAATTACATATTTTGCCGAGAATGCTTCTTCCATGCGTAGGAAATTTATAAAATTTCATTGTTCTTGGAGAATGATAAAAACCCATTAAATTTGGATGTAGAGATTTATAATTTTATGAGGAGATTGCATGTAGAACAATGTTAGGATGATTAGTCAGAGAAAAATACATCTTTTATACCATAAAAACGGATTTATTTATGTCTATGGATGAATTTAAATTTTTAGGGTTCATGTTCTTGAGATTGGGGAAAAAGATGTAGAGATTTGATATGTGGATGAGATTTAGGATGAATTAATCCCACAAAATACGTTAGTATATGACATAAGTATGTTTAGAAATGATTAGGACCCATGAACTATTGTTGGATTGAGGTTTAGATGAGATTAGAGGTGAAGAAAAGTTGGAAAAACGAGTTAAGGAATTTCTGGGCTCGAATCTGGCCTCTCGTTTGAAGACCTACCCAGGTCGTTCGAACGAGCTCGTTCGAACGAACTTCTAACGAGTTGACAGTTTGATTTCTAACGAGAAGGATGTTCGTTCGATGACTTTCGTTCGAACGAGATCTCGTTAGAAGGCCCACTTCGTTCGAACGAACTCTCGTTCAAACAGCCTCGTTCGAACGAGACTTCTAACGAGTTGACAGTTTAGGCTTTTTAGACTGTTTTGATTTCGCGTGTCCCGTAACCTTGTTTATATTTAGAGACAACCCTTCCTTGATGATTAATTGTTATATTTGGGATATTTGGGATATAATGAGGAGTAAAACCTAGAAGTGTAGTTTGAACCAAAGGGAAATTATGAATTAGGTCGTGAGGTTCTATTACGATGCGAGAACTATTGACGGCCTAAATAATTATATTAACCGGGAACATATAAATTGTGTAGCATTATATGTCGATACGAGAATAAGAAGTGTACCATAAATATATTATGGTGATTACTAAGATGTGTGCATACTTTGTATATGTATATGATTTTATGTGTATGACATACCTACCATACTTGCTATCACGGGAGGTTTACGTTCGCTTAGGACCCTCTAATCCTTGTGTTGCCCGAATTTAGACTGGTACCTCGAGAACATAGGTTAGAGAAGGGCTTATTGGGATGTTAATAAGTCTGCTAATCGTGGGAGCGTAGGTATGTGCGTGACCCATGTGATGTGACTGTGTTCGCCTCCATTGTTTGTGATTGTTGTTATCTGAGAACGATTCCTGAGAGATTCGGAATGCGTGATCCTTATGTACGTGATGTACCGGGATGGATAGCAGAGTATATGTGCACCGCAGCTTAGTCTCGGGGTGCTTGTATTGTATATTTATGACGTGAATAATATACACTTAATTAATGGGAACTTTCATGTTGGTATTGTGAATATAAATATGGTAATGTTTTGAGAAAACATAACGGGTTAACCGATAGTGAATTGTATTAGTAATTGAGAATCTGAGTTTAAGTAAAGCTCTCTACTTATTGATAACGCTAGAATGTAATATGGGAATCGAGTAGTAAGAGGTAGAACTTATTACGGTTTTGGTTAGATATGTATGTCATTTAGATGGATATGGTACGTTAGGAGTGCACATATAGTCGAGAGGTGAGAATTTCATGTGAGTACACGTCCTAACATGTATTTTGCATTTAATGTTTTAATGTTATTAAAACACTTGCTGTTTTTAAAATAATTTCCACTTTCGGGCTCTGACCCATTTGCTTTCAAATCTATTTTTGTAAAAACCATTTTAGGTGCCCAGCCACAAGGACACCATGCTTAGGATTTTCATTCAGGAGACGAGCTGTAGTTGTTTGTGGAAGTTACAGGACTTTGCTTGTAGACGCTTCATCTACCTTGAGTCCATATTCAGCATCTATCAGTTGTAGGGCATGTCGCCCATTTCTTTTAGAGGCATTGCATTTATTCCAGTTATTCAGACTTTTGGCATGTAATTTATTCAGGATTCAGACTTGTCGTATTATTTTCAGTTATGGGATTGTTGTGAGGAGTTTTCCTCCGGATTTCTTATTATTTTGTTGGTTATTATATTGCTTCGTTATGGTGAATGGATTATGTTGTTCTTTCATTATTCTTTTATTGTATGTTAATCAGACTTAAATTAAAATTTGGCAACTTACTTTTTAAATACTAGGTGGTTAGTAATCATTAAAATGTTTTCGACAGTGATGCTGTTAACTGGACCAACTTGGCATTTTGTATTAATTTAATAAAGGAGTAGCTACCCGTTATTTAATTAGTCGGAGTGTCACACTATAGTCATCAAGGTAGTATGTTTTCGATTTGATATCAATACTTCTATGAGAAGGAATCCAAGGGAGGTGGAGTATCTGACCAAAAGGTAAGATCATATTTAACAGTGCTAGTGAGGCACCACAAGGGGATACCCAGTAAAGGAGCCCATCTGTATGATTTATATCAGTTAAATTCCTACCGATTGGGGGTGGATTTAATACGGGTTGTCAAGGCCATCAACGAGTCCCATAGGGTTATCAAAGCCAAAGGGACAACGAGGGTAAGAATTTGGGTCAAGACTACCAAGTACGCGAGAGGGACAACCCCGATATGGCCATTGGGGCTAGAGGCAGGGGATTAAAACAAAGTAGTGTCTTATGTGTGGAAAGTGGGACCACAACAATTGATTATGTCCACAGTGAATCAGTAGATAGGAGTGGGATGCCTAGTAGGGACAATAATTATGAAGTTTTAGTTCAGTTGGATGAGAATATTATGTACAGGAACCATTTGGGCCACTGGTGTATAGGCGAGTGGAAGTATGAGTTTTATCCTCGGATAGATGAGGAAAACTTTGTGACACGAGTGGTCACAGTATTATTCTTAACACTATATTCACAAGGGAGACAAGTTTAGTGGGTGTATCGTAGTGTTACTATTAAGTATATGTTTACCGCGGGGTAACGAGGCTCTCTGTTATTTTACCTGCAGGGGAGCGGGTGTGAACACTGAGAGGGTACATTTTATAACGTTAACTAATTTTGAGAAGTGCTATGCGAGCATGATTTTATCCTGGGTACATATTGGTTAGCGACGCGTAAACGATAGTGGGCGGTTACAACAAGACTATCATGTTCGCTATTCTAGGGAAGGATGGATATTCTTTGCGAGGTTCCACCCGAAAGAAGTTTGGTCTCGTGAAAATATTTTATAAAATAGACTTCAGAGGGTAGGTTTGTCTAGTATATTATATCCCCATGCGTAGGGATTTTTACTGATGTGATTCAGGGCATGGAAGATTGACCATAGAGCAAAGAGATTTAGCTCGTTAGTGGCTTAGCGCTGAGGACTTAATGATGGTGTGAGCACGACATTATATAACTCCTTTAGAGATGCGGGAGTAGAAAATTAGACCATTGAGTAGAGGGACAAAGTTTTGGGTGTCCCAATTATATGCTCAGGTCTATAAAAATTAATGAACGACAATGCTAGTGTTTAATGAATTGGGGAAAGTTTTTTTTTGGGCTTTGTTGTGAAATGTTATGTGCATAAGACCTAATAAACGTCAGTAGTGGAAAGAAGTTATATAATGCTAGGAAACCAGTTTAAAGGGTGACTTTTGAATATGCGGAGTTACACTTTGAGGTGAAAGCTATTACGCTATTAGGCCAGTATAGCAGGGTAGTGCTGCGAAAGAAGCAGTGAGAAAACTTTTGCACCGCATGTTAATGGGCGGGGAAACATCGAGAAGATTAAACTGCGATTTGGGGAAATATTGAATGTAATCATATGATATAATGTGATCTGTGGGATAACCTTGAAAGAAAAATATTATGTATGTGACGTCTGTGATGTTGTACAAATATGCATGGGATTTAGGGTATATGGGTGCCTGGTTAGTGTGATTTCAGAGTCGTCTTAAATAAAGGGATGTGTGAATGAACATATTGAATGTATGCCTATAGGGCAGTCAGAAAATAAGTTGGAAAGTGCAGTGAACTGAAATCCGTTTGAAAGAGGAAACAATCTGACTATATGCATATTAAGGTGAACTATCTCCACCGTAAGGAGTGTAAAGACGGTGAAGGCGCATGTAAAAAAATATCTGAAGGCAAGAAAGAAGTCATGTTTCTGGGAAAATAGAAAAGAGTATAACTTAGTTATATGCTTAGAGTGGTCTTACGCATAGACAAGGTGTAGATTCCTATCTGACGAAAACTGCACAAGGAATATAGTTCTTGAGCATGAGAATTGGTGTTGAGTGAGACATAGTGAATTTGTCTCCGGATAGACCATTCATGAATGGGAAAAAGGCTGATTTGAGGGTATCAACCAGAAGTTTTTGAAATTTTATGGTTCCAGAGATGGAATTAATGCTCAGGTTGGTAAAAATCGTGAAGGGGTTAAGGTTTCCATTGGGTTGTTGAATGGATTGACCAAAACACAAATTATTATCTCGGAATGGGTTATACTATCGAGTAGTATGCCCAACTTTACTATTAATGGGAATGAGTGAAAAAGAACAAGGTGTCGTTAAATATTGTTGAGAATTTGGGTGAGACCTTTCAGTCACACCTCTGGTAAAAAGTGTCAGGAGGTGATAGAGACAGAGTTACATATTGGGTTGAATGTGTCACCCATAAGTTGAGGGGTAGACGGGAAGCGAGGATTGGGCATTCCAGATTTTTGGGTAATTCCGGAGTAGTAATTACCACAGGAAGAGTTACTTGTGATGACTCATAAAAATTTAGTATCTGCATGACACCTTGGGAGAATTTATGGAAAATGTTTCATTATCCACATTTGGTTGATAAGAGGTGGGGAAATAACAAGCTGTTAGGACCCGAAATGGGTTATGGTCCAGCAGCGAGAATTGAGCAAGTAGTATCCTTTCTTATAGTTCAGGGACGTAAAGGAGGGGAATTTCCTAACATAGAGATAGTGGAGTTGGTGGAGTATAGGCTCATCTTTTGGGGCACTATGTTGTCAGGGGACATCAAGTTAAAGATTTGTGACCAGGTATTGCACTACACCAAATCCTGCGAATGGTCACGCCCAAGTTCGCGACCAGTTGGTCACGGACTTGGGCCGTGACCCACTTAATATTTAGCGTGAACATATTTACTACCACACTAAATTATTGATGCTCGGGAAGTGGTCACGGTCCAAGTCCGTGACCACAATGGTCGCGGACTTGGGCCGTGACCAAGTCGTGACCATCTTGGCGCCAAACACACGCCGAAATTCCCTCCAAGTTTGGTCACGGTTGTGGATCACGGATGAGGGTCGCGACCCGTCACGACGTGGGTCACGGCCCAAGTTCGCGTCCATCTGTCGTGACCATTTTTTGGTCATGGACTTGGGTCGCGACCCACGAAAATGGTCACGCTCGAAATGGTCACGGCCCAAGTCCGCGACCCACAATTTTGGTCAGGGATTTTGGCCGTGACCAATCGCGAGTTTTGGTGTAGTGTTGGTTCGGGTGTCTCCTATGAAAGGAGTGGTGAAGTTCGACAAGAAAGGGAAGCCAGCATCGAGGTATGCGGGCCCTTTCCCTATCTTTGAGAGGGTGGGACCGGTGTCTTATCGACTGGATTTTCCAGAACATCTTCAGTGGATACGTGATGTGTCCCATCTGGCATAGCTGGAGAGATAAACGAGGAACGATAGGGATTTTTGGGCACGTTCCACTCGAGGCGAATGACTTGCAATAAGACACCTTATATGAGGAGAGACTAGTAGCTATGTGAGCGCAAGCTGCAGTCTAAGGTAGTACTACCAGTTAGAGTGTAGTGGAGTGGGGTCATCATAGTATTGATAAGTATACGTGGGAGCGGGAGTAGGATATGTGAGAGCAGTATCCAGAGTTATTCGCCACAGTTATGATCAAATTTCGAGGAAGAAATTCCTTTATAAGGGGGGGGGGGGGGGGGAGTACGTAACACCCCATATTTCTATGCATTTAATATTTAATTAATTCGGAAATTTTTTAAATTACTTGTGTGTCGTAATTTAATTGAATTAGTTATGTTAATATTTATTTAAATATTAATCAGAGAGAAAATGGTTAATATTTACGAAAATTAAATTACTAAGTGAATAGTAATAATTTATTTACGTCATAACATGTATAAGTGACGTGACATTTATTTATCTCAGCCGAAAGTCGGATATATACTAAGTTGGGTGTGAGATAGGGACTTTTAATAAATTAATTCAAATGTCAATTCTGAGTGAACGGTTGAGTCCGGATGGGCTGAGATAGTCGAAAAAGTGTACCTGGGGGGTGGTAAATGGGTCATGAAATATTTTTGGGGATAACCGAGCCCACCTGGGGGTATTTGGGCCATTTTAATTAGGCCCATATGATTAAAAACGGGATTTGGAGATAAAATCCTAAGTTTTGGAGTTGTGGGCAGCCATAACTCATTTGGGAGAAATTCGAGAACATAAGGGACAAAGAGGGAGGACTCTTGAAAGCCAAAGAGGAAGAACAAGGAAGGTGTTCTTCATCACACAACGATCTCTACACCAAAGGATAATCAGACACTACGAATTTATAAGGCAAGTGGTTAAATTGCTTCAATGTAAATTGGTGATATTCAATTCATATCATAGTAGGTGTTATATAAATGATTTTTGGATTGGGTTAATACAAATTGGGTTTTGATTTGGGGAACTTATGAATCAATTTATTGGGATTGATTTTGATTCGTAAGGATTTTAGTGGATAATCCTGGGTAACAAGCTTCACAGAAGCTGTTAATGGCCATTCTGTCCGCATTTACCTCTAGAAAATGGTGTTTCCAACTTTCATTCTCTAATACGATTTTTCCAAAACAGCCCCAAAATGCACCAAAATGGCATTTTAAAAATCTGGGCAGATTGAGTAAATTGAAAACCTCAGATTTGGAGATATTGTATTATGGACCAAGGCTCTATCCGGATATTTTGGTTAAGTGATGCCACGATAATAGACTAATTAATGGGGGATTAATTAATTAAAGCTTATAGTTGGAATAATTTATTATAGGATGCTATAATAAATTGTTAAATATTATTTAATTAGAAGCGTTCTCTTTATAATGGAATTTTGAGGAGTACATTCTAAGAGATGGAAATTCGATCCAGGTGAGCAAGTTCGGGTACATTGGTTGTGTGACACCAGGGAGATATTAAATTAATTAATCAGTATATTAATTAAATTAGAGTCGGACCATAGACTCGAGGAGATAATAAGTTAATTAATGGGAATATTAATTAAATTAGAGTCGGATCATAGACTCGGGAAGATATTAAGTTATTTAATGGGCATATTAATTAAATTAGAGTCGTACCATAGACCCGGGAATATATTAACTTAATTAATAATTAAATTAGAGTCGGACCATAGACTCGGGAATATGTTGGCTTGTGTTACAAAGTTTGTACACGGTAAAGCCGAGATTAATTTTATATATATATATATATATATACGGTAGTGTGATAGTATATATATATTGTGTGCTCATAAATACCGGTGGCTAGGTATTTATTTAGAACTATATACTCTAGTGCTATCGGGGGAGGTTGCACGATGTGGGTGAATCCCCTAGCTTGAGGAGTATATCCCCAGATCATAGCGTCCAAATAGAGGTGGGCATTGAGATGATTGTATTCACACTCGGGGGAATATGACTGCCTCCAATACGTTTATATTTCTTTGTTTTGATTCGGCGGTGGCTAGCTGACTTAGAAATCTAGGTGGGACTGAGTAGACCTAGAAAGATAGCACTTTAGAGAATTCATCCGATGAGGTATTACTCGGAAGGATGGTTTTAATTATATTCAACATATGTGTGATTGTGGAATATAGTTCTACGTATATAATGGAGTAGATAATTATATATGGGTAATTAAATACATGAAGAGAATTTGTATTACTTATATAACTAGTGAATGTTATATGTCTTTTAAGAGCGGTTTTATTTATATTCAACATATGAATAATTGTGGAATATAGTCCTACTTATATAATGGAGTAGATAATTATATATGGGTAATTAAATACATGAAGAGAATTTGTATTACTTATATAACTAGTGAATGTTATATGACTTTTAAGAAATGATTAAATTAAGTTAATGCGATAAATAACTTACGAAGTAAAGATACAAATTACTCGGGTTAGAGAAGAGTTCATGGAATTTCATGACAAGGCTAGTTATACGGGGTGGTGTAACTAGGAGGGTCAGGAAGAAAGTGTTAGGTGTGAACTTTAGAGGAGGGGTGAGATGTATCTCAAAGGAGTGCGACACTAACTTAAATATGAAGAGCATTCATACATTTCAATTATTTCATTTTAATTCACTTGCAAAATATTTTCAAAAGGACTTTGGGATCTGACCCATACTTGCAAAATATTTTCAAAACCTTTTAGGTATCCATCCACAGGTATGCCAAACTTGAAGAACTGCTCCAGGGATACGTAGCTGCAACAAGTGTGGATGTTGCAGGATTTGGACATAGAGGCTCCAGTCATTTCATTCCTAGAGTAGGATGCAACTTGGTATTTCTTTCGGGCATTTTGCCACAACTATTTTCATTTTAGTCGGACTTTGTACTGGATACTATTCTTTGTTGGATTATGTTATTTGATGTTGGTTGTCTGCCGATGGTTTATTCGGCCGGTCATTTATTGATTTATTCAGTATTGCTTTAGATTCATGGTTTGTGTGAGTGGTTCATATTGATATTTTTATGGTTGTTGTTGTTGTTAAATAAAAAGATTAAATTTTTTACATCAGCATTTGAATACTAGGTGGTTAGTAAGTTTTAAAAAGTTTTCGATAGTGATGCTAATAATGAACCATATAACATTCCTGTTTTAATTTGATATAGGACTGATCACCCGGTATTTCATTGAGCGGGGTGTCACATAAACACCCTGGGATTAAATATTTACGTACCACTATTCCCTTCGAAGTCTCTATAATATATATAAAATGAGTGCAAGCCCAATCCTATCACAGATGAGGTATTGTCAGAACAAAACATGTTGCACTAGGGAAACAACCCCGATAGCCTTACAATCACTGCTTACTAATGTGTTAACCATTTTTATTAAACCATAATCAGTACAATAATATACTTGCATATCACATCACTAAAACGAGTAATCTCAATAAATTATATAACACAAACAATGCACCAATTTATCATCCGCGGATATCACTGAAGACAACCCCGCTATACCAGGGAAAACATACAAATAATTATAACGCTATAGATATACGTACTAAATTCTTTTCACATACGACTCTAGCAATAAACAAATATGTAATGACTCGCTCGTGTCACATAAAACACGCTTCATCCCCCGAGGATAAAATTCATACTTCTACTTTGCCAATTTCCTTGGCTACTTAATGGTCTTCCGGACATAACACATCTGTCTGAACCAAATTAAAAATTACATTAACCATTTCCCTTGCAAGAACCATACCCTTGTCCTTTTTCTCGCTTTGGAAAATTTTAATTCGTGTGGTTTTACGCTCCATAAAATATCTCAACACATAACTCACTAATCTCTGCCTCCTGCTACTCGCCCAACGGTCCTCATCTGCCATACATCCTGTTCAATCACGTCCCAACACAAATAAGATTTACTAATATATTCGTGATAGCAGGAGAATGAAATCTCACCAAAGAAATCAACAATCCTAAACATAAGGCTCTATATCAAAGAAAGCTACGCTGGAAGCATTATAAGTCGCACAGATCCTAAAAGACACTAGAAACTGGTGCTCTGATACCACCTGTAACACCATGCCCAATTAAATATCGGGTGATCAGTCCTTTGTTAAATTAAAATCAAGGTGAACGGTTGGTTCATTCTCATCATCACTGTGGTAAAATAATATTTTCCAATTTGATCACCCGCTATTTAATTAGGCGGGGTGTTACATTATTAACCCTGCTCTTAAACTTATATTAATCTCAATTCCCGAGTTAAGCCTCATCTCCCATTTTTGGACCCCCAAATGGGCCCAAACCCATAATTAAACTAGCCCAATAACCTCCCAACTTATATACCTATACCCCGGGACCATTTCAAAAGGTCTAAAACACCTAAACGAGCCCATATAGCCATCTAAAACGTGTCCTAATTATTTTAATTATATTTAGATATTTTTGTTTTGTTTAAACGACATATACTCGTAAGTTCATTAACGTATGCTTTATTTTTACGGGTGAACTCATCACTCTAAATTGAGTCGTGTAATTTTATAATCATGAATAAATATATTTTTTCAATTTAAATTTTACCCATTTAAATTTAGATCCATTCGATTCAAATTATTCCCAAAATAAATCCGAAATTATCACCTTTATTTTTGTCACAATATTTTTGTCCGAAAACACGAGGTATTACATTCTACCCCCAATAATGAAATTTCGTCCTCGAAATTCACTATGCATAACCTTTCATTCTAATATGAACCATTACCATAAGTTTTACACACAATTAGTCCATACTCATATCCCATGACATAAAAGAAAAGGCTCATCTATGCCTATCATAACATCGTTGGGGTTTCCATGTATTCCACATTATATGCACAGACACACAAATATAAAAAATGAATGACACCTATACATCCAACCTGAATCATACATACCATGCATATCTAGAAAACAAAGTATATCTCCACACATGTAAAACGTAAAAAGTAAGCATCTTAGTATTCAACTTCCCTCAACTCCCGACTTTTGCCAATTTTGTGCATGGAACATCTCGCAAGAGAAATCCAAACAAGGAACCCTCGTGATACACTACAGTATGGATAAGTCATTTATCAAGGTCAGTCAACCTAAGACTTAAGGCAAAAAGAAAATACTTATCTACTCTAATTATAGAAATTCTAGTTTAGGACCATTTTCAACAAAAGTTTAATCATCTATAAAGGAAAAACTAAATCCTAATATATTTATCCTTTTGATCATACCAAGAAGAACACTAAAAAATTCCTAGGATCCAACATCTCTCAACTCCTAACATTTTTTATTTTCGTGCATGGGACGTCTCGCAAGCGAAATTCAAATAAGAAACCTGCTAATACACTACACCATAGCTTTGTCGATCGTGGAGATATGTGGTCAGTCCAGGAATTAATTCTATTAATGTGCTTACTCATTCTAGCAGAGGCTACTACCACCTATTTATAATGACATCATCATTATAATAACATTATTTATGATCGTACACCTCACCATGTAACCGATACTACCACTAGTCCTAACATTCCCAAAGGAACCAAATATTTCTAAAATACAAATGCTTTTCTCTTTGCATACTCTTAACATAAAGACAAAGGTTTCATCGTTGGAAAAATTATCATATTTATTTATACCCAAAACATAACATTATTCTCAGATATTCTACGTTCGTATCCCAAATTGAACATTCATACTATCCTAATTTAATGAAATACTTAGTAACAACTCCTGAGATTTCCCATCGCGGTTCCCATTCTCGACAAGGAAACCTTTTTGGGTGCTTGTAAGTCCTGCAACTAGATTCCTCGTACCCGTACGACCCATCACTATGTATAACTTTTGATTTCTTTGAACGCTCATGGGTTCTAAGATGCTACTTTTAGAAATTCACCATTGAACATTTATTTGTCCATGAACTTCACTCATCACCCGTGCATCGCCAATTCATCGGCTATGACACAAAAGTCGGGTCGTTCCCTCTTAAGAACTCTAAATTATATGAACGTAAATATCCAATGTGTATCTCCATATATTTTACCATATTTTGACTCAAGGTATTACAATTCTCTTAATATTTCCTACAGTGGTGGTGAATACCATTGTCCAAGTAGTCACAATACATTCAACCATTAACTTTAAATAGGCAGATAAAATCAACACAAGCACTACTATTTTCTTGCCAATCCATCCGTAGGATACTATTGTGATGTGAAGTTACTTATGAAAATAACTTTGTCGCAATCCTAAGTCTTTCTAAGATCAATCCTTATACCTCTAAACACGAAGCACTATAGATCCCTTACCCTCAATTCGTGGGTGAAACAACGTAAGGAATTTTGATAAAACCGAGTCTACCCTCCCTAATGTACTAATAAGATAGTATTTATTACAAAGTAGTACTCACTAGAACTAAACTAAACATGTCCTACAAGATCAAAATTTGGGATCATACCATTAATTTTCTATGCCAGTGTTGGTCCCTCTCCTAGTGTGATGTGCTACACATGCCTGGGATACATCTACGACTGTTGTCCCTAAAGTGGAGCTGGTAACCCTGGTAAGGCTGGAATTACCTCTTCTAGATGGACTTGTATTAATTGACACTCCACCTAAGGTACCTGGTGTCCTCAAGTCTCTTAACTCTTATGCCGCTGGATTTCCCTGAGGGAACTTCCTAGCGAAATGTCCTTTCTCACCACAAACATAACAATTTCCCTGGAACTAATACCTATATGGTTATTACCCTATTGGCCTGAATCATTCTCCCCTTGGACCTAGTGGCCTTCTGTTTTGATCATTGAAACCTCTAACTCTCTTATGGTACTCTAAAGGTTGAGGAACCTGAAACTGCTAGGCAACCTGGGTGTTACTCCCATTCCCTTTACCCTACTAGCGTGATGTCTTAGAGTGGTGTCTCTTATCTCCTTTATTTTTCTAAAATGCCTTATGATCCTGGTAATGTAGTAATCCGGCATTCACCATCTGGTTATATGTAGTGAAAGTTAGATTCCCCAATAGTGATTGTCTGATGTGCCACGCTGTCCATGCCACGAACTTCTCCATATTACTCTGCTCTATATTTACCTCATCCTTAGTAAAATAGGAAAGAGCATAGAACTCTTCCTCGTATTTTGCCACAGTGTGACCCTCCTGCTTGAGGTCTATGAATTTCCTTTACATTTCTGATTGCATCGCCTGAGGAAAGTACTTCCCTTCAAATTTCTCTCAGAACTCATCTATGATCAAACTATCCCTCTCCGCTTCCAAAGTGACAAACTCCCACCACTAAAGTATTTCCCCTACAAGTCAAAATGAGGTCAACATCTCCCTATGAACTGGTGTACAGTCCACCATCCATAAGTGACGTTGAATGTTCCTCTTCTATTAGCTTCCCACTAAAATATCCAAACTTATATTAAACAATAGTGGTTTCCCCTTGGTGAAGTCCTACCTATCTCTATCCTAAGATTAATCCAGGCATCTGGACTTGTAGAACCTCCTACGGTGGTGGTTGCTGCTGAGGATGTACTGGTGGAAAATGCCTTAACATAGTTGCCATTGCGGTGGACACTATCTAAGCCACAATAGTGGAAATCTTTGTCTGTCCAACCACGGGTGGGTCTGGCGGTAGCTGTTGTTGTGGCTCCTGCTGATCCCCTTCATCTGTAGCTGGCACGGTGCCTCTCCTACCATTTTCCATCTGAAAGCAAATGATTTTCATATTAATAACGGATCTGATACGACGCAAATATTGCGTATTTCACCCGTTAACCTACGCCTTATTAGCCCCCTTGGGTATCTTAATCCCTATACTTATGCTCGTTAACCAAACAACCTCGGATTTATATGTTAACATGTTTTTCAGGGGTTAATTGAGCTTTTGTAGGTATTTGGATGCTTAGTATGAAGTTCGGAAGCTTTCCGAAAATGTTTCGTCGACTTTTGCAGCTTCGGGGGCATTTTAGTAATTTCAGAATTCGGGTTTGAATCCCGAGCTCTTCATGGAAGTTGAAGCCCTCTCATTTCTCTTCGCGTGGCCGCCGACGGTGCATGATTCTGAGTTGTATCGAAAGAGTTATGGCATTTTTAGGATGGTTTTTACTTCAAATTCACACTCAAAGTCACATTCAAGGGCATTTTAGTCATTTCATATTTTGGTTTTTTAGCCTAATGTCTTCTTGGATGTTGTAGTCCTTTGAGTTATCTTCGCATAGGCTCCGACTGTGCCTCATTCCGAGCTATAACGAAGAAATGACGGCATTTTCCGTAAAACAGGACAAAGCTGCAGAATTCAGACCTGTAGCTTGCGAATCGATTCGGCCCAAATCCGAATCGATTCGGAATGCTACAGAATTGCAGAAATGAACTTCCCCTGTTTCCGAATTGATTCGGACCATTTCCGAATCGATTCGGTCCTCCAGATTTTTGGTTTTCTTCCCTTTTATTACAAGTTTGCCATGGGATATTTTGTATAAAACCAATTCTCTCTCATTTGAGAGCAAATATATCAGTTAGGGCACGATTTTAGCTTAGTTTAGTTAGGGTTTTGTGGGATTTGCTCGGTTCTTCTTCAATCCCTCTTGGTTTGACATCTAATTGGTTTGTAAGATTGATTATTCATCTTCCCTCTCCATTAATATAGTTTGTATTTCTTGATTTCTTGCTTTGTAATTTAGGCTTTCATGCTTTGTTAATTAGTTTATTGTGTTTATTTATTGCTTTCTTAGTTTAATTATTTTAATTTAGTTAATTTAATGCTTTGTCCGTAGATAAATAGGTTCGGGATTGCTTTTCCTCCATTTACGGGTTCGGACCTCGAAAATTAGGTTTTGTGTAAAATTGCATTTAATTGAAACCTCGCGTATTAAAGTCGGATTATTATGCGTTTAACTTTCTTTGTCATGCAACGTTAGTGTTTATAGCGATTATCCGAATTTAATCGCTTGTGACCATTTTCCGTTAAATGTTTAATCTTGCAACTTTGGCTTAAATTCCTTATTGCGTGATGTTTATGCTTAATTGAAAATGATCGATTAAATTGCTTTTCGAACCGGAATTCTAATTAGTAGTTGTTTAGCCCGTGAATGGTAGAATGCGATCCCGATCCTCGCTTTAGTTTTGTGTAGCGTTAACTTCTCTTTTTGTTTATTCACGATAACCAACGATCACCTTTTCTTATTTCTTTTACACCCTTTTATTTTCAGAAGTTTTAAAACAATTAAAGTCTAAAATTCAATCACTCCCTGTGGATTTACGATACCTGACTTACCGCTGTGCTTGCTTGTCAAGTGTAGTTGTAGCTTAGGTTTTCTTTGTATCGCGGCGGCGAAACACACAGCGATTTTGCACTTTACACGCGCACACTTTTTCCGCCCGGTCACAAAATGGCGTCGTTGCCGGGGAGTGTGTTTTAGATAGTAATTGCTTTATTATTTCGTAGTATTTTTCCTTTCCTATTTGTATTCTTTCTTTTAACCTTTCTTGCAGGATTTGCATACTTGAGCGCTAAGAAACTTTGATTCGCGGTTGCTCACTTTATTTCTTGGATTCTCCATCTTTCAACAACGAGGTAATCATGTCCTATTATTATAGTTATTACGGTCATTCTAATGATTCATACTTTGGGGATAGTTTTCAAGTTTTTCATTTTCAAGATTTTCTTGAAAATGAAAGACTTGAAAACATTTATCGGAATGAAAATCGTTATTGGGAGCTTGAGTTGGATTCATTATTCGAATCCAATGATGATTCTTATTTCATTACTTTCGAAGACGAGTTTCAACCAAATGAGGAGTCCGAGGCTTTTGAGCCGAGGAAGCCTACTTTGGAAGAGACTTTGCTTCTTTATTACCAAGGTTTGGAAAGCTTAGATGATGCTGGAATGAGACTTGGTTCACTTTCCGATGAGATGAATTCTTATGCACAAAACAACGAGGAGGTGGAAACTTGTGTTTCACCTCAATTTTTCAGAGAATTTCTCATCGAGTGTGCATCTTTCTCCCCCGAAATTCAATCTCCTTCCGACGATGAGTCGATTGACATTGAATTTGTTTCATCACCATATTCGTTTTCCGTGATCGAACCATTAGAATTACCGGTTGATTCCTATGATTCGGTAGAAACTTTTAAAATTTCTACACTTTTTGCCGACGAGGACTTTTTACCGGATTTGTTTTCGATGGATGTTATCCCGACGTGTGCACCATCTCCCATTCCATTTGAAAAATCTTTGGGAGATGAGTCGACTTTTCTTGGACCTCAAGTGTACCTTTCCCCCTTATTATCCAAATCCCCCATCGTCCGCCCAAAATTTCAAATTGGCGATGGTTCACTTTTTTCACCACCCACATGCCTTCCGTTGTTCAAACGGAATTCTTATTTTTCAGGAGGCATGTTCTCTTTGGAGGGTCCACCGTTGATCTTTCAAAGTCAAATCCCTTTTTGGGTGGACCCTCAACTATTTAGACTTCTAGTATATAGTTAGTGTGAAGCCTAAATAGTAGGTTGTAAATAGTTAGCTTTTTAATTTTCTTTCTTTCCTTTTTTTTCTTTCCTTTTTAATTTAGTCTAGTGTAATTAGTTAACTTTTTGTTATTTGTTTTTGCTATGCTCGGTACTAGCTTGTTTTGTAGATTCCTTTGGACTCACGCTTATGGAGATCGCTCCAATTTTGGGTAATATCGTTCTTTCCTCTCTTTGTGTTGGGTTCTTAATGCGCATTGAGGACAATGCAACATTTAAGTTAGGGGGTGTATGATATTCTATCCATTTCATGTGTAGTCCTTGGATTTGCTCACATTTAGTTACTAAGTATGCCTTTTTGTGAAAAATTTAAAAATTTTCAAAAATATTTTTTTTCTTTTTTCTCCTTTGTTGGGCATTTTGCCTTGTTTCCAGTGATAAATTTCAATAATTGCCCGATCCAATAGACAACTCAATGATGCATGGTCTCGATTTTAGAAGTTATTAGACTTTAGTCTCAATTATTGATATGATGAATAACTTCATGAATTAAACTTTATCCCATGAGCATATGCACTTTCCTTGTTCTATTGATTTCGTTTAAGATTTTTATAACTCGATAATATTTTGTTGCATTGTATATACTTACACCGAGTAAGCTTTGTACCTTTCGTCGTTTGTGAGTGTTATACACTATTCTTTCCTCTTTGAAAACGTTGAATTCGTCGGTAATCTCACTAATCTTTCATTTGACCATTCATTAATTGAGTTCATACTTGAAATGTGTTACTTGATCATGATTTTCATATATTGTTTTGACTCGAGAATTGCGTAAACTTTGTGAAATGATCATAGGCCATCTTTGTTATATCACCCATATTGACTTTGACCTCACCCTTATATGTTTACCCTCGTCAAACCCTTTGAGCCTAAATATGGCCTTTCGTTCCATAACCCAAATTCCATGACCAACTCCAAATTGGAGTTTTTAGCCATACATACACCTTACATACCTTTGTTTGGAATGTTACTTGGGATTGAATGCTGTTGTTGTATTGCGGTTGCAATTTTAGGCATATGAGAGTTTGATAAGCAAAGAAAAGAAAGTAGTGAAAAAAGAGAAAGCAAAAAGCAATAGAAAACAAAAGAGAAAAATGAGAAAAATAAGAAAAGAAAACAAAAGAGAAAAATGAGAAAAAGGAGAAAATAAAAGAAAGAGAAAGTTGTATATGTTGTGTATATAGTTCAATAAGCTTTGATTACTCTCCCCGATGATATATCTAATGCCGTTTTGGAACTTGTTTTTCCAATTTTGTTATTGCACGCATTCTCCCATTATCTCGAGTTTTCATCCCGAACACTATGAATCCGTACATACATTCCTTCGTTTCGCACCCTAGCCATACCTACATCATAACCCTATTAAAGTCCTATGTGATCTTAGGTTGATGTAATTCAAAAGTCATAATAGTCGTGATAATATGTGAAAATGCATTTCGCCTCTTTTAGTGTGCGGTATCCTTTCATTGAGATTACAGTTTTTCATTTTTTATATAGCGTTCTTCATTTATGACATGTGCGCGGCCTAGTTTCCATTTACATTTACTCTTTAGCCCGCATGTCCCGTGTGTTACCTCCCTTTTCATAGTGAATTCATTTGTTGAGCGTAATGCTCGTGAGGATTGAATGTATGCTTGCTTTGATTAGTATCCGGTTTATATAAGTTTTTCGCCAAATCACACTATGCATGTGCTCTCCCCCCTCCCACTTTTAAAGTTTCAATTCTATGAGGTGCATTCAACTTGTTAATAACAATGGACTTCTGTTTGAATTCATTCACTTTGCTAATAATGCGTATGAAATCCTTTTCGCCATTGTTGAGTTTGTCGCATGTTGGTTTGGGCATATTTTGAGGAAACCATATGATGTTTGTGGGTTTCATCCCTGAAAACCCTCACGAGACGACACTCGTCCAATAGGGTAACCTAGGGGTTTAACGGCTTATTGCATATGCTAAATGCAATCGTTCGCCCGCGAAAGTGGCCTTATCTTTTTATTACTTTTTCATCCCATTTTGTACTTGTATCCTGTTTCTGATTTTCTTATAGCTCTTGTTGTTTCCTATTTCATTGCTAGGGACTAGCAATGTGTAAGTTAGGGGGTGTGATACGACGCAAATATTGCGTATTTCACCCGTTAACCTACGCCTTATTAGCCCCCTTGGGTATCTTAATCCCTATACTTATGCTCGTTAACCAAACAACCTCGGATTTCTATGTTAACATGTTTTTCAAGGGTTAATTGAGCTTTTGTAGGTATTTGGATGCTTAGTATGAAGTTCGGACGCTTTCCGAAAATGTTTCGTCGACTTTTGCAGCTTTGGGGGCATTTTAGTAATTTCATCATTCGGGTTTGAATCCCGAGATCTTCACGGAAGTTGAATCCCTCTGATTTCTCTTCGCGTGGCCGCCGACGGTGCATGATTCTGAGTTGTATCGAAAGAGTTGTGGCATTTTTAGGATGGTTTTTACTTCAAATTCACACTCAAAGTCACATTTAAGGGCATTTTAGTCATTTCATATTTTGGTTTTTTAGCCTAATGTCTTCTTGGATGTTGTAGTCCTTTGAGTTATCTTCGCATAGCCTCTGACCGTGCCTCATTCCGAGCTATAACAAAGAAATGGCGGCATTTTCCGTAAAACAGGACAAAGCTGCAGAATTCAGACCTGTAGCTTGCGAATCGATTCGGCCCAAATCCGAATCGATTCGGAATGCTGCAGAATTGCAGAAATGAACTTCCCCTGTTTCCGAATCGATTTGAACCATTTCCGAATCGATTCGGTCCTCCAGATTTTTGGTTTTCTTCCCTTTTATTACAAGTTTGCCATGGGATATTTTGTATAAAACCAATTCTCTCTCATTTGAGAGCAAATATATCAGTTAGGGCACGATTTTAGCTTAGTTTAGTTAGGGTTTTGTGGGATTTGCTCGGTTCTTCTTCAATCCCTCTTGGTTTGACATCTAATTGGTTTGTAAGATTGACTATTCATCTTCCCTCTCCATTAATATAGTTTGTATTTCTTGATTTCTTGCTTTGTAATTTAGGCTTTCATGCTTTGTTAATTAGTTTATTGTGTTTATTTATCGATTTCTTAGTTTAATTAGTTTAATTTAGTTAATTTAATGCTTTGTCCGTAGATAAATAGGTTCGGGATTGCGTTTCCTCCATTTACGGGTTCGGACCTCGAAAATTAGGTTTTTTGTAAAATTGCATTTAATTGAAACCTCGCGTATTAAAGTCGGATTATTATGCGTTTAACTTTCTTTGTCATGCAACGTTAGTGTTTATAGCGATTATCCGAATTTAATCCGCGTGTGACCATTTTCCGTTAAATGTTTAATCTTGCAACTTTGGCTTAAATTCCTTATTGCGTGATGTTTATGCTTAATTGAAAATGATCGATTAAATTGCTTTCGAACCGGAATTCTAATTAGTAGTTGTTTAGCCCGTGAATGGTAGAATGCGATCCCGATCCTCGCTTTAGTTTTGTGTAGCGTTAACTTCTCTTTTTGTTTATTCACGATAACCAACCATCACCTTTTCTTATTTCTTTTACACCCTTTTATTTTCAGAAGTTTTAAAACAATTAAAGTCTAAAATTCAATCACTCCCTGTGGATTTACGATACCCGACTTACCGTTGTGCTTGCTTGTCAAGTGTAGTTGTAGCTTAGGTTTTCTTTGTATCGCGTCGGCGAAACACACAACGATTGTGCACTTTACACGCGCACACTTTTTCCGCCCGGTCAGGATCGTAAAGAACACAATGATTCCTAAACATAGGTTTTTATCCATCAAAGAACGCAACAAAGAATTTATTGAGCGCAACACAAGTTCTAAGGACACTTAACCCTAGATGCTCTGATACCAATTGTAGAAACCACTATTTTCTCACGTAATGGTCGGCCATACACACTACGCCAAAGATGGGGCTTATTATACAATCTATATGATTCTTTGTATCGTTTGTAATAAACATTCATTTAATAAACATAGTTGAATTAAAAATGGGTTAAATTAAATGAGAACAAGTGATGAAACCTACATCCACATCCAATAAAAAAAAAACCAGCATGCACAAAATAGTCTTGACTAATAAATCAAATGACTTCGGACTTATGCCCTTACAATAATCCAAAATAAGTAAAGACATGAAGATGTAGCAACCTAAGCTAGAATCAATAAATTTATCTTCGAGAAGCTACCCATAACAGCAAGTCGGATATTCCTTCACTCCCGCTATCTCTATCTAAGCAAACGCGAGGGGGGGGGGGGATTTATAATTTTGGGGTCAGCACCCTAAAGTGTGCAAGAATTAACTTACCAAATTTAAAGTACCAAAATACAGTTAATTAAATGTAAGTGAACGCAATCATCACTCACTTGTGTTAAGTATCTCACCCCTCAGCTAAGTGTGATATTTCACGTATAACCCAAAAAGTCTCGAAATAATAAATACTAATCATGTCAATATAACATAAGATGCATTAAGTAATAACTAACATACTGAAACATAAGCATTTATCTTCATATTACCATTTCCCCAAAGTAGCACAATCATATTTCTCGTAAAAGTGAGAAAAACGTCTCTTATGCACACTACACTACACTAAAAAGGATAAATTGCCACCTTTGAGACAAACAACCTTTTCACATTCATTGACCGTGACAAAAAACACAAATTTTTTATCACGGTCAAAGACCTTGACAGGTCCGTGACAACTTTGTTGACTAAAAACCCTACCGCCTCTATTTTTCCCACCATTTTCAATTCCCACTCTCTCTCTCTCTCTCTCTCTCTCTCTCTCTCTCTCTCTCTCTGCGTTTCAAGTATTTGTTTATATCTCTCTGTTTCCTTTGTATTTGTGTGTTTATATGTGTGTCTGTAGGACTGCGTGTGTCTGTGTAGGTGGGTCTACGTGTGTGGGTGTGTGTGTGTGTGTATGTGTGGGAGGCAATGGTGGTTGGGGGGGGGGGTTGGTGGCATTGAGTGGGGCAGTGGGCGGCAGTGGGGGTGTGCGTGGGTGGGGGGCAGTGCGTCTAGAGGGGTGTGTGTGCATGAATTAGTGTGTGTGTGTGTGTGTGTGGGGGGGGGGGGGGGTTCAATACTGAGTTTTTTTAAAATCTTTTCATTATTAAGTAGACGAGTATATATACTTATAATCTGTATATATTGTAATTTTATAGGATCCGTTTCTCTAATGAAAAAGGTTTCATTTGTTACTGAATGTGTGTAAAAGTAAAAAGTAATAATTTATTATGCATAGTCAATAAAGATATCAATGATTAAATATTCAACAATTGGTTTAGATCCCTTGAGTACCAATAATTTGTGTGACGCCCTAACTTTTGACACCCTAAATTTTGGAGCCCCTTGTAATACCACGTGTTTTTAATGATTTAAATAATTATGTGATTAATTATTTATGGTAGAAATAATTATGTGATTAATTATTGTTGTTAGATTGATTAAATTAAAAATGCGAGAAATTAATTTTTATTAATCCGGATTGAAATAATTATTAACTAGCGTGACAAGGGTTAATACTTATTGTGGAGAATTATTGAATATTACCGTGTGATATGTAATATGGAATTATAAAATTTGATAAATTGTCGAAAGTGAGAAATATGACAGTTTTATAATTTAAGTCTGATGCGTGTATGAGTCATGTCGGGACTAATTGATTGGGATAGAAAGTGTAGGGGGGGGGGGGGGATTGAATGTAATCCTGAGATTAGGGATAATTCCCTAATTAGCAACAATGTTTGAGGATTCACGCAATAAGAGGCAACCCAAGCGTGGCAGCTTAGCGTGGCAACTCAAGCGTGGCAGCTTGGTGAGGCAGCCTGGCGTGGCAACTCAAGCGTGGCAGCTTGGTAAGGCAGCTTAGCGTGGCAACTCAAGCGTGGCAGCATGGTGAGGCAGCTTAGCGTGGCAACTCAAGCGTGGCAACTCATACTTCAGCTTGTTGTGTTAGTCATATTGTATCTTTGATTACATTTAATGTAAGCTATAACGGTTGTAATGACATAACAATAATAATAAAACAGTTTGGGTGAGGTCAAATGGTACTCACGAGAGACCAGGCTTGGCAGGACCTGGGAGAGCTTTCATGCTCTATCGAATGACCTCACCATGGTAACTCTAGAGGGATTTGGTTTGGAGGATTGAGAAGTAAGGCACCGTTGGGGCTTTCCCTGACCATCTTAGATACACCTGGTAAAACACCGAAGGACAAGAGGAGCAGCTTGGAGTTCCAGCGGGCGTTGAGTTATGAACCAAGTAGCCCTCTACTTAATGTCACATCTACTGTCGATGATGTCACTAGCCAGATAAACAATGTCAGACCTGCACTTGAGTAAACCACCGTGGTATTTGGGGCTGTCAGGCAGTTGGTGAGCCACCTCTGCGACAACAGCCCCCTGACACACAGTGGTTAGGCAAAAGGCATGTCTTGGCATTTAATGTTTATGACGTGGAGACAACTAGTGCATCAGGCATTTAATGTTGTGACATAAGGTATTAGGGATGTCTTTTCATAGTCTTTAATGACTGAGTTGCCTCGGGGGTGGTGTGGGGGGCTATTTAAGGACCCCAACCACCTCTGAGGAGAGGATTATCCTTTTGAGAGTTGAAAAGAGTTATTAAAAAACCAGAGAAGTCTTACTCACCCTCTATTGTCATTTATTACGAAGCTTTTAATACCTGACAGGGATCCTTGAGGGTATTTTGGTGTGGTCTTACCTGCCTACCAAGGTGTATCTAGGGTGCTTACTTCTCTCTCCCTCCAGCTAAGCCACTTCTAAAGTTGATTATTATTCCCTGAGTTATACACGAGAGGATTTGTGAGTTTAAA
The DNA here is from genome assembly GCA_949130495.1 of Sambucus nigra. NCBI lineage: Eukaryota > Viridiplantae > Streptophyta > Magnoliopsida > Dipsacales > Adoxaceae > Sambucus > Sambucus nigra. The sequence continues at coordinate 208,394,631 of OX422222.1, forward strand.
CTGGGTATAACTTCCTTGTGCCTGTGTCTGTGCGTCCTATCATTAATCTGGTGGTCTGGGGAAAATTAACTTGTCATTTCCATACTCAATAGGGGTGACGCCTCCATATATAATCTAAAGTACCCTCCTACAGTTGGCGACTCCGCTGGGGAGGCATCCTTCTAGATAAGGAGTATGGCGCAAGATAATGAAACTCGAAGACTCAATTTCGATGACATTCAGCATAATGAAGAACAGGCTGCGAGAGAGAAAGAGGCCCTAAGAGATGGGGCTCCTCGAGTAGAGGTACCTCTGGCGCCAGCAACGTTAGGCATCCCAGGGGCGGCCCAACCTCCTACGATCATGGGGTTGGGACCCGCTCAGATTGCCCTCCTCATGAGCAAGTTTCACGAGTTCTTGCAAACTCCGGTGGCTTCAACTATGCTAGGAGGGTTAGAGGCTAACACTTTCGTAACACCAGGAGTATCCCCAACGGTCCCACTAGGGACAGGCATTGTAGGAACGATCCCAGCGGGTGTATCTTCTAGGGTGAACCCGGCAGTGGTCACCTCAGGAGGTTCAACGGGACCACCGGTAACGTTCGTTTCGGTTGCAACGAGCGCTCAGCCCTCTGCCCCACTGCAGGTGGCCCCAGTGGCCTCGCCCATGGAAGAAATGAGAAAAGAGATGCAAAGGGAAATGCTGAAGTACATACAGGCTTCCTCGCACGCTGTGGGCGAGGTGGCATCGGTCTACGATGACTTCCAAACACCTTACCCCCAGGAATACAACGACAAGCCCTACTCGAAGGACTATATTCCCCCTACCTTTGAAAAATACTCAGGGAAGGTTGGGAACCCGAAGGAACACATTTAGCGTTTCGTTGAACATTTAGGAGCGCACTGCAATGACAAAAAGCTTAGATTGAGGGAGTTCTCCAAATCCCTGACTGATAAAGCATACACTTGGTACTCTCATCTGCCTCCCAATAGTGTCTCTACGTGGGAGGAGATGCATGTATTGTTTGTCCGAAAGTTCTTCTTGGCCGAAGATGAGTTCACCCTAACCCAACTTCGCAGGGAGAGGCAGAGGCCAGGAGAAGAGGTAGTGGCCTATATTCGAAGGTTTAGGGAAAGATCCCTCGATGTAAGGGAAGAAGATAAGGAGGACAGGTTACTGCAGATTTGTGCTGAGGGACTACTTCCTGAGTATATCTGACACCTAATCAATGAGACACGCGAGGGAACATTTTTAGCATTCTTAAAATCTGTAAGAAACATCTCTTTGGTGGTGCGACCTAGCTCGGTAGTGTCTCCCATGGTGTTCAGACAGCCGATACAACCCCTGGGAGGAAGGCCTCAGGCCCCACGGGTGGGATATGTCGAGTGAGAAGATGGGGGCAAGGCACCGAGGAAAGACAACAAAAGAAAGTTCGGAAGAGATAGAGAAGACCCGCCACCGTTACCTTGTACGGTGGAGGAGCCTGTGAGTTGCTATAACGCAATGGTCTAAGGCGGAACGGTTTACGAACCAAAGGTTGTTCCGGCGGAAGAGCCGGACGCGACAACTAGGGCTGATCCCAAATATTGTCAGGTTCATCGAAAGGTCCATCATCCAACAGAAAGCTGCTTCACACTGCGAAGAATCATCGACAAGTACATGAAGGCGGGGACATTACAAATCCCCCCGCAAAATGTTAACAATAACCCACTCCCGGCACATGGGGCCAATCTGGTAACGGCCTATGATAAGGAGGCAGAATGGGAGGGGGGAGTGGCAACGATGAAGGAGTTCGATGAGGCACTGGAGCATTGCACCAGGGGAATGGATAACGTAGTTCTAGCTTATGATAAAGCAAGTGCTAGGGACGTAGAAGATGCCTACAGCGTTGAGGGTGAGGAAACGGACCCAGTCGTAGAATATAGCGCAGTTTCAAAATCTCTAAAGTTCACTTGGTTCTTGGACCAAGTGGGAATCCCAAAAGAGAGCAGAATGGATATAACTCAGGCGATCTTAGATATTGCAAGGAGAAATGCAGTCCCCTCGCTAAGATGGAGGGGACCCATGGCTAGGCTGGTAAAGAAGTTCCTATCAGAGGTAACTTTCAGCGATGCGGATAGAGCTGTAAGGTTCCCCCATAATAGGCCTCTGTATGTAATCGCTAGTGTTAACAGGGTTAGCTTTGCAAGGACTCTTATGGATGGGGGTGCTTCCATCAAAATTATGCCAATCAACTCCTTCCACGCGGCTAATATTCCGGAGGAAAGGTTGGTTCCCATGCCCTTGGTAATCTCGGGCTACGATAATCAATCTTCCAAATCCATCGGGTATGTGAACGTGGGGATAGTGATGGGAAATCTGAGTTCCCATATCAAGTTTCATGTAATAGAAAGCGCAACTTCCTATCATTTGTTAATAGGGAGAGTATGGATGCACAACCAAGGGTTAGTTCCCTCAACTTACCATCAATGTGCTAAGGCGAATATCAAGGGGACAGAAGTGACTATTAGGCCAACTAAGAGGCCTTTCGCTATCGAAGAAGCATATTTAGTCGATGCAGCCTTTTATACAGAGCTCGAAGAGGACGTGAGGGTTCTAACAAGGAGAATGGAGGGAGCATGGGTCCCCTCGATTAGAGAAAGAATGGGACCTTTAAATGAGGATGGCGAAGGGGGGAGGATAGAGGAAACATATCGAGCGGTCCTTCGACCCCAAAACATCTCGCCCCAGCTCAAAGACAAGATGAGGCCTAGAACTAACCCAGTGGAGCATGAGGTCCAACGACAAAGCGTGTTGAGTCATTTTTCAGGGGAAAGAATTATTGAGGCTTCCAGAGAAAGGAAGAGAAAGGCCGTGGCAACAGCTACCAGCAGGCAATGCAAGAAAATTGTCACTGAAGAGGAAAAAGTGGTGTACCGCTTATAATGGTGTGAGCGGGCGGCCGAAAAGACTAACAATGAGGTTGACCCGATATATGAGTGCTTTTTAGTAGATCAACAGGGGCAGTGTATGGTGATAGACAACTCCAACATACAAGAGTTCGTAGAAGATGTCGTCGAAGAACCAGACTACATGGGAGACCAACCAAGGCCCCAGGCACAAGAGTTGGAGCAGCTGAACCTGGCGAGAGAAGGGGAAGATCCAAGGCCTATCTTTATCTCGAAAGATCTTGGTAAGGAGAAATAAGAAGCCTTGGTTGACCTGATTCGGGAATTCATTGATGTCTTCGCATGGAAGTACACTGAAATGGAAGGACTGGATGAGGAAGTGAGTTGCCACAAGCTGAACGTGATGCCTTCAGCTATTCCGGTGAAGCAGGCAACAAGAACTTACAAGCCTGAACTAGATTTAAAGATTAAAGAAGAGGTCCAACGCTTACTGACAGCAGGATTTATCAAGCCAATACAACATCCCCTCTGGCTATCCAGCATTGTGCCAGTAGGGAAGAAAGACAAAAACCAAATAAGGATCTGCGTTGACTTCAGAGACTTGAATAGGGCTTGCCCCTAGGATGAGTTTCCCCTACCCTCCATCGATAATTTGATAGATGCCACGGCTGGTCATGAGATGTATAGATTCATGAATGGATATGTGGGATACAACCAGATCAAGATAGACCCCTCTGATGCAGAGAAAATAGCATTTAGAACTCCGTTGGGCAACTTCATGTACAAAGTAATGCCGTTTGGACTCAAGAACGCCGGAGCTACGTACCAAAGAACAATGATGGCCATTTTTCATGACTTCTTCCACAAATTTGTGGAATTCTACGTAGACGACTTGGTCATCAAATCGAAGAAGGAAGAGTCCCATCTGAACGATTTAGGGAAGGTGTTTGCTCGGTGCAGGAGATACAAGTTGAGGATGAGCCCGTTAAAGTGTGTCTTCGAAGTAACAAGTGGTAAGTTTTTAGGCTTCGTGGTTAATCGACATGGGGTACAGATGGACGAGGATAAACAGCGGGCAATCTTGGAGATGCCATGTCCAAGAACGACAAAGGAGCTAAAAAGTTTCCTCGGTAAAGTCTCCTACCTTAGGAGATTTGTGCCTGGATTGGCCGACATAACACACCCACTGATGCAGCTGCTACGAAGGAACACGAAATTCAGGTGGGAAGAGGTTCACCAGGAGTCCCTTGTGGGATTGAAAAAACTGCTCGTACCACCACAAATTATGATTCCTCCCCAGTCAGGAGCTCCGTTGCAGCTATACCTTACATCCACCATGAGGTCCGTTGGAGCTCTGCTAGCACAAGAAGTAGACGGGCAAGAACGGCCAGTTTACTACCTCAGCAGAATTATACATGGGCCAGAAATTAGATATGGTAGCTTAGAAAGGCATTGTTTAGCCCTGGTCTTTGTAGCACAAAAACTTAGGCATTATATGCTGTCTTTCACCATTCATATTGTAACTAGATGCGACCCAATTAGGTATTTGCTCGTAAAGACCATATTGATTGGCAAGGCAGCTAGATGGTTCCTTATTCTCTCTGAATATGACTTAAAATGTGTGGTCCCTCGCACAATCAAAAGACAGGTGTATGCTGACCTGTTGGCCATCTTCCCTTCAGGAACCTTCGAGCCACCTACGGAAGACATTCCAGGAGATGATTTGCAGGCCAATTACCTGGGTGTAATTGATGAGGAATGGACGATGTAGTTCGATGGATCTTCGATGGAAAAGAAGGGAGGAACAGGGGTTATTCTTTCAAAAGGGATGGAAGAGATTTGCATTTCCTACAAACTAGATTTCCCTTGCTCTAATAACGAGGCAGAATACGAGGCGTTGGTACTAGGGCTTCTAGAGGCTCTTCGGAGGGGAATTCGTTCACTCTGCATTAAGGGTGACTCGAACTTAGTAATTCAATAGGTAAACGGAGAATATGCGTTGAAACACATGAGCCTGGCGCCCTATAGAACAATCATTCAAAGGCTCCTCAACCAGTTCCATCGAACCAAGATCAGAAGACATCCCAGAATGATGAACCGCCATCCAGACGCCTATGCCACTATCGCCCAGAAGATGATAATGAAAACTAATGTGACTACATTTGTGATCCAACGAAGAACAGCTCCTTCGGTAGTACAGTCAATACTACCGATGGAGGAAGGGGCGGGCTGGAGAAGAGATATTAGGAAGTAGCTGGAGTCTGGTGAGGGGGAAATGGGGCTAAGAGAGTTGGCCCAATATTTTACAAGCCAGGGAAATCTCTATTTTAGAAATACAGGAGGATAGTTGTCAAGATGCGTCAGCCCAGAGGAAGCCGAGAAAATATTGAGGAAAACGCATAAGGAGCACTGCGAAACGACTGAGATACCTTTATATAGGAGAATTCAAAGGGAGGGGTATTTCTGGCCTAGAATGAAGCAAGATGCGGCAGAGTTACAACGGAAGTGCAATAAGTGTCAGCTATTCTTTGAGGCAGCTGCGTGCCATTTCATTGAAGCTCAAACGGACTGGAGGCAGCCCTACATCGACTTCATTCAGGAGGGGGTTGTCCCGACAGAGAAAATAGATCCAATGGGTCTGAGGCGAAGGGCTCCAAGGTTCTACGTCCAAGGGGGAAGCTTTATCGAAAGGGGTACTTTAACAGGCCCTTGCGATGTGTCACGAAGGAAAAAGCAGTGGAGGTCCTCAAACAGGCGCACGATCTAGCACATATAGGAGGACCAAGTTGTATGTTCTGTTGATGACATTGGGGTATTATTGGCCAACGATGGAGAAAGACTCTGCGGAGTTCGTTCGAAAATGCAAAGCTTGCCAACTTCATGGGAACATGATCCATGCCCCATCGGTAGACTTACACTCTCTATCAACACCCTATCCATTTCATACTTGGGCGTTCGACCTAGTGCGGACAATACACCCCTCTTCGAGGGGAAAGATATGGATACTAGTAGCAACAGAATGTTTCACAAAATGGGCCGAGGCAATACCACTCAGACGAGCAACGGCTGGGGTGGTGAGCAACTTCATCAGAGAATACATCATTTTCCGTTTTGGGATCCCAAAAGTTATTCTCTCAGATAACGGGACCTCCTTCGTCAACTCCGAAGTAACAATACTCACGAATAAGTACTCCATTATTCATCACACTTCAACGGTGGCATACCCAAAGGGAAATGGTCAGGCCGAAGCAACTAACAAAACCTTGGTTAATATTTTGGCCAAAATGATGGAAGACTTTCCAGGGGCATGGGATGACAAGATACCCGCTGTCTTGTGGGCCTATCGAACAACCAAGCAAAAACCCACGGGATATACACCGTTCTCTCTTGTTTATGGGGCCGAAGAAATCCTCCTAGTAGAATTGGAAGTTCCCTTTGCTCGTTATGCTTTGCGAAGTAGCATGCTTCCTCAAAGTAGACATGTACAGTTGGAAGCGTTGGATGAACACAGAGATAATTCGATGCAGAACTTCTAAATATATACGAAGCAACTTTCAAGGGCGTACGATAACTTGGTGAGACCAAGGAAATTCGTGAAGGGAGACCTCGTATTGAAAGCGACAGTGAAACACATCAGAGGGCTTCCTCTACCAAAGTTTGCAGCTAATTGGGAGTGACCTTTTGTTGTCAAGGAAGCCCATGACTCAGGTTATTGTTTAATTTTGAAGTTAGAGGAAGACAAGCCATTTAAGATTAACAATAAGTGGCTGAAGGTTTATCATGTGTAAACAACCAAGTTTGAACTGATGTTATGACTAGCTATTGTTATAAATATACAAGTTTTGGGTGACATTTTTTAGCATAATGGAGGAATTGCAGAAATACAAAACTCTATAGCATACAACAACAATCACAACACACGAAGGGATTGAAAAGAACATATTCTTCATTCATAAACAATAGAGCATTACAAAAAAATTTGTTTTGGGAGCTATCGCCCAAGAATTACATAGATGGAGGATCTGTACACAAGAGGCAACTAGTCTAAAAGAAACGATAAATCTGAGGAAGAGAAAAAATCTCCAGGAAGGTCCGAAGAAGCTGTTGTGAAAGACCGTTGGGCATTAATAGAAACCTCCAGCCTCATTTTCACTTGTGTACGTTAGATCAGGAGTCTCTCGCGCTTCAGTTTGACCAAGCACAAAGCTTCTTCGGCATCCTTTACCTCTTAATCCACTGCTTCCAAAAGTGGTGCCAATGCGACCAACCTAGCTTCCTCAGCTTGCTGGTCCTCCTGGTGCTTTCGTAACACTTCCCTCTGGCCGATCAGTTGCTGGTTCTTCAAAGTCTTCAGATACGTTATAAGTCAGTCAAAATGGAAACCATCATGCCCTAACTCCTTCAGAAAACCCAGAAATTGGTTAAGAAGGGATCTGGTAACACTTGCAGTAGGGGTACTGGCAATTTCAGCAACAACGATCGCCATGCCTTGAAGTTTGTGACTCATCACGTGAATATTGGAGTGCAGGAAATCTGATGTGAAGGTCTCAGGGTGGCGATTCACCAGTTGTTCGATCACCAAGCAGTGGTTGACAGACATTTTAGGAGACTGTCGAAGCACCATTAGGCAGAACGCGTGAGGAGCCAGGTCAGGAAGAGGCAGTTCGCACCCAGACTCGCTCTCGGCTGCAGAACCAGTCGTGGAACCTTGATCATCATGACCAGAATTTTCCGAAACATCAGGTTCTCGGAAGGGTGAGCCTACAGGCAAAAGAACTGGGGGAGAATTTTCTCGAGCAACCTGAAAAGAGATAGCGCACATGATGAACTTATGAAAAAATCTTAACAAGCATTTTCGTTGTTAAGTCACAGTTATAAGGTGGAGTTTATGGAAAATCTTAACAAGAGTTTTCGTTGTTAAGTCACCGTTATAAGGTGGAGTTTATGAAAAAAACTTAACAAGTGATTTCGTTGTTAAATCACCGTTATAAGGTGGAGTTTATGGAAAATCTTAACAAGCATTTTCGTTGTTAAGTCACCGTTATAAGGTGGAGTTTATGAAAAAACATAACAAGTGTTTTCGTTGTTAAATCACCGTTATAAGGTGGAGTTTCTGAAAAATCTTAACAAGTGTTTTCATTGTTAAGTCACCGTTATAAGGTGGAGTTTATGGAAAATCTTAACAAGCATTTTCGTTGTTAAGTCATCGTTATAAGGTGGAGTTTATGAAAAAAATCTTAACAAGCGTTTTCGTTGTTAAGTCACAGTTATAAGGTGGAGTTTATGGAAAATCTTAACAAGCGTTTTCGTTGTTAAGTCACCGTTATAAGGTCGAGTTTATGAAAAATCTTAACAAGTGTTTTCGTTGTTAAGTCACCGTTATAAGGTGGAGTTTATGAAAAATCTTAACAAGCGTTTTCGTTGTTAAGTCACCATTATAAGGTGGAGTTTATGAAAAAAAATCTTAACAAGCATTTTCGTTGTTAAGTCACCGTTATAAGGTGGAGTTTATGAAAAATCTTATCAAGCGTTTTCGTTGTTAAGTCACCGTATAAGGTGGAGTTTATGGAAAATCTTAACAAGCGTTTTCGTTGTTAAGTCACCGTTATAAGGTGGACTTTATGAAAAAAAACTTAACAAGTGTTTTCGTTGTTAATTCACCGTTATAAGGTGGAGTTTATGGAAAATCTGAACAAGCGTTTTCATTGTTAAGTCACCGTTATAAGGTGGAGTTTATGAAAAAAATCTTAACAAGCGTTTTCGTTGTTAAGTCACCGTTATAAGGTGGAGTTTATGGAAAATCGTTGTTAAGTCATCGTTATAAGGTGAAGTTTAAGAAAATTTTTATGAAAAATCATAAGATGGAGATTATGGAAAATCTTAACAAAAGTTAACAAAAATACCTCAGTCACAACGGGAGCATATGGGGCAGCCGCAGGGACAGGAACCGCTGGGGGTGAGATTATTACCCCAGAAGCCATAACGAGGTCCCTGGATGCAGAAGCCTCCACGCTTCGCAAAACTCTATTACCTGTATAGGGCACCAGGGCCAGCATACTAGGTTCATCAGGCGAAGACACTGAGCTCCCAAACAAAGGCACAACACGATGGGGTGTAAACACACCACTATGTTGTCTACAAGCACCAACCTGGGCCCTGACTGTAGGAGTTGGTGCAAGATCAGGAGAAAACTGTGGCACAAAGGCAAGTGTTAGAAAAGAAGAATGGGCTCAGAAAATATGAAGAAATATCTCTCGTGTTACTTACCTCAGTTATGGTGCTAAAGAGAGGAATGGCAGTCAGGGGTCTCATCAGCGTCGTCGGAAGAAGAACGCTTGCCAACAACGAGGATATTTCAACCTGGGGTACCCAAAACATATCAGAATTCAGCAAGCCAAATAAGAAAAGAGTGGGACCGAAAAGACTACAACAAATAAATTATAGAGGAAATCATACCTCGGGCTCACTCTCCTCAACAAGAACAATGGGGAGAGGAACCTCAGGTGAGGCCTGTAAATCAGAGGGGACCGAGGGTGTTATCTCGGATTGTGTTATTTCGGGTTGTGTTACCACTTCAAGCGAGGAATCACCTCCCATAATGACTTCCCTTGCACGTTGTCTGCCTGCACAGTGAGAATAGGTAAGCCACGTCATGGGGGAACGGGGGAGGAGTTACATTGGTACGAGATGCGCCGAAGCGCCCCCCCATAAAAGGGCTCACTGGAGGACTAGAGGGGTCTGGTCTTTCTATTTCAACTCCCTGCACCACAGTTGTCAAAAAAAAAAGAAAAATATATATATAAGTAAAGACAGTCGTCCTTAAGCAAAAGGAGATAATAACTAAATCAGGCATACATACCTCCGATTCAGAAGAAGAACGAGAAGACACGACCACGGGTGAAGAAGGAGGAGTAACAGCAACAGAAGGGGCAGGAGTGGAATGCACCTCAGGGGTTTGGTGCACCTCAGGAGTTCGTTTCTTCTGGGACTTGGTGCCCAGAGTCTTCTTCCTCGATCCCGCTGCACTAGTACCCCTTGAGAAACCCTGGAGCTCTTTCTCCTCCTAGCCGTTGGCTCTGTAGGATCAACCACCACCGTGGGGAAAGCAACGAAAGAAGGAACAACGACTGCATGCCGTTGATACTCGGCATTTATTCGATCTATTTCTTCTTGGGCCTCCCTCCTTACACGCTCAGCCATCTCAGCAGGCATGAGAGGTGGAATGGAGGCTATGGGAAGAGCTACCACGGGAGTTTGGGGCTTCTGGGACTTTGATTTCAATTTTTATGTCCCACTCTTGGCCATTTTTTCCTTCTTGGCAGGTGGTTGAGAAGCCCCCTCGTTGGTAGTAGCTGCAGTAGAGGGGGCAGCCTTCTTTGGAGCAGCAGGAGTCCTGGGTTTTGGCGTTGCAACTGGGACCATGGGACAAAATGGGGAAAATCGGTAGGAGGTGCTTTGGGGGTTGAACTCAGAGGGAATTCTATCCCAAGTACAGAGTTGCCTTTTAGCCCCAACTCCAGGGCTGAAAATGAAGAAATGGGAGGATACACCAGATCTCCCTCAACGAACTCAGCAATTTCAGCTAGTTGTTTCGGCCAGTACTTGGTGGCAAACAAAGGGGTCACATCCCCATGCCTAGTAATACTAGGAATTGTGACACGTCCAGCCATTATTGAACATATCCCCCACACAGCGGTCGAAGAAAACAGGGAACATGCCTCGCCAAAGGAGACCTTGGGGTTTGACGATTGAAACACTGGACGTGGTGCCCTCTGGTCAAACCAAAACTGGCGGCTACATCGATTGGGATTATAATGCTCGCTCGTATATCCCCACTCGGTGTAGGAGGGCAGATATCCTGGAGAAAATAGAAGGACCACGGCAAGCAAGGGATCCTCAATATCGGGAGAAGGTTCCTGTATCACTCTGGCTTCATGATGAAAAAAATCACAAGTGTGAAAGAAGACCTCCTCCTGATAAGGCCTCATGACGAAGTTCTCGAAACGGTCAATCGTAAAAATCAGCTCCTTTCAGCTTTGTCTCTTGTGATAAATGAAAGATCGTGGAGGCAGAATTGTTTCCCCCGAAGGAGGACTGTTGGTCTTGGCCGCTATGGCAGGAAAGCGGAAGTAAAGGAAGCTGGTCAGAAAAATGCTATTGGTAAAATTGGCCAAGTTATAACGGTCAAGAGAGCGTTCCATGTCAAACAAAGTCCTATCCAGCCAGGTGTAGAGGGATCCCAAGGCAATTGCAGCCAGTGGGAGTTTTATGCCTCGAGCCAAGTGAAGGGACAGGTTGATAAGGTCCCTTCGGGGCTGGTCGTTGGGTTTGCCCGTCAAAAGGAAACGGGAAAGAATCACAAGAATGTAGGCGATAAGTTCCAACGGTGTACCTTGACCAGGAGCATCTGCTGAAGAACTGCCTTCACTAGAACCCTTGAAGAAATAACTAATCAAGGGAGAAAAAGTAGTTTTGTTGGATGAGCCAATGCATCTTCGGCATATACGATCCAACTCCAAACGATCAGCAATCTCTTGGGAATCAAGAGCCTCATCAGTGTAGGTCTCATGACCTGTTTCATCGAGGCCCAAAATCTCGCACACGTCCTCTAGAGTGATGGTGAACTCACCCCACGCAGCGATGAACGTATGAGTAGCCATGTTCCATCGAGAGACCAAGACAGGAAGGGCAGCATTGTTCTTTGAGAGAGTGAACTCACCAAACCATTTAGCTCGTTGCAGCCCAATCTTGGTGAGGATATCAGCATAGGAACTCTGCATGTGTGAGTTCCAGGCAGCAAAGTGGGCAGGGGATCCCCCGGGTGCTTCGAAATCAATGTGGGACCATGGAAAGTCCCCTCGCTCCAAGCGAAATCTAAGAGTTCCTTCTGGGGGCAGAAAGCCCCACTTAGACAATTATTCGTCCTCATCACCCAACAGTAGGGCGTCAAACTTAGAAGAAAAATAGATAGTCTTACAGGCAACAGCAAAGTCATCACCCTCCCTAAAAATGGGAGAGCGACGATAAAACCTCAGCTGTTCCTGGTGGGAAGCACCCAGGGCGGAGGCAGCAGTGGTGGTGGCAGACGGAACATTGGTGGCAGACACGGTGGGGTTGCTTGAAGACGCCATGGCAAATAATGACACCGTAATAGAGAAAACTTCGAGAAAAAAGGGATTCAGAGCGAGAATGGAGAAACACGATCACAAGTGGTGGTATAGAAGGTGAAGAATGAAGCTCTCTCTCTCTAAAAAAAAAAAGAAACGCCAGTCTGAAGAAGATAGTAACAGAGTAAGAAAAAACAAAGGAGAAGGTTCAAATTGTTTTGAATATGGCTGTTTGAAAATTTCGGGGTTGTCGTTTCAGTCTCCCACCATCACATGTGCAAGGCCGCCTACAATCATTTCCAATGAACACGTGGCACCTTGGGAAGTGCTTTGACAGTTGAGAGGACTGCGCCACATCATTAATGAAGTGACGTCTGGGGAACACTAATCGTTGCCTTCCTATACAAGCTTGAGTTTTGGCGCCAACAAAATTTCTTGTCAGACTTATCTAATAAAGCCCCAACGAAGAAGATGTCCCAACGGTTCTGCATAAAGGAAAAAGGCCTGAATCTTTTCACAACAAAGAAAGGTCCATCGATTTGAGAAGTTTTAAGGTCCATCGATTTGAGAAGTTTTCGTGCAGGCATTTCTTGTCCCCACAACCAATCCCTACACGAGGGGGCAAATGTAGGGGGGGATTGAAGGTAATCCTGAGATTAGGGATAATTCCCTAATTAGCAACAATGTTTGAGGATTAACGCAATAAGAGGCAACTCAAGCGTGACATCTTGGTGAGGCAGCTTAGCATGGAAACTCAAGAGTGGCATCTTGGTGAGGCATCCTGGCGTGGCAACTCAAGCATGGCATCTTGGTGAGGCAGCTTAGCGTGGCAACTCAAGCGTGGCAGCTTGGTGAGGCAGCTTAGCGTGGAAACTCATACTTCAGCTTGTTGTGTTAGTCATATTGTATCTTGGATTACATTTAATGTAAGCTATAACGGTTGTATTGACATAACAATAATAATAAAATAGTTTGGGTGAGGTCAAATGGTACTCACGAGAGACCAGGCTTGGCAGGACCTGGGAGAGCTTTCATGCTCTATCGAATGACCTCACCATGGTAACTCTAGAGGGATTTGGTTTGGAGTATTGAGAAGTAAGGCACTGTTGGGGCTTTCCATGACCATCTTAAATACACCTGGTAAAACACCGAAGGACCCTGACCGTGGAACCTCAAGCGGAGCAGCTTGGAGTTCTAGCGGGCGTTGAGTTATTAAACAAGTAGCCCTCTACTTAATGTCAAATCTACTGTAGGTCATGTCACTAGCCAGCTAAACAATGTCAGGCCTGCACTTGAGTAAACCACCGTGGTATTTGAGGCTGTCAGGCAGTTGGTGAGCCACCTCTGCGACAACAGCCCCCTGACACACAGTGGTTAGGCAAAAGGAATGTCTTGGCATTTAATGTTTATGACGTGGAGACAACTAGTTCATCAGGAATTTAATGTCGTGAAATAAGGTATGATGGATGTCTTTTCATAGTCTTTAATGACTGAGTTGCCTCGGGGGTGGTGTGGGGGGCTATTTAAGGACCCCAACCACCTCTGAGGAGAGGATGATCCTTTTGAGAGTTGAAAAGAGTTATTAAAAAACCAGAGAAGTCTTACTCACCCCCCATTATCATTTATTACGAAGCTTTTAATACCTGAGGGATCCTTGAGGGTATTTTGGTGTGGTCTTACCTGCCTACCAAGGTGTATCTAGGGTGCTTACTTCTCTCTCCCTCTAGCTAAGCCACTTCTAAAGTTGATTATTATTCCCTGAGTTATACACGAGAGGCTTTGTGAGTTTAAACTGGGTATAACTTCCTTGTGCCTGTGTCTGTGCGTCCTGTCATTAATCTGGTGGTCTGGGGAAAATTAACTTGTCATTTCCGTACTCAATAGGGGTGACGCCTCCATATATAATCTAAAGTACCCTCCTATAAAAAGATAATGTTTTTTACTTATATGGTCATTTTGAGTGCGCCGTTGAATCCGGGAGGGTTGAGATAGTCAGAAAACACTACCCGGGTATTGTGTTTGGACTCCGGGATATTTTAGGCCAAACGGGCACCTTGTAGGGGTAAATTTGTAATTTTAATTTTTGGAGGAATTAAATGAACAAAAATTGGGAGTTTGTCTTATCAGTTACGTGGGAGAAATTAGGGCCCACATTCACATAGCTCAAGAGAGAGTCACAGAGAGTGAGGGAGAGCAAATCTCAAAGAGCCAAAGCTTTTAGGCATCATCTTCCACCGCCGTGACCACCATCGCGTAGATCAAGAAGAGAGGAATGCGTATATACCAACATCACCAATAGATCAGACCATCATATTCGAGGCAAGTGTTTATTACTTGTTTTCTTTAGCAATAATCATACTCATGTTAGAGTAGGTGAAGTTAATTATGATTCACGTGTTAATTGGGTTAACATTGGAGGTTAAATGATGATTAAAGGTTAGGTTAATTAGTTGTTGATATTCCTTCATGTATGTAGAGGATAAATCATGAAATTGAATCATATATTGATGAACGAATCTGGGTTGATTAGGTTCTTTAATTGAAATTTTGGAAACTAGTGTTCATGTGAATTAATTTGGGAGTTTTATATATTTATGATGATTAATGACGAATTAAGGATACTATAATATCAGGAATGACTTATAATCTGTTATGTGTTGATGGGTATTGACGATGAGATGTTGGGTGATGAATTTTAGAGTTTTTTAGGTTCAAAAATCGTGAAAACGTAACTGTTGTAGACAGGGTCTGACGTAACGGAATCGGTTCCATTTTTGGGTGGTTTCGGTTCCGTTTGGTGAAAATATAACAGTTGCAGAAGTGATATACCATAACGGAACCGGTTCCATTTTTTGGGGATTCATTTCCATTTATGGGGTGATTCGGTTCCATTTCTGCAGATTTCCAGTACTGCTACAGAACCTTGGAGAACCTGGGAATTTTCTTAGAGTTCAGTTTTCAGTTTACCGGTTTATTGGAGTGAGAGAAACTACCCGATAGTAAACTTAAACAAGACAGAATTTTGGGAAAGTATGAGAGCATTAATACTTTAAATATTCGAGATCGAAAATGTACCTTGGAGATTACGAGAGAATTAGTAATCTAAATATTTATACTATACGTAGTGGAGGTTAAAATATGTATGAGAAGTATATATGTAGGTTGGAGAAATACCTATAAATTTAATAAGACGTGTGTTTGCCTATTATGTGATATTATTGCTAAAAGCACTAATGGGTGATAACCCAGGGGTGCAAGAATCTTATAGTTAAGCGCACTAATGAGTGATAACTCGGGGGTACAGGAAATCTATTGTTAAGTGTAATAATGGGTGATAACCTGGGGGTTCAAGAATATTATTGTTAGATGCGTTAATGGGTGATAACCCGGAGGTGCAAGAACGTTACTAATTAAGTGTACTAATGGGTGATAACCCGAGGGTACAATGATGATTATTGTTAGGCGCACTAATGGCTGATAACCCGGGGGTGCTGGATTATTATTGATAGGTACATTAATGGGTGCTAAACCAGGGATGCAGGATTCTCTTGATAGGTGCACTAATGGATCTTAGCCCGGGGGTGCAGGATTAGTATATATATATATATATATATATGAACTTGTGAATATTTGTACTCTGTGAAATTAGTAGACTTGGTAATAATAATAATCATTACATTGCGCCAAGTGGTCATAACCTAAGTGTGCAGGATTAGTGTATATATATAGGGATGATGAGACTATATATATATATATATATATATATATATATATATATATGTGTGTGAGTATAATAGGAGAACTTTCTACTCTGTGAAACTAGTAGATAAAGTGGAGATGAGAAATAAAATAATCTGAGTGGATAAAAGCTTAGCCACTCGAACGGTGAATAATGAAACTTCGTATGTGTGATAAATAATCTGAATAGCGTATTGTATGGGCGATATGGGAATACTACTAGTGAGAACCATTAGTATTAGTTTGGTTTCTGAGTAGTTAGACTGCGTGGTATAACTAGGTTGAGATTAGATGTATGTTAGGCGTGCACAATATATGAGAGGTGAGAAAATCATGTGAGAGTTCGATAACTAACATGCGTATAAGACTTGTTTTAATAACTAGTTTTAAATACTTGCTAAATCATTTTTTTAAACCTCGGGCTCTGACCCGTTTCTTGTATCTCTTATCTCTTTTTTCTATATATATGTATTACATCAGGTGCTCAACCACAAGAGTATCAGATTTGGAGATTTGGATTACCTGACGTGATGCAGCTGTTGTGGAAGAAGTAGGTCCTTGCGGTAGACGCATCTATCCTTTCCATTCAGTTTCATCTAGACTTCTTCTTTAGGGCATATGTCACCCACTTCTAGTTCTTCATCAGAGATATTGTATTCTGTTTATTTTATGGCTTGGAGTTTTGAACTGGGAGGTTTTACCCAATCTTATTTATTTCCGTCCTTGATTCGTGTTCAGTATTTATTACATTACTATGTGTGGTGAATGGTTTATATTTTAACACTGAATGAAAAAGGATTTACTTGGTTTTACTAAATTGGAAATGTTTTGACACCTAGCTTAAATTTTATATTAGGTGATTAATATGTTAAAAAGTTTTTCGACGGTGATGATAAGAATGAACCAACTGAATATCCTATTTTGAATTGGTAGAGGAATGATCACCCTATATTTAATTGGGTGGGGTATCACATGTGGTATTAGAGCATCAGGTTTTAGTGTCCTTAGGATCTGTGCGGCTTATTACGTTTCAACGCATCGTTCTTTGATGTAGAGCCTTATGATAAGATTGTTGTGTTCCCTTATGTATGCAACTTACATTCTCCTGCTACGAATTATAATGGATGTGACTCATTATACGAAATTCTGTGTTATTCGAACACCAAACATTTTAGGATGACCAGCGAGGGCCGTAAGAAGAACTGCGGAAGAAGAAGCTGAATAGAAGACATAGAGTAATCTAGAAAGAGTGATCGGGACAAAAATCACCATGAGGATTACTTAAGTAAGAGATAGTAAAATCATCACTCGGGAAATGTGGGTTCCCAGGACACAGTCGTAGACAACGGTGGAGTGATTTCAGGACCACCTAGCATAGACGATAAGGGGGAAATCAGAGGGACTTTTTGAAAACCCATCGGTGAAGATACAGAGAATAAAACGAGAAAGTGTATTAGACCAGCGGAGGTAGAAATTACGAAGGCAATTGTGTAGAGTGGGTTGTGACGGCACTAAAAATTAAATTTGGAGTTAAAAGCTATAGCTCTTTGGAGCATCATGTAGTGATTAGAGGCAATCACCATATTTGAAGAAGTGTGTTTGAAATTTAGAAAGAAATTTGGGTGCGATTTTACTGTGAGGTCTTCCATTCGATGTGGTAAGAAAATGCGAGTGAAATTTTGATGTTTATCACAATGGGTAAGATAGAAACTGATCATAAGAGAAATGTTAAATTACATAATGACCTTCGTACTTGGCAGAGGGGCATAAATTATCCAAAGGGTCTATAATTGATAAAGGACCCGTGAGTAGAATACTAGTATGAATGGGAAATATGGCTAGGATGTCTAGTGCCAAGGTCGTCAAGGTCATGCACTAGTATGATAATGTTAACGCTTCCAAGAGAAGGGAGTAAAAAGGGTTAACGAATCTGCTGAAGAGTAGAAATTGAATTTAGCGGTGTTAGTGAAACCCCACATGAGAGTATACCCAGTTGGGAACTCAGTTAGATGATTTTTAGCGATTAACTTCAAGAGGACGATGAAGTCAATCAGGGCTATAGAGGCCAACCAAGTTCCAAATGGCCAACATAGCTAAAGGGACAACTGAAGAACAATTGTGAGTTAAGACTGCTAGTCTAAGGGAAGGACATTCTAAAATGGTCAGTGGGACCAGTGATGGGGAAATGGTTTGTGATGTTTTCCTTATGTGAAAGAAGTAGAACTACAAGTATTAAAGGTGTCCATAATTGATAAGTGAGACCGAAGAGATTAGAAATGTTAAACCATGCCAGTTAGGCAAAACAACTAGAGGAATGAGACCCCCAGTGAAAGAATTTGGGGTTAAGAGAATTAGGACCAGGAAATTTATAACCCGAGAGTGATGGGTTCAGGATGGACTAGTAGAGTCCTCGTTAATAGTAGCATACAGTATATCAGGGTCTACGGGGCCCGGGATGTAAACGGGAGTTCAATAAAGCTATAATTGAGGTATAGAGAGTTTGGACCAACATTTCAATAATGGGCGCGAAACCCACATGATGGAATAAATTATCCATGATGAGAGAGGATAACTATAGGATGAAATCCTAGGATGTATGACAATTGCAGATGTTCATGGGTCGTGATGGCAGCCACGTGCTGAGACCCTATGATTTGGCAAGACTGGTGAGATTTTGCTTCTTCCTTGTGAGTAAAGGATATATTCTAGTGACATGGGTGTGCCACAACTTTTATGTAAATTGGAAACCCTAAACTTCGCGTGCGGGTCGAGTTTAGTGGGAATGTTAGTTTTAACAGTCTTGTTACAAACGTTTTTCTCGTTGTTAGCAGGGCATTTTGATGATTGCCTGTGAGTGAACCGGGTGGGCCCTAAGAATATGTTTTGTTATTATAATATACTAATGCATTGAGTCAGCTTAAGTAGAGTTTATTATGGTAATGGGTAGTGATTAATTACCGTGTGGTTAAACGATAGTAAACATGTGGTGATATGACTATCATGCCGGATACTCCGGGAGGAGAAATATTTATTTTGTGCGGCGCCACCTGAAATAAGGTTGGGCCCAGATATATGAATATATGAAAATTTTTATGGTGTTATAGACCTCAGCGCGTATGTTGTCTAGTTATATGTGATTTCGGTGCGTAGGAATTTATTTTAATGAAGAGACCTAGGTTTCATTTTGTTCTTCTTCAAGTAGAGAGATAGAACCCGTTATATTTATTGCGCTGAGAACTTGGGTTATTAAGGGAGCTATGCTTCATGTTACATTTTTAAGGACATGAGAGTGGACGAGTAGACTTTTATGTCACAATACGTAGATTGTGGGAAAGTACATAGCATGCACTGAAGGCTTTACGGACCTCGACAACTGGCTAGGTTTGATAGTAGTGTATCGGGGGGTTTCCTTGTTTGAATTTCACTTTACGAGACATCCCACGCATGAAACTAGTGAACGTCAGGAGTTGGAGAGATGTTTGGCCGATAGTACATAAGTTTTGTATGTTGGTTATTGTACCTATAGGAGAATATAATTGAGAGTTGATAATTCTTTTATGACTTAAGGTCAATAGAGTCGCCTAGTCTTAGTATCATTCCGAATAGAGCAATGATATTGATACCATTGAAGGATAGATTAAGTTTTGACTAGTGGGGTGGTTGTGTGCACCCCTACCACATCAGCATACCGAGTGTGCAAGAATTGAAGTAAGAAAATTTTATGTCATTTGTATAATGATGCGTGAGGCATAGGGTGTATGGGAGCCCTTGGGGATTGAATCAAATGGTGGATTATGATTATCTTGTGAATTTCGATAACATGTAGTCGGGTAAGTCGAAGATTACTCCGTAAGATTTGTTAGAGACTTACATTTCAAAATAAACTGAGATTTTTGAGCGGGAGAAGAGACTTGTGTCACATGGTACGACAAAGTCAAACATATCACGATTATAAGTACATTCAAGAGAGTATAAAGTGCATCATGATACAAATAACAGTGGAAATGGGTTTAATGTAGAGTAATTTTCAAAGTTAGTATTGCAGTGGGTCAGTTGAGTGTTAAAAAAAGAGCGGACAATTCAAAACCTGTAGAGGCTCCTTCCACTAGAGAATGGAAGAGTATTCCCAAGGATCTTCACACATAGCTGAGATGGTAAGATTATAGGTACTAAAATGCGATTGAGTACAGCCTAATACCCACAGAGGAATGGGCTGGACAAGCAGTCTAATCGGATGTGGGAGAGAAAATTGTATATGAGCGAGATCTTAGAGGAGGACGGGAGAAGTACATTCCACTAGTGGAGTTTGTGTCCAAATAACTCCTATAAGTTCACGTTCGGGCAGAGTGCAAGTAGAACTATGGCACGGTAAACTTTGTTTTTGTCCTACTTGAGAGTTAGAGGCGGGGGACCAATTATGATTACAAATGTCGGAGAAGAATCAATATTATCATATATATTATGTGTGAAATATATATTGCATAGCCAATTTACTTGTATGAACGACACGAGACGAAGTCATATGTATATGAAAAGAGGATAAATCTAATAAGGTGCAAATAGTAGAAGGCTAGATAGTGAATATCTAAAATAATGTTTAAGTAGTAAAACTTAAGCAAAAAGTCTTGGGCAAGAGCCTATATGACAAGGTAACCTGGAGTTTAAAGCAAACACATGTGAAGTCTTCATTATTAAGGGTATTCGATAGCGTACTATATGGGTGGTACGGAGTAGCTTACTTGTGAGCGCAAGGATGCGATGCGCAATATTTTTACAACGTTGTCTGTACCTGATATAATTTTTTCGAATTTCGGTACGAAATTTCGTTGTAAGGGGGGAAGTATGTAATACCCCGTGTTTTTAATGATTTAAATAATTATGTGATTAATTATTTTTGGTAGAAATAATTATGTGATTAATTATTGTCGTTGGATTGATTAAATTAAAAATGTGAGAAATTAATTTTTATTAATCTGGATTGAAATAATTATTAACGAGCGTGACAAGGGTTAATACTTATTGTGGAGAATTATTGAATATTACCGTGTGATATGTAATATGGAATTACGAAATTTGATAAATTATCGAAAGTGAGAAATACGATAGTTTGGTAATTTAAGTGTGACGCGCGTATGAGTCATGTCGGGACTGATTAATTGGGATAAAAAGAGAATTTTTTTTTCTCGTATGGTCATTTCGAGTGCGCCGTTGAATCCGGGAGGGTTAAGATAGTCAGAAAACACTACCCGAGTATTGTATTTGGACTCCGGGAGAATTTAGGCCAAACCGGTACCGTGTAGGGGTAAATTTATAATTTTAATTTTTGGAGGAATTAAATGGACGAAAATTGGGAGTTTATCTTATGAGTTACGTGGGAGAAATTAGGGATCACATTCACATAATTCAAGAGAGAGTTACAGAGAGTGAGGGAGAGAAAATCCCAAAGAGCCAAAGCTTTTAGGCATCATCTTCCACCGACGTGACCACCATCACGTAGATCGAGAAGAGAGGAACGCGTATATACCAACATCACCAACGGATTAGACCGTCATATTCGAGGCAAGTGTTTATTACTTGCTTTCTTTTAGAAATAATCATACTCATGTTAGAGTATGTAAAGTTAATTATGATTCACATGTTAATTGGGTGAAAATTGGAGGTTAAATGATGATTAAAGGTTGGGTTAATTAATTGTTTCTATGGCTTCATGTATGTAGAGGATAAACCACAAAATTGAATTATATATTGATGAACGAATCTGGGTTGATTAGGTTATTTAATTGAAATTTTGGAAACTAGGATTCATGTGAATTAATTTGGGAGTTTTATATATCTATGATGATTAATGACGAATTAAGGATCCTAGAATATTAGGAATGACTTATAATCTATTATGTGTTGATGGGTATTGACGATGAGGTGTTGGGTGATGAATCTTAGAGGTTTTTAGTTTCTAAAATGGTGAAAACATAATTGTTGCAGACAGGTCTGACGTAATGGAACTGGTTCCATTTTTGGGGGGTTCGGTTCCGTTTGGTGAAAACATAATTGTTGCATAAGTGATATGACATAACGGAACCAGTTCCATCTCTGGGGGATTTGGTTCCATTTATGGGGGATTCATTTCCATTTGTGGGGGGATTCGATTCCATTTCTGCAGATTTGCAGTACTGCTACAGAACTTTGGAGAACTTGGGAATTTTCTTAGAGTTCAGTTTTGAGTTAACCGATTTATTGGAGTGAGAGAAATTACCCGATAGTAAACTTAAACAAGACAGAATTTTGGGAAAGTATGAGAGCATTAATACTTTAAATATTCGAGATTGAAAACGTACCTTGGAGATTACGAGAGAAATAGTAATCTAAATATTTATACTATAAGTAGTGGAGGTTAAAATACATATGAGAAGTATATATGTAGGTTGGAGAAATACCTATAAATTTAATAGGACGTGTGTATGCCTATTATGTGATATTATTGCTAAGAGCACTAATGGGTGATAACCCGGGGGTGCAAGAATCTTATAGTTAAGTGCACTAATGAGTGATAACTCGGGGGTACAGGAAATCTATTGTTAAGTGTACTAATGGGTGATAACCTGGGGGTACAAGAATATTATTGTTAGGTGCGCTAATGGGTGATAACCCATGGGTGCAAGAACATTACTGATTAAGTGTACTAATGGGTGATAACCCGGGGGTACAATGATGATTATTGTTAGGCGCACTAATGTGTGATAACCCATGGATACTGAATTATTATTGATAGGTGCATTAATGGGTGCTAACCCGAGGATGCGTGATTCTCTTGATAGGTGCACTAATGGGTCTTAGCCCGGGGGTGAAGGATTAGTATATATATATATATATATATATATTTATATATGAACTTGTGAATATTTCTACTATGTGAAATTAGTAGACTTGGTAATAATAATAATCATTACATTGCGCCAAGTGGTCATAACCTAAGGGTGCAGGATTAGTGTATATATATAAGGATGATGAGACTATATATATGTGTGAGTATACTAGGAGAACTTTCTACACTGTGAAACTAGTAGATAAAGTGGAGATTAGATGTACGTTAGGCATGCACAATAGATGAGAGGTGAGAAACTCATGTGAGAGTTTGATAACTAACATGCGTATAAGACTTTTTTTCAGAACCAGTTTTAAATACTTGCTAAATCAATTTTTTAAACCTCGGGCTCTCACCCGTTTCTTGTATCTCTTCTATCCTTTGCTATATATATGTAACACATCAGGTGCTCAGCCAGGGGAGTATCAAATTTAGAGATTTGGATTACTTGATGTGCTGCAGCTGTTATGGAAGCTGTAGGTCCTTGTAGTAGACGTATCTATCCTTTACATTCAGTTTCATCTAGACTTCTTCTTTAGGGCATATGTCGCCCACTTATAGTTCTTCATGAGAGATATTGTATTCAGTTTATATTATGGTTTGGAATTTTGAACTGGGAGGTTTTACCCAATCTTATTTATTTTAGCACTTGATTCGTGTTCAGTATTTATTACATTACTATGTGTGGTGAATGATTTATATTTTAACACTGAATGAAAATGGATTTACTTGGTTTTACTAAATTGGAAATGTTTTGACACCTAGCTTAATTTTATATTAGGTGATTAATATGTTAAATTTTTTTTCAATAGTGATGCTAAGAATGAACCAACTGAATATCTTGTTTTGAATTGGTAGAGGACTGATCACCTTATATTTAATTGGGCGGGGTGTCACACCACTGAGTACCAATAATTGATATTTATATTGGTATAAATTAAAATTGAAGTTGAATTGGTATTGATATTGGTATAAATTGAAATTGAATTTGAATTTGTATATATTGGTATAAATTGGTGTAAGTTTTAGTTCTTAAGCGTACTTTAAATTAAATGAAACATACTTTAATTTACAGTCTTAAATGAAATCTCTCAAATTGTGATAAGACATAATTAAATGAAACATACTTTAAATTACATATAGTGCACATAGATACTGGCCTTCTAGTTCTTATGCGTACGTATTCAATAACCCTTAGACATGTTCGAGAGTCGTTACCCCTGCGATCTTTAGAATTTTCCCGTTTGGACGGTTTGGAACTGCATAATTTCTATATAATAATATTCTTAGTGGCTTAAACTTGTTACTTTAGGGGGAATTTCTGTAGTCGTATCTTAATGTTCTCTGGGTACATACTAGATGATGTGATGTTAAGTGTTATTTCAACTGATAAATTGAAATAAGACTCACACTTTCGAAACTATATCGTGTACTTGGAGAACTATGTGTCTATGCTGTCGAATTTTCCTCAAGTAGGAACAATGTGCATGAGTTGTTAAGTATATTATAGAAAAATGCGGTCTTGAAAGGGATATTACCACTCACCCTTTAGAGGAAATGGAGGAATTAGGAATTAATATTACATATTGAATTTTAATTTAATTTTAAAATTAAAATTGAATTTGAATGCACAGATATATTTATGCGTAGAAACTAGCCTTCTAGTTCGTATGCATACATATTCAGTAGGTGATTGTTTATACTAATGGGAACTAAATATTCACACTTTTGTTCATGTTAATCCATAAATATATGCTTCTTTCCCATAATAGGTGATTGTTTGTAGTAGTTGTGATGGGATATCCTAAATACAAAGAGTGGATGGGTGAGACAAATAAGTTAGGGGATGTGTTTCGCCGATGTGCTAATGAATTTGTGAAATACGAAAGAGATGTCATAATGATGAAGGCTTTTCGTGTACGTGTGATAGATGTAATAATGGTAAGGTGTTTGAGTTGAAAACAGTTAAACTACATTTGTTAAGATGGGGTATGCAAGATAGTTATCGAATTTGGGGTTTTCACGGGGAGCCGAAAGTTCCTTTTATCCCCAAGCAACCTTCACAACAACCTTCAATAAGTAGGATAAATGTACAGGGGGAGGATGGAAATGTAGATCATAATATTCTAGAGGATTTAATTGATGACGCATATGGAGTTCATGAAGTGGAAGAGAATGAGGTCACTGACGATATACAAGGTTTAGGTGCTCATGAAGATATCGGGATAAACCTTGACGATGACTAATCAAGTTTAAAATTTAAGGCGAGTGAGACATTATACTCTGGATGTAAGAAAGATCAAACAACTTTACATTCCATGGTTGGTTTGCATAGTTTGAAGACCTAATATGGTTTGTATGGAAAAAGCGTGACATGAATTTTGAATTCAGTGAAGGGCTTGCTACCCAAGTAGAATACTCTTTGAAATATCTATCCTACTATGAAAAATAGTTTGAAAGGTTTGGGAATGAAGTTTAAATCAATTCATGCTTGTGTGTACATATCATACTATATCGAAAGGAGTATGAAAATATCGATCAGTGTTCGGTATGCTATAAACCTAGATATGTCCAATCTACTAGCAACGAAGGCACAAGCTCAAAAGTGCCTCAAAAGTGTTGAAATATTTTCCCGTTGGCCTAGATTAAAGCATTTTTTCACAATACCATGGATAGTGGAGGCAATGACATGGCATGATAGGGCAGAAGCAGGCGATATTCTCATGCGTCATACTACTGATTATAAATCTTGAAATAGGTTGAGCTTTGAGTATCCCGATTTTTCTTGAGAACATCGTAATATTCATTTGTAAATATCAAAAGATAGTTTTAATCCATTTGGAAATCTAAGCTCCAATAAGAGTGTATGGCCAGTGATCCTAACCCCACTCAACCTCCCTCTTTCAAAATGTATGAGACCTGAATTTTTGATGTTGTCTTTGTTGATACCTGGGCCAAAGGCACCAAGTGAGGACATCGATGTCTACCTGGATCCTTTGGTAGAAGAATTAAATGAGTTGTGGGAAGAGGTGATGTAAGAATTTTACTCTTTTAGAAAAGAAGAGTTTACGCGGATAGCTATGTTGATGTGGGCAATTCATGGTTTTATAGCTTATGGGACATTATCCGATTGTGTAGTACATGGTTATTTGGGGTGTCCTATTTGTGGAGAGAAAACTGAATCTCTTCGTCTCCTCACTAGCTCAAAAAATATATAACATTGCCATAGGAATTTTTTTTACCCCCGCTCATCGTTTTAAATTTGATAAAGGTTCCAATATTTTATCGGGAGGGGTTGAACATAGGCTACCATCGAGAAAACTTTCGAGCTTAGAAATTGAAAGTAAAATTTCTGATTGTGGCCCTAATATGACAGGTAAGAATCCTAAATTTAAGAATGTCAAGCATAAGAAGACCCCAACTGGAAATGAAAATGAGACAAAAAAGGCATGGTCTAGGAGGTCAATTTTATTTGACTTGGCTTATTGGAAGAATAAATCGATTTTCCACGTATTGGATGTGATTAACTCAGAGAAGAACATTAATGAACATATTATGGGCACATGCCTTGGGGGGATTCATTCAGAGGATGGAGAAAATGCACGAAGATACCTTAAAGTGTTTAAACTTAAGCCACAACTATGGTTAAAATAAGATAGTAGGGCAAGGACAATAATTCCCCCTGGTGCGTTTACTTTGACGAGTGAGGAAAGGAAGGTGCTTTTAGACATAATATATAATTTTCAAGTTCCATCTAATTTTTCTTCCAACTAGCAAAGGATTGTGAATTGTACTACCCATGATTTACATAAGTATAAGTCCCACGATTTCCATGTGATCATGCAATTGGTTCCTCTATTGTTTAATCACTATTTCTACAAGATCAAGGATTTACGTCAGGCTATTATGAAATTTAGTATCTGCTTCTCACTTTTATGTGAGAAGATAGTCGATTGAGATCACATAATGGTCACAAAATTAGCAGTGAACGAAGAGATTTGTACGTAGGAGAAGTACTTTCCCCCATCTTTCTTTGACATAAGTTTTCACCTCTTGGTGCACTTATGCAACAAGGAACTTCTTTGCGGCCTAGTTAGATATCAAGGATGTATCCATTTGAAAGATTGATGAAAGTTTTCAAAGATTATGTCAATAATACACTATACGTTGAAGGATCAATTGCAGAGGAATACATCACCGTGGAGTCATCAATCTACACTCGATAATATATGCCTGACTCGACCAACGTGGATGAAATTAATGTGTTAATCAATAAGGCTGGTCATGTGATGGGCAAACGAGTGAAATTAACGAGTTTGCAACATGAACAAGTAGCTCATTATCTATTTGACACACACGAAGATGTCGAAGAATAGAAAAAGTAAGTTTAAATTATTTTAACTTTTACATTATTTTAATTTTTATACATGACTAATTTTGTAATACGTTCATCACGATCTATGCCGAAAATATGAAGCCTGTGATAATAATAGAAGACGAAAAACAATGGCACAATCAAACAACGAATTTAGGTTGTTGTTGCCACACAAGGTAATTATAATGAAAATGGTTGTTATTAAATGTCACATTACGAGAAAGATTGACAACTAATGTAATTAATTTATCTGTATTCTCAACTCTTAAAGATGGGTGATGCGTCCGTAAGGCTTCCTCGTCTAGCCACTAGACCCCTTTTCATGGAATAAGAGTACAAAAACTATCAATTGAATGGTTAGACATTCAGTACAAGGGTGTACAACGAAAATACAAATGTACAGAACTCAGACATTTCATACAAGGACCTTACTTTCCTTTGAGCGAGTGTGAAAGATAAAAACTCCAATGAAGCTAAAATGACTTACTATGGTGTAATTCGAAATATATTTGAATTGGACTATGTAAGATTCAAAGAGGTTGCATTTTACGGTTGGATAAGAGTTAAGGATAAAAATGCTTGTAAAGTTGATCTTGGAACAAATTTCATCATGGTTGACTTGTCCAAGTTGAAGATCAATAAACACGTGAGCGATGAGCCATTTAAAGCAAGTGTTTTATTCGGAGTATATCAATAACGATCCGTGGTAAATAGTCCTACATGCACCAAAGCGTCTAAACAGTAGTGTGGATGACTTAGCTGCTCCTACCGAATATCAATCCATTTTTTATTATAACAGAAATTTGAATCAATTTTTAGATTTGTAATAAGTATTCAAATTATTTGTAATGACCAATGGATGTATTATTCTAGTCCTTTATTATTATTGAACTACAATTTAATGATTTTTATTCATTTATACTTAATCATTTTAATGCTTGTAATAACCAAGTGAATATGTTAATTACGATTTTAATCAATCTATTAATTCAAAGTCCATGACTCGGGAGTGTGTGTGCTGGGGGGGGGGGGGAGTGTGTGTAAAATTAATTTGGTATTAGAATAAATTGGTATTGGTATTAATATAAATTAAAATTGATATAAATTGATATTAGTATTGGTATGTATTGTGATTATCGGATTTGAGCATTAATTCAAAGTCCATATACATGTTTGTACTAAAAATAACCATTTTTAAAGAAAATGACTTCATCCCTGCGCGGTAGCGGAGGGAACGATGGCTCCTCGGCCAGTAGGACCCCAAAATAGGGAAAATTAGGGTCCGTCGTCGAGAATAAGACAACATTATTGTCTAGAGCGATAGATTTATTGAAGGAGATTGTTGGCCCAGGGTACACTGATTGGAGGGTCGTTCCTAATGACCTCAAGATGAACATCTGGGGGTAACTACATGTAGTGTATTTATATTTCTATTTATAAGAAACTAACACTTACTTTCTTTTTGGTTTGTGTTTTTTTTACAGGAACAATCCGTCCTGCTCCCACATCTCCGTGACTCCGCGTTGGAACAACTGAGGGATCAATATAAGACGTGGAAGAAGAATATGCGGGCACAATGCTTTGGAAAGACCTGGAAGTCCATTTTGAGAGTACAAGACACCATCCCCTGAAGGATCCGATCTCATTAGTAAAATGGTAAAAGTTTGTCAAAAATGAGATCAATGAGAGGAAATTGGCATCTCGCCCATCGTGAAGGGACAACCGGGTGAAAAAGTTAGACATGCACTACTCTGGGCAGATGTCTAACACCGAGGTGGAGCACAGGATGGTAAGTTTTACTTTTTGTTTAATTTTAGTTTTATGTTATTCTAATTTATCATTACTTTGTGTTGCTTGCTAATTCTATATTATTTTATTTCAGGACATGAGGAGTGGCCCTGGGGGTAGGCCACATAGGCGGCTCGATGAATATGTGGAAATTCGAAAGAAAAAGGGCAAGGACATGGAGGTGACCCTGAGCGTCGCAGCCACCGTTGTAAGTTATAAAATGTTTAATTTTTTCATTACGTTCTAATTTTTGTATTTACTTAATGAACTAATCATGTACTTTTTGTCTTTTCAGGCAAAGCTTAAGGAAGTGCATGAGTCGCAGTCTGATGCCGACAAAGAATCTTTGGCTATGGACGCACTCAGCCAAGTGCTTGGAACATATCATAAGGGGAGTACTAGGGGGTAAGATCGCGGGTGGGGAAGTTGAGGATCATCGGAATGGAGAAAAGCAACATCGGGTTAAGATATAAGATGGACACCCATGACGATAATCTATCAAGGTTGGAGGCAACGTTCCTAGATACTTACACCTTCATGAAGCGTCAGTTGGGCAAGGGCAAGGGTAAGGGGAGGAAGAAAGAGGTAGACGTAAACGAGGGCGAGGACAAGGACGTCACTGCTTCATTATCGATACGCACGGACTCGCTAATATATGATGTTCCATTTCCCATCGTGACCCCCGTTGAGCGGCCTATGTCAACAATCGGTTCGTTGAGCGTGTTTCTACTGAATATATATTATGGGGATCCGATAGTGAGGGGGATAAGATACCCAGGCTTTGTCCCGGGTATGCTGGTTTATAGACATCCCCTCCAAGGAATTTAGGCAATAGTGCGCGTCACACATGTGGTGGACGAAAAGAAGGACTCGCCTTTGTGGTTGCACGTACAATGTGGCGATCATCATATTGAGGGGTGTCTCAATTCATATGTCGTGTGACCTTCCTTCCTCCTCCGACCTGCTCAAGACCCTTATTCATGACATTATTTCTATCTTCTTTAATTGGATATTGGATTGTATTTTCATTTTTTTTATTTTGGTACATGTTGGGTTGGATATGGTTATTTCCATTTCTATTTTATTTCGATATGGATTATATATTCCATAATTTGGTAAATTATTTATATTTTATTTGGATATATGTTGTTTGGACATATACAACTTCTCTATAACAGGTCAAAATATACTGATGGGTAGTGTCAATGGCCATACTGCCTAGGAGTTTTTTTTAAATTCTACTTAGAATTGTCACGATCAAAAATCGTGACAAGTCTGTGACAAAGAAACTTGTCATGCTCTTTGACCACGATAATTTTTTTGGTTTTGTCATGGGCTTGTCACGGTCTTTAACCATGATAAACCTTATCAAGGTCAAAGACCGTGATAGGACAGTGACAAGTCTAATGAACTTATCATGAGCTTTGATCGTGACAAGTCCATGACAAAGAAGTTGTCACCCCTAGACTTATTATGGCCTTTGACTAGTCAATTGTTTTGGTGTAGTGGTTTTGGATTTGTAATTATTGTCTACCATCTTAGACAACTGGATTAATATTAATTAATTTGTATAATCATATATATGTCCTTTCATATATGCCAGACTCGAAGGCATCTACCAATAGAATCTTGTTCATTCTCTATCTGTAAGTACGAAGGAAACTTTTATATAATCAGAAAACACAAAACACATACAAGTGGGGCATTCCCTATCCAGTATACCAGTTCACGGCCCATACCCAGTGGTAACAAAAGATCCCAACATCTACGCATACCTCTCTTAAGTGGTGCTGCTATGTAGTACTTATAATAATTACCTACACAATGTCTAGCCCACATGTGCAGATGAGTGCTACAGTCCCGAATGCGCGTAAACCCAACCGATAGGATCATCAACAAACATAAGCATTTTCACACAATAAATATAAGTACATATTATTCTCATGTACTATGCATAGGTAATTACTCCATAATTACCCAAAAATTTTCAAATGATGCCCATAAATATATACAAATTAATAATCGACCATCTAGTTAATTACTAATTCCTTCCTCTTTATAAGACTATTTAACCATTTATTTAAATGTATTTTCCCATTTAATATTCATGCCATAAAAGCATTTAATATAAAATCCTAGTTTACCCAAAAACCATCCCGCCCACTCATATAGGTTCAAAAAAATATCCAGAATCAAATTTTGGTCCCACCTCAACTGCCCTAGGGGCAAAATTGATTCGGATCTAGGCAGAAGCTCAAATCTTCTATGTTTTCTTAATACGCAAATCTTTATTCACTACAAGAAAAATGATTTTTAGTGGCATAATTTTTTCACCTAATTATAAAAAATTCGCCACCATATCTTTTAGTCGATTTTTTTTTGTCATGTTATTGCCACTAAAGGTGTGCCGCGGATTATTTTCATGGCAATTTATTAAAATCACCACTAAAAGTTAATTTTTTAGTGACAAAATCACTTCGCCACCAAAACATCTCTTTAGGTGGCAATTTTTTTTTGCATGTAATAAAGATGAAATTACCACTAATATTTGATAGTTTTCCACCAAAAGTCTATTTTTTGTAGCAAAATAAAAATTCACCACCAAAAGGAACCTTTCGTGGAAAAACAAATCGCCACAATTGAACTTAAATTTGTATGGAACGATTTTTTAAATATTAAATTGCCACCCATTGTTGATAGTTTGCCACCAAAAGGCTATTATTTATAGCAAACCAAAGAATCGCCACCCAAAGGGCTATTTCGTGGCAAAAAATAGCCACATTTGATCTTAAATTTGTATGGAACAACTTTCTTAGTAATTTAAATTCGCCACTAAATGACATTTTATATTGCAAAAAAACTTCATAAATTGATGCAATATTTTTCACAATACATATATACGTTGCTTTGGTAAAAACTTAATTTCGTCGCAAATTTTTATTATTTATCATCTAATTTCATATAATACTCAAAATAACTCATATACACAATTCTAATAAAGTCATTGACATTTATATAGCTCATAAAGATAGTAATCTTTGAAAAACAAATCTTTGTCTCAAAAGTTCCTACGCTAAACACTATTTCAAATAAATTATTTACAAGAAATGTGCTACCCTTCATAAAATAAATAAAATAGGTCTAATCCATCATCCTTATTTATTGTTACTCTCCTCTACAAAAGCTTCCATTGAATCTACCAAACAAAAACACAAAGAATTTGTTTAGAATTATCACGTTGAAAAACAATGACAGTAAATTTTGAAAGATTAATCAAAGTACATTTATAAATTTCATTTACAAGTCTTGCAAAATAATAATAAAAATATGATAAATCACATTCATTAACATCATATTCGTTTCCCAATTATACCCCACCCACCCCGCAAAAAACAAAAAAAAATCTTCTCTATGTATTAGGATTATTATTAACTGATAATAAGAGAAAGCAAAAATGGAGCATGTCAAATATAAAAGAAGTTTGGGGTTATGTTATTACCACGAAGAGTTATATTTTTGTGTTACGAGGTTACTTAATGCCTCAAGTTTTTCAGTAATCTCATCCATTCGTCCTTTTATTATCGCGTTCTCCTTTATTGCTTTATTAGCTTCTCTCCTTGCTTCATTTGCTTCCCTCCTTGCCTCGTCAGCGTCCTTCCTTGCCTTAGAAACTTGTCTATCTCTCTCAATGTCTTTATCCTTTTGCATAGCAGCAACTACAGATGATGTGGGTTTAAGACCAACCCCACGACCACATACATATCCCGAGCGATGTCCTAGAATTTCTTGAATAATATTAAATATTCGATAATTGAATTTGATATACTTAATTGAAATGCAATAGTCATTATACATAAAGACATTTTAATGATTATACAGTCTACAAATATTGAAGTGTAGATTACCACATGTTTATAAATAAATATCTCAACGCATATGTGAGCATGAGAGATCTAAACTTGAACTCATATGATGCAGAAAATAGTTATTAATACACAATTTACATAATTAAGTAAAAAATAGAAACAAAGCAAGACAATTATTCCATGTTATAAACTGTTAATATTGTAACAAAAGAATATGATTTATACTTTAGTATAGAGTATGCGATGAATCAAATATTTTTTTGGTTACGTAATTACATAGAATGTAATTTGCATTCATCTTCAATTCATATATTTCTTATTTGTAAATCCTAAAATAGTTTACGGTCCTAGCTCAACGAAAATGCAAGTCCTTCGGTTCTAGGTTTTTGTGCTGGTGAACTAGTAACAAATCATCAAAAAGGAAGCCTTCTTCCTAGTTTGAACTAAATGAAAGTAGTTCAAACCTGAGACCATCTGTGTGAATAAGCAATTACTCAGTAGGAAACACTATATTACTAACGTTTTGGGGTTATAATCTACGTAAAATTAGAATTATACGCTGGTTAGCATACTAATCAACTATTTTAATTGGATTTTCATTGAATATCTACATGCAATTTTTTCAAAAATTTGGAATCCATCAATTGATATGGGTTATAGCATATAATTATACATTTAAAATATCATCTACAAAGGAAAAACATTGGTAAATAATTCTCTACACATTGATTGAAATAGGTAAACTTTTTCAAACACTTTAAATGGATCAACTGATATGAGCTATAGCTTGCAGTTATAAAATTACCATATGAAATATATAAGAAAGTATGTGGGTAAATAATTGTATACACATTAATTCAAATAGTTGGTAGAGACGTGTTTACCAACATGTTGAATGCAAAAGAAATGTTGTTCACTTAACATACCTTAATATATATGCAGAACCAAATGTGCTGTTGTAAATCCAAACACAAACAAAAATAGTATATGGACGTAGATTAAGAATTTCATAAGGCAAAATAATTGATGAAAGAAGTTTATTAAAAAGAAATGGAAGAAGAGTAATGTAGTACCAAATGATGAAGTTGGAAGAGCAGTGTAATTGAATAGAACGATTCAAAATATATCGCATGGCCATAAAAACTTACATATTCCAATAGAGAAAATGTACAGTTAGAATTAGGATAAGAGAGATTTAGGTTCATGAACATTTTGGATGATGGATCAGTGTGTATTGTAAGGGAGACAAATGAAGATTTTGAGGGTGAATGGAAGGTTTTAATGCTTCATATTCTTTTGCTTTCTAAGAAAATATGAATCTTTAGTTTAACACGGTTATCTCTATAAGAGTAAATACTATGCCGGGGAAAAAAACATTAGGATGCATTATTTGCTATTAATAACGCTAATACGATTGTGCATAAATATATATATATATATATATATATATATATATATATATATATATATATATATATATATGAAGCACCTTATACCTTTGACTTGCTTAAGTCTACATTGTATAAGTGCTCAACTAATTTGGAAATATTGACAAAATTTGTAGTCCATCCTAGAATCCAAAAAGCCTCAGAACATATCTCTCTAATCCCCTTCAATGATCTATGAAGATACAAAATGAATCACACTACACACAATTAGAAGTGCATACATGTGTTCATATTACTTAAAATTGAGTGTGTGTTTAATTCCCCTTGATTTGGAGCTTTAATAATTTTTTGGGAATTTTAAATAATTTTTAAATCTTTTTAAACTTTTTTTAAACATTTTTTAATAATTGTTTTTATTAATAAAATGGGATAATAAAGTTTTTGGGGTTAAGTTACTATTTTAGAAACTTCCTTTTTCACTGAATTGTTTGGTTGGGTACGATCTCAAAGCGCTAGAGACTTCAGGGTGAGGTTTTGTAATTATTTTGACGCGCGTGTGAGAGCCTATAACCAGCCAACACTTGTCATCCTCCGGGTTAATGTATTTGTGTTTCTTATGTGAGAGGGTTGGATGGATGATTGTTGATCGTTGGATCATTTCTTATCAAGGGTCTGCATGCGTTCTTGGTTAATCCCGGTGCTATCCATTTGAAACAATCAGAATCGTTTTAAACCACCGCTGTTTCAGAACCATTGGATCAAGTCAAACCTTTGAAGACTTGATCTCAGCCTTTGATTTGCCTCGAACGTCCAGAACCTTCCCCAGGCACTATAAATACCCCTCACTTCTCAGCCTTAGAAAACTTTTGGGCATTCGTCTTCCAGAGAGAAAAAAAATAAGAGAGAGAAGAGAGAAAAGAATAGAGAGAAGAGAGAGAAAGGGAAACAGTTAGCCAAAACCAAACCCTAACCCTAAACACTTCGTCTCTGAAACAAACCTTCAAATAAACCTTACCCCAAACACAACCTGAGTGTTTGAAAGAGAGAGAGAGAGAGTGGTTTGTTCATATTGTTGCTGTAACCTCATGATTTCTGATCTTGTACACAACTTAAACCTTAGAGTGAACATCTAGTTTCTTTTTCATAGAAACGTTAGATCTATACTCTGAATGTTACATTTTTCACTAGATCTGCATATTTTCAACTTGGTTTAAGAAAATCATTTATGTTTTGGTTTTAAAAATGTTTTATAGTTTCTGTTTTTACAAAACTTAACCTGACCTAGTTGGATTCGCACTTGGAGGGTTTTCAATCTCCTAAATATTTTCAAAAGAGATTGAGAAAGGTCTTGACCGATTTCTTAAGCAAGATCTCCGTGGAATCTGGGTTATATTTAAAGGTCAAAAGGTTTTTAGTTTTGTAAGAAAGAAAAATAACAAAATCACTCCATATAGACTTTATATGTAATTTGTATAGGACTGTTTGTAAATCTAAGTGTGTGTGAGTTCATGCATGTGAATAGGATTCACTACACAAACACTTTACACACTACTACACTGGAAGTGTTGTGTTTAAGATCTGAGATCATTGAGTCGACGTAAAGAAGCTAAAGCAAAGGAAGTTAGCAAACCGGAGAACATCATCAACAAATCAGATCTATCAGAAGTTAGAAGGAGCCAAGTGGGGTATATTCCTAAACTTAGAATAGGTTGATTTGTGTGCTTGCATGTTGTGTTGTTTGTAACTGATTTTTGTTATTAGTGGATTTTTGTTTTTGTGACTTAGAAGTCACCGTGGATGTTTCCTCTCTTGGGAGAGGTTTTACCACGTTAAAAATCATTGTGTTGATTATCTTCATATACTCACCTCATTCTTTAAGTGTGCTGAATTTTTGAAACTGCCTTAGTTTTAAAACTGATTACACAATCTTAATTAATCTCGTACATAAGTTTCTTTGTAAACAAATCTTGTTTATAATTTTTATTTTCAAAAGAAAAGGGTTTCTCCAACAAACATTCGGAGTTGCTTATACAGTTTAACCTTGTGTTAAATGGCATTAGCGACGTTTTTCAATTGGTATCAGAGCCCTGTTAACTTTTATTTTAAAAGATCTTGTGTTTCTGAAATCGTTTTCTGAAAAACCTAACTATGGACGAGAAGAATGAAAGGTTTGGTAATCTGTCCAGACCTCCTCTCTTTGATGGAAACAACTTTGCTTACTTGAAAGTAAGGATGGTTGCCTTCATCCAAGGGACTTTAGGAGATGATGTCTGGGACATTATCGAAAATGGATACACTTATCCTACTAAACCAGCCATTGAAGGAAGTGATGAGAGGGTAAAGAAAATCTTAAGTGAATTTACCCAAGAAGAGAAACCCATTTGTCGAAATAACAATAAAGGCAAGAATGCCATTTTTATGTCCATTAATGAGTATGAGTTCAAAAGAATCTCATCTTGTGCCACTTCTAAGGAAGCATGGGACACATTAATCACTGCACATGAAGGAGACTCAAGAGTCAAAGCTGCTAAAACCCAAATGCTTATCCAGTAGTACAACTCTTTGATCATGTCTGATTCTGAATCTTTTGATGATTTTTACATGAACTTAACTGATATAGTCACTAAGTTGCATGCTAATGGTATTACTTATGATAGAAATGAAATTGTTTCTAAAATCCTAAGGTCATTACCACAAAAGTTCGACAGTAAGAGGTATGCTATTTAGGAAATGAATGATCAAAACCTTACTCCTGAGTTACTCAGTAGCAAACTTAGAACTGTGGAAATGGAATTAGACTTTAAGAAACAATTGAATCATTCTCAAAGAAAACAGCCCAACTCTAACTTGAGTTTTGCCTCCAAGATACCCAAACTTGAGTCTAATTTGACCAACTCTGACTCTGATGAGGAGTGTGATATAGATAAACTAGATAATCAGATTGCCTTAATGTCTAAACAATTTAAGAAAATTATCAAATTTCGAAAGAAACAGGCAACTAAACAAGGCAAGCCTAATTATCCTACTCTGTCTAATCCCAAACCTCATGATAGAGGCTTTGACAAACATCCTAAGGACAACAATTCCAGACCCACTAGAGACCTTAAAAGGATTGAATGTTTTAGATGTGGGAAACTAGGTCACATTGCTCACGATTGCAGAGTTAACCTGAATAAAGACAACACACACAATAGAGCCAATGTCTGTAAAACTTGGAATGATTCAAGTGACTCTGATGAAGAGGAACTTGAGTCATCAAATGAACTTGACCCTTGCATGTCCTTTTATGCTAAGATCATTTACAATGATGATATGCCTGTGTGTGATAATGATGCTTCTACTCTTGCTTGTGTGAATACTCCTTTGATTGGCCTAGATGCTTTATTGTCTGAAAATGTTGCTAGTTCTAGTTCCGTGTGTGTGAGTCAAAGTGATCTCGATAATGACGATGACATTGGGTGCGTGAGTACTAAAACTGAATTGTTAGGGTCACTACACACACTTCACTTAGCGACTCAGACACAGATGACCTCCCTGATATCTATACCTTGTATGCTAAAACTCTTAAAAAAGGCACTAGACTGGAGAAGACTGTTAGAGACCTGACTAAGAAATTAGATGATCTAAGTCTTATAGTGAAGTTGAATGCTGAAGAGTACACTAACCAGTGTCTATCTCATCAATCTGAAATTGAAACTTTTGATCAAAAATTAAAAGAGTTGACTAAAACTAATGAAACCCTGGAAATGAAATATAAGGGAACATTATTAGAATTGGAGGAAGCAAAAACAAAGACAGCTACTGTTTTCAAAAAAATTTCTAAGTTTGAAAACAATTCAAACTGTTTTACTGACTTTGTTGTTGACTCCAAGACCAATTCTGATGATAGAACCGGTATTGGATTTTGCCCTAAGAACAAATCTCAAAATACAAAACTTGAACCTATTAAGTTTGTGTCTGGGGGCAAAAGACCAATTGAAACATGTCCAGACTTTCATTTGATTAAAAATGAATTTGATCAAAAGCAACAACAGAAAGACATTGGGGAGTCTAGTTATTCTAATGCTGAGACTGCACTTAAGACTAAATACGTCTGTCCTTTGATCAGAAAGGCTGATTCTACCTATAAGACCATACCCCCTAGAAATAGGACTTATGAACAGAACGCTGTCAAACCTATCTTTAGAAGTTTTCCTAAGGAAATTCATCCCTCAAGCAATCAATATTGCTCTTACTGTGACATTTATGGTCACTCCTTTGAAGGTTGTTATGCTAGGCGTCTAAACACCCTTATATACAATACTTCTGTCTATAAGAACTTTAACTATTCTAGGCAAAGTCGTAATAATTATGTCCTTCCAAGACAACCTGATAAGAACTCTAACTACAGAAATAGAAAGACCAAAACTAAGAGTTCATTTAAGAGAAAGGCTCCCAGAAACTTTCCTAAACCAAAAGCTCAACTTTTTCACAACAATCAGTTTGCTGCTCCAAATGTTTTTCGACAAAAAGCTGTGTCTCGAAAATTTTATCAAATGAGAGCAAACTTGCGCAAAATTAAATCTAGAGCTATTTGGGTTAGAAAAGAGGATCTTTTACCCCAAATGAAGTGTAACATTGTTATGACTACTTTAAAAGCTGAACACACTTCATCTGGTTGGTACTTAGATTCAGGATGTTCCAAACATATGACAGGAGATGAAACAAAACTTCTAAACAAAACCAGATTTGCTGGTGGGAAAGTTGTTTTTGGTGATGGCGTTTCATCCCAGATCATAGGTAAAGGAACCCTAAAAGAAGAAGGAATGCCTGTTCTCGAAAATGTTCTATTAGTTAAAGGCCTTAAAGCCAACCTTCTAAGCATATCACAATTTTGTGACTCTGACCATACAGTCACCTTTTCAAAGAACAAATATAAAATTTTAAATGATAAAGGTGAATGCATTATTACAGGATTTAGAACACCTGACAATTGTTATACTGTCAAGACTAGTTCTGAAACCTGTAACATTGTCAGAATGGATGACAATGAGATCTGGCATAATCGTATGGGTCACTTAAGTTATGATATCCTTGGTAGATTGTCTAGTCAAGAGATAGTTAGAGGTATTCCTAAAATTAAACCTATTTCAAGTGTTGTCTGTGGTCATTGCCAGGAAGGAAAAATAGTTAAGACTTCGCATAAAAAGGTTAAAGACATACTTACCTCTAGACCTTTAGATCTCATCCATATGGACCTTATTGGTCCCTCTAGAACTGTTAGTCTATGTGGACACAATTATATCCTTGTCATGGTTGATGATTTCACACGATTCACTTGGGTTGCCTTCTTGAAACATAAATCTGACACGTTTCAGAATTTTTTGAAAATTCTTCTAAGAATTGAAAATGAGAAGGACACACAAGTCAATCGCATCCGTAGTGATAGAAGGGGATAGTTCATAGACACAGGAATAGTTGAATATTGTGACTACAACGGTTACAAACATGAATTTAGTGCCCCTAAAACTCCTCAGCATAATGGTATTGCTGAAAGGAAAAATCGAACTCTTCAAGAGATGGGACGTGTCATGTTGCATGCTAAATCCCTACCTAAATACTTTTGGGTGGAATCCATTAGAACTGCCTGTCACATCACTAATAGGGTCTATCTTAGGAAAAACTCTAAACAAACCCCTTATGAGTTGTGGTACGGTAAGAAACCTAATTTGAAATACCTAAGAACCTTTGGAAGTCAGTGTTATGTCTGTAAAGACAGAGAACATCTGTCTAAATTTGAAACTCGTGGTGATAAAGCCATCTTCTTAGGATACTCACCAAACAGTCTTGCTTATCGTATATACAATCTGCGTACTAAGGCCCTTATGGAATCGATAAATGTAATTATAAGTGACACTATTGTCGAAAATAAGATATTTGAATCACCTATTGTGGTTGAATCTGAAAATGATTTCAAAACTGATTCACCAGAAATAGATGACTCATTACCTATTGAGAGTCCAGAAGTACCTGGCTGGGTCTCTAAAGATCATCCCATTGACAACGTGGTCGGTAATCCTAATGAGCCAGTTCGTACTAGATCCCAGTTAAGAAATTATGCTAATTATGCATGTTTCACCTCCCTTGTGGAACCGAAAAATGTTAATGAAGCATTGAATGACACACACTGGATTTCTGCTATGCAGGAAGAACTTTTACAAATCATCATTCACGATGTCTGGTATCTCGTACCTCGGCCTCAAAACAAAAATGTTATTGGAACACGTTGGATCTTTAAGAACAAATCTGATGAAAATGGGGTGATTCTTAGAAACAAAGCTAGACTAGTTGCTCAAGGCTACTCTCAAATAGAAGGGATAGATTTCAGCGAGACATTTGCCCCTGTCACTCGTCTTGAATCTGTTCGTCTTCTTTTCGCGTGTTACTTAAAATTCACACTTTATCAAATGGACGTAAAATCTGCTTTCCTTAATGGAATCCTGTCCGAAGAAACATATGTAGAACAACCCAAGGGGTTCATTGACCCTAAATACCCTAACCATGTCTTTCATCTAAAAAAGGCTTTGTACGGCTTAAAACAAGCTCCTCGAGCTTGGTATGAACGCCTTTCCAACTTTTTGTTGGATAAGGGTTTTAAGAGAGGAGGAAATGACCAGACTCTCTTTGTCAAACATTTTGACAAAAACATTATCATCGCCCAAGTCTATGTAGACGACATCATTTTCAGGTCAACTTCAAACTCTGAAGTTAAATCCCTTTCTGCTAGTATGCATAAGGAATTTCACATGTCCCTTATGGGGGAGCTACAACTTTTCTTAGGATTTCAAGTGAAACAGAATTCTGATGGTCTATTTGTTTCTCAAACTAAGTATGCCTTAGACCTTGTTAAGAAATTTGGCTTAGATAATGCTAAAGTTGCCAAAACACCTATGAGTACTACCGTTAAATTAAGCAAAGATGAAAATGGTACGTCAGTAGATTCCACACTTTACCGTAGTATGATTGGTAGCCTACTCTATCTAACTGCCTCACGACCAGACATAATGTATACTGTATGTCTGTGAGCTCGTTACCAGAATAACCCTAAAGAGAGCCATTTATCGAGTGTAAAACGTATAATAAAGTATATAAAAGGCACTCTCAACCTTGGACTTAGGTACACTAAGGATACTTGTAGCACCATCATAGGGTATACTGATGCTGATTGGGCCGGTTGTACTGATGATAGTAAAAGTACATCAGGTGCCTGTTATTATGTCGGCAATAATTTAGTTGGTTGGAGTAGCAAAAAACAGAATTTCACATCTTATCCACGGCTGAGTCCGAATATATAGCAGCTGGCAGTTGTTGTGCTCAATTATTATGGATAAAACAGATGTTAAGCGATTATGGAATTAAAGAAGATCAATTACAATTGTATTGTGACAATCAAAGCGCCATTAACATATCTAAAAACCCGGTTCAACTCTCGCGAACTAAACATATTAAAATAAGGCATCATTTTATTCGCGAACTTGTTGAAACTAAGGAATTAGAAATTCATTACCTGCCTACTGATCTGCAACTTGCAGACATGTTCACTAAACCTTTAGACTATAACAAATTTATGTATTTGCGAAATTCTAGAGGCATGGTATGCGCTGAT
Source organism: Sambucus nigra (assembly GCA_949130495.1). Lineage (NCBI taxonomy): Eukaryota > Viridiplantae > Streptophyta > Magnoliopsida > Dipsacales > Adoxaceae > Sambucus > Sambucus nigra. The sequence continues at coordinate 208,436,267 of OX422222.1, forward strand.
TAAACTCTTAAAACTTTAAGTTTTACCCTTTGTCCATTTGAGACAAAATGGGGGAGAAATTTGAGTTTTATGAAGTTCATTTTTGTTCACATTTCATCTAAACTGCTTGATCTTAGTGTGTATATTTGCAGGAATCTCTTCTTCTGATTGTCTACCGTTTCTAGTGAACATACTTGTAAATAGTTGAGTTATGTAATTTTTGAATTTATAGGAAATGGGTAGATAGAATCTTTTATATAGGACTAGGTTTTATTTTTTTTGTTCCCTATGAGTTTTAAGCTAACTCAAAGGAGATTTTGTCTCATATTTCCAAAGGGAGAGATTGAAGCACCTTATACCTTTGACTTGCTTAAGTCTACATTGTATAAGTGCTCAACTAATTTGGAAATATTGACAAAATTTGTAGTCCATCCTAGAATCCAAAAAGCCTCAGAACATATCTCTCTAATCCCCTTCAATGATCTATGAAGATACAAAATGAATCACACTACACACAATTAGAAGTGCATACATGTGTTCATATTACTTAAAATTGAGTGTGTGTTTAATTCCCCTTGATTTGGAGCTTTAATAATTTTTTGGGAATTTTAAATAATTTTTAAATCTTTTTAAACTTTTTTTAAACATTTTTTAATAATTGTTTTTATTAATAAAATGGGATAATAAAGTTTTTGGGGTTAAGTTACTATTTTAGAAACTTCCTTTTTCACGGAATTGTTTGGTTGGGTACGATCTCAAAGCGCTAGAGACTTCAGGGTGAGGTTTTGTAATTATTTTGACGCGCGTGTGAGAGCCTATAACCAGCCAACACTTGTCATCCTCCGGGTTAATGTATTTGTGTTTCTTATGTGAGAGGGTTGGATGGATGATTGTTGATCGTTGGATCATTTCTTATCAAGGGTCTGCATGCGTTCTTGGTTAATCCCGGTGCTATCCATTTGAAACAATCAGAATCGTTTTAAACCACCGCTGTTTCAGAACCATTGGATCAAGTCAAACCTTTGAAGACTTGATCTCAGCCTTTGATTTGCCTCGAACGTCCAGAACCTTCCCCAGGCACTATAAATACCCCTCACTTCTCAGCCTTAGAAAACTTTTGGGCATTCGTCTTCCAGAGAGAAAAAAAATAAGAGAGAGAAGAGAGAAAAGAATAGAGAGAAGAGAGAGAAAGGGAAACAGTTAGCCAAAACCAAACCCTAACCCTAAACACTTCGTCTCTGAAACAAACCTTCAAATAAACCTTACCCCAAACACAACCTGAGTGTTTGAAAGAGAGAGAGAGAGAGTGGTTTGTTCATATTGTTGCTGTAACCTCATGATTTCTGATCTTGTACACAACTTAAACCTTAGAGTGAAGATCTAGTTTCTTTTTCATAGAAACGTTAGATCTATACTCTGAATGTTACATTTTTCACTAGATCTGCATATTTTCAACTTGGTTTAAGAAAATCATTTCTGTTTTGGTTTTAAAAATGTTTTATAGTTTCTGTTTTTACAAAACTTAACCTGACCTAGTTGGATTCGCACTTGGAGGGTTTTCAATCTCCTAAATATTTTCAAAAGATATTGAGAAAGGTCTTGACCGATTTCTTAAGCAAGATCTCTGTGGAATCTGGGTTATATTTAAAGGTCAAAAGGTTTTTAGTTTTGTAAGAAAGAAAAATAACAAAATCACTGCATATAGACTTTATATGTAATTTGTATAGGACTGTTTGTAAATCTAAGTGTGTGTGAGTTCATGCATGTGAATAGGATTCACTACACAAACACTTTACACACTACTACACTGGAAGTGTTGTGTTTAAGATATGAGATCATTGAGTCGACGTAAAGAAGCTAAAGCAAAGGAAGTTAGCAAACCGGAGAACATCATCAACAAATCAGATCTATCAGAAGTTAGAAGGAGCCAAGTGGGGTATATTCCTAAACTTAGAATAGGTTGATTTGTGTGCTTGCATGTTGTGTTGTTTGTAAATGATTTTTGTTATTAATGGATTTTTGTTTTTGTGACTTAGAAGTCACCGTGGATGTTTCCTCTGTTGGGAGAGGTTTTACCACGTTAAAAATCATTGTGTTGATTATCTTCATATACTCACCTCATTCTTTAAGTGTGCTGAATTTTTGAAACTGCCTTAGTTTTAAAACTGATTACACAATCTTAATTAATCTCGTACATAAGTTTCTTTGTAAACAAATCTTGTTTATAATTTTTATTTTCAAAAGAAAAGGGTTTCTCCAACAAACATTCGGAGTTGCTTATACAGTTTAACCTTGTGTTAAACGACATTAGCGACGTTTTTCAATATATATAACTCATGATCCCACAGTAGTTTGATAGAAAATGTTAAAAGAACAAAAGTTTCAAAGAATAAATTAGAAACCTGTACAAACCACAAAGGCTTATCAATCATATTATAAGTTTGAGTCGGCTAACAGTTATTAGGCAAAGATATTAGGCTGACAATTATTAGGAAAAAAATATTGGGCTGACAGTTATAAGCTTGAGTAAGATTACAGTTATTAAGCGAAGATGTTTGGCCGACGGTTATTAGGCAAAGATATTAGGCTGACAGTTTAAAGCTTAAGTAGTTTGATAGGTATTAGAAAACGAATCTTCCTTTTGTATTGTGCTTAATCAGATACGCTAATCTATTGACCCTTATATTGATACAGAAGGATTCAATTTCGCAATGATATAAGGCAACTTCTCTCATACTTTTGGTATGACACAAGGTAGCACCTCTCATGCTTGTATCTATAGAATCCCCAAATCAAGATCAGGGACAAAAAACTTAATAGAATAGAGATAATGGCCCTTCAGACTGTAGCTTCAAAACTTCATTAGTGAATTTAGCTCTACCTTTTGTTGAGCACTACATCTATAATGTATATCATGATAAATACTTTAAACTCAAGAAGTCTCAATTCGAGACCCTTTGTCGGCTGTAACCCATAATAGCCTGAGTAAAATTAGTAGTAAGTTTTAAATTGGGAATTGATGGAGTATGTTTATGAACCTAACCACCCTTTTATCAAGGAGGACCAAAAACACTTACTAAGATAATGATGAAGGATAATAAATACTAGTTGGGGTATCCTCCATTATATGGCAGAAGCATGTATAAGAAGAACAATTCACATTCTTCCACACTTAATAAAAAAGAATGCAATCACATTATCCTATGTTCTTCTACAAAATCAGAGTGGATAATGAAAATTGCAAGACTAAAATTTGACCCGTCGCTAAAAAAATTATATGATAGACGATGTTAGATTATGAATGTTTTGAAGACATTGTAATAATTAACACTACTTATCCCACATATTGGAGTTTTTTTGTTTCTAGTGGTGCGGGTGTACCAAGTAGATTTAACGCTTGGTGCACCACGTATTTTCTCTTTATGATCGGAACTAAGGAAATCCAAGACTTGAGAGAAGTTAATGCAATAGTATTAATCATTTAAATAATTATGAATCACCTAAAAACTAACGAACCAAAAATAACTATGAAACAATAAGGTGACTTTGTTTTCAGTGGAATATTTGGAATCTAGTATGTTCAACCAAGCAAAACTAAAAAGTATAAATAACATGACATGTACATGTATGTCTCACATTAACTAGTTGACTAAAAAGTTCAATAGTCTGAATGACACATGAAGATGAAGCTAGAAATCACCTGTGATTAATTGGCAGGATTTATCCTGACCAAATTCACGTCTATAGACTAAATTCCATCCAACACATGATCTTAAAACGTCATAATAGCATCGTAACCGAGTGTATTGGCCTTAAAGGACCAACATCGAACCCCTAAAAAAACATAAGATATATAAATTGGATGATAAAGTAAATGACGCATTAAAGTAGAGTTAGAAGTTCAACAATATTTGATTTCTATATCACTAAAACAATTCTTTTGAACAGTGTCAATAGTATGAACACAGAGTATGAACATATATTCTTTTGAACAGTGTCGATAGTTAACATGTCGGGTTTGGCGTTGACCCCTTTCACCCGTAAAAATCCATCAAAACTCGTTAAAATTCACAATTTTAAGTAAATAAGAAATATTATTGGATCTTCAAAAGATTTTATGTATTTTAATGGTAATTTAACCATAGTGAATTTTACTAGATGAGAGTTTTATTAATGTTAATGAATCTAATTGTGTTTTTCAACCCGTGTACGATTCATCTTAATGGATAATAACGGATGAACACGACATGTTAAGTTAACCGATCGACTTTAAATATGATTTTTCCACACGATAAAAAAGTCACCCGTTTAGGCACGAACTCGATAAGACACAAACTCGATAAAAACTAACACTCGTTGTCAGATTTAATATATATGTATGCATTATGTAAATATATGCGCATGTGCGCACCTGTTTTTAATGCATTTGTGTCTCTTTTTTTCCTTTTGGTATCCATATCGTGCATCTATTTTTATACTACACTGAGTTAATGCATAGACAACTCAACTGACCTTCCACATATTCTAGTTTCATAACAATGTAATGTTTATTCTTTATGTAATCCAGATTCCAGGAAATCTTGCATTATATGTCAAAGGAATTCTATGATAACTACGTAATTACCTTACAAAGAATGACACCAGTGGTTGTAATGTTGGGCTCATAAAAGGTTCACGAACATGAATACACAAGTAAAAGTAAATCCAATGAGAGTTCCAACACGCCACCAAAGGTAACATTATAATGTAGTAGGAGGTCAAAGAGTAACTACATTCAACAACAGGTATCGACATAACCTACTAGAGACATGGTAGAAAATAGTAAAATGTCATGACATGTGTATATAGTGTCTGTGTACTATATACTATGCATCGAATAGGCCAAACAATTCCTAATTATTTTAAAGGGAGAAAAAATTGATACCAGTCGTATTCGCCCTTTAACTAGAATACGCAGACGACTCTTGTCACTTATTAGATCATCATTTCCAATGCCTCTTTTTAAATTTTTACCTCTGCACTTGTTCAAAAGAAAATTCCCAGTGAAGTTTATAGATGCATAGTATAGTAAATAACTATCTCCATCAACACTGGTTGCTGCAAGCGAAAGTTTCTATGATTTAGGGTAGAATCATCCTCCAGCTAGGATAGCTAAAACTCCATCAATTCTCTGCACAATAAAGATACCAAACATGTTATTTAGAAATTACGTCAAGCATATGGAGAAGCGATTTTCAAAGGAGAAATGATAGAAACAATACATAGGGGAACTACTCAAGTTACATCAAATAAAAAGTGTGCACTAGAAAATTTTGGACCAAGGGGAGATAAAGAACAAAAGGGCAAGGCCACCTTTTCTGAAGACATGGATATTGAACCATTTTTGGATCTTACCTCCCTTGATTTTCTTAAGATATCAAGTCCAGGTGAAGCTAAATAAGTACGAGGTAGTAATTCATTTAGTACAGGGCCATCGGTGAAAAATACAGAGGTCGTTCTACTGTAATCAGATATTGGCGTAGTGATATGATGCAGAATCAATATCATAATCCCTAGGAACAAGCTCAAGTCCAACTTGATGGAAAATATCTCTGTTAAAGTAATAAATAAGTAGATATATGAATTTTGAGGTACGAGCTCCTATACCTCCTTGGGCAATTTTTGGTTCAGGGCGATATACCTACTTGGATGCAAAATAAAATCATGAAAGATAATTTTACCTATATGGAGTGGAATCCGTTTCATTATTTTTTTCCAAATCACATAATTATAGCATATAAAGTTGTTTATGAACATAATTTACTCTGAATACGAGAATTTTTTTCACCATTTTTTCTTTCACCCTGAACAAATAGCGCCTTAAATAGATTAGAGGAATGATTATTTTTGTAAAGGCTGCTGCTTAGGTTAATCACAAAGATATAGAAGAGGTGATAAGGAACTCATGAATCACTAGTAATCTTATTAGAATCATCATACCATTATATTCATGTCTGAAAGGTATAATTGATCTAAATAATCATGAAGAACTTTTCTTACAAAGAAGCCCAGAAGCTCATTCATCTTTTGAAGCAGGATCTAACCTAGCTGAAGGGTTGTCAGCAAAATACTCCTAATGTTTCACATTAACATCTAACCTAGATGAAGGGATGTCAGCAAAATACTCCTGATGTTTCACATTCACACCATACTTTCGTAGAGCTTTCGAAAGGTCATCCATTGCCAAGATTGGTAGCTTATCCTTTTACTTCTTATCTCTCTTTTCCCTGACTACTGCTAATTGTCTTGCCTTGCAGTGCTGAAATGCAACAGTTGAGACCTATGCAATAAACTTCTGAGTGGAAACGGCTACCATCCTGATTAATCGAACATCAGGACATTAAAAGCCACTCTTAGCCAAGTAATGCTCCCCTAATTCATCAGGAATAGTGGGGGTGTAGTCCATGAGAGAAGCAAGAAAATTGGATAAAGCAGTGTCATCATCGTGTTTGCCTTCTTTCGATTGCTGCCCGTGGAACATAATCTATGTATCTCTCCTAAATGACACATCAATATGGTGTTAGTGTGAGTAAGTGATATGAAATCCGTAATGTGACCCAATAATACAATCACTTATAATTGTATAAACATAAGTTGTACAAGAGTAGTTCATATGGCATTTATCAAGGCACATTGTCACATGAGCAGTTAATTTGTCTGTCCCCCATGTTCTGTACTATCATAACAGGTGGTACTAATTGAACTTCGTGTTTACTGGACAACGCCTTCTCTAAATGACACATTATTATGGTGTTGGTGTGAGTAAGTTATATGAAATCCGTAATGTGACGCAATCATACAATCACTAACAATCGCATAAGATATGAAATCTGTAATGTGGCCCAATCATAAAATCACTAACAATCGCATAAGCATAAGTTGTACACATGATCCTCTAGATGTACATAAGCATAAGTAAAGGATTATAACTAGATGTACATTATAAACAAATACCATAATAATGAACATAAGTAGGTCATTTTTTAGCTCTATAGAAATGATTGACCATAGAAAATCGAAACATAGATATTACAAGGTAAACACTATAATTATTCAGAGTATTTATTAGGAGGCAGATCCATATGTCAGTATGCTACCTAATGCCTTATGTCTTTCAATGGGCCATAGTGCTTTAGTCTCTTCACCACTCAAACCATTTGAGATTATTGGCCGTATAGTTTGTTTTGTATTCTCTTGGTCTACGTATCTTTATAGTATCCCTCTTTTCGCGCTACGTTATAGTTACGTCATGAGCTCTAGTAAGGATCTCGTGTTTGCTAGTTTCATATCTCAGACTAGAGTCTTTAGTATAGTATCTAAAACCTGTTAGGGGAGGGAAGGAAAGTAGGGCTTCCTTCCGAGAATGGAGAAGCCCAATCTCTAGGCGGGCTGCTAGGTTTCGCCCACGTTACGGTTGAACAAGATTGGACCTATTTTGTTCAACCGAAGTTAAGGAGATCTAGAGCACGAGGGAACGGACTTTCATTCTGGGGACTGCCTCATCTATGTACTCAGCGCCTCCCCCGATTGTTGGAAGATGCGCGCGCGATACAATAAAGGCCCCTGGGAGAAACCAATGAGAAGCCGGGTAGAGGAATACTACTTTTCAACTATTCATGAAGATAAATTCCCCTTTTCAAAACATTTTAAAGTTGTTACACAAACACACACTAATTGAAATTAGGCTTACTTATACTTTTAAACTTCAACAGAATCTAATGTTACTTGAGCTTGTAGTTATCCAATGGTACCCAAATCATATGATCCAAATGTGAAAGTCTCAATCACATATTTATTCAAATATCACCTCCTTATTATTCCAATCACTCATAGCAATATTCTTAAATAATAATTAAGACCCACTCCTCACAACTTGCGAATTAAAAACCATAGAAAATATTGTACACTTTAAATACTCGGTATTTCATCATTTACCAGTTAATTAGTTGACCCGTGGATTCGATTTTGTACAGGTCTATTCGATGAATCGGTAAATCGAATTCATTATATATTTCTATGTATAATGAATATTTTTGACTATTTGTTAGATATTATATCAATCAACACTTTCACAAATACACACGATCTCTATAGATATCATTAAAACAAACAAAGAAGAATTTAAATTGACACTTAAAAAACAAGAATTGAAATCATTGAAACATGGGGTGAGAAGATAAATCGGATAACCAAACCAAACCAAACCAACCAAGAAAATTAGAACACTTTGATTATGTTAGACATTACATTAAGTACTATCAAATCAGACTTTTTATTTCATTCCCGACACACACACACACACACACACACACACACACACACACACACACATATATATATATATATATATATATATAATAATAAGTTACAATGATGTTTTTACTATTCATAAGTTTGGGAGACACTTCACGGTTCAGATCGAAGCCAACAAGGCAACGATCCAATGGTTGAGAATAAATATTTTTTGTTCCTCTTTTGTCCCTTTATTATTTCATTTCCCCCTCTTTTTTAACACTTCATTTCCTTTCCCCCTATTTCCCAAAATTCAAAAACACGGAGAAAATAGTAAATTACATACTTCACTCTTTTTAGGATACAAGTTTCTCCACGTGCTAACCTCCGAACACCATACCAAGAAAACTCCAAAGAAGCTTCGTCTCTCTCTCTCACTCACACTTCCAGAGACATCTCTCAGCCACCGCCCCTGACCCTACTCCTCCCTATTGCCCCCTCCTCCCGGCCATACAACCTACCTTTTCTTTTCTCCCCACTATCAACCTCGGCTACAAGCTAGGTTTTTCCCTTTCACTTTGTCTCCTGTTAGATAGGTTTCAAATGTTATTGATTGGTTTCAATTTTATGTTTCAAATGGTTTTTGGGATTATGATTTGTGCATTTTTTATTTTTTAAAATCTGACAACTTTGAATTATGGTATTTGTGGGTTTGATTTTTGTGGTGTAACTAATATTTTGTTTCTTCTTTTTTATATTCAGGATTGAGGATCCTGAAATAATTGAATAACTGGTAATTTTTTATTTCTTCTCTTTTATATTGAGGTTCAGGTTCAGTTTACGTTTTGCAAACCCCAATTTTTGGGGATTTTCCTTTTTAACCTTTTGGGTATCAAATTTTGTTGACTGATCCTTTCTCATTCATGGTTTCTACTTCTTTTGCAGATAATTTCACATATTGAACATGGATTCTACTTCAAGGTTCATTTTCTGACAAGTTTTGTACAATTTTATTTTATACTTTCGTTTTTATTGCATTTGAACTAAGAACTAAGAATAAATGTTTTTTGTATTCATTATATATGATGGATATTGTATTTTAAAAAATTGTTATGGATATTTTATTAATTTTTTATCTCATGTAGAACACTGCCAAGCATATTTATTATGGTGAGCATATCGATTGTGGTGAGCATATTGATTATGATGAATGTGCATTAAGTTTGTATTAATTCAGAGATAGTATAATTTTTTTTTTGTAGTGTGAATACCCAGTGTTTATAATTATATATTTCCTTTTACAAATTCCTTGAATATGGATGGCACTTGGGGAGTGACTTTGATAATATAATTTCATCTTTATTTATTTTGGTTGTACCGAGCCTTATTGATTTTGGGTATGAACGTTTGTTTGTTCATGGATATGAAATTAAGAAATGATTTGTTGGTTATTGGTACAGTTACAACTACAATATAGTGAATTATGTGTACAGAAATTTCTCTCACTCTCTAATTTTTTTTTCAAAAAATATTATATATGAATTTGACAATGGTTTTTAGTCAAACCAATGTGTAATTTGGTTATTGAAACAATAGTGAACCATTTACTCAACACTGCCTAAGCATACAATTTCACATCAGATACTGCAAAAGCTTTGCTATACATTTGCATAATTTTCTTTTAAATTTACTCTTTGATCTTTTTGGTTTTTTATGTGTTTCGTTATTTAAACTCAAACTCATTTTCGTGATCCAAATGTTTAAACTGAAACTCATTTCAAGTGGTTAGTGGATGCACAAGGGAACATACTTGGCAAAATATAAACACATACTGCCTGCAATTTGAAATTATTTTGATTGTGTAGACATGTGATTCTCTGGAAATTGGAAATTAAATAATGCAGCATCCAGTGCATTCCCGACTAATCGGTAATGTATTGCAAATGTGTTGAAAGTCTGCAGTTAATTTACATACCTATTATTTCTAGTCCGCAGCATCTGGTGCATTCCCGTCTAATCTGTTTTTTTTTCACATTTGAGTTTTTAGTTGAATATGTGAGATTTAATCCCCTTCGTGTTCTAAATAGTGTTTCATGCTTTGGTGAGGTTGTGTTCATTCCTACAGGATGTCCCCATCAAGTAATAAATAGACAGTCTTGCATTCAAGCCTTAACTTTGTATCCCTCAACAGTCTTTAGGAGTGTGTCTGGTTGACAGAGGAGTTTCGATTGCTTGCATAACCCGATAGATCTAAGGACGCTATATTTGAGGTGAAGAAGATGGTGCTACATGATGTGAATGTTGTTGTTGATGAAGCTTAGGAACTGACATTGAAACTGACTTCAACCAACGAGGATGATCAACTTTAGGTACGTCTTTGTGTTCTGTTTTGGTAGACTTTGATAATCACACCAGTGACTATCTATTTGAACTGAAATCTATTTGTTTTTATGCCTTTTGGTATTTGTTTTATAATTTAATTTGTTTTAGATGTTAAGGTACTGGAAATAATCCAAGTGATTATAAGGGACATAATTCTCTACTTCAACATTTTCGATGTATGCTAACCTATTATATTGATTTTAAAGGTTCATCGACTATGATCGTGTATGTCTCTGTTTGTTTGTGTTAGTATATATAATAATTGTATAATGTGTTTCAGGCTCAAGTAGAAAAAATGAGAGCACGTGATCAAGCAAAGATAGTGAAGAAGATCGCGATGGCAAGACAAAGATTGGAAGAAAAAAGGGCTGCAGTTGCTGCTCAGAAAAATAGCGATGCAGAAAAAACTGTTGCTCGGGCAGAATATATTCGCTTAACAGGTCGTATTCCATCTCCAAATAGGTTGAATTCTGCTGAAAATTTCCATTCAAAAAAATTATAAATTGAACTTATTAGTTAAAGTGTAAGATTTGAGGTCTTTTGTACTGAACTTATTACTTAAATGTTTCTATTAATGTCTATCAACAAAGCATTTTCTTTGCCAAACAGGTCTTTTGTGCATAGACATGCCTACAGTAAGTATAGAAACATATAATTTATTAGTGGTATCTTATGGGAACTACTATATTGGCACACTCATTTATTTTTTCACTTTATGATTTAATTTAAATTTTGTTGTGTCGTCAATTAATTTTGATGAGAAATTTGTATCATCATTTTGTAAATGTGAGTGTCAACAGTTTGGACACCTCCGCTAAGCACGGACAATCCATTCTAGGTAATACACCTCTTAATAGCACAAAATTGTAGGGTACTACGTGCACATTAGGTGAAAGGATAATTTCTTAGGCCTATTTAGGCGACAAAGGAAGGCTATGTATAGATATCCTCCCCTCATGAAATCAACTTCTATTGTGGTAGTTGTCCTGATAGTTGTGACACCCCGCCTAATTAAATACTGGGCAATCACTCCTTTATTAAATTAAAATCAAGGTGAACAGTTGGTTCATTCTTAGCATCACGGTCGAAAAATACTTTTCCAATTTAAACACCCTAAATAATTAAGCTAAGTGTCAAAACCATTTTTAGACTTTACTTTCCAAATTTTATTTTATATAAACCAACATTTAAATCTTTACATTATTCATAATTAAAGAATCACGCAACAACCATACTGGAACAAACCATCCAATAATTAAACATTCAACCAAATGAATCCAACATTTAATACTCAAATGAAAACATCCTGACAATAATAAATCCCAAAGAATAAAATACTGGAAATAAATGAATCACAATGTCCAATAAAACAACTGGATAATGGAAACGATAAATATGATAAGAGTGGAATCAAATAAATGAAGTCGTCTAAGCAAGAGACCTGCAACTCCCACCTAAGCTGCAGCACGTTCCTTCCAAAGGATACTATGCAAGATGCCCCTGTGGCTGGGCACCTGTAATATATGCATATATACAAGAGAGAGAGAAGAAATAGAGAGGGGTCAGAGCCCGATAGTGTAAATGATTTAAAATTTGTTTTGCAAGTATTTAAAATGTTTATAGGCCAATGCAACAACATATTAGTGCGACACTCTCTTGAGAAATTCTCACATCTCTTCTAATGTGCACACCTATCGCACTAACCTTCCCAACGGTTTAACTCATCTTATCTTAGGTTACTCGTAAGGTTTAAACTAAACAATTCAACTGTTTAAGAAGTAAATTTCATTTAGCGACAAAGCTCTCATTTTTTACTTTATTTATTAACAAAGTTTTCCAAAAATATACTATACTTTCGAAACAGGTATTTCTCAATTGAAATCGTTACTCATTTCTTACTTACCATAAACACAATAGGAAATTCTAAATTCAGAAATTCATATATATATTAAATACTCGCATAATATATATATTCTATCAGCACCCCACATAAAACTTATGGTGCGGGCATACTCTGCTATCCAAACCCCATATCAATCGTACTAAGGGAAATACAAGTTCGGAATCACTCTTGAACTGTAATGACACAAACAAAAACAATATTGAGGCGAAGTATAGTATCCAAGTCCAAGAGGTCAGTACATACCCTCACGTCTCTTAGGACCATCCGACTATCGATTCGATAGCCTGTACCTAGGATTTCTATCTTCTAGGGTACGAGTCAATATCCCCCATGAAGGCCCATTCGAGATAAGACTGTCCCAGCGCGAAAACCTCAGGGATAGAAAGTAGCGCGGGCATGATTTCCACACGTATATAATATATGCATACATACAGTCATATAAATATACTACTTTTTGCCATATCAAACTTAGGTTCATCTCATAACCCATAATCACGACATTTATCCATTTTTTCACATTATTAGTTATCGCGTATAGCGGTTCGTCTCTAACTTTAATTTGAGGGATTATTCCAACTCACTACGTAACACTCATGAACTCTATCCTCCCAAGTGTAGAATTCAGTAGGTACTCATCTATTTTCCAACGTAGTTATTTTACGCGTCTCTCCCTTAAATACACAACCCCATCGTCCCTTATGTGTAAGCATCCCAAAAATGTAAATTTCGTCTTAGATTAAAGGTCTCATAGTTGTTAATAAGTCCTACTGGTCTCCTTTATCTTCCAAAGTATTTTAATAAGGGTGCCCAAAGGTTTTCACTCATTTAATTTGAATTTAGCAATTTCAAAGGGGAAATATGAGTCTTCCAGGAGGGGTCGATCGATCGAGGTCTGGGGCTCGATCGATCGAACCTTCGATCGATCGAAGCTCTAGGCTCAATCGATCGATCAAGCAGGTATGGCGATTTCTGCAGGAAACCAGTTACGGGTTCTAACATACAACCTCATCCAAATCCATATTTTTCATTACCAATCACCCAAAAATTCATACTACAATCAGTATACACCAATATTATACATCTTTCACGTAAAGCATGCAATTTTCCATCAATAATCATAGAATAATAGGCCAAAACTCAAGAACCCTAGAATTTCTTAAACATGGTTCTAATCAATCTTTTCCCAGAATTTTTTACTCCCAATTCATCATAAATTCGTCGTTAAGCCTCTACATGTGAAGGGGTTTCCAGATTATCATTCAAATCATTACAACATGCGATTTTCCTATCTCCGACATGAATTTTGTTCTACCAAACTCATCCTAATCACCCTAGACTAACATGAACGTTGCATTAACGAAAATAAGCAAGATAAATACTTGCCTAGAAATTTCATAGTTCTGATTTGATGACGAATTTGGTGTGATTGCGTTCCCTGTCGCGCGATCTACGCGTTGGTGGTGGCGGCGGTGCAATCGGGTGACATTTTGGCCTTGGATTGCTTGGAAAGCTTTCTACTTACCTCTCCTATGGCCGTTCTAAGGTTTTGAGTCTGATAACCCTAAAGGAATCTTCTAAATGGCTGATATAGCCTAATAATTTTCGTGGGTTTAATTACCCAAAAATGCAAAATGTCCAAAATGTCCTCCCGGGGTGTTAAATAGGCCTAAAAACGCCCTGAGACCCAAGCTAAACCCCCCGAGTACACTTTTCTGACTATCTCGACCCTTATGGACACGTTGGCGCACTCAAAATGACCATACGGATAACTTAAAAATACTCCACTTTTATTAATCAATATTTAGTCCCGACGCGACACGGACGCGTCCCGACTCAAATTTCTAAAACAGTTATTTTATTCACTCTCGACATTTAAGAGAACCAATATTATATTACTTTACTCATTAGTAATATTCAACAACAAGTTTTCCATAATTACTAACTCACATCACGTTAATAATTATAAAGTGATTAATTTCTGGATTTATATTAAATTAATATCTCATTAAATTTAAAAAAACCCAAATTAATAAAGCATAAAAATACGGTGTATTACATACTTCCCCCCTAATAACGTAATTTCATCCCAAAATTCGAAAAATAAGGCATACTTGGTAAGAATAACTCTGGGTATCTCTCGCGCATATTTGCCTCACGCTCCCAAGTGGATTCCTCCACATTGTGATGCTCCCACTGGACCCGTACAAGTGAAACTACCTTCGAACTCAATCTCCTCTCGCTATGGTCTAGGATAGCCACCGGTCTCTCCTCGTAAGAGCTATTAGGATGTAAGTCTATTTCCTCTATCGCGATGTGGGTGTGAGCCATGTCATCCCGAAGATATCGTCTCAATGACGAGATGTGGAATACATCATGGATGCGATGCAAATGCTCTGGCAGACCCAGTCTGTATGCCACCGGCCCAATCCTCTCAATAATGGGGAATGGTCCCACGTACCTCGGGGCCAATTTCCCTTTCTTCCCGAACCTCATCACTCCTTTCATAGGAGATACACATAGTAACACTTGGTCCCCCACATTAAACTCTCGAAAGAACCGTTTCGCGTCGGCGTAGCTTTTCTGCCTGTCCTAGGCTACTCGAATATGACCCCTGATCATCTCAATCCTTGCAGAGGTTTCCTGAATCACCTCTAGTCCTAGCAACTTGTTATCCTCCACCTCTAGCCAACAAGTTGGGGAACGACACGGTCTGCCATACAAAGCCTCTAATGGAGCCATGCCAATCGTGAACTGATAAGAGTTATTATAAGCGAACTCTACCAGGGAAAGATGTGGCTCCCAACCTCCTCCAAAATCAAGAACACACATGCGTAGCATATCCTCCAACATCTGATTAGTACGCTCTGTCTGTCCATCTGTTTGCAGGTGATAAGCTGAACTCAACCTCAACTCTGTACCCATAGCCTCCTGAAAGCTCTCCCAGAAATGCGAAACAAAAATTTTATCTCTATCTGACACAATATTCAGGGGCACCCCATGTAATCTGACAATCTCAGCAATGAACAACTGAGCAAACTGACCCGTGGTATAGTCTGTCCGTACCAGCAGAAAGTGAGCCACCTTGGTCAAACGGTCTACAATCACCCAGATAGAGACGTAGCCCCGCTGTGATGTAGGCAACCTTGTAATAAAGTCCATGGAAATACTCTACCACTTCCATGCGGGTATTTCCAATGGTTGAAGCAACCCTGTCGGTCTCTGATGGTCCACCTTTACCAGCAGGCAGGTAGCACACTTGGACCGAACTCAGCAATGTCCTTCTTCATCCCACTCCACCAGTATTGTCTCCTCATATCCTGGTACATCTTATCTCCTCCAGGATGTACCGAAAATCGGGACCCGTGAGACTGGGTCATTATTGCATGACATAATTCTGATCCTTCTGGGACCACTAATCTCCCATTAAACCTCTAACCCCCATCAGAACTAACAAAATAGGACTCAGCACCCTCAGCTAAAATTTGTACAATCTGGTCCTGGAAAAACGGGTCTGTGGTCTATGCCTGTATCACCCTCGTAACAATCTCGGTGGTAACTGTCATGACAGATACGAAAGAACGGTCTACTGCATCCCCGTGACCCAACTCTTTCCACTTTGCTTTCTAGATGTCTACTACATCACCTACCGATCTATGGCTCAACGCATCAGCAACTACGTTGGCCTTCCCTGGATGATACTATATGTCGAATTGATAGTCCTTCATAAACTCTAACCATCTGCGCTGATGCATATTCAGCTCTCGCTAAGTGAACAGGTACTGCAGTGACTTGTGGTCTGTGAACAAGCGAAACTTCTCCCCCAATAAATAGTGCCTCCATATCCTTAATGCAAAAATGAACGCTGCTAACTCCAGGTCGTGGGTGGGGTAATTCTTCTCATGTGGCTTAAGCTTGTGGGAGGCAAAAGCTATAGCCTTCTCCTCCTACTGAAGCACTCACCTAAGTTCCCGTAAAGAGGCATCGGTGTAGACCAGGTACTCCACACCCGGCTTAGGTAAAGCAAGAACTGGTGCTGAAGTAAGCTTGTCTTTCAGCTCATCGAAAGCCAATTGACAAGAATCATCCCAAACATATGGTACCCCTTTGCGAGTCAGGTTCGTCAATGGAGCCACTATTTTGGTGAATCCCCGAATGAATCTCCTGTAGTATCCGGCTAACCCCAAGAAACTGCGCACTTCTGTCGGTGTTGTGGGATGTCCCCACTCCCTCACCGCTGACACTTTATTCGGGTCGACTGCTATCCCCTGCTCAGAAACAACATGACCCAAGAACTGTACTTCTTGCAACAAGAATCCGCACTTCTCGTACTTAGCATATAGCTGATGCTCTCGTAGAGTCTGAAGAACCTCTCTCAAATGCTCGGCATGCTCCTCCTCGGAGTGTGAATATATTAAGATTTCATCTATGAAGACGATGACAAACTGATCCAAGAACTCTCTGAACACTCGGTTCATTAAGTCCATGAACATGGATGGAGCATTTGTGAGGCCAAATGGCATCACCCTGAACTCATAGGACCCATATCTAGTTAAGAAGGCAGTCTTTGAAACATCCTGCTCCCTAATACGTAACTGATGGTACCCTGATCTCAGATCTATCTTTGAAAAGAAAGTCGCTCCCCTCAGCTGGTCGAACAAATCATCGAATCGAGGCAACGGATACTTATTTCGTATTGTGACCTTGTTCAGCTCCCGATAGTCCACACACAGCCTCAGTGAACCATATCTCTTTTTCACAAACAAAACTGGAGCGCCCCAAGGTGAGGTACTTCTACGAATGAAGCCCTGACCTAACAGATGCTCTATCTCATCTCGTAACTCTCGCATCTCCGCCAGAGCCATACGGTATGGAGCGCGTGCTATCGGTCTAGTATCCGGTAATAAATCTATGACAAAGTCTATCTCTCTACTGGGGGTTAGGCCTGGTATCTCCTTAAACACATCGAAATACTCATGGACAACTGGGATCGAGTCTAAGGGAATCATAACCTCCTTAGAGGTATCCTCCTCTATGTAATACAAATGAGCGGTCGAGCCTCCCTCTGGGCGAGGCATCGCCTCTACAAACATCTCTTGCCCCGGAATGAAAAGATAATACTGCCACCAAAATATTCTATCTTGGCCCTATAAGCAGCGAGCCAATCTATACCGATAATAACGTCATGCTCATGAATATCTAAGACTAAAATGTCTGCAGGCAATACCAAGCTACCAATCTCTACCCCCACACCCCGACATATAAAGAAAATAAGCGAACCACTCCCCAGTGGTGAGTCTACACACGTCACAGTGCTCTCTGCTGTGGGTAATAACCCTAAGGACTTCGCAAAATGAGTGTCTATAAAATAGTGCGTCGCCCCAGTATCAAATAAAACTCGACCCATAGTACCATAGATAGGAAACATACCCTCAATTGCGGGTGGTGCCGGTGGAGCTGCTTCCTGGTGGACGTTATAGACACGTCCATACTGTAACTTCCCCTGCTGCACTGGAGCTGCTGGAATGGCTGGTAGGGTTGGCACTTGGGCTGGCGCTGGGAGGGCGGCTGGAAAAAGTGGCCTTTGTAGCTCATTACGAGCACCCTGCTGCTGTGGGGCCCTATCACCCTCTGGGAAATCCTGGAGCTTATGGACATGCTTACCCAACATAAAACATCAGCCTCTGAAGTTACCTCCCCGCTAACCCTGCTGACCACTGCCCTGCTGGCCATTACCACCCCGCCACTGGCCCTGTTGGCCCTGCTGAAAACGCTGTTGGCCCTGCTGCTGACCCTGCTGCTGTCGGTGTTGGCCTTGTTGTCCCTGCTGATTAGGTTAGCCCTGCTGACCCTGACTATAACCCCCAAATCCCTACCTGGGATCACCTGATCGGAAGCGCTTGGCAGGGTCACCCTGATGGGAACTTTGCTCATGCTGACGAGTCTGTCCGTGGGATGTCGGTGCTCCACCAGAGCCACTACCCCTGTCCTGCCCTGTTGGCCGGACTCTCCTGCTCACTTGCTTCCCTGCAGATGGAAGAGG
This sequence comes from Sambucus nigra, assembly GCA_949130495.1. NCBI lineage: Eukaryota > Viridiplantae > Streptophyta > Magnoliopsida > Dipsacales > Adoxaceae > Sambucus > Sambucus nigra. Next base: position 208,454,842 of record OX422222.1, read on the forward strand.
TGATCCTAGAAATGTAGTAAGGCAACATTGAGTACATCTGTAAAGGTACTCAGAGACAAATTCCCTATAAGATGCTGACGGATCCTCCAAGCTAACCCGTCCATAAACAGCATTCATTATCTTCTTACCCTCAGTAGGTGACTCATCTGGAACTATGGTGAGAAGTCTCGTGAACTCCTCCTCATACTCAGCAATGGTAGAATTATCCTGCTTTAAGTTCAGTAACTTCCGCCTCATCTCAATCTGCACGGCGGGTGAAAAATATTTGCCATCAAACCGCTCCCAGAATACCTGAATCGGAATAGTATCCCTCTCCTCCAAGGTGGTGGTGGATTCCCACCACTGCAAAGCGGCCCCCACTAGCTTAAAGGAAGCCAACAACTGTCTCTGCACGTCCGTGCACTCATATATACGAAGATGCCGCTGGATATCTTTCTTCCATTGGCTGACGATGATGATATCTGAACTACCCGAGCACTCAGGGGGATGCGCCTTCTGAAAGGCATCCCTAACCCGCTCCCATGCAGATGGAAGTTGTGCATGTACTGGCGCCACTGCCCGAATCTGGGGTGGAGCATGTTGTACCACCGCTAGCGCGGCATTCACCGCCTGAGCAACTATAGCGGCTACCTCGTTAGCATTCATCGTACCCTGTGCCGGAGCTGTTGGCTGCTCGGCTGGGGCACGCCTATCCTTTGGTGCACGTCTCATAGGCATCTGAAACGTGAAGAAATTTATTAGTCTACAGTTATCATCAAATCTCAAATAGCTTAAGACGTAAACGTAAAAGCAAGAGTACAACAATCCTAAAATAGGGCTCTATAGCAAAATATTAAGCTGAAAGCGAAATAAGCCGTACAAATTCTAAGGACACTAGAACCTGATGCTCTGATACCACCTGTGACACCCCACCTAATTAAATACCGGGCGATCACTCCTTTATTAAATTAAAATCAAGGTGAACAGTTGGTTCATTATTAGCATCACTGTCGAAAAATACTTTTCCAATTTAAACACCCTAAATAATTAAGCTAAGTGTCAAAAACATTTTTAGACTTTACTTTCCAAATTTTATTTTATATAAACCAACATTTAAATATTTACATTATTCATAATTAAAGAATCACGCAACAACCATACTGGAACAAACCATCCAATAATTAAACATTCAACTAAATGAATCCAACATTTAATACTCAAATGAAAATATCCTGACAATAATAAATCCCAAAGAATAAAATACTGGAAATAAATGAATCACAATGTCCAATAAAACAACTGGATAATGGAAACGGGCAACACATGCCCAACTGAATAAATATGATAAGAGTGGAATCAAATAAACGAAGTCGTCTAAGCAAGAGGCCTGCAACTCTCACCTAAGCTGCAGCATGTTCCTTCCAAAGGATCCTATGCAAGATGCCCCTGTGGCTGGGCACCTTTAATATATACATATATACAAGAGAGAGAGAAGAAATAGAGACGGGTCAGAGCCCGATAGTGTAAATGATTTAAAATTTTTTTAGCAAGTATTTAAAATGTTTACAGGCCAATGCAACAACATATTAGTGCGACACTCTCTTGAGAAATTCTCACCTCTCTTCTAATGTGCACACCTATCGCACTAACCTTCCCAATGGTTTAACTCATCTTATCTTAGGTTACTCGTAAGGTTTAAACTAAACAATTCAACTGTTTAAGAAGTAAATTTCATTTAGCGACAAAGCTCTCATTTTTTACTTTATTTATTAACAAAGTTTTCCAGAAATATACTATACTTTCGAAACAGGTATATCTCAATTGAAATCGTTACTCATCTCTTACTTACCATAAACACAGTAGAAAATTCTAAATTTTAGAAATTCATATATATATATTAAATACTCGCATAATATATATATTCTATCAGCACCCCACATAAAAATTATGGTGCGGGCATACTCTGCTATCCAAACCCCGTATCAATTGTACTAAGGGAAATACAAGTTCAGAATCACTCTCGAACTATAATAACACAAACAAAAACAATATTGAGGCGAAGCATAGTATCCAAGTCCAAGAGGTCAGTACATACCCTCACGTCTCTTAGGACCGTCCGACTATCGATTCGATAGCCCGTACCTAGGATTCCTATCTTCTAGGGTACGAGTCAATATCCCCCATGAAGGCCCATTCGAGATAAGACTGTCCCAGCGCGGTAACCTCAAGGATAGCAAGTAGCGCGGGCATGATTTCCACACGTATATAATATATGCATACACACAGTCATATAAATATACTACTTTTTTCCATATCAAATTTAGGTTCATCTCATAACCCATAATCACGACATTTATCCTTATTTTCACATTATTAGTTATCGCGTATAATGGTTTGTCTCTAACTTTAATTTGAGGGATTATTCCAACTCACTACGTAACACTCATGAACTCTATCCTCCCAAGTGTAGAATTCAGTACGTACTCATCTATTTTACAACGTAGCTATTTTACGTGTCTCGCCCTTAAATACACAACCCCATCGTCCCTTATGTGTAAGCATCCCAAAATGTAAATTTCGTCTTAGATTAAAGGTCTTATAGTTGTTAATAAGTCCTACTAGTCTCCTTTATCTTCTAAAGTATTTTAATAAGGGTGCCCAAAGGTTTTCACTCATTTAATTTGAATTTAACAATTTCAAAGGGGAAATATGAGTCTGCCAGGAGGGGTTGATCGATCGAGGTCTGGGGCTCGATCCATCGAACCTTCGATCGATCGAAGCTGTAGGCTCGATCGATCGATGAAGCAGGTATGGCGAATTCTGCAGGAAACCAGTCACGGGTTCTAACACATAACCTCATCCAAATCCAGATATTTCATTCCCAATCGCCCAAAAATTCGTACTACAATCAGTATACACCCACATTATTCATCTTTCACGTAAAGCATGCAATTTTCCATCAATAATCATAGAATAATGGGCCAAAACTCATATAAAACTCAAGAACCCTAGAATTTCTTAAACATGGTTCTAATCAGCCTTTTCCCAGAAATTTTTACTCCTAATTCATCAGAAATTCGTGGTTAAGCCTCTACATGTGAAGGGGTTTCCAGATTATCATTCAAATCATTACTACATGCGATTTTCCTATCTCCGACATGAATTTTCTTCTACCAAACTCATCCTAATCACCTTAGACTAACATGGATGGACCATCAAGATATTCCACAATACCCATGAATACTAACACAAATAGATTTTGTGAGAATCCGACACAATTAGAATCTTAATCCATGCTTTGGGACCCAAATCCTTGTCAATTAAAGTTGATCAGCATATAGCCAACAAAACCAAAGATCTACACAAAACACCAACTTCTTTAGATATGAAAAAATTGATTTGAGAATTAATGAATGGAATATAAAAGCTCCTCTAACACTAAGTTTTCATGTAATGAATGATATTATTTCAATTAGTGAAAAGGCATCGGATCGGCTAGATCTTGTAACACCCCGTCCTCCCGGGGAGAGCGAATGGAGCGCCACTCATCGATAAAATTAAACTAATCCACAATAACAAGGTATAGAGCATCTAAATCCCACAACAATAAGAGAGGAAACCACTAATCTCAAATCTCTTCAAATAAATACAACAAATCTCTCAAATAAATACAACATCTAACTCGAATAAAAATACAAATCTCCAAAGCTCTATACATCAAAATAATACAAATATTTCCCAAACAATCCTCGCTAAAATCAATCTCCATAGCGCCCCAAAATCCGCGCTAACCTGCCACTAAAAGAAAATATGGGGAAGTACACAATACGACAAGAAAGATGCTCAACAAATATATTAACGATGAACAAAGCGTAACAACACGAGTATGAATATTCAAATCAAAATGCAAATCTCAAAGCATTTATCAATATAATTTCTTAACAACACTTTAACTTGGTCACCAGGCCTCACCCCATTCGCATATGCTTTATCAAGCCATAGCCGGGAATAGGTATTTTGGCGGGTACTCAACATCCGTGCCATATTCAAATCTCATGACAACGTGCTCAACAATAATATAGTGATACCACATGAATCAAAATAATTTCAACAATTATTTTCCAGATTTCAATGAATTTATCAATTCAAATATGAGTTCAATTAACAAGAATTCAAAGAGAATGACACTCGCGAGATTTAAGGAGCATATTGTGTAAAACCCCATACCTCAAACCATGATGAGAAACCAACGATCACATCCTCAAGATCAACACAAAATATCTATAAAATATCCTCCAAGAACCTCTAAAAAAAATAGCCCAAGAACACCTCTAATCTAAGGTTGGAACTCACAAATCTCAAGGGCCAAAATATATATAAAAAGAAGAGGAATATAAAATATATTTGCTGCCAAAATTTGTGCCAAAAGTATGTTAAAAGGGTTGCCCATGACTCCCTTTTATAATGCAAAGAAATGAAGAGTTGAAATCCAAAAGATTCTTTTAAATAAGGCAAAGAAATGAAGAGTTGGAAGTCAAAACAACTCCAAGAGTTAAAAACATTTAAAAATGATTTTAAAATCCGTTTTAACTCCGTTTTCGAAACCGTGTGAAATTTTCGCCTTTAAAAATAATATCCAACATATTTGAGCAATAAAAATAATTTTATCAAAAACTTTATTTTCCTCCATTTTCCAGAAATTAATTAAAATAGCCCAAAATTATGCGGGTTGTTACAGATCTCCTCTCTTGAATGGATACATAAAGAAAAAATTAAAATAAATCCATAAGTTTGAAGTCATCAAAAGCATAATCACAGTCACACATATCACTTTCTTCCACACTAACCCCAAAAAGAAATTTATGACAATAAATGTAGAATAAAATCAATGAATAAAGCTACCAAGATCACAATCATACCCTCACTGGTATTAGCACTCGATGAAACAATGTCTACAAAATCGACAACATTTTGATGACTAGGGTGTGGAGGAGGTTGATTGGACTCTCTCACAAATCATTGCACAGGTGTTACTCTTTCATCTATACCATGCATGAAATGAATCAACATAATACTAATTAAATATATACTTAAAATAACATTGATATCCCTACTTAACTAAAATTATTTGTATGTTGTCAATTAATATGTTTCCAAATATGAAGATCGTACCCTCATAGTTGTTAACATCAGAAGGGATATCGTCGGAAGCGTCGTTCATATTTGGATTAGTTTAACTAGAATGAAGACGCATGAATTACCTCGTGAATCCTTACCGCGTAAAAGATCATGGGGAGCGTGCACGACCGGAACCTAATACAATAAAATAAAAACTTACATTAGCTATGGAGATATGTATGCAATATCTACCAGTGCACACCCAATGTTTATGCGATGCATATTAATATCAAAAGGATGGAAACAAAATAAATCATAAACAAAATATTGTCTTAGACCAGTCAAATAAAAACCATAATGTTGCACTGATGCCTTGAAATAGTACTCTTTCATGGAGGCAGACTCTAGCTGCAGCAGAACCGAACAGTAGGATGAATTGAATCGGACTGTATATTAAATTGTCTTTTAGCCTTATAGGTCTATAGACAAGGTTTTTGTGTAGAAAAATGATTCATTTAAGAGCACAACAATAATTAAAGGAGAGATCAACTAAGATTTTACATTGGGATCCTATCTTATAAAACTATCATTAAGCGCTGAAAATTCTTACTGCATTTTTTTAATATTTTTGTTTTTCGGGTAAAAATCACTACCAACTTATTCTCTTGTACTAAAAAATTCAGTGACAAGTGATGAACAAAGTCATACTGACTTAAAATTCCCAGCAAACAAGTATAATTTTTTGCTAAATATAATGCATCCTACACTATATTTTATGCTTCAACAGACTACGTTTAAAAGGGAACTTTATGGCACGAAATGACTAATATTATATCCTTAATTTACGGACCTTGGATAACTATATGTGATTTTAACAGTGTTCTCGGAGCTCATGAATGCATGGAAGTTAGGATTCCATACTAAATACCATGTCTTGACTTTATAAAGATGATTGGTGACTGTTAATTCTTTAATATAGATACTTTTGGTATCTTTTTTACTTGGAAGAAAAGTCCTACATCTATGGTGGAGTGAAGTTTAAACAGAGATCTATGTAACCAGGAATGAATTTCCTCTTGGACTAATGTTTCATGCTTTGGTCTTCCCAAATGTGGTTCTCATCACCACCATCTTCCATTTCAAACTTTCCAAATGCATCTCAGTGATCCTAGACCTTTTAAATGCCTTTCTTCTTTTTTTATCAATACCATTTTCTTGATTTGGTTAAGCAAGTTTGGAATCAGACTTCTCGAGTTGGCTACCCTATTTTTGTTCTTCAACAAAAGTTAAAAACTTTGAAAGGAGCTATCAAAAAGTGGATTATAAAATTTTTTGGAATATTCATAGCAGACTTATTAAATACAAAGCTGAATTACTAAAAGTGCAATATGAAATTGACAAATATGTCCCTAATCATGTTAGTCTTTAAAAATTCAGGCCAAAGATAATTTGGTAGAGGCTTTGAATTTTGAAGAACCTTTCTAGAGAGATAAATCTAGATTTAAGTGGAATCAATATAGGGATAAGTGCACTGCATTCTTCAACAAATATGTCAAGCATAGGAGAACAATAAATTCTATCTCTATGATAAAAAAAAGGTGATGTAATTTTGACTGATTCTTCCCAAATCAAAGATCATATTGCTGACTTCTTTTCTTCTATGTGTGACCACAATTCTAATGTATCTGACAATGGTCTTATTGAATATGTGATCCCTAACATGGTCACTTCTCAAGAAAATTTGGTGTCGTCTTCTATTCCATCTTATGATGAGATCCATTCTACTATTTTCTCAATGGATCCAAAATCTGATTTTATACCAGGTTAGAAACTAGAGGATTCAGTCCGGAAGAAATAGCAGGTCAGTAGGACCATTTTCGATAAGCAATTAATTGAGCTCAACCTTAATTCCCCTGTCCAAGTGAATTGTAAGAGTTATGATTTGAATTATGGGATCCTTTTCATTATCATAGTTCATGAGTTTTCCGTTAAAAGATAGTTTGTTTCTTCTTCTTTTGTATTCGGTTTTCCTACATATATCAACTATAGTTACGAATTTGTTTTGTAGTCATTTACTTACATATACAATGTTTTGATTCATTGACAGTAGATATATGTATTCTGTGAGTATTTTTCTTTGGAGGATGATTTATACTATGAACCTATTTGTTGGTATCATAGTTTCATATATTGTGAGTGTGATTTTGTTTTACAATTGGTTTGTAAGTTTGGGGTAAAGGTGATTGCTCTTAATTGCAATGACAATGTTTCTCATAGAGAGATCAAAAGAGCACTCCTTTATTAATTACTTTTTAGTTACTAGTGTTTTAATTCTTATTTTAGTGATTAAGACACAATCATACCACCACAGTCCTAAAATTGATTAAGAGGCACAATTGGAATTGCTTGTCGAAAAAAGACAAAAATACAGAACGCTTTCATCTTAGAAAACTTTTGAGTTCCAAATCAAGTATATGCAATAAACTATCAATTCATTATTAGAAATATCATTAGTACTAAACTTCCTTATTTATAGACACGTGTGCATTTAAAAAATAAATTTGATGGAGGTAATGAACTCCCAACTACATATGCATTTGCATTTGTTGAGCATCGTCAACCAGACAAAATTAGACTCAATGCATTTAAGCGGAGAAGTCAAATGAGTCCATACTGGCATTAAACCTTACTACTCTGTCCAGGCAATGTGTTGCGCCTCCTAAACCCTGGTATACGGGATGGAAATGACTCTAGATACAATCCTAAAATTATACAAATTGATCTTAAACCTCACCACTCTGTCCGGACATTATCTATGGATTACCTTGTGGAACAAAAATTCGTTGGTGTGGATTTTCAGACTGGAAATAAACACCATTTCAAATCAAGCAGAAAATAGAGAATTAAACACCAATTTGACAATATCCTCTGTTGTGGATGTTTTGGCAACTACCACGATGAGCAAACAAAAAACAAAAAAAAAAATCATTAAATATGTTGTTTCTAATTAGAAGTAAATCATACCCTCATTGGTATCAAAACTCGATGAAATAATGTCCGGAGATTCAGCTACATTTGGATGACTACATCCTGAAGAATGATGATTCCGCTCTACCACAAACTGTTGCACGGGAGCTGCTTTATGACCTATAATAGGTACGAAATGGATTAACACACTACTATTGTAACTAGATTTAACTATACATTGGTATATTTCCTACTTTATTAGATATTTGCATATTGTCAAGTAATTTGATTTAGAAGACAAAGATCATACCCTCATTGTTGTTATCATCAGATGCAATTGTGTTGGTGGAGTAACCAACATTTAGGTCCTTTGATTGAGAAGAGGGGGCCTGTGGAATCTCCCATTATTCTTTGCCGCGTAGATAATTTCAGAACACGAGCACGGTCAGAACCAGGCATAAATAAATAAGAAACCAACAACATTAGCAGAGGATATATGCATGCAAAAATTATGTAAAACATCAATACACTTTTAACATTTTAGCATATCAAATAACTGAGATAACATCAGCAGCAACCGTAATCGTATCAGTAATGAAAATTATCAAGCATGATATTGTATCAAATAATTGAGATAACATCAGCAGCAGCAGTAACATCATATCATTCAAAGTAGTTTATAAAAAGTGACAAGGATAATTGACAAACCTAACAAATAGTCGTCACCATCATCTTCACCTTCGCTCAAATAACTTAACCCATCCTCTCTTTTCGATGGGATATACTCTTCTTCCTTGTCAACCTCTTTTATTTTTCCCTTTGTCTCACTCTTATTATTATTATTCCTCTTAGAAGAACCCATGTAAAATTTAGCCCCTCTATGCAACCCCATTGCCTTCATTGTTGCTATGTTATCTTGAATCCTATTTATCCTTTTTTTTCTCATATTTTGACATCGTCATTGTTATACCTATTAAAGATATACATAAACATGCATCTTAGTTCAATAAAAACATTTCACAAGTGTAATTTATTAAAACTTTCCTATAGATCGAAGTGTCATAATTAAAATAAATTAAAACATTTACTAAGAAGAAAAAATAACTAACACAACCCGTAAAAAATCCTCATCATCTTCATCTCCATTATCCTCGTTAATATCAGCATTGTCATCCTCGGATGACAAGATGTTATCATCTATATCATGTATTTGATTTTCTCCTTGCACATTAGCCATACTAACCTCTATTTCTGGGATATCATCCCTTCGTAATGGAGGACATTCGTCGTCTATTTCCACTATTTCATCATCTACAATATTATTCTCAATTTGTTGGTATGGTTCCTCATCACCCATTTCCTCATCCTCCTCTGCTACAGTTTCAGGAATGTCATACTTGTCTCGTGGAGTGTTCTTCACTACAACTTTCCAATCATTTCCCAACTTGATGTCTGTCACATAGAAGACTTGCTCGGCTTGATAAGCTAACACAAAAGGTTGGTCTTTGTACCATGTATTAGCGATATTCAAACTAATGAAATCATACTCATGTTTACGTAATTCACACACCCCCTTCTTTTTCTCAAGGTCCCACCAGTCACACTTGAATAGAACAACACGATTATTTTCTAGGTATTCCAATTCGATAATGTCAACCAACTCACCATAAAAATCAATATCTTTTTGTTCATGTTCGTACATGTGACACCCTGCCTAAAAATTACCGGGTGATCAGTCTTATATACAATTAAATCAGGTTTCTCATTTGGTTCATTTGTAGCATCACTCTAGAAATTTTTTTAAAACATTACTAACCACCTAGTATTCAAAAAGCCGATGTCAAAATTTTAATCTTTTTATTTAACAATCAACAACAAAACATTATTACATAAATACATCCCATGCAATAGTAATATAAATCCATCCACAATATAAAAAGACTGGAATGAAATAATACCGAATAAACCATTGGTTTCAAAATCCAATATAAAGTGCAACCTGAATAAAAGTATGAATACAAGGTCTGACTGTCATAAATGAAATAACTATGGGGAACATGCCCGAATAAAGTACTTCCCTGCACCCTACACTAGGAGTGAAGTAACTGAATTGTCTAAGTCCAAATCCTGTAAGCATCCACAAGTGCTACAGCTACGCAACCCTAGAATAAATCATCCTGCTTGGCGTCCCTGTGGCTAGACACCTAAAAGGTTTTGGAAAAAGGTTTTGCTATTACGGTTCAGGGCCCAAGTAAAAATCGCTTAAAAACATTTAGCAAGTAATTAAATAACAGTTTAAATGAACAGTTATTAGATACACATGTTAGGTTGCGAACACTCCCTTGAGTTCCTCATCTCTCATCTATAATGCGCACCTAATGTTTTCTACTCAACCCCACCTAGTCAATTCTATCCAATCTAACTAGGCAACCATTATCTAATTAACCCAAATCAAAATAGCTCCTCCGTACTGCCCATACAGTACGCTAGCGAATACCCTTAATAATTAACATCTCTCTTATGTTATAATTAAACCCCAATTACCCTTTCTACGTAGGTTATTGTTAAAACTTTACCATTTAAGTTTCTCTACTTAAACTTTATTTTAGATATTCACTAATTATCTTCCTACTATTCACACATTAGTAGCTTCATCATTATATAAATATACCTTATCTAAGCTCCCCACTAATTACTCTTTAGTAGATTAATCGTTCTTTAGATACATACTATCCCGTCTCTCTACTAGCACACATAAGTAGATTATCCGTGTTGTATATATATTTTACACACCATATATAATATAAGTACACACTCTGCTATTATATCCTTGTATTACACATTAAGTGCTATTGGTTCGTAATGTTACCCCGACCCCAATAGTTATTCCATATGTATTGGTTAGGAATATTACCTTGACCCCAATATTCAGATTACTTTTAGTTTAGATACACACAACTAACTAGTTTAAAATCATAAGTCTGCTACCCATAACTCATAGCGTCCACCCCTATTTCCTCGCAAATACATTTATTAAATATATATCCATTTCTCTTTAATATGGGCAAGGCTTTTCAAATTTTAGGATTAAGTGTTCACATACTTAAGTTAAATACGATTTCACTATCTTTCTCGTCCATTAATTTTACACAGTAGATAACATAACAAGTATATATATATACATATATATATATAAAATAAAGGAGGAGGTTTTTTTTTGCCTCCCCCAACTAATGATTGAGATTAAATCTGATAGATTTGGTCTTTATCAACTGAACGTTGAGATTGAATGTGGGAGATTGAATCTAATGGTTAAATAGGATGCCACGCATGAACTCAGTAAAGTACATTTTTGGCCCATCCGCCTCGATCCTCACCCACATTCGTTTATTCCAATCAGAGCACAATGCTCGAGACACTTTGAGTTTAGCTTTCGTTGAAAGCTATCAGATGAAAGCCCACTCACTTTTCAAAATATTAAAGTGTGGTGATCTCTTTACCTCCATTTGAAACAATAGGCACTGATGTTTGAAAACAGTCCAAAGTCGGTATATATCTATTGAGTTCAAAGGTGGTTTTGGCACGGGTGATGAGGTCGAAGGCGTTGTTTTCGGCTTTTGAGAAGGGATGGAGGAGGTGAGCATGGTGGAAGAAGAGGCGGAGGGTGCCGATGGGGGTTGTGGGGGTTTGATGTGAGGGTTTTAATTGTCCTTCCTTTACCAGGTGCATATTTATTTCGTCATTACCTTCCTTTGGGGATAAACTCAAAAGTTTCCTTTCAAATTTTTGGGGCAAGTCTTGAGATCTCTCCTTTTAGGATTTTCTTTTTGATTCAATTTATTTTGTATTGATTTATGTTTACGAATCTTTGAGATTTGATGGTTCCAGATTGCTGACATTGGATGTTCTGAGATTTTGAAATTTGTTTTTTTTATTTTTTTATTTCTGGTGTTATTTTTTGATAAAGCTGTTATTTTTACAGCTTCTTTTTGGAATCACATACAAAGTGTTTTTTTAGATATGATTTTTGGTAATGAATGGGTTTTTTCACACCCAACATGGTGCCTGCATATTTTTTCAGAAATAACGACGGTGCCTCCGGGGTTTTTAAGATCCAATAATGGTGGTCTAACCTTTTTCCAATAATGGCGGACCAAGATCTTATCACTCCCTTATTACCCTCTGACAACGCACAACTCAAACTTACCGTCGACGATCAAATTGAGAACCCATTTGAGTTTTTATTTTCTATTTAGAACGAAATGATGAGATTGGATGTTTTTCTTCCTGTAGCTCTATCTTCTCTTCTGTACCAATGCTGATTTTATTAAAAGCATTTTCTTGGTCCGTTTTTCATCAAGAATGGCGTGGTTCTGATGCGTAAGGATTACTAATGTTTTTTATTTTCTTTTAATGTTTAAGGTTGAGTTCTCCAAGAAGATCTGGTTTTTTATTTTTAGTTGTTTTTTTGTCAAAGTCTGGAACATCTCGGACCTCTCTTTCTCATTTTACACCGCTGCAAGTCTCTCTCTCTCTCTCTGGGTTTGTCTCTCTACTTTTATATTTTTTTTTGGGTATCAAACATGTTGAGATGTATATTTATTTTATATCTTTGGCTACTAGATCATGAAATGACTTTGGGCTATTGGAGTTGGGTTTGGAGAGAATCGGTACTCTCTCTCCCATATAATACCAAACATATATGTCCCCATTTTCCTTTATTTTAAATCAAGCTACGCTAATTTTATTAAACTTTTCTTGCTTTTTGTTTGTTGATGTAGATAAGGAGCATTTGGGAGGTGCTCATCTTTTTGTTTGATGGTTGAAGAAGTTGAAGAGTTTTTTAGTCGCTCATCGTATTATTTGATGGTTGAAGAAGTTGAAGAGTTTATAAGTTAAGAAAAAACTCAATATTTTATTTGATTCAATCTCACTAGCTATCCCCCATAAACTAATTTCTTTCCATCTCATCATTTTTTTAGTTTGATTGTCGGTAATATTGTATCCCATTTTACTCTCCATATAGGTCATATTTGGTTGTGGACTGACTGAATAGATGAATATGTTGGTTGATGATGTTTAAAGTTCAGAATTAAAATGGTCTGCTTGAGTATTTATATTAATTTTTAATTGGGTATGTGTATGATTGTATTGGGTGTATACAAATTCGGTATTTATATTATTAAAAAGATAAAATATAAAAAAGTCCCTCAAATATTTTTAAATACACACTTAGTCCAAGCTTTTTATTTTGTACCAAAAAGTCCATTATTCTTTTAACTTTAAAGGTTCGCACCAGCGACATAGTAAAACTTTTTTTGCATGGTGAAGGACTTTTTGGTGCAAAATAAAAAGGCTTGGACTAAACGTGTATTAAAAAAGTTCGAGAGACTATTTGATATATGCCCCTTATTAAAATGGGCATGAATAGAAAAAAAAATTATTTATTTATTTTACAAAAAGTTGACGTTACATGTATTAAAAAAACAAACTTGACATCATTTTTTTAATAAACAATGGATGAACTTTTAGTATAAACTTTTTTTTTAAACATTGTTTTTTACAAATTTTCATAAAACTTAACTTTTTAAATAAATGTATTTTTCAAACTTTGTTTTACACTAATTTTATGGAAATAACATTTTTAAAATATTGGATGTTTTTGTAAGAAACTAAGTTGAATTTAATACATTACTAATCCTTTTAGACTGTAATACACGACATGATTAACGTGATTTATAATTTTCACACCACATTAAAAAACTATTTTACATGAAAATGACGAGTAATGTTAGCTGAAAAACTACTTGACATGAAAAAACTATTTAATCGTGACATTGTATTAATGTGAGCTGAAAAACTTTACAACTCATAATAATTTTTCTTATTTACGAGTCAAGCGGGTCAACCCGTTAATTAATAATTCCGTGTCAGTTCGTATCATGTTGTCGCGTGTCTTATTTTGTCGGACCTAATCACTTTATCGCATCCTGTAATATTTTAATACGATCACAAATTGGGAGGGTTCATAATGCTATAATATTCTTGATGACTTTTATTCAATATTTTCTATAACTTCTGATCGACATGATTTAAGTTGATTTTTATTTCATCATATCATCCTCACGGGTATACATTTATCATGAGAACATATTTATCACGGGAATACATTTATCATCATGCTATCGTCACGATTACAAAATATCACGGAAATAAATTTATTGTCGTGCCATCGGCACAGGTACACCCTAGTATATGTATATATATATATATATATATATATATATATATATATATATATATATATATAACACGTCATCTCCCAGACCCAACTGCGGTGCATACTGTAAAACATATCAAAGGTATACATAAATTTTTCAATCATTATATCTATACTAGTACGGCACCCTTAGGCACAGCTGCGGTGCATGCATACTCTGCTATCATGTCCGGATACATCTCTCGTTGTACAAGGGACTATTGGTTCGTCTTCTCTAACGAACCATATATATCAAATCACACATATTGGAGACGAATATAGTTCACATATCCATGGGTCACACACATACCTACGCTCCCATAGTCAGCAGACTTATCGACTCACAAATAAGCCCTTCACAGTCCTATGTTCTTGAGGTACCAAATCTAAAATCCTCCTGAAGGCAACACAGGATAAGATTGTCCTCTTTCGAACGCTAACCTCCCGTGATAGCAAGTATGACAGATATGTCATACACATAATAAACAATAATATAGGTACACATTCCACCTATATAAATATAACATCAGCGAGGTATTCACACAACCATATAATAACGATAGGTATTCACTCCACCTATATACATATATAATAACAATAGGGCATACACACATCCCATATCACAAGCCTCATACATAGTGTATTTATATCCCGAATATTTTACGTATTCCATAATTTATAACTTCGTTTATTACCGTACATTCCCGAGTATTTCTCACCACTCGAAGGGTATCCTTTATTCCACATAAAATATCAGAAGGTAAACTCTCTACCCTCTACTGGTCAAAATCCTCGTTCCTCTCGAATTCTTTTCTCTCCAATTATACTTCAATTTAGATTTTTCCTCTCTATTAATCCAAATTAATTTAGCCCTTAAACTTCCCTCGTTGGCCACGTCTAAAACCCAAAATAGGCCCACTGGTGTTTCAATATAATTCTCTTATATTAGAAATTAAATCCCACAAATTAATTCCAAACGATTTCCAAAGGTCCTAAACAAAAAGGAAATTATTGACCAAAACTGGGCAACCAAATCGATTAGAAAATTTTCTGGCAGATTAAACACCTTGTAGTAAAATATCGATTACTCCCTCTACAGAACTCCAATTGACCTGATTCAAAGCTCATTTGAAAGATAAGACATAGATATTTCCAAGAATGTACGGATATCACTCTAATTCTAAGTACAATTTAAATGGCATACGTTTAAAGTTACGTTAAAAATTTTTGTAGTTACTATGCTGGCAGATCAAACACCTTATAGTAAAACATCGATTTCTCCCTCTACGGAACTCCGATTGACCTGATTCAAAGATCATTAGAAAGCCAAGGCAAATAACTTTACAAAAATGTATGGATGTAACTTTAATTCTAAGTAAGATGAAAATGGAATACGTTTAAAGTTACGTTAAGAATTATGGTAGATTGACATCTTGTGTTCATTAATTAAACCCTAAATCATTCAAGATTCATGTTCTTCAATCAAGAACCCATCAAGATTCAATCTTAATCATAAAATACATAATAATATCAGTTTATCTTCATATAGAGATAAATTTCTGAAGAAAATTCACACAAAAACATCAATGATTCAACCCAAGAATCAAATTCTCCTTTAATTAACATAAAACCCTAATTTTCTCATGTTCGTCAACTTTATAAATCAAGAACTCAGATTTCTCTATTATTAATCAACCCAAACCCACTAATTTCATGTTATCATCATTAAGGAACATCTCTACATGCATTCCCACTTTAGTTTATGAATTAAACTCTCCCAAACTCGTATAAAACTTCCAAAAGCATGAAATCAAACTCTAATCTACATGGGTAGTATAACATGCTTAATATATATTTCCATTTCAATACTTGCCTCTCAATATCAGGTCTGAATTTCCTTAATATGATGGTGTGGTTGTTCTCCCCTCGCTCCGATCTCGATTCCGTTGCGTTCGGGGTGAAAAACTGTGCAGGAAGCTTTGGCTTTCTCTTTCTCTTCCTCTTCAATGGCCTCCCTTCTATTGTGATTGTGTGAACCCTAGCCCCTTCTCTTTAATGGCAGATATGCACTTAATATTTTCGGAGTTCTCTAAACCTCCAACTCCCGAATGATCGAAATACCCTTAAACGATGCTGGGTTGGTCCAAAATCATCCCGGGACCCAAATTGTACACCCGAGTACACTTTTTCGACTATTTTGACCCTTTCGGAACTAACCATAAACTCAAAATCACCATCTGAGTCACTTTAAAAAGTTATTTTAGTTCCACCTCAAAATATCGAACGCGTGAAATTAAACTTAAATTAAACTGATTTACTCTCAATCACCGAATTAAATAATTTCTCTAAATTAAATAAATTCCAAATCACCGAATCAAATAAATTCCAAATCATCGATTTAATAAAATCTTAGATCACCAATTTAATTTAATTAAATAACCTCAGAAATATGGGGTATTACATACTTTCCCCCTTACAAAGGAATTTCGTCCTCGAAATTCTAATAAGTCTAGTACTCCTAGGTTTCGACACTACCTTAAACATAGACTCTAAAATCAGTACATATATTTCTACCCCTCCTAATTGCGGGTTATATAAACATCTCCACCAACCAGGGCACCCAAGCAACCTATAAATATTTATAACTTCATCGATGCCACGTGGCTCCACTAGCCTCTCATTATCGTATAGTTACTATCCTTTAGATATCACTTTATAAATAAATAATACTCAAGGTACTAAACCCATGTCTAATGGCTTTACTATCACTAGTTTTTTAGCGCTAAAAAGTCACGAGCTATATCTCTCCGCTCAACAATAAGCCTTTCTACCCTGAATCACAGCAGTAACCGTCCCTACGCACTGGGATTAATTATGACTAGACAACATATACACAAAAGTCTACTACATAATATATATAATATATATACGCATATATATAGGATCCACCCTCTTTCAGGTGATACCTCACAAAATAAATCATACCCTGGGACAGCGAACACGAGATCTCACTATCACAATCTATGATTGCTCAACCCATTGCTAACAAGTTAACTCTCGTAAGTAGTCTACCCTATTTTCATAACTCTCAAAAGCAGTAAACTAATACATAATATTTATGTCCTCTTAGTGCATTCTCTTAGCCCAATTCCTCTATCGAAAATCTCGCTCCTCAGACGGCTGTTGTGCCCTACTGAGACCATTCCTATATACTTTCCCAGTCCGAGTAGTCTCACTTTGTCACTGTGGACAAGTTCAATATAGGTGGTCCAACTATATCAAAGAGCGCTATGCTGAAACGTGAAAAGCCTACACCATCTGTGACACCCCGCCTAATTAAATACCGGGTGATTAGTCCTATATCCAATTAAAACAGGTTTCTCATTTGGTTCATTCTTAGCATCACTGTCGAAAACTTTTTAAAACATTACTGACCACCTAGTATTCAAAAAGCCGATGTCAAAATTTTAATTTTTTTTATTTAACAACCAACAACGAAACATTATTAAATAAATACATCCCATACAATAGTAATATAAATCCATTCACAATATAAAAGACTTGAATGAAATAATACCGAATAAACCATCGGTTTCAAAATCCAATATAAATTCCAAGCTGAATAAAAGTCTGAATATAAGGTCTGACTGTCATAAATGAAATAACTGTGGGAAACATGCCCGAATAAAGTACTTCCATGCACCCTACACTAGGAGTGAAGTAACTGAATTATCTAAGTCCAAATCCTGCAAGCATCCACAAGTGCTGCAGCTAAGCATCCCTAGAATAGATCATCCTGCTTGGCGTCCCTGTGGCTGGACACCTAAAAGGTTTTGGAAAAAGGTTTTGCAAGTACGGGTCAAGGCCCAAGTAAAAATCATTTAAAAACATTTAGCAAGTAATTAAATAACAGTTTAAATGAACATTTATTAGGTACACATGTTAGGTTGCGAACACTCCTTTGAGTTCCTCATCTCTCATCTATAATGCGCACCTAACGTTTGCTACTCAACCCCACCTAGTCAATTATATCCAATCTAACTAGGCATCAATTATATAATAAACCCAAATCAATATAGCTCCTCTGTACTACCCATACAGTACACTAGCGAATATCCTTAATAATTAACGTCTATCTTATGTTATTATTAAACCCCAATTACCCTTTCTACGTAGGTTATTGTTCAAACTTTACCATTTAAGTTTCTCTACTTAAACTTTATTTTAGATATTCACTAATTATCTTCCTACTATTCACACATTAGTAGCTTCATCATTATACTTATATACCCTATCTAAGCTCCCCACTAATTACTCTTTAGTAGATTAATCATTCTTTAGATACATACTACCTCGTCTCTATACTAGCACACATAAGTAGATTATTCGTGTTGTATATATATTTTACACACCATATATAATATAAGTACACACTCTGCTATTATATCCTTGTATCACACATTAAGTGCTATTGGTTCGTAATGTTACCCCAACCCCAATAGTTATTCCATATGTATTGGTTCGGAATGTTACCTCGACCCCAATATTCAGATTACTTTTAGTTTAGATACACACAACTAACTAGTTTGAAATCATAAGTCTGCTACCCATAACTCATAGCGTCCACCCGTATTTCCATGCAAATACATTTATTAAATATATATCCATTTCTCTTTAATATGGGAAAGGCTTTTCAAATTTTAGGATTAAGTGTTCACATACTTAAGTCAAATAAGATGTCACTATCTTTATCGTCCATTAATTTTACATAGTAGATAACATAACAAGTATATATATAGCACGTCACCTCCCAGACCCAGATGCGGTGCATACTGTAAAACATATCAAAGGTATATATATATTTATCGTCCATTATATCTATACTAGTATGGCACCCCTAGGCACAGCTGTTGTGCATTCATACTCTGCTATCATGTTCGGGTACATCTCTCGCTATACAAGGGACTATTGGTTCGTCTTCTCTCACGAACCATATATATCAAATCACACATATTGGAGGCGAACATAGTTCACATATCCATGGGTCACGCACATACCTACGCTCCCACAGTCAACAGACTTATCGACTCACAAATAATCCCTTCACAGTCCTATATTCTTGAGGTACCAAATCTAAAATCCCTCCGAAGGCAACACATGATAAGATTTTCCTCTTTCGAATGCCAATCTCCCGTGATAGCAAGTATGGTAGATATGTCATACACATAATAAACAATAATATAGGTACACATTCCACCTATATAAATATAACATTAGCGAGGTATTCACACAACCATATAATAACGATAGGTATTCACTCCACTTATATACATATATAATAACAATAAGGCATACACACATCCCATATCACAAGCCTCATACATAGTATATTTATATCCCCAATATTCAACGTATTCCATAATTTATAACTTCATTTATTACCGTACATTCCCTAGTATTTCTCACCACTCGATGTGTATCCTTTATTCCATATAAAATATCAGAAGGTAAACTCTCTACCCCCTACTAGTCTAAGTCCTCGTTCCTCTCGAATTCTTTTCTAATTATCCTTCAATTTAGATTTTTCCACTCTATTAATCCAAATTAATGTAGCCCTTAAACTTCCCTCGTAGGCCACGCCTAAAACCCAAAATAGGACTACTGGTGTTTTAATATAATTCTCTAATATGAGAAATTAAATCCCACAAATTAATTCAAAATGATTTCCAAAGGTCCTAAACAAAAAGGAAATTATTGGCCTAAACTCGGCAACCAAATTGATTAGAAAAGTTTCTGGCAGATTAAACACCCTGTAGTAAAATATCGATTACTCCCTCTACAGAACTCCAATTGACCTGATTCAAAGCTCATTTGAAAGATAAGACATATATCTTTACAAGAATGAACGGATCTCACTCTAATTCTAAGTAAAATGTAAATGGCATACGTTTAAATTACATCAAAAATTCCGGCAGTTATAATGCTGGCAGATCAAACACCCTATAGTAAAACATCGATTGCTCCCTCTATGGAACTCCGATTGACCTGATTCAAAGCGCATTAGAAAGCCAAGACAAATACCTTTCCAAACATGTATGGATGTCACTTTAATTCTAATTAAGATGAAAATGGAATACGTTTAAAGTTACGTTAATAATTATGGCAGATTGACATCTTTTGTTCATTAATTAAACCCTAAGTCATTCAAGATTCTTGTTCTTCAATCAAGAACCCATGAAGATTCAATCTTAATCATCAAATACATTATAATATCAGTTTATCTTCGTATAGAGATAAATTTCCAATGAAAATTTACACAAAAACTTCAAAGATTCAACCCAAGAATCAAATTCTCCTTTAATTAACATAAAACCCTAATTTTCTCATGTTCGTCAACTTTATAAATCAAGAACTCGGATTTCTCTCTTATTAATCAACCCAAACCCACTAATTTCATATTATCATCATTAAGGAACATCGCTACATGCATTCCCACTTTAGTTTATGAATTAAACTCTCCCAAGTTCATATAAAACTTCCAAAAGCAAGAAATCAAACTCTAATCTACATGGGTAGTATAACATGCTTAATATAAATTGCCATTTAAATACTTGCCTCTCAATATCAGGTCTGAATTTCTTTAATATGATGGTGTGGTTGTTCTTCCCTCGCTCCGATCTCGATTCCATTGCGTTCAGGGCTAAAAACTATGTAGGAAGCTTTGTCTTTCTCTTCCTCTTCCTCTTCAATTGCATCTCTTCTATTGTGATTGTGTTAACCCTAGCCCCTTCTCTCTAATGACAGATATGCACTTAATATTTTCGGAGTTCTCTAAACCTCCAACTCCCGAATGACCGAAATACCCTTAAACGATGTGGGTTGGTCCAAAATCATCCAGGGACCCAAATTGTACACCCGAGTACACTTTTTCGACTATTTTGAGCCTTTTGAAACCAACCGTAACCTTAAAATCACCATCTGAGTCACTATAAAAAATTATTTTAATTCAACCTCAAAATATCGAACGCGTAAAATTAAACTTAAATTGAACTGATTTACTCTCAATCACCGAATTAAATAATTTCTTTAAATTAAATAAATTCCAAATCATCGATTTAATAAAATTCTAGATCACCAATTTAATTTAATTAAATATCCTCAGAAATATGGGGTATTAGAGTACACTACAACGATTCCACTATTTTGAGTTTTTTTATACTTTTCATGATGTTGGGTGTGAAACCTATAATCGTTGATTAAAGAACCCTTATAATGTTTCACTCTTCGATCAAGACCCCAAGATAAAGAGCAAAGTTGCTTACTAGAATGATCGGGGGACTCGTGCTCTAATATGGTAACCTGTTTATTGTTTATATATAAATGTTTAGTAAGAAATAACGATCCTAATTGGTTTACACCAAAAAATATTATATTCAACTACTTACGCTGTCTTGAAACCATTTGGGAAATCTCTCTGCATGTCTTCGCTCAATATTTGTGTTCCTTTCGGATTTTAACAAATTCTTGTGCTCAATAAACATATATAAATAAATTTAATTAGAAAAAATAATGTGTGTATATGTGTGTGTGCGTGTGTCTGTGTGTATAAGGAAAATAAGTAATATAGCTTAATATACTTCACAAATTTTTGTATTTCACCACAGTTATCCAACACATATAAACGAGCATTTTCCCATTCACTTTGTGTGAGGTATTGGTAATCCGCTTTTCCAAGCAAACGACCGTTGTATCGAAAAACGGATAAACCTTCCTAAAAATCAGCACCATCATAATTTCGCTCGAGTTGATTGAATTTTGTCTGAACACCACGTAGATACATCGAGCAAAATTTTAGGCAATCATTTAGAACGTAAGTCTCGATAATTGAGCCCTCCGGACGTGCTTTGTTTCCCACGATAAGTTTTAATGTGTGCATATATCTATCGTGAAGTAAGATGGTAAGAAAATGCAATGAAGACATTAAAGTATTACTAAAATAAGATATAACTTATTACATTTAACTTTCAAATGGATACATCCACCGATACTGCACTGGTCCACCGAGAATGGCTTCTCGTGCAAGGTGAATTGGCAAGTGAACCATAACATCGAAGAATGACGGTGGGAATATCCTTTCAAGTTTACACATAACTATAGTAAGTCTCTCCAAGACATACGATCTCAATGTTTTTGAACATGACTCCTTAAAGAATAACCCAAGTTTAATTAATGGTTGACGCACTTCCTTCGAAAGATGACCACGAATTGCAAGTGGTAGTAAACGTTGTAAAAAAATATGGTAGTCATGACTTTTCATCCCTGAAATCTTTCCATCGTTAGTACTCACAAATCGATAAATATTGGACGCATACCCGTCTTGCAACTTCAGTGATTGCCAAAATTTGCATAAAGCCATCTTCTCCGCTTTTAACAAACTCTAGCAAGCAGGAGGAATCACCCATTTGTCTCCCTTTTTATATGGATGTAAATCTTTGCGTATACATATTTTCTTCAAATATAACCGAGAGTTGACGGTGTCTTTTGTTTTCCCATCAATGTCTAGCAATGTTCCTAAAATGCTTTCACATACATTTTTCTCAATATTCATGACATCTAAATTGTGACGCAACCAAATATCTTTCCAGTATGGGAAATCATTTAATATACTTATTTTGTCCTATTGCAACTCATACGCCGCGCAGCTCCTCTTTTTTCATGCTTTCCCAAATACCTTAGGTTGAATCCTCTCAAGTTGAGCAAGTATTTCATCATTACTAAGCTCTTTTGGTCGTTCTCGATGCTCTTTCTTACCATCAAAGGAAGACATATTTTCTCGCCATTTATGATTCATCGGTAGAAAATGACGATGCCACATATACCATGTCTTATGTCCATTCTTCAGATACATGCAATGAGTTTCCTTATTGCATACTGGGCAAGCCAACTTCCCCTTTGTGCTCCAACCTGACAAGTTAGCATAAGCTGGAAAATCATTAATAATCCAAATCATTATTGCACATAACATAAATGTAGTCTCTATGACGACATCATATGTTTGCTCCCCAACATCCCACAACTCTCTCAACTCTTTTATCAATGGTTGAAGAAACATGTCTATGTCAGTTCCAAGAGCCTTAGGACCTGGTATAAGCATTTATAAGATGAAAAATTGTTGTTTCATAGATTTCCATGGAGGTAAATTATATATCACTAGAACAACTGGACATGTGATGTGCTTGCTACTCATATTTTAAAATGGATTGAATCCATCACTAGATAGTCCAAGCCTAATATTGCTAGCATCTCTATCAAATGACTAATGAAACTTATCAAATTCTTTCCATGCTGCCCCATCCGTTGGATGTCTTAATACATTGGCCTTTTCAACGTGATTATCTTTACGCCATCTCATATCTGAAGCTATATCCTTATTTATAAATAGATGTTGCAACCTCGATTTAAGTGGAAAGTAACGGAAGACTTTTTTAGGGGTCTTCACACCATTGTCTTTTTCGATTTTCCATCTAGATTCTCCACATGTTGGACATTTAGTTTTCTCCTTATTTGGTCCCCAAAATATAACACAGTCATTTATGAAAACATCAATCTTCACATAGTCTAACCCCAGGTCATGAACTATTTTCTTCGCCTCGTAAAATGACTTTGGAATGTTGGAATCATCTGGAAGTGCTTTCTTAAAAAGTTCAAGAAGAGAGTCAACAGATTTCTCACTCTAGTTGGTCATTGACTATAGATGCATTAGCTCAACAATGAAAGATAATTTAGATAGCTTCTGACAACCCGAATACAATTTTTGTTGCGTATCCCTAGCTAATCTAGAAAAAAATTTTCCTTCACCCTCGGGCATTTGAGTAGTATGGCCATCAGATTCATCCCCTAAAACATCATTGTTGTAAGGTTCGACAAACATATCATGTAACATTCCCTCCATATCATCTTGCTCAAACTCGTTTGTAGTGTGTTCTTCCTCCCTATATTATCATTATCTCCAACTTCAAACTCATACTCATTGTAATCATAAGCATTATTGTTCTCTGATTCCAATGGTTCACCGTGATATATCCACCTAGTATAACTCTTCACTATGCCATGTATAAGCAAATGACTTTGAACATCTTGACAATTTTTCCAATAGAAGTGTTGAAGGGTGTCTAGCTACAAAAAATAAAAATAAAAATATTTTTTTATTGGAAATATTGAGAAGAAACCCACCCAGGTCCCGACAGAAACTCATATTGAGCAGGAACCCCCTAGGGTCCCGGCAGAAACCCATATTCAGAAGAACCCCTTCCCCCCAGGGTCCCTCCAGCGCAGAAGTGCCATATTGGATAAGGAACCCGTAGAGTCCCTCCACCGTAGAAGTGCCATATTGGAGAAGGAACCCCAGGGTCCCTCCACTGCAGAAGCCCAAATTTAGAGGGGCCACTACAAGGGTCCCTACAGAAACTTAAGTTAAGAAAGACCCCGCAAGGTCCACTGCAGAAGTCCAAGTTAAGAAGGGCCACCGTAGGGGTCACTACAGAAATGACATCTGAGAAGTTCCCCACAAGGGCCACTGCAGAAGCCCAAGATCGAGAAGTGCCACTACAAGGGTCGCTGCAGAAATGACATTTGAGAGGTGCCGCCGTAAGGGACACTACAGAAGCCCAATATCGAGAAGTTCCACTGCAAGGGTCGCTGCAGAAATGACATTCGAGAGGTGCCCCGCAAGGGCCACCGCAGAAGTCCGAGATTGATAAGTTCCACTACAAGGGTCACTGCCATTGCAAAGGTCACTGCAGCAATGACATTCGAGAGGTGCCCTGCAAGGGCCACCGCAGAAGTCCAAGATTGATAAGTGCCACTGCAAGGGTCACTGCCACTACAAAGGTCACTGCAGCAATGACATTTGAGAGGTTCCCCACAAGGGCCACCGCAAAAGTTCAAGATTGAGAAGTGCCACTGCAAGAGTCACTGCCACTGTAAGGGTCACTGTAGCAATGACATTCGAGAGGTGCCCCGCAAGGGCCACCGCAGAAGTCCAAGATTGAGAAGCGCCACTGCAAGGGTCACTGCAGCAATGACATTCGAGAGGTGCCTCGCAAGGGCCACCGCAGAAGTCCAAGATTGAGAAGTTCCACTGCAAGGGTCACTGCAGCAATGACATTTGAGAGGTGCCCCGCAAGGGCCACCGCAGAAGTCCAAGACTGAGAAGGGCCACTTTAAGGGTCACTACAGCAATGACATTCGAGAGGCACCCCGCAAAGGCCACCGTAGAATTCCAAGATCTAGAAGGGCCACTGCAAGGGTCACTGTAGCAATGACATTTGAGAGGTACCCCACAAGGGTCGCCGCAGAAGTCCAAGATTAAGAAGGGCCACCGCAAGGGTCACCGCAGAAATGTCATTCGAAGGGTGCCACCGTAGGGGTCACTGCAGAAAATACATTTGAGAAGTGCCCCACAAAAGGTAACTTCATAAATGTTATCTGAAAAGTGCCACGAAAAGGGTCCCGACAGAAACTCATATTGAGAAGGAACCCACCCAGGGTGGCCATGATGATGGAGTGGCTACCATGAGCAACTCCTCATTATGAAACGTAATTCTTTAAAAAGAACAACAGTATTAACACTTTGCTTTCTTGTACAGGTTGCCTAGTTGAGCAAGCATGGCTCAAGTAGGCTAGTTGGGACCTCCTGGGAGTTTTGGCTTGGCGGATGAGGGACAAGGTATGTTGAGAAAGATCAACCACTTAGCACTATAGGATTGAGAGAATACTAGTAGGAAGACCCAGCAGTCACTCAAGACTACACACACTTCACACTTGGTCACAGAAGAGGGGGTCCTCGAGGTCCCTCTCAAGAAAAATAATAATTTTAGAAGAGAGGGATCCTTAAGGCCTCCTCTCTCAAGATTTGCAAAATTGCACCACAAGTTACCGTTTCAAAAGATAATTACCAAATCTGATATCATGTCTTCATTAGGAGACATATGAGCTTTTTGACTTTGGTTGGCATCAGGTGGCGCCTGCAGGAGGGGACAAGCAGGGCTGCCTGCAGGTAGGGACAAATGGTACACTTTAGACATTGTTCCCCACCTACCCTCTCAATTTTGGTGCCCAAAAATGCCAACTCATCCTTAATGCCTTAGTATAAATAGACCTCTGGGCAAGGTCAATAGGGACACAATTGAAATGGCATTGTTACTCTACTAAAATCTCACCAGACCTACCTAGTATTCTCTCCCTACTCATTCTCTTAGTGTTGAGTGCCTTGTTCCTTCACTCCCCATTGACAGCCATCATTCTCAGGTGTTTCCCTTGAGAAAATTACTATTTTTGATGTGAAAGTTCATCTTCTTGCAGAGAGGGAGTTCTAGCTTGAGCTCCATTTTTATCAAAAGGATAAGGCCTCATCAAAAACTGCTCCAGAAGTTCTTGAGAACCTTGCACACAGCGTCCATTGGAGTGGGTCACGCCTCACCCTTTCTAGTTATTCATAGACCCCAGTCTCACTACCCTCCTACATTTGACGACTCTGCTGGGGAGGTATCCCCACTTCCATGGACAAAGAAGGTTTTAATGTTTCTAAGCAGTGAGTGTTTGAAGACATTCCATCTGGAATGGAGCTCAAAGAGACCAGACCACTCAGGTGGATGTGGTGGTGACTGGAGCAAAGGTACCTGCTCCTCCAGGAGGGCAGATTAGCTCACCGGCAGCAGCTCTGGTGGCAGAGGCTTATGAGTATGTTTTTTGAGACTTGGCAAGTTTGGGTCATGATTATGTAACACCAGTAGCAGCCCCCTCTGGAGGGGCAGCCGTTCTGGTAGCAATTTCGACATAAGTAGTTAATCCGCGGAGGACGGAGCTGGAGAAAATTGTGATAATCGTCAAGTTCACTGGCAGAACCCCCAGAACCCTAAGTGTTTGGTGAGGATTTGTTATGGTTGAGGAACTCATCTCGCTCAATGATAGCGATGGGGAACCCTCAAGAAAAGAACCCATCGTGGTAGAAATTCCAAGTGAGGAACTCTCAGCAACAGCATCCCCTCTAGAAACAACAACTCGCGAGGAACCCGTGTATGAGAAACCCTGGGTGTCCCTCTTCACAAGAATAGGGAAGTATCAGTAGCAACCTTTATAGAAATGTCAACTCGCGAGGAACCCTGGGTATCCCTTGCCGCCAACAAAGAAGTCGTGGCAGCAGTCTCGACGAAGCATGAGGTCGAGACCCCCCCGGATGGGAAGTCGAGGCATGAGGAACCCATGGTTAGGGAACCCTGGGTGTCCCTCATCGCCAATAAGGGAAGTCGTGGCATCATTTTCGATGAAGCATGAGGTTGAGACACCTTCGGATATGGGGATATCTCGTGAGGAACCCTCAGTTAAATGGGTACACTGTGAAGAGCCCACGGATAGTGGGTCCACCCACGACAAACCTTCAGTAGAAGATACCCCAACTGCAAAACCCAAGGATGCGTGGAAATCGGACGAGACCCCCAATTCCACACATCCACCGCTCGAGACCCCCATCTCCACAAACCCACTGGTCGAGACACCCAAGGTCGTAGGGGAACCAGTCGAGACCCCCTCTCTCCAAATAAGATTCCAGCCGTCGAGACCCCCTCTCCAAATAAATCTTCACCAGGCGAGGAACACCCACCAATAGGCGAGGAACCCACAGTTGCGTGATGCAAGGGACTCTCCATATCTGGGGCGAGGCGCGAGGAACCCCTCATAGAAAATTATTTTCGGCGAGGAACCCATAGGTTCCAAGCCCTCGGTAGTGGACGCCTCATGCGAGGAACCCAACTCAAGGCCAAATGAGGAAGTGGTGCACGAATACTCCTTATGAAAAAAAATTTGGGGCAAAGAACCAAAAGATCATAGTAGACGGGGAACCCACTAATAGGGATAATCGCGAGGAACCCCTCATAGAAAATTATTTTCGGCGAGGAACCCATAGGTTCCAAGCCCTCGGTAGTGGACGCCTCATGCGAGGAACCCAACTCAAGGCCAAATGAGGAAGTGGCGCGCGAAGACTCCTCGTGAAAAATTATTTGGGGAAAAGAACCTAAAGACCATAGTAGACGGGGAACCCACTAATAGGGGGAATCGCGAGGAACCCGTGGCCGACAGCGTACTCTCTATGAAAACATGGGTCGGCGAGGAACCCACTAAATTAATCAATGAGGAACCATAAGTTACTGCAAATGTTTCAGTCGAGGAACCCTTGATTATATACAGAATAGACGAGGAACACATGTCAATGTTGCAAATGGGCGAGAAACCCTCAATGATTAACGGCCCTTACAAGGAACCCACAATATCCTATGGAGGACAAGTTCATTGACGGCGAGGAACCCCTAAGCATTGAGGGGCCAAGAACATGTGAGGAACTCTCGAATTGATAAATAATTGGCGAGGAACCCCCGTCCATGATAGATCCCAGATTATCCGACATAGCTACCGTCGACGAGGAACTCCTAGGAAAATAAGGGTCTAACCCAGTTTCTGACAAGGTACCTATGTGTTCCAAACCCTCAGATGCCGCCGACGAGGAACCTAGTAAACTATAAATATTCATAACCATTTCAAACGAGGAACTCATCTAGATTAATGACGACGGGAAGCCCTCAGAAATCCGTGTGGTTGAAGAACCCAAAGCCGTTGTAAGTGTTTCAAACGAAGAACCCTGGGTGCTTGAGGCACCTATCATGTCTGAGATAGCAGATGAGGTCATAACCGTATAAAAAAATGTAAAAAAATACTTGTGGTTGAAACTTCACACGAGGAGCCCAAATTTGCATAGAAACTAGCCGCGGAACCCTTGATTTTTTTAAAAAGTGAACGAGGAACCCGTATCCATATTATAGGGTTGCGAGGAACCCTCAATGATTAATGGACCTCGTGAGGAACCCTCGACATCTCAGGCAGCGGCGAGGAACTTCCTTAGATTCCTCGACATCACGAATTGTGGTTCAATATCATAAGTCAAGAATTGTTGCTCCACATCATGAAATTTGGAGGTACTCGTCACCAAGCAAGGGACCTGTGGCGCTAGTTTCCTTATTTAGAATTTCATCCGACGAGGAACCCTTAAGTCATGAACCATCCACGCACGAGGAACCCTTTGCTGCCGCGACAGTAGGCGAGGACCCCTTTTGAAGAAGGGGCTTAGTGACTTCAAGCGAGGAACCCTCCGCAGGCGGTCGAGGAACCCTTCGCTGCAAGAGCCTCAGACGAGGAAATATCTTTAGGTTGAAATCCGACCGAGGAACCCAAAGTGATCAACGCTTCTAATGGGGAAACCCTCGTATTTAAGATAGGAGAATTGCGAATGAGGAAGCTAGTGAATAGGGTACTTGGGGACTCTAAGCGAGGAACCCTCATCAGCGAAGAATCTCCCTGCCACATATGTTTTTCGTAAAGACTCCCACCTGCAGTTGCTATGGACGAGGAGCCCAAATTTTGTGATGCCCTTGACAAGGGACCCCCAGGGGAACAGACCCCAACCGAGGAACCCTGGATGGTAAGAATCCCAGACAGAGAACTTTCCCATGACTGATACCTCGCATGGCGAACCCCCTGAAGCATTTAAACTAAAAAATGTAGAAGCGACCGGAATATAGACATAAAGGCATAGAATTTCTCAACAAAAGGTACACCAGACTAATGCTTTCTCTTTCTTAAAATTATAGTAGAACCTCTACTAGATTAGAAGAGTACCCATGATATAAGAAACTTTCCTCATTATATTTGGGGGTGTATCCAACCAAAAAGTAACAGTATAGTGAGTAAAGCCTCTGCAGACACGACAGGACCAGCGGGAGGTTATCCTCCTAGTAATAATAATAATAAAAAAATTCACTTCATTTTTTTATTATTATTCCATACAGATTTATAGCCTAAAGAACAAGTCCAAACCTCTCTTCTCAAGAAAAAATGTAATTGACCAGTTTTCAGAAAATAGGGAGAAGCGGGTTTACCCCCCTCTCTAAATTTGTTATTTTTTCCAAGATAAAAAGGTTCCTAAGAAAAGTTTGGAACAAGGACCCTGCAGACTAAGGGAAATTTTCAGTATAAAGAAATAATTATTTCTTTACTTATGATATATGTGAAATTTTATTCAAAGTTTGTGGGAACAAGAAAGGATAACCCCATCTCCTAATTACTCCCTAAGAAATGAATGTGCATAACAAAATACCCCACAGTCACATGGGGTTGTCTAAAACAAATATACCCCAAACTCACACGGGATTGCACTAAAAGTACCGCATAGTCACACGGGGCTGCGCTAAAAAAATATATATAACTTGCTCAGCTATATGCAAGTACCCCACAGTTAGAGGGGAAGTTCCAAAATATTAACATGCTCAGCCTATATGCAAGTACCCCATTGTTAGAAGGGAAACTTCAAAATTTGTAGATGGTGAGCCTATATGCAAGTACCCCGCAGTTAGAGGGGCAGCTTCAAATTTTTTTTAACTTGCTTAGTTATATGCAAGAAGTACCCCGCAGCTAGAGGGTCCGCTTCCAAATTTCAACTTGCTCAATTATATGCAAGTACCCCGCAGTTAAAAGGGCAACTTTAAAATTTTAAACTTGCTCAACTATATGCAAGTACCCCACTGTTAGAGGGGAAACTTTAAAATTTGTAGATGGTGAGCCTATATGCAAGTACCCCGCGGTTAGAGGGGAAGCTTCAAAATTTTAACTTGCTTAGTTATATGCAAGAAGTACCCCGCAGCTAGATGGGTCGCTTCCAAATTTCAACTTGCTCAGTTATAGGCAAGTACCCCGCAGTTAAAAGGGAAACTTTAAAATTTTAAACTTGCTCAACTATATGAAAATACCCCGCAGTTAGGGGGGAAACGTCTAAATTTTAACTTGCTCAGTTATATGCAAGTACCCTGCAGTTAGAGGGGGGGCTTCAAAATTTTAACTTTCTCATCTCATATGTAAATACCCCACAGTTAGAAGAGGGAACTTCAATCTTGAGGTTCTCACATAAAAAAGAGAAACTCAAAGTATTGAGCAACTGTAAGTATAAATATAAGGTGCGCCAGTTGAGCACCTAAGGCTCCAAGGGCACCGGAGCTCTCACAGTCTTGAGTAAGTGTCAAGTATAAATGTAAGGTGCAAAAATTTAGCACCTAAGGCTCCAAGGGCACCGGAGCGCTCACAATCTTGAGCAACTGTCAAGTATAAATAAAAGGTATGAAAGTTTAGTACCTAAGGCTCCAAGGGCACCGGAGCTCTCACAGTTTTGAGCAAGGGCCAAATATAAATATAAGGTGCTCCATATGAGCACCTGAGGCTCCAAGGGCACCGGAGCGCTCACAATCTTGAGCAAGTGCCAAATATAAATATAAACATAAGGTACAACTGTTTAGTACCAAAGGCTCTAAGGGCACCGGAGCACTCACAGTATTGAGCAACTGCCAAGTATAAATATAAGGTATGACAGCTTAGTACCTCAGGATCCAAGGGCAATGGAGCGCTCATCATATTGTGCAACTGCCAAGTATAAATATAAGGTGCTCCAGAGGAGCACCTAATGCTCCAAGGGCACCGGATCGCTCACAGTCTTGAGCAAGTGCCAAGTATAAATATAAGGTGTGCCGGTTGAGCACCTAAGGCTCCAAGGGCACCGGAGTGCTCACAGTCTTGAGCAAGTGCCAGGTATAAATATAAGGTGCGCCAGGTGAGCACCTAAGGCTCCAAGGGCACCGGAGCGCTCACAGTCTTGAGCAAGTACAAGTATAAATATAAGGTGCGCCAGTTGAGCACCTAAGGCTCCAAGGGCACCGGAGCGCTCACAGTCTTGAGAAAGTGTCAAGTATAAATCTAAGGTGCGATAATTTAGCACCCAAACCTCCAAGGGAACCGGAGCGCTCATAGTCTTGAGCAACTGCCAAGTATAAATAACAGGTACGATAATTTCGTGCACAAGTCTCTCGATATTACAAGACACTTCTGCACGAGGGGGCTAATATTGAGAAGTCCTCAAGTAAGTGAACAAATAATAAAATAAACTGGGAGGGTGGGGACCCACTTAGAGTGGCTCCGCCTGCCCAAGATTGCAAGTTTGACAGAAAATAGCCAAGGGCGAGGGGCTCACCACGAGTAACCCCTCCGCCTAAAATGAAAGGCCACAGAAGAAGGCCAAGGGCGAGGGGCTCACCGCGAGTAACCCCTCCGCCCAAAATGAAAGGCCACAGAAGAAGGCCAAGGGTGAGGGACTCACCGCGAGTAACCCCTCCGCCCAAAATGAAAGGCCACAGAAGAAGGCCAAGGGAGAGGGGCCCACTGCAAGTAACCCCTCCGTCCAAGATGAAAGGCCAAAGAAGAAGGCCAAGGGCAAGCGGCTCACCGCTAGTAACCTCTCCGCCCAAGATAGAAGGCCACAGAAGAAGGCCAAGGGTGAGGGGCTCATTGCGAGTAACCCCTCTGCCCAAGATAAAAAGCCATAGAAGAAGGCTAAGGGCGAGGGGCTCAGCGCGAGTAACCTCTCCGCCCAATATAGACGGCCACATAAGAAGGCCAAGGGCGAGGGGCTCACCGTGAGTAACCCCTCCGCCCAAGATAGAAGGCCACAGAAGAAGGCCAAGGGAGAGGGGCTCACCGCGAGTAACCCCTTCGCCCAAGATAAAAGACCACAGAACAAGGCCAAGGGCGAGGGTCTCATCACAAGTAACCCCTCTGCCCAAGATGAAGGGCAACAGAAGAAGGCCGAGGGCAAGGGACTCACCGCGTGTAACCCCTCCACCCAAGACAGAAGGCCACAAAGGAAGGCCAAGGGCGAGGGGCCTATCGCGAGTAACCCCTACACCCAAGATGAAAGGCCACAGAAGAAGGCCAAGGGCGAGGGGCTCATCGAGAGTAACCCCTCCACCCAAGACAGAAGGCCACAGAGGAAGGCCAAGGGCAAGGGGCCCAACGCGAGTAACCCCTCCACCCAAGATGAAAGTCCATAGAAGAAGTCCAAGGGCGAAGGGCTCATCGCAAGTAATCCCTCCACCCAAGACAGAAGGCCACAGAAAAAGGCCGAGGGCGAGGGAATCATCATGAATAACCCCTCCGCCTAAGAGGAAAGTCCAACAGAAGAAGGCCAAGGGCGAGGGGCTCACCGTGAGTAACCCCTCCTCCCAAGATGAAAGGACACAGAAGGACGCCAAAGGCGAGGGGCTCACCGCGAGTAACCCTTCGCCTAAGATAGAAGGCCACAGAAGAAGGCCAGGGGAGAGGGGATCACTTTGAGAAACCCCTCTACCCAAGATAGAAGGCCACAGAAAAAAGGCCAAGGGCGAGGGGTTCACCATGAGCAATACCTTTAAACAAAGTAGAAGGCCATAGAAGAAGGCTAAAAATGAGGGGCTCACCGCGAGTAACCCCTCCGACCAAGTTTATACCCTGATAAGGAGGTCTACTATAAGTGACCTCATTTACAAAACTTGGGATGAAGTGACATAACATTTAATGACCCTAAGGGGAATGATGAAGAAACCCTAGGGTTCCTGGAAAAAAAAAACTAAATTTATGGCGTACAAAGCCTTTTGGTCTACCCAACACAAAAGACTTTGCACGAGGGGCTAATGTAGAAGGGTGTTTACCTACAAAAAAATATAAATAAAAATATTTTTTATTGTAAATATTGAGAAGAAACCCACCCAGGTCCCGACAGAAACTCATATTGAGCAGGAACCCCCCCTAGGGTCCTGGCAGAAACCCACATTGAGAAGAAAACCCCCCAGGGTCCCTCCAGCGGAGAAGTGCCATATTGGATAAGGAACCCCCAGAGTCCCTCCACCGTAGAAGTGCCATATTAAAGACCCCAAGGTCCTGCAACTGCAGAAGCCCAAGTTGAGAGGGGCCACCGTAGGGGTCACTGCAGAAATGACATCTGAGAAGTGCCCCACAAGGGCCAATACAGAAGCCCAAGATCAAGAAGTGCCACTGCAAGGGTCACTGCAAAAATGACATTCGAGAGGTGCCTCCGTAAGGGCCACTGCAGAAGCCCAAGATCGAGAAGTGCCACTGCAAGGGTTGCTGCAGAAATGACATTCGAGAGGTGCCCCGCAAGGGACACCGCAGAAGTCCAAGATAGAGAAGTGCCACTGCAAGGGTCACTGCCACTACAAAGGTCACTGCAACAATGACATTCGAGAGGTGCCCCTCAAAGGGCCACTGCAGAAGTCCAAGATTGAGAAGTGCCACTGCAAGGGTCACTGCCACTGCAAAGGTCACTGCAGTAATGACATTCGAGAGGTGCCCAGCAAGGGCCACCGCAGAAGTTCAAAATTGGGAAGTGCCACTGCAAGGGTCACTGCAGCAATGACATTCGAGAGGTGCCCCGCAAGGGCCACCGCAGAAGTCCAAGATTGAGAAGTGCCACTGCAAGGGTCACTGCAGCAATGACATTCGAGAGGTACCTCGCAAGGGCCACCGCAGAAGTCCAAGATTGAGAAGTTCTACTGCAAGGGTCACTGCAGTAATGACATTCGAGAGGTGCCCCGCAAGGGCCACCGCAGAAGTCCAAGATTGAGAAGTGCCACTGCAAGGGTCACTGCAGCAATGACATTCGAGAGGCGCCCCGCAAAGGCCACCGTAGAAGTTCAAGATCGAGAAGGGCCACCGCAAGCGTCACTACACCAATGACATTTGAGAGGTACCCCACAAGGGTCACCGCAGAAGTCAAAGATTGAGAAGGGCCACCGCAAGGGTCACCGCAGAAATGTCATTCGAAGGGTGCCACCACAGATGTCACTGCAGAAATAACATTTGAGAAGTGCCCCGCAAAAGGTCACTACTGAAATGTTAACCGAAAAGTGCCACCGCAAGGGTCCCGACAGAAACTCATATTGAGAAGGAACCCACCCAGGATGGCCATGATGATGGAGTGGCTACCATGAGCAAATCCTCATCATGAAACGTCATTCTTTAAAAAGAACAACAGTATTAACACTTTGCTTTCTTGTACAGGTTGCCTAGTTGAGCAAGCAGGGCTCAAGTAGGCTAGTTGGGACATCCTGGGAGTTTTGGCTGGGCGGCTGAGGGACAATGTATGTTGAGAAAGCTCAACTACTTAGCACTATAGGATTGAGAGAATACTAGTAGGAAGATCCAGAAGTCACTCAAGACTACACACACTTCACACTTGGTCACAGAAGAGGGGGTCCTCGAGGTCCCTCTCAAGAAAAACAATAATTTTAGAATAGAGGGATCCTTATGGCCTCCTCTCTCAAGATTTGCAAAATTGCACTACAAGTTACCGTTTCAAAAGATAATTACAAAATCTGATATCTTGTCTTCATTAGGAGACATATGTGCTTTTTGACTTTGGTTGGCGTCAGGTGGCGCCTGCGGGAGGGGACAGGCAGGGCTGCTTGCAGGTAGGGACAAATGGTACACTTCAAACATTGTTTCCCACCAACCCTCTCAAGAAGTTATTACATTTCTTACACGGGCACTTAATCTTGCCATTTTTCTCAGCATTAGCTAATGCAAAATCAAGAACCCATCTCGATATGCAGTACTAATTATATTTGGATGATGCATCCAATTCTTATCCATTTTAAAACCCTACAACTTGAGAGAACATTAAAAAATATCAATGATAAGCAAATAACAATAAAGTCATGAGATATTTTAAAATAATGAATAGTAGTTATATATAAAAAGAGCCAAACAACATTTTGCACCAAGTAATGTTGCGTACTCGACAACTCATATTAATGTTGTGTACTCGACAACTCATATATTTTTATCTAAGCCAGCACATTTTGTTTCAATCAATAATGTGGGTGATTTATATATATATATATATATATATATATATATAGTCAATCGAAGGTCTCTTTTATAAGTTTGAATAGTGATTCGTTGCATTAGAAAAAAAATAAAGATAAGAGCGAAGCATTAAGCAAACTACATTGAATAATGCAATTCCCACCCTCTTCATTAATATTATAATCAATTACCAAAAAGTTCCTCAAACAGTTTTTAATATACATTTAGTCCGAGCCTTTTTATTTTGTTACAAAAAGTCCCTCAAACGCCTATTTAACTAATATTCTCTTATTTTTAAAGGGGCCGAGCTAACGGCATTCCTACTCCACCTCCCCAACCCCAACCCCCAACCCCCACTACCGGAACTTCCTCGATCCTCACCGGAGCTCCTTGTTTAGTGTTTTTATGTGGTGAGGGACTTTTGGGAACAAAATACAAAAGCTTGGACTAAACGTGTATTAAAAAATGTTTGAAGGACTATTTTCCATATGCCTTGTTAATATTATTGGTGATGATGGGTATAACATTATTCAATGTTTTAAAAAGCACGCAATCGTGCACGATGTAGTGCGTGATTGCGCTTTTGTGTGTGATAACGCGACATTACCCACTCCGATTTGCGAGAAGCCCAAATAGTGTGCGTGTTTGATGATGTAGCACGCGATATTGATGCTTTTTCACTCTATTTACGTGATTGACCCAATTTAGCGCTATTTGGGAGTAATTCGGGGAAAAGTCATTTTAATGCATCAATTAGAAAACTACGTCATTTTGTTACTTTCTTCATTTTCCCCCCTTGTTTTAACCTTTAAAAATGCAAATCAATATCTTAAAACGCTAAGGGTGTGTTTAGTTGTATAAAATAAAGTTGTTTCCAAAAAAAAAATTCTTTGGAAAATTTCCACAAAAACCAAAATATATTCAAATTTTTCTTCAAAAAAAGTTGGAAAATAGTTTTCTGATTTTCAAAATTTCAATAAAATACTTTACAATATTTTCAATAAATTTTCGAAATGTTCAAAATTACATTTACACCCCTATTTTTTTGCAAATTACATTTGGGCCCCTAAAATTAAAAAAATACATTTTATTCCAAATATTACGAAAATAATAACAAGTCAAAAACTATGAATAAATTATGATTTGGCCCATGAAATCTCTGTGGTTATATTATTGTCCCTAAACTTTCTATAAATTATATTTTAGCCATTACATTATTGGTAAACCACATTTTAGACATCAAACTTTCTCTAAGTTATATTTCGTCCTTTTAAATATCTATAAATTACATTTTAAAAATAATGGTCTATTTCTAACAAATGAATGTGTTTCCCTTGTTCTCTAAATGTTCTATTGAAAATAAAAATAAAAAATAGAAATGAAAACTCAAAATAAAAAATAGAAAATATTTTTTTGTTGGAAATACGATTGGGGGTCATATATCCAATATGGATATAAACCCATAATGGAAAATGAGATTCATATCTCAAACACGTAATAAATACTACCATACAAAAAAACTACATTGAACAAAAAAAATAAAAAATAAACCTGTTTCAGCTATAAAAAAAATAACCCCTATTTCAGCTATTAAAAAATAACTATTTCAGCTAAAAGAAATGTTTCAGCTATTAGAAAAAAAATATTTTTGCTATAAAAAAAACTCTACATACATAAATTTTTTTATTAAAATACATTTAACATGGAATGAGTCGAAGTTCACATAACCACAAATTAAGTAATGGGTATATATATGTATGTGTACATTTAAGAAAATACATGGTATAACCTTGAATTTAAAATAAAAAATTATAGAAATGAACTTAGCTAAGATATTTGGAAACAAACTGAATTAGGATGAGAACTTTTGTCACCAATCACCACTGAATTTCATGGAAAAACAGAAAAATAAGAGATGTTACCATAAAATTGCAAGAAAGGTAATAAAATTTAGCAAAAGCAATGAGACCGAAAAAAAAATCAAAGATTTTATAATACTCATTTGAAACTTGATTCAAATCAGATGTATAATACATATGTATACATATGTAGCTATATGTGTGGTGACAATTATTGTGCAACACAAATAAATAAGAAGAAGCCATTCACCAAGTCAGAACAAGGAATATAAAATGACAATCACACAACAAAGGATGTATGTGGTTCAGCAAAGATGTGCCTACGTCCACGGTGGTGCAGTCGATATTATTTCTATATACTCCGGAGAGTAATTACAGAGAATACAAAAACTATCCTTTTGCCCCGGACCTAGGGTTTAATATATACATGTACATGTAGGTAAGTGGTGGTGATGGGTTCCCCCACGTCTTCCATCCCCCCTATAACTTCCCTTAATGAGAACGTGGGGG
The DNA here is from genome assembly GCA_949130495.1 of Sambucus nigra. Taxonomy (NCBI): domain Eukaryota; kingdom Viridiplantae; phylum Streptophyta; class Magnoliopsida; order Dipsacales; family Adoxaceae; genus Sambucus; species Sambucus nigra. The sequence goes on from OX422222.1 coordinate 208,493,323, forward strand.
GAGACCGGATCAAAATAAGAGATGAGGGGCCTGAACTTTGGGCCGCCAAGACTGGGCTACTCGTCCAGGCCCATGGTCCTAATTTCGGGTACCCACAATTGCCCCTAAATTTGTTCGGCCATGTTTATGGGCTCAATAGATTTAAATGATTAGCCATAATGGCTGTTTTGCAATTCTTCAAAAATCGTGAAGCTGATTTTGGCGGCACCCGCCTCGTATCTTGTGCACTATGATTTGTAGAATTTGAAGGTTTCTTGGAAGAGGTACTTCTCTATTGTCATTCCAATTTTTCCAGCATTTTCTCATTCCTTGCGAGTTCTAGCACTTCGTACCTTCTTCTCTTAATCTCCAGTCTCATTGCTTCTTTGCCGCTTGGGCTCGTGCTTCTTCCTCGTTCGAATTGGTCTTCTATCTTGTAAGTTCCCTGTATCTTTTCTCTGTGCTTTCTCTTTGAGTTTATAGTTTTCTAGGGCTTTTCAATGGCGAAGATTGGGAATAGGTCGGTCTCTGAGTTTAGGAAGTTTTACAACATTCCCGAGTGGGTCGATATTGAGTGATGTTCCTCCCCTCCTAGAAACGTTAGAGATATAGATGATGCTCACTGGATCCATGTTCCGTTGCTTTCCCAGGGGGGACTCACTTTTTCTCCCAATGATTTGTTCCTGCATTTCTTTAGCTATTTCAATATTGTTCCTGCACAATGCTCGCCCAATGTGTGGAAAATAGTAAATGGCGTCCATAGGATAAATCAATTGTACGAAAATAGGTTAGGGCTCGCCGAGGTCTGTTTCTGTTACTCCTTTTCTCGAACTAGTTCTGGTGTCCTTTACCTCAAAGCTAGGAGCCCTGACAGGGTATTGGTAGTAAATCTACCTGATTCCCATCAGGACTACTGGCAAGAAGGTTTCCTTGTTAGTAATTGGCAGTTCCCTCCCCAATTTGAAGGGTCGAGGTCTGAGAGGTTCTCTATTCCTTTTTACGGGGAGGAATACATAGGTAGACATTATACTGTTGTTTTAATTTTTGCTGATTTGTGACCTTTCTATCTCCTCTTTTTCTTTTTCTTCCACAGCGAGGTCAAAGAATTTGGAGCCTGCTCTCAGTGAGGTTCGTATCTCAGAATTGGTTAAGGCTTGGAATATCAGGGAGCCTCTGGGTGACGGCGAGCATCCCAGGTCTGCTGCCTTTCTGCTCGAGTACAAGAATGTTGGCTCCAGCTTCATAGCAAGGCCTGTGGATAGTATACCAGAGTTTGACTCCTTCGAAGAGACTGCTGCAGAGCCTATCCAGTTGGAAGAGGAGGAGAGCAGCTCTGAAAGTGACCTTGCAGAAGCCGTGAGTAATTTGGGTGGAGGGAGCTTTGATAGTAGCAGTTCCACTGATCGTGAGGAGGTTTCTGAAGCTTGGGGATCGTTGAGAACTTCTAGCAGTTCAAGTGAAGATATGGTTCCTCCAAGGAAGAACTTGATTAGGGATGATGATGATGAGGACCACGTGCTTCTTGCACAGAGGTCAAAGAAGCAAAAAGCTACTTCTGTGGCCGTGGCTACTGGTTCCCGGTCCTCCGCTCAGGAGAAGGAAGGAAGAGGAGCATGTGAGAGAGAGAGAGAGGAAAAAGGAAGAAGAGAGGAAGAAATTGGAGGAGAAAAGGAGGTTCGATGAGAGGAAAAGAGAGAGAGCAAGAAAGAGGAGGAGAAGAGGAGGGCTGAGGCGAGGACGAAGGCCGGGTAGGCCTTAGTCCCAGTGTCCGCTTTGCCCGAGGGTGCCTCTGTGGCAATTTATCCTCAACTGGCCCCGGCCCTGCTCGAGAGAGCTGTCCTCCCGGCTGATCGCCAAAGGGCAGTGGGGTCAGAGCATTTGGCCCTTCAGGCTAGTCAGAGGCTTACTCTGGTAAGGTTTCTTTTTCTTTTTCTCTTATGTTTTTCTAACTTCCCTCATTTTCTTCTTCTAATGCCTTCTCTTTTTCGCAGTTCTTTACTGACTTCGCCGTACTGTATCGTTAACGCGATGAGCTGGTGAAGAAGAACAGTGAGCTAGAGCAAGAGAATTCTGCCCTGAAGGTGAAGGGTAAGGAGCTCGAGGCCAATTTTAAGGATATTGACGCTGCTCGGATTTCATCCGACTTGGCTCTTGCCACCGCGAGCAAGGAGAAGGATGCGGCAGTCAAGGATCTGGAGGAGCTGAGGTAGGCCTACGACCTGATTTGCTCGAGAAAACTTGCTGTCGTGGAGGAGAAAAGGGTGCTCTCCTAAGAGCTAAAGAAAAAGGAGTCCAAGGCTGTCACTACCAAGGAAGACTCTTATAATTCTATCTGCGCTGCAGCATACGAAGATGCTGAAGTTCAGATAGGCTGTATTAGCCATCTAAACTTGAAGAAAGGATGGAACAAGGCTCTCATAGCCGCTGGGGTGGATGTTGCATCCCCAATCTTTGACGAGCACGACCCAGGGCCGAGGCCAGTCGTGGAGGAGAACCCTGCCCAAGCCGTTGAAGTCTCTTATCCTGCTCCTCAGGTGACCTCTGCTGATGTTTCTCTTGTTGAGGTGACAAAGACCACCCCTGCCGAGGGCAGTACTCCTATTGATGCTGAGAAAGGGCCATCCACCTATGGGCCACCTGAGGTTGATAATTGATAGGATTGCTTTGTATATTTTACTTTTTCCAGTCTGTAAACTTTCTTTCTTCAGTTCGATGTAACCTCAATCTTTATTAATGAAAAAGGCTTTATTTCTGCTTGTACTGATTTGTCTCTTTCTCTCTTTTATCTTCCTTTCATTTGTAGTTAGTTGATGTAGATGATTACATTCCTGCTACTTACCAATTGGGTAAGACCCTTGGTCCCAACGCGAGTCCTGAAGTTCGCCAGGCCTTCGTTAAGCTTTGCAAGTCCCTTAGGTCCAGAAATCAAAAGTATAAGGAGTAATTCGAGCTGGTGGCTAAGCTGAAGGACAGGCTCCAGGAGATGGAGGATATTGGTGCTTCAGTGCAAGAGGAGGTCAATGTGCTGAGAACAAGACTAGTAGAGGCCACCGAGATCACCAAGTTGGGGAGGCTCTTCAACAGGAGAATTAAGACCTGAGGAGAGAAGTCTTACGGCTCAGGGAGCATGCGCCGAGCACTGTTCTAGCAGTTCTGCAAGGCTCCTCGTCGTCGCGAGCTAGATCTGGTCATAACGTTACTCCTCCTATGCCGCGAGGTCCCACTCGCCCTCCCCTTTTGCGAGCTGGTAGGAGCACCAGGGGCAGAAATAGGGAAGCGGAAGAGCTTCGTGATAAGGAAATTGAGGAACTCTGCGGTGATGTTCAGCGAGCATATGTAATTGCTGCTGGGCTTCAAAGGGACGTCACCCGATTGCGGTACTTGTTCAAGAAAGGTCCTCGGCAAGCATGGGCTGAAGGTTATGATCAAGGCTGGTCGGATGCTCCAACAAGGCTATCTGAGTTCAAGGAGCTTTCTTTCATCAGGGGATGTCTAAGTGCCTTGAAGGAGCTCCAAGTCCCGAGGAAGTCGGTGCTATGGTATCGTCATGAGATGTCATCCTCCACTCTGATGCCCAACCCATTCAGGAGGGACGATCGATGGATCCCCATCGATGCTATTCCTTAGAAATTATTGGAGTCGGATGCGAATGAGGTTGTGGAAGAGTTTTCCCCTGCTCCTGATGACGAACGAAGAGCTCGAGTGGCTGATAATCTTGCTCGGAGGCTTACACCCCCTTGAGATTTTACCAGTTGCTATTTTTTTATTTTTGATAATGTAAATGCTTTGGGTGAGCTCGCCGACTAAACATGTATTATCATCATTGTAAGTATGATGGATTAATGAAAAGTTTGTGTTTTGGGCAATTTTGCCAACTAAACGTGTATATCCTACTTTTCATATCCTTGTTGCTTTATGATCTTTTCTGTTTTTTCATGCAAGTGTCCCCCCAGTCCAGTATAATACCAAAGTACCATTGTGCCCCACTTTACCTTTTCGGTTGTGTCGTCACACTCCCTTAGGCCTAAGTAGGGAAATTGCCGAGGACACACCTGGTGTTGGATGTCTTCATCCGATCAGGATTTTGTTCAACCGAAGTAGGTTTGATGACCAGTATAAGATTTGGTCGTATTGCCTAAGAATCCTCTGTAGGGCTTTATATATTGCCAGGGGAAATGCTAATAGGTCTCTCATGTTTTATGACGATGACCTGAGGAGGGGTATTCCCCTGCTATAGTGACCATCGTGCCTGTTATTTGGAAAAGATGTGCGATAAATGCAACTGTTATTGATTAGAGTGTAATCAATTAAGTAACTTTCATTAGTAATAAGGAAAATGAAATTCTATTTTCATAACAAAAGAATACAAGAAAAAGATCTAAAAATAGAATTTCTTGAGATTAGCTGCGTTCCATGCCCGTGGTATTTCTCTGCCCTCCATCGTTTCCAAGTGACAGGCACCTTGTAGATCGTCTTTAGTTACTTTAAAGGGTCATTCCCAGTTTGGGTCCTTAGAACATAGTCCCCAACTTGGAACGTCATCGGGCTAAACCTTTTGTTGTAATGCTTCGTGAGCTGTTGCTGATAGTTTGCTAGCTTCACCAGTGCTAGCTCTCTGTGCTCATCGGCTAGGTCGAGTTCGCCGAGCAATGCTTCATCATTCAGGCCTTGGTCGACAAGGATGGATCTCATTGTTGGCAAACCTGCTTCTAGTGGGATGACTGCTTCCATGCCATATGTCAGCGATAATGGGGTTTCTCCTGTTGCTCGCCGAGGAGTGGTTCGGTACGCCCATAAAACATGGGATTGCTCTGTTACCCATGTGCCTTTAGCTCGGTCTAATCGCTTCTTTAATCCATCGATCACAGTTTTGTTCGAAAGTTCAGCTTGGCCATTGCTCTGAGGGTAGGCCACCGAACTGAAGTGGTGTCTGATCCCGTGTTCGTTACAGAAGTTCTGAAAGGGGCCACTTTCGAACTGCGTTCTATTGTTGGTGATGATGGTTCTGGGGATTCCAAACCGAGTGATTATATTCCTCCATATGAACCTTATCATATCAGCATCTCAGATGTTCGCCAGGGATTCAGCCTCGATCCATTTGGTGAAGTAGTCAGTCGCAACCAATAAGTATTTGCGATTGCTGAAGGCAGTAGGCAGTGGTCCCACAATGTCCATTCCTTATTAGGCGAAGGGCTATGGTATGGATAGGGACTTCAGGTCGCTGGTGGGTTGGTGGACCATAGGAGCGTGGAATTGGCATTTCGGGCATTTGCGAACATATACTGTGGAGTCCTTTTGCATGTATGGCCACTAACAGCCTTCCTTCATTGCTCGAAAGGCTAGAGACCTTCCTCCGATATGACTTCCATAGATTCCTTCGTGAAGCTCGTGTAGCACTTGCTCGACATCACCTGGGTGGACGCATCTAAGGTAGGGATCGGAGAAGGATTTCTTATACAAGTCGCCTCATGTGGATAAGTGAAAGCGAGCAGCTTTGACTCTTATCTGGTGGGCAGTTTTCTTGTCATCTGGGAGCGTGCCATCCTTTAAATAGTCCTTTAAGGGGTCTATCCAGCTGGGGGCTGATCCCACCTGGAGTATTTGTTCCACGTTTGGTAACTTGATGTTGTGGTTAATGCTCGAACAAATGAGGAAATTGATGGGGATGATCCTCTTAAGGTCAGAGTCAATTGCCGAACTCAAGGCTGTTAAGGCATCAGCATGACTATTTTGCCCCCTGGGAAACTGCTGGATGTTGATCTCTTCAAAGCTTGACATTAATTCTCTCACTAAGGCGAGGTAGGCTGCCATTCTTTCATCCTTTGCATTATAATCTCCACTTATCTGATTGGAGACTAGTTGAGAGTCGCCGAACACCTGTAAACGTTTTGCTCCTAGAGTTTGTGCCTTTTGGAGACCGGCTATTAGGGCTTTGTACTCTGCTTCGTTATTAGGGGCTGCAAATCCAAGCCTGATTCCTTGTTCGAGGATTGTGTTTTCTGGAGTGATGAGTATAATGCCAACCCTTGCCCCCTTTGAGTTGGAGGCCCCATCAACGAAGAGTCTCCAGGTTCTCTCTATTGCTTGGTTCTTCTCTTGCCTTGTTGGTTGAGGTTGGTTGGAGAGTTCTTCGCCCGTGAATTTGGCTATGAAATCAGCAAGGATCTGACCCTTGATAGCTGTCCTTGGTTAAAATTGGATGTCAAACCGGCCGAGCTCGACTGACCACTTAGACAGTCTGCCCGACAAATCCGCTTTCCTTAGGATTGTCTTAAGGGGATGCGATGTAAGGACGATGATAGTATGAGCTTCGAAATAATGCTTCAACTTCCTCGAGGCTATTACAAGTGCAAAGGCGAGCTTCTCCAATGGCAGGTACCTTTGCTCGGTGTCTAATAAGGTCTTGCTCGCGTAGTAAACGGGGTGTTAGATTCCTGCAACCTCGTATAATAATGCAGAGCTGACAGTGTGATTGGATGCAGAGAGGTACAGGTACAAAGAATCCATTTGCTGTGGTATAATAAGCAGCGGTGGGGAGCTTAAGTAGGACTTGAGATCGTCCAAAGCTCGCGAGCAGTCTGGGCTCCACTCTATCGGTTTACTCCCCTTTAGAAGCTGGAAAAAAGGTTTGCACTTCTTGGAGGATTTGGAGATGATGCGATTTAAGGCGGCGAGCATTCCAGTGAGCTTCTGCACGTCCCAGCTTGTTCGAGGGGGTTGCACCCTGTTAAATGCATCGATCTAGTCTGGATTAGCTTCTATGCCTCTCTTACTGACCAAGTACCCAAGAAATTTTCCTGACTGGACACCGAAGGAACACTTGCTCGCATTAAGTTTCATCCGGTACTTCCTGAGGATTTCGAAGGTCTTTGACAGGTCCGAGAGGTGATTTTTCTTCTTCTTGCTCTTAGCGAGCATGTCATCGATGTAGACCATCATTGTGTCTCCCATTTGATCCTTGAACATTTTAGTGACTAGCCGCTAATAGGTTGCCCCTGCATTCTTGAGCCCAAAAGGCATGACCTTGTAGCAATATAACCCAACTGTCGTGATGAACGCCGTTTTGTCCTGGTCTGGGGCATACAAGGGGATCTGAAGATATCCTGAGTATGCGTCCAGGAAACTCATTCGCTCGTGAGCTGCAGTGGTGTCTACTAGTTGGTCTATCTTTGGGTGGGGAAACTATCCTTAGGGTATGCTTTGTTGAGGTCAGTGAAGTCGATGCAAACTCTCCACTTCCCATTATTCTTCGGAACTACTACTGGGTTGGACAACCACTTGGGGAATTGCACTTCCCGTATGGATCTTGTATCTAGCAGTTTTTCGACTTCCTTTTGGACCGCTTTAGCCTTCTCGGGTGCTGTTCTTCGTGCCTTCTGCGTGATTGGCTTGAATGTGGGGTCGACGTGCAGCTGATGACAGACCATACTAGGATCGATTCCAGGCATCTTGTATGGTTCCCATGCGAAAACATCTACATTGTGTCTCAGTAAGGTCGTCAACTCCTTCTGTTCTTGGTCGGTAAGAGATGCTCCAATCAAGAAGACTCTGCTACGGTCACCAACTTCAACCATAACTTCTACCATGTCCTCGACGACACGCTCGGAGGGGAGGAGCCTGGTCTCCTATACTCCAGGTGTCCGGTACTTTAATTTCTACTTGGAAGGTATCACACCTTCTTCAACTTTCTTGCTGGGTTGACCGACCTTCTTCTCTGGCTTTGGTCGGATGGCTGCTATGAAGCACTTCCTCATCATCTCTTGGTCGCCGTGGATCTCCATTACTCCTCGCTCGGTTACATATTTGAGCTTCTGATGGTAGGTCGAGGCGACTGCCTTCATCGTATGAAGCCATCCCCTGCCAAGGATGGCCTGGTACGGTGAGTCGATGTCAACTACCAAAAACTCGATCATCTTGGAGACGTTTCCAGCATGCACTGGCAGTACTATCTTGCCCAGGGGCATGGTCATTTTTTCAGCGAAGCCGACCAAAGGAACAGTGTCTTCCTTTAGGTCAGCGGCGCTCAACTTCAATTTCCTGAATAGGTCGAGGTACATTACTTCGGATGAGCTTCCTTGATCGACGAGCAGCTTGTCGATGTCAAAGTTGGCTATCCTGAGTGTAATGACCAGGGCATCATAATGTGGGGTCCTTACTCCCACCAAATCTTCATCCATGAAAATAATATGCTTGTTATAGTTGACGTCCTCTGCTCGGCGACGCTTTCCTGACTGTGACTTTGCTGGATCGATTTGAAAATCCTACATTACCGCTGTAAGTTTTTTCATTTCCATTCGAGCGGAGTTACCTTGTATCTTCTTGACGTCAAATACTCCGTGGATTACTACAAACTCATGTCCAGCATCATCCTCCAGCACGTTATCGGGTCTCGCCTCTCTGTTGGCAGCCACTTTCTCTGCCCTCTTTTCCACAAAGTCGTTCAAAATGCCAGGACTGGGCCAACTCCTCGAGGTGAGACTTAAGAGCTTTGCAGTGCTCGGTCTTATGTCCTCCCTCTTTATGAAAGGCGCATCTTAACGCATTGTTCCTCTTCGAGGGATCTCCTCCCATTTTCCTGGGCTACTTGATGAATGGCTCATCTTTGATCTTCACGAGAATTTTGTAAATTGGTTCTTTCAAGATGGTGTTGACCGCCTGGAATACTTTCGACGTGTCATGGTTTCCTCCGTTCTTTCTTCCTTTCTTCTGGTTCTCAGTTTTCTCACTTCCCTTGGTAGTGATCTTAGCTCGACCGTTTTCTCCTGTATTAGGGCGGGTGACATCTTCCACCTTAGCGTATTTCTCGATTCGGGCCATTAGGTCGTCAATAGTCATAGCTTCCTTCTTCGTTAGGGACTGGTATAGGAGGGAAGAACTAGGGAGCCCAATTTTGAAGGAGGCCACTACCACTTCCTCTGCGCAGTCCTCGATCTCATTGAATAACTCCCAGTACCTCTTCGCGTAGTATCGGAGGGTCTCTTGATGCGTTTTCTTCATTGTTAGCAAAGCATCCATCCTTTTGGGATGGGAGCTACTGGTAATGAATCGGGCCATAAAAAGTTTGGCTAGGGATTTGAAATTCCTGATCGACCGGTGGGGGAGCCTTTCGAACCACTTATGCGCTACATTATGCAGGCTCGAGGGAAAAATACGGCACATCAGGGCATCTCGGTGATTCCAGAGGGTCATGGCCTGTCGTTATTGCCTGACGTGATCGATGGGATCAATCTTTCCATCGTAAATTTTAAACCTTGGAATGGTAAATTTCTTGGGGGCTTCCTCCTCTTCGATTTCCCTCGTGAAGGGTGACTTCATTTGGGTTTTGAGAGCTCGCCTTGCGAGTTCTATGGTTGATCTTGTTCCGTGGTGAGCAGGATGTTGGTCCATCTCCCTGCGGACTAGATTTCGTATGTTTTCGTCGCTGCGAGCAGGGCTCTGGTAGCGGCGAGCTTTCCGCAGCCGTTCACGGAGGTCGTCGTTTGACTCGCCTCCTTCGACCTTTTGAGATTCTCTCCTAGGGCTCCTTCCTTGACTGCGAGACTTGCTTGCTTGAGGGCTAGGAGTGCGGTATGGGCATCTCCTGTTATCAGGACGAAGCTTCCTCTCCAGTCTTTCCAATCTTCTTCTCAAGCGAGCATTCTCAGCCTCGTATTTATGGGAAGACTCCCTCTGCACGTGAAGCCTTGCCTCGTATGCATCAACCAATCTGGATATCTATGTGGACCTCGCTGGTCCCTGACTTTCTTCTAAGGCTGGCCTTTCCAGGCGATCTCTCTTATTTGAACGTCGAACTTCAGACCTAATCCTACGAGGAGCAGGTGGCTCTTGAATATTTACTGCCTGAGGGGCATTGCTGCTGTGACCAGACATCTTAAACTCCTTTCTTGGTGTGGGCTCTTCTTAGGGAAAGGCGAACGCTTCCCACATACGGCGCCAAATTTGGTGACAATTATTGTGCAACACAAATAAATAAGAAGAAGCCATTCACCAAGTGAGAACAAGGAATATAAAATGACAATCACACAACAAAGGATGTACGTGGTTCAGCAAAGATGTGCCTACGTCCACGGTGGTGCAGTCGATATTATTTTTAAATACTCCGGAGAGTAATTACAGAGAATACAAAAACTGTCTTTTTGCCATGGACCTAGGGTTTAATATATACATGTACTTGTAGGTAAGTGGAGGTGATGGGTTCCCCCACATCTTCCATCTCCCCTATAACTTCCCTTAATGAGAACGTGGGGGGAGACCGGATCAAAATAAGAGATGAGGGGCCTGGACTTTGGGCCGCCAGGATTGGGCTACTCGTCTAGGCCAATGGTCCTAATTCCGGGTACCCACAATATGTATATGTGATTCAAATCAACCCGTTAATAAAATGGGTAAAGATTTCATAATACCCATTTAAAACTAGATTCAAATAAAACATATGATACATATATATACATATATAGTGATACATAGCTTATTCAAATAAGCAAATATTTGAAAGTCGACCTTCAATGCAACTTTTAAAGCCGACCTTCAATGAGAGAGAGAGAGAGAGAGAGAGAGAGAGAGAGAGAGAGAGAGAGAGAGAGAGAGAGAGCAGGATGTTGGTCCATCTCCCTGCGGACTAGATTTCGTATGTTTTCGTCGCTGCCAGCAGGGCTCTGGTAGCGGCGAGCTTTTCGCAGCCATTCGCGGAGGTCGTCATTTGACTCGCCTCCTTCGACCTTTTGAGATTCTCTCCTAGGCCTCCTTCCTCGGCTGCGAGACTTGCTTGCCTGAGGGCTAGGAGTGCGGTATGGGCGTCTCCTGTTATCAGGACGAAGCTCCCTCTCTAGTCTTTCCAATCTTCTTCTCAAGCGAGCATTCTCAGCCTCGTATTTGCGGGAAGACTCCCTCTGCTCATGGAGCCTTGCCTCGTACGCATCAACCAATCTGGATATCTATGTGTACCTCGCTGGTCCCTGACTTTCTTCTGAGGCTGGCCTTTCCAGGCGATCTCTCTGATTTGAACGTCGAACTTCAGACCTAATCCTACGAGGAGCAGGTGGATCTTGAATATCTCCTGCCTGAGGGGCATTGCTGCTGTGACCAGACATCTTAAACTCCTTTCTTGGTGTGGGCTCTTCTCAGGTAAAGATGAACGCTTCCCACAGACGGCGCCAAATTTGGTGACAATTATTGTGCAACACAAATAAATAAGAAGAAGCCATTCACCAAGTGAGAACAAGGAATATAAAATGACAATCACACAACAAAGGATGTACGTGGTTCAGCAAAGATGTGCCTACGTCCACGGTGGTGCAGTCGATATTATTTCCATATACTTCGGAGAGTAATTACAGAGAATACAAAAACTGTCTTTTTGCCATGGACCTAGGGTTTAATATATACATGTACATGTAGGTAAGTGGAGGTGATGGGTTCCCCCACATCTTCCATCTCCCCTATAACTTCCCTTAATGAGAACGTGGGGGGAGACCGGATCAAAATAAGAGATGAGGGGCCTGGACTTTGGGCCGCCAGGACTGGGCTACTCGTCCAGGCCCATGGTCCTAATTCCGGGTACCCACAATATGTATATGTGATTCAAATCAACCCGTTAATAAAATGGGTAAAGATTTCATAATAACCATTTAAAACTAGATTTAAATAAAACATATGATACATATATATATACATATATAGTGATACATAGCTTATTCAAATAAGCAAATATTTGAAAGTCGACCTTCAATGCAACTTTTAAAGCCGACCTTCAATGAGAGAGAGAGAGAACCCTAGGTTGTTTTTACGGAGAAGAGAACAAATACGTGAGAGGTGGAGCGGTTGCATGTTTGTTATGTTTGGTGTATTTGAGTATTTCGTGGCAACATAGTTCTGATTTGAGCGGGACTCCTAACAAGTCTTTACCCCTTTTTTAATTTAGTATTTGGAGGCAAAAGTAAATTCTTAAATAATTTAATTTACGAAATATTTTGTTACAAAATTTTAAAGTCGCCACTAAATGTTGATTTTTAGTGGCAATATTTTTAATTTGCCACCTACTTCACTACAATTTATTTCCCGCTAGCTAAATTTTTTTGCGCCAAACTTTTAGTGGCAATTTTTGTGACAATCTCACATTTTTGTGACTAATACTTCCTCTGTAATTATTTTTAGCGGCAATGAAAATTTTTTCCATCAAATAAATTGCCACCAATTGGCAACTTTCTTGTAGTGATTCCTTCCCCATCTCCCATCCCATTGCTTTATCGATTTAGGTAAAAATTAAATAAGGTCTTTCGGACTTAGTTTATCATCTTAGGTTAATTATTTACATAAATTGACATTGATTTCAACCCCCAAAATCCCATAATGTAATCCATTACATGTCTTTATAAATAAGACCTTATTCACTTAATCTGGTCATGTTCTATCATTACACAAGGGTCCCAATTATCCAAATTTTCATAATTCTAAACATATGAATACAAATCCTCTACATGTGAAAAAATCTTTCCATTTCATCAAGGCTCTAAGGCATGAATTTCGTCATTTAAAATAAACCTAACCTGTTCCTAATTTCTAGATTCAACAAACTTATTTCAGATTGGTAATATCTACACTCATGCTATTTAATTATATATTTCTATCATTAATTTCCTATGAAATTCGGAATCAACATGGAAGAGAACATTAATGACTTAAGAAGTAATTTGGACATTCAAGTTAAGTGAGTAGACACAAATTCTTCACATTTATCCCCTTAATTTCGGTATTTTTATGATCCCGTGCATTGTAGAGAACTTTAATTTGTCTCATATTTATGCTACTAACCATTTTGGGCAAGTATTTCATATTTTATGCATATTTTATGTGATTTACAGTTATTTCATGCAAAATAGTGCGAAAGAGAACACAAAATAGTGAAAGAAAGAAAGAAATGGGGAGTTCACGAGCATTTTCATAATTTTACAGCCATATTTTGGAGGTGGGGCCAGCTAGAAAATTGAAGAGATTTCAATTACAAGAACACAAGAAAACACGACACCTCAATCCGAGTTGTGGTGAAGAAGTTACGATATTTTGAAGATGAGAAAAGTCAAGAAGAAAATCTCTACATAAATTTTAAAGGCGATCCGAACCTTTTATTTTAAAAGGATCCGGACCGCATTTATTAACGTTCAAAGTCCGTTACAAATTTAGTCACGCTTTCCAAGTGTGACAAATTTCCAGATGCGTGATTTTTATTTTGTCCTTATCTTTTATCCAAAAGAGTTTTATATTTTGGGGACTCTTTTAAATGGCATCCAGCTTATATATTTAGTCATTAGGACTCTTTTTATTCAGATTTCATTCATGTAAAAGCTCCATAATAAGTAGGAACATCTAGGAAAATAATTGGCATATTTTGCACCTTTAATTCAAGAGCTTTTCCAGTTTTTCTTCAACCTTTGATTTCTTCTTCCATGGTCTTGTTCTTCAATCTTTGTAACTTATATTTCCAGTACCTTTATTATTATTTCTCATGTTTAATCTCTCTTTACATGCAATTATGAGTTCATGCAACGTAGATAACATAGTTTTGACTAATTTCACCATGTTAGGCTAGATTTTTAAGGGTTGGGATGCATAAACCCAACCCGATGTGGTTTGCATGGGTATAAAATTAGTTCTTTAAATTTTATGATTGATTAGATCGTGTCGTATGGTGATCACAATAATTGTAGGAATTTTGATCTTATTTGTCCTAGGTAACTGGGATGCTTAAGAGTGCAACGCGCGTGTAGCTAATACGACACTACTTGACTCATCTCTTAATTATGTATGATACGGGCGTGAACCTCATATATGTAATGCTTGGGAGTACTAAAGACCGAGTTTGATCAATTAATTAATTTACGACTAGTTTTGTACTGGGTAACACACTAGGGTTTGGGGGATTAAATTCCTAACCTATTTTTCCTCAGTTGTATTAATTCACTCTTAGTTAGTTATTTTTGCTCACGTAGTTAATTTAGTAGTTTAATCTAGTTTCCATTTAGTATGTAGATTTAATCCCATAATCACATAATCATCTTTTCTTACCATTTTAAAGTCAACTTTAGGATTAATTAACCTACCTTCTGTCACCAAAATGAGATTGTCATTTTTCCCTATGGATTCGATACCCAGACTCGCCGCTATACTCCATAAGAGTGTAGTTAAAGCTTAGGTTTCTGTATTGCGATTGGAAGATGATAACAACGACTAAGGTATTTAGACAGACGCCCGATTTTCACCTCGATCAAAATGGCAACATTGTCGAGGAATTTGGTAGGCTTTAGGTTAGGTTGGTTAATCTCGAATTTGACCTTAAATAAAAAAATCCAAAAAAATTAGAAAATTAAAAATAATCCAAAACTATGGGTGTCACGTTTTTTAATTACCCAATTTCAAACGTCTTAGTGTAACTCTTTTAGTGTCTTTAATTGTTATGATAATAGTGAGGAGGATGAGCTCAAGATTTATGAACATTTCATCAATATCACTAAAAATGAGTCTCATAAATAGAGGCCCAGTGCTATGGTCATCCAAATTTATTAAAATAAAAGGCTTGAATACGAAAGACTTGAAAAAGAGTATCGGGAAAAAAATCATTATTGGGAGCAAGAGTTGGATGCATTATTTGAACCCAATAAGGATTTTTCATTCGATATTTTTGAAGTGGAAGAATGTTTTCAACCAAATGAGTAATCCGAGGTGCTAGAACCAAGGAAGACTACTTTGGAAGAACTCATGCCTATTAGAAAAAAGCAATTTGATGGACTTGCTACTACAGAGTTGAAAATTAGAGAAACTTGAAAGGAGTTTAATGATTATTTGGACAACTTAGAGAAGGTCGAGACTTGCGCTTCACCTAACACATTTGAGGACGAAATCATTGAGAGTGATACAAGTTCTTTTGGATCTCAACCTCTTATAAATATTTCAAAATCTATTAAGGTTGAAGACCATTTGTTTCCTTATGTCCCCACTATTATCGAACCATTAAATCCATCACAAGAAGTTGATGAATGTCTCGAGGACGTTGATCCGATTCTTGTATTAGAATGTTATTTTGAGATGCTTCATCTTATGGGCCATACATTTAGACGTGTCACTCCACCAGATCTAATTAAAAATTTTGGGGAATGAAATTTTGAGGACAAGGAACTTTTGATTAAATTGTTCTCCAAGATGAAATCTTCCTTTTTGTATACCCATCTTCCCATACTACTTGAAAATTCTTTGGGAGGGGATTTTATTTTTCTTGGATCCTAATGGTACTTGTCCCCCTGTGAACCCAAATCCCTCATTATCCCCCTAAAATTTTTAATTAGTGATGGTCCATTTCTTTCGGGTTACACACGCCTTCTGTTGTTTAAACGGAATTCTTATTTTTCGGGAGGCATAAATGAAAATTTTGAGGGTACACCGATTGTCCCTTAAAGTCAAATTGTATTTTGGGTGGACCCTCAAATTTTTCAACCTCTACTGCATGAGTTATTATAAGTTAAAATCGCAGGTTGTACATCATTAGTTTTTTTTTCCTTTTCCTTTTTTTTATTATAGTCAAGTGTCATTTGTTAAAGTTTTTGTTATTATTTTGTCTATGCTTGGTTCTAACGTGTTTTGTAGATTCAATGGATTTGTACTTATCGGAGATCGCTCAATTTGGGTAATATATCTCTTTTCCTCTCTTTATTTTGTGTTGTTGACTCGCATTGAGGACAATGCAACATTTAAGTTAGGGGGTGCCCATTTATTATTTAGATACATTGATTTAATCACATGTTCGTCCCAAGTATGTTTTTTTGGAAAATTTAAAAAAAAAAAATCAAAAATTTCCAAAAAATAAAAAATGAAAAATGTTGAAAAGCCAAAAATATTTTTTTCTTCAAAATAAATAAAAATTCAAATTCAAATTTTTCAAAAATATCACCTTTATTATACTCGAAGTTTTAAATCACAAAAAAATCAAGAGCACTAAGCCAAAATTGACCACAGATAGAAATTGTGCGAAAATTGACGACTTTATGAATAAGTGTGGAGATTAATCAAACCTGGTGAGATATTGGGCCTATTGTTTTTCTAAGTTTTTAAAATCAATTCGAGTTAATGGTTAACTCAAAGCTCATTTCAGCATCTAAAAATTCATCGTGATCTCAATACCCTTATTCTGATCGGTTACGAGAAACGTGTGAGAAGTTGTCTCGAAATATGCACTAACATATCTCTAAACTAATTTAATCTCAAGACGCATATGGTAAAGTAATTAGTGATTTGGACAATGAAGTAGGCAAGCATTTGTCACCGAAAAATATTGGCCAGAAAGAGACGTGAATTTTTTCCCTTTACAACCCAATTTGAGCCTCATAAAATTTATCCTTTTCATTTGTAGCCCGAAAAAACCAAATGGCTCGAAATTGTGAAAATTCGAAATTTCATCAATAAAGTCCAAAAAGTGAATAAAAAGTGGCAGGAAAAAAATAGAAAAAAAGGAGAGAAAAATGAGCAAGAGGCCGAAAAAGCACCAACGGACATCATAAGCAAATTTTCCGAATTCCAAAATTCTTAGCCTTTCCCAATTTTACCCAATACACCTTATAACCCAAAAAATCCTAATCGAGTCCGAATTACGAAATCAATTACCGCGTGGAGAGATAAAATATCAAAATATAATATGAGAGATTTACTGGTGTGTATAAGAGGCGATGTTTCCCGTTTTTCAATAACCGTATTCCGATGATGAGATCTATTCACCATATATTTTTGCATTTTTAATTTTGTATGTGTGAATTTGTGTCCATTATATTTACTCTTTATATCACGCATACCGAGAGAAATAGCACAATTAGAGTGATTTGTTTTTGAGTGAATCCGTGAGAAATTGAATCAAAATGAATTTTCAGAAAAATAACGTAATAAGAGGTTTAATTTTTGGCTTCACACACACACACGCACACACTATGATTTGAGACTCTTTTGAATATGAATTTATGGTGATTAATTTTTTAAAAGTTTAAATTGAATAATTTTTAAGTATTTTGATTTTTTTCTTAGAGTCTAAGTTGAACTTTGTGGGTATATTCACTGCAAACCCTCACGAGACACCGCTCGTCCTACTAGGGTAACCTAGGGGTTTAACGGCTTATTTCATACGCTAAATGCATTCTCTTTCCTGCGAAAGTGGTATTCTATCCCAATGAAGTTTTTGGAGGGTCCTTAATACATACTCTCATTCTTTTACATTGCTCGGGACGTGCAAAGTTCTAAGTCAGGGGGATTTAATTAGGCATAAATTCTTCACATTTATCCCCTTAATTTCGGTATTTTTATGATTTCGTGCATTGTAAATAGCTTGAATTTGTCTCATATTTATGCTACTAACTCTTTTTGGCAAGTATTTTGTATTTTGTGTATCTCTTATGTGTTTTACAGGTATTTTATGCAAATTCGTGCGAAAGAGAACGTAAAAAAGTGAAAGAAAGCAAGAAATGTGGAGTTCAAGGGCATTGTCGTAATTTTGTAGAAATATTCCGGAGGTGGGGCCAACTGAAAAGTTGAAGATATTTCAATTACAAGAACACAAGAAAAAACATTACCTCAATCCGAGCTACGGTGAAGAAGTTATGAAGTTTTGAAGATGAGAAAACTCAAGAAGAAAATCTTTGCATAAATTTTAAGGGTGATCTGAACCTTTTATTTTAAAAGGATCCGGACCAAATTTAGTCACACACAAAGTCAGTTGCGAAATTAGTCTCGCTTTCCAAGTTTGACAAATTTCCAGATACGAGATTTTTATTTTGTCCTTATCTTTTAGCCAAAAGAGTTTTATGTTTTAGGGACTCTTCTAAACGACCTCTAGCCTATATATTGAGTCATTAGGACTTTTTTTATTTAGATTTCTTTCCTGCAAAAGCTCCATAATAAGTAGGAAAAACTAGGAGAAGAATTTACATGTTTTTCACCATTAATTCAAGATCTTTTCAAGTTTTTCTTCGACCTTTGATTTCTTCTGGCATGGTCTCGTTCTTCAATGTTGGTAACCTTTATTTCGAATACCTTTATTATTATTTCTCATGTTTAATCTCTCTTTCCACGCAGTTATGAGTTCATGAAATGTAGATAACATACTTTTCACTAATTTCACCACATTACGCTAGATTTTTAAGGGTTGGGATGCATGAACCCAACCCGATGTGGTTTGCATGGGTATCAAATTAGTTCTCTAATTTTAATACTTGATTAGATCGTGTAGTACGGTGATCACAACCGTTGTAGGACTTTTGATCTCGTTTGTCCTAGGTAATCGGGATGCTTAAGAGTGCAATGTGAGTGTAGCTAATGCAACACTGCTTTACTCATCTCTTGATTATGTATGTTGCGGTCTTGAACCTCATATATGTAATGCTTGGGAATACTAAAGATCGTGTTTGATCAATTAATTAATTTACGACTTGTTTTATACTGGGCAACACACTAGGGTTTGGGGGATTAAATTCCTAACCTATTTTTCCTCAGTCATATTAATTCATTCTTAATTAGTTAATTTTGCTCTCGTAGTTAATTTAGTAGTTTAATCTAGTTTGCATTTAGTTAGTAGATTTAATCCCATAATCACATAATCATCTTTTCTTACCTTTTTAAAGGAAACTTTAGGATTAATTAACCTACCTTATGTCGTCAAAACGAGATCGTCCTTTTTTCTTATGGATTTGATACCCAGACTCACCGCTATACTCCATAAGAGTGTAGTTGAAGTTTAGGTTTTTTATTGCAGTGGGAAGACGATAACAACGACTAGCGTATTTACACGGACGCTAGGTTTCCACCTCAATTAAGATGGCGTCGTTGCCGGGAAATTACGTAGACTTTAGGTTAGGTTGGTTAATCCCAAATTTGACATTATATAAAAAAATCCAAAAAATCATAAAAATATAAAAAAAATCAAAAAATATGGGTGTCACGTTTTTTAATTGCCCAAATTTGAAACGTCTTACTATAACTCTTTTGGTGTCTTTAATTGTTATGATAATAGTGAGGAGGATGAGCTCAAGATTTATGAACATTGGATAAATATCACTAAAAATTACTCTCATAAATACAAGTACACTACTATGACCATCCAAATTTATCAAAATGAAAGTCTTGAAGACAAAAGACTTGAAAAATAGTATCGGGAAAAAAACATTATTAGGAGCAAGAGTTGGATGCATTATTTGAACCCAATGAGGATTTTTCTTCCGATATTTTTGAAGTTGAAGAATGTTATCAACCAAATGAGGAATCTGAGGTGCTAGAACCAAGGAATCCTACTTTGGAAGAACTCTTGCTTATTAGCAAAAAGTAATTTGATGACCTTGCTGCTACAGAGTTAAAAATTAAAGCAACTTGCAAGGAGTTTAATGATTATTTGTACAACTTAGAGAAGGTAGAGACTTGCGCTTCACCTAACACTTTTGAGGACGAAATCATTGAGAGTGATACAAGTTCTTTTGAATCTCAACCTCTTATAAATATTCCAAAATATATTGAGGTTGAAGACCATTTATTTCCTTATGTCCCCACTATTATCGAACCATTAAATCCATCACAAGAAGTTGATGAATGTCTCGAGGACGTTGATCTGATTCTTATATTAGAATGTAATTTTGAGATGCTTCATCTTATGGGCCATACAGTTAGACGTGTCACTCCACCAGATCTAATTGAAAATTTTGGGGGATAAGATTTTGAGGACAAGGACCTTTTGATTAAATTGTTCTCCAAGATGAAATCTTCCTTTTTCTGTACCCGTCTTCCCATACTACATGAAAATTCTTTGGGAGGGGATTTTATTTTTCTTGGATCCTAATGGTACTTGTCCCCCTGTGCACCCAAATTCCTCATTATCCCCCTGAAATTTTTAATTAGTGATGGTCCATTTCTTTCGGGTTACACATGCCTTCGGTTGTTTAAACGGAATTATTATTTCTCGAGAGGCATAAATGAAAATTTTGAGGGTACACTGATTGTCCCTTAAAGTCAAATTGTATTTTGGGTGGACCCTCAAGTTTTTCAACCTCTACTGTATGAGTTATTAGAAGTTAAAATCACAGGTTGTACATAATTAGTTTTTTTTTTCTTTTCCTTTTTTTTTTATTGTAGTCTAGTGTCATTTGTTAAAGTTTTTGTTATTATTTTTTCTATGATTGGTTCTAATGTGTTTTGTAGATTCAATGGATTTGTACTTATCGGAGATCGCTCCATTTGGGTAATATATTTCTTTTCCTCTCTTTATGTTGTGTTGTTGATTCTCATTGAGGACAATGCAACATTTAAGTTAGGGGGTGCGAAATATTTGTCCCATATATTATTTAGATTCATTGATTTAATCACATGTTCGTCCCAAGTATGTTTTTTTGGAAAATTTCAAAAAAAAATTCAAAAATGTCCCAAAAATAAATTGATGACTTTATGAATAAGTGTGGAGATTAATCAAACCCGGTGAGATATTGGGCCTATTGTTTTTTCTAAGTTTTTAAAATCAATTTGAGTTAATGGTTAACTCAACGCTCATTTTAGCATCTAAAAATTCATCGTGATCTCAATACCCTTGTTCTGATCGGTTACGAGAAACGTGTGAGATGTTGTCTCGAAATATGCGCTAACATATCTCTAAACTAATTTAATCTCAAGATGCATATGGTAAAGTAATTAGTGATTTGGACAATGAAGTAGGCAAGCATTTGTCACCGAAAATTATTGGCCGGAAAAAGACGTGAATTTTTTTCCCTTTACAACCCAATTTGAGCCTAATAAAATTTATCCTTTTCATTTGTAGCCCGAGAAACCCAAATGGCTCGAAATTGTGAAAATCATTGAGAGTGATCCTAACACTTTTGAGGATGAAATCATTGAGAGTGATCCAAATTCTTTTAAATCTCAACCTCTTATAAATATTCAAAAATCTACTGAGGTTGTAGGCCATTTGTCTCCTTGTGTCCCCACTATTACCGAACCATTAAATCCACCACAAGAACTGGATGAATGTCTTGAGGACGTTGATCCGATTCTCGTATGGGAATGTTATTTTGGGATGCTTCATCTTATGGTCCATACACATAGACGTGTCACTCCACCAGAACCAATTGAAAATTTTGGGGTAGAAGATTTTGAGGACAAGGACACGTTGCTTAAATTGTTCTCCAAGATGAAATCTTCCTTTTTGTATACCCATCTTCCCATACTACTTGAAAATTCTTTGGGAGGGGATTATATTTTTCTTGGATCCCAATGGTATTTGTCCCCCTGTGAACCCAAATCCCTCATTATCCGCCTGAAAATTTTAATTAGTCATGGTCCATTTCTTTCAGGTTACACATGTCTTCCGTTGTCTAAACGGAATTCATATTTTTCGGGAGGCATAAATGAAAATTTTGAGGGTACACCGATTGTCCCTGAAAGTCAAATTGTATTTTAAGTGGACCCTCAAATTTTTTTACTTCTACTGTATGAGTTATTAGAAGTTAAAATCATAGGTTGTACATAATTATTTTTTTTCTTTCTTTTTCTTTTCAATTTTTTTTTATTATAGTCTAGTGTCATTAGTTAAAGTTTTTGTTATTCTTTTTGCTATCCTTGGTTCTAACGTGTTTTGTAGATTCAATGGATTCGTACTTATTGGGGATCGCTCCATTTGGGTAATATCTTTCATTTCCTTTCTTTATGATGTGTTGTTTATTCGTATTGAGGACAATGAAACATTTAAGTTAGGGGGTGTGGAATATTTGTCCCATTTATTGTGTAGATTCATGGATGTGATCACATGTTCGTTCCAAGTATGTTTTTTTTTGAAAATTTCAAAACAATTCTAAAAATAAAAATTGAAAAATGTTGAAAAGCCAAAAATATTCTTTCTTCAAAATAAATAAAAATTGGAATTTAAAATTTTCAAAAATATCACCTTTATTATATTTGATGTCTTAAATCGTAAAAAAATCAAGAGCACTAAACCAAAATTGTCCAAAGATTGAAATTGTGCAAAAATTGATGACTTTATGAATAAGTGTGGATTAATCAAACCAAGAGAGATATTGAGCCTATTGTTTTTTCTGAGTTTTTAAAATCAATCCGAGTTAATAGTTAACTCAAAGCTCATTTCAGCATCTAAAAAGTCGTCGTAATCTCAATACCCTTATTTTAATCGGTTACTGGAAACGTGTAAGATGTTGTCTCAAAATATGCGCTAACATATCTCTAAACTAATTTAATCTCGAGACGCATATGGTGAATTAATTAGTGATTTCGATAATGGAGTAGACCATCGTTTGTCACACAAAAATATTGGCCAGAAAAAGTCGTGAAATTTTTTCCCTTTGCAACCCAACTTGAGCCATCATTTGTAGCCCGAAAAACCCAAATGCCCCGAAATTGTGAAAATTAGAAAGTTCATCAATGAAGTCCAAAAAGTGAATAATAAGGGGAAAGAAAAAAAAATTAGAAAAATTCTCAACAAAAATAGCAAGAAAAGATAATGTGAAAATTAGAAAAAAAATAGAAAAAATGAGAGAAAAATGAGTAAGAGCCCAAAAAAGCACTAACGGACATCATAAGCAAAATTTTCTAATTTCAAAATTCTTAGCCTTTCCCAATTTTACCCAATACACCATATAACCCAAAAAAGTCCTAACCGAGTCCGAATTACAAGATCAATTACCGTGCGGAGAGATAAAATATCAAAAGATAATATGAGAGATTGACTAGGGCGTGTAAGAGGCGATGTTTCCCATTTTTCAATAACCGTATTTCGATGATGAGATCTATTCACCATATATTTTCGACTATTCAATTTTGTATGTGTGAATTTTCGTCCATTATATTTAACCTTTATATCACGCATACCGGAGAAATAACGCAATTCGAGTGATTCATTTGTGAGTTAACCCGTGAGCAATTGAATCAAAACGAATTTTCAGAAAAATAACATAATGAGAGGTTTAATTTTTAGCTTCACACACACACATAATGATTTGAGACTCTTTTGAAGTTGAATTTAAGGTGATTATTTTTCGAAAAGTTTAAATTGAACAATTTTTAAGTATTTTGATTTTTTTCTTAGAGTCAAAGTCGAATTTTGTGGGTATATTCATTGCAAACCCTCACGAGACACAACTCGTCCTGCTAGGGTAACCTAGAGGTTTAACGACTTGTTGCATAGACTAAATGCAATCTCTTTTTCGCGAAAGAGGTATTCTATCCCAATAAAGTTTTTGAAGGGTCCTTAACACATACTCTCATTATTTTACATTGCTCGGGACGTGAAAAGTTCTAAGTTAGGGGGATTTGATTAGGCATAAATTCTTCACATTTATCCCCTTAATTTTCGTATTTTTATGATCCCGTACGTTGTAAATAGCTTGAATTTGTCTCATATTTATGCTACTAGCCCTTTTTGGTAAATATTTCGTATGTTGTGTAACTCTTTTGTGTTTTGCAAGTATTTCATGCAAATTAGTGCGAAAGAGAACGCAAATAGTGAAAGAAAGCAAGAATGGGGAGTTCAAGGGCATTGTCGTACTTTTATAGTCGAAAGTTAAAGTGGTTTCAATTATAAGAACATAAGAAAAAATGACACCTCAATCTGAGCTACGGTGAAGAAGTTATGAAGTTTTGAAGATGAGAAAAGTCAAGAAGAAAATCTCTGCATAAATTTTAAGGGCGATTTGGACCATTTATTTTCAAAAGATCCGGATTGCATTTAGTCATGCTTAAAGTCCGTTACAAAATTAGTCACCCTTTCCAAGTGTGAAAAATTGCCAGATACGGGATTTTTATTTTGTCCGTATCTTTTAGCCAAAAGAGTTTTATGTTTTGGGGACTCTTCTAAATGACCTCTAGCCTATATATTTAGTCATTAGGACTCTTTTTATTCAGATTTCATTCATGTAAAATCTCCATAATAAGTAGGAACATCTAGGAGAAGAATTTACATATTTTACACCTTTAATTCAAGAGCTTTTCCAGTTTTTCTTCAACCTTTGAGTTTTTCTTGCATGATCTTGTTCTTCAATCTCGGTAACCTTTATTTCCAGTACCTTTATTATTTTTTCTCATGTTTAATCTCTCTTTCCATGCAATTATGAGTTCATGCAATGTAGATAACATAGTTTTCACTAATTTCGTCATATTAGGCTAGATTTTTAAGGGTTGGGATGCATGAACCCAATCCGATGTGGTTGGCTTGGGTATAACATTAGTTCTCTAAATTTTATAATTGATTAAATCATGTAGTATGGGGATCACACAAGCTTTAGGACTTTTGATCTCGTTTGTCCTAGGTAATCGGGATGCTTAAGAGTGATGCGCATGTAGCTAATAGGACACTTCTTTACTCATCTTTTGATTATGTATAATGCGGGCTTCAACCTCACATATGTAATGCTGGGGAGTATTGAAGATCGGGTTTGATCAATTAATGAATTTAGGACTAGTTTTGTACTGGGCAACACACTAGGGTTCGCGGGATTGAATTCCTAACCTATTTTTCCTCAGTCATATTAATTCATTCTTAGTTAGTTAATTTTGCTCACCTAGTTAATTTGTAGTTTAATCTAGTTTGCATTTAGTTAGTAGATTTAATCCCATAATAACATAATCATCTTTTCTTACCTTTTTAAAGTCAACTTTAGGATTAATTAACCTACCTTCTGTCATCAAAATGAGAACGTCCTTTTTCCCTCTGGATTCGATACCCAGACTCGCCGCTATACTCCATAAGAGTGTAGTTAAAGTTTAGGTGTTTTGTATTGCGGTTGGAAGTCGATAACAACGGCTAGTGTATTTACACAGACGCTCGGTTTCCACCTCGATCATCAAACAAGAGAATCATTCCCGGATTATAATGATTTGATGACTTCCTCTTGAATCATTTGCCTCCTTTCCTCTTTGGCGTTTGTTCCCTTCTCCCTTGAGATGTGGTTGTTAGATTTAGGTTTTTATAAGAGTGTAAAGTTATTAACCCTACTCTTAAACGTATGTTATTCCCAATTCCCGAGTTAAGCCTCATCTCCCATCTTTGGGCCCCCAAAAGGGCTCGAACCCATAATTAAACTAGTCCAATAACCTTTCAACTTATATACCTATACCCCGAGAAGGTCTAAAACACATTAATGAGACCATAAAGCCTTCGAAAAGGCGTCCCAATTATTTTTATTCTACTTTGACATTTTATTATGTTTAAACGATACGTACCCATAAGTTTATTAATGTATGATTTATTTTCATAGGTGAGCTCATTATGCCAAATTGAGTCATGTAATTTTATAATCATGAATAAACATTTGTTTTCAAGTTAAATGTTACTCATTTAAATTTAGATCCATCCGATTTGTCATAATATTTTATTCCGAAAACACGGGGTATTACACACGCCTAACAAAAAGGTCCCACATTGAGTTTAAAAAACTCCGCACCAATGATTTTCATTTAATTTCATATCCATAAAAGTAAAAACTTTTAATGCAAAATAACAAAATTTCAAGTTCTTCCTTGAGTACTTGTGTTGGTAGCAAATGGGATAAAAATCCAAAAGGTACGGTGTTAAAGTTAATCCTGATTGGGTGAAGGTGGGGGACATTATGAATGCTTATAAATTTAATTTCGACATAAAAATCATCATGGTAGATTTATCTCAAAATAATAATAAAGATCACATAGTCAACGAGACTTTTATTTGTGCCTTTGAGACCGTAAAGAAGGTATTATACTCAAAGTGCATAAACGATGGCAATTGGTCTATTATTGTGCATGCACTAAAGAGTATGACTGCTCAAGAAGACGCATTAAAGACTACTAAAGAGTTTCAGTCTACTCTTAATGACAACCCTAATTTTAAGGATCTTTTAGTTGATATAGAGGAAGATTGAGTATCAAAACATTATTTTACCAATGGCAATCCTATTTATATCATATTATTATAATGACCCTTGACAATCCTAATTCTATCCATATTTTATCGTATCATTATATTGGAGTTACAATAGCACTTTAGTTTGATTTATGAATGTTCACATTCATTTATGAATGTTTAGTTCAAATTTTGAATGTTTGGTATGATTTATGAATTAACTCAGATGGCATGATGCTTTACTTTGAATTATCAACTCCACAGTTACAGTTTCTTAATCGTATATGAATTGGTTATTGAATACAACAAAAATAACCCCTAAATGGCCCCATACCTCGCACATGAATAATATACTAGTAGGAACTGACCACATAGTCATAGGAGTCTCGATTTGAAATATGGAGATAATTTTCAAAACTTATGATTAGTATAAAAAACATGTTACTAGAGGGCAAAAATCCAAAACAAGAACCAAACGGCCCCGTTTGTGGCATGAACACCTCGCACAAGACCAATGTAACTCATAGAAGTGGACTTCATAGTCACAGGACTCCTAATTTAAGAATATGACGATAATTTAGAAACATCTAGACTTAGGCTTTAAAACATGTTATTGGAGGAAGAAAACCTAAAATAACCCCCAAATGGCCACGTAAAAGGCATGAACACCTTGCACGAGGCTGATGTAACTCATATGAACTAGTCGTGTAGTCGCGGGAATACTGTTTTAAGAATATGATGGTATTTTTCAAATTTGAAGACTTATGCTTAAAAGCATGCCATTAAAGGGAAAAAAATCCAAAACAACCCTGAAATGACCTGTAAGAAACACGAATACCTCATACGGGACCTATGTAACCCATAGGAACTAACCACGTAGTCCCATGATGCTCAGTTTGAGAATATGATGATAATTTGAAAATCTCAAGACTTAGGCTTAAAAATATGCCACTACGGGGCCGAAATCCAAAATAGTAGTTAAACGACCCCCTAAGAGGAACAAACACCTTGCACATTACCAATGTAACTCTTAGGAACTGAATCTGTCGTCAAGGGACCCATGGTTTTATAATTTGATGACAATTTAGAAATATCTACTGTTAGGCATAAAAACATTTTGTTAGAGGGAGAAAAATGAAAATAACACCCAAACGGCCTCGTAAGAGATGCGAAGACCTCACACGGGACCAATATAACTCGAAAAAATTTACCTCGTAGTCTCGGGAAACTTGGTTTGATAATATGAAGATAAATTGAAAATATATAGATTTAGCCTTAAAAGCATGTTGTTAGAGGGCGAAAACCAACGAAAACTCCCGAACGGACTCATAAAAGGCACAAACACCTTGCACGGGACAAATGTAACTCATAGAAACTAATCACAAAGTCAGGGGACCCCTTATTTGAGAATATGATGATAATTTGGAAATGTCTAGACTTAGGCATAGAAATATGCTGCTAGAGGATAAAAGACACGAACACCTCATACAAGACAAATGTAACTCACGGGAAGTCACCGTGTAGTCACCGAAATACTGATTTGGTAATATGACTAGTATTTTAAAATCTCAAGACTTAGGCTTAATAACATTCCGCTAGAGGGAGAAAATCCAAAATAATAATTAAATGACCCCGTAAGAGGCACTAATACCTCGCATGGAACCAATGTAACTCATAGGAACTGACCATGTAGTCACGGAACTTCCAATTTGAGAATATGATGATAATTTTAAAATCTCAAGACTTGGCCTTAAAAACATTTCGTTAGAGGGAAAAACTTAAAATAACCCCTTAAGAGACATGAATAACCCACATGGAACCAATGTAACTCGTAGGAACTGATGGCTTAGTCATGGGACTCCCAGTTTGATAATACGAAGATAATTTGTAAATATATAGACTTAGGCTTAAAAACATACCGTTAGAGGGTAAAAACCCCAAATCGCCCCCAAACGGCCTCGTAATAGGCACAAACCCCTCGCACAACACTAATGTAACTTATAGGAACTCCCGATTTGATCGTATGACGATAATTTTCAAATATCTAGACTTAGGCTTAAAAATTCATCATTAAAGAGAAAAAAATGCAAAATATCCCCCCAAACGTCCCCGTAAGGGGCACAGACACCTCGTATGGGACTAATAGAACTTATATGCACTCACCACAAAGTCATAGGACTCCCGGTTTGAGTATAAGATGATAATTTACGAATCTAAAGATTTGGTCTTAAAAACATGTCGTTATAGGACGAAAATCCAAAATAGCGACCAGATGACCTCATAAAAGGCTAGAACACCTCACACGGGACCAATGCAACTGGTAGGAACTGACCGTGTAGTTACGGGACTCCCAATTTGAGAATATGATTACAAATTGAAAATATCTAAACTTATTCATAGAAACATTACACTATACGATTTGAGAATATGATGACAAATTGAAAATATCTAAACTTAGTCATAGAAACATAACACTATACGGTGAAAACATAAAAAAAAATGATCCTGTAAAAGGCATGAACATCTTGCACTAGACTAATTTAACTCATAGAAATTGATCGCATAGTTATGGGACTCCCGATTTGAGAATATGATGATAATTTAAAAATATCTAGACTTAAGCTTAAAAACATGTTGTTAGAGGGCGAAATCTCAAAACAACCCCCAAACGGTCCCGTAAGAGACATAAACATCTCGCATGGAGCCAATGTAACTTTAAAAATTGACTGCATAGTCGTGGGACTCCCAGTTTAATAATATGAATATAATTTTCAAATATCTAAACTTGGGATTAAAAAATGTCGTTAGAGCAAAAATACCCAAAACAACCCATAAACGGGCCCGAAAGTGTCACAAACACCTTGCACGGGAAAAATGTAACTCATAGGAATTGAACAAGTAGTCACGGGACAATATGTAATTCATATTATGTTGTTCCTTAACAATCTTATTTGTATCCAAATTGTATGCTATCATTAAATTGGCATTATATTGGCGCTTTAATTTGATTTATGAATGTTTAGATTTATTTATGAATGTTTAGTTTGAATTATGAATGTTTAGTATAATTATAAATTAACTGGGATGGAACGGTGCTTTACATTGAATTGTCAACTCTATGGTTATAATATTGCTTAATCGTATATGAATTGGTTGTTGAATATAACCTAAAATCGTCTCTTAAGAGGCACACACACCTCGTATGGGACCAATGTACTCGTAGAACTGACATAATAGTCACGAGACTCTTGATTTGTGAATATGAAGATAATTTACAAACATCATGACTTGGGCTTAAAAATATGTCTTTACAGGGTGAAAACACAATATAACAACCAAACGGCCTAGTGAGTGGAACGTATACCTCGCAGAGGATCAATGTAACTCGTAGGAACTAACCTCATAGTCACGAAACTCAAGGTTTGAAAATAAAATGATAATTTGAGTATATATAGACTTGAGCTTAAAAACATGTCGTGAGAGAGAGAAAACCCAAAACAACCTCCAAACAGTCACGTAAGAGGCACGGACACCTCGCACGAGACCAATATAACTCGTAGAAAATGAATGCATAGTCACAAAACCAATGTAGCTCATATGATATTATCCCTTGACAATCTTATTTGTATCCAAATTGTATCATATCATGATATTGGCCCTTTAGTTTGATTTATGAATGTTTAGATTGATTTACGAATGTTTATTTTCAATTATGAATGTTTAGTATGATTTATAAATTAACTAGATGGCACAATGGTTTACATTGAATTATCAACTCCATGAACATGCACACACATATGAACTTGCACACACCTACATGCACCGATTTTCACACATACGCATGGATTTACATACACACACATGGATTTTTTGTGGTTTTGGAATGGAGAATGTGTTTTCTCTTAGATTATTTTGGATTTGTTGGAATATTTATTAATTTTCCCTTTCTTGGATTTTTGTGGGGTTAGAATTAGTATTTAATTTTTTTCTCTTGAATTTTTTGTGGGCTTGATAAGACGGGAAATGGGCATTTGAATCTATTTTTTTTTTTAAATGGGAGGTAATGAGGGTATTCGATTGGGAGGCCTGAAGGAGTAACATTAGAGAGGTAATTATTTTGATTTGTTTCCAACTTTTCATATTTTTTTGACAAATAACAAAACCAATATTTTTTTCGCATTTTTGATAGAAACAAAATACACATTTTCCTAATAATTCAATATCTTTCTTATTTTTTAAAGTCTATAATTTTCCCCAAAAAATAAAAAGAAATATTTTTAAATATTTTATCTCTTGAATTTTAGTGCTGATAATTTTTTAAAATATTTTATTGTTATTTCTAGATTTTTAATACTTTTTCAACTTTTCCAGATTTTTAAATAGTTTTAGTATTGTTTATTTTTTTTCCCCTGGTTATTTGTAGTAGTTTTAAATGTACTCTGTGTCAAATTATATAAATGTATTTTATTCATTTTAAGATATTTTAAAACGTTTTTAGTATTTTCCCTTTTTTTAGTATTTTTTTTAGTTTATGTCATTTCAGATATATTAGATTTTCCAAATAAGTAAGAAAATAAAGTGGAAAAATTATCTTTAGTTTGAGGATGGAATTTTTTTCATAAAACGTGGGAACGGGGGAAAGGCAGTTCCACACGAGGTGGGATTGTGGAAGCATAATGCAGGATGAGGGTGGAAGGTGTTCCTCAGTTATACTTCCTTATGTACGGGGAATGGAGAGAGGGTTTGTCTTTGGAGATACATATGGGGGGAGACCGATGTTTAGAGGATATATTTCACAGGTTATTCCTCATCGCTAATGAGAGGTAAGGATCAGTGGCGAGACATATTTCGGGGGTTGGGATAGAACATGAAGGAATCCTAGGTTTAGAGAGGCTCGGGGATTGGGAGTTAAAGGGGGCAAAGGAAATTTTTGATTGGTTGGGTCAGAGGGTTTTACTTCGGGGGGATTTTGTGTGGTGGAGGGGAGGCAAGAAAGGGATATTCTCAAAGCGAAATTATTATGTGGAGATGGTGGGTAGCAGGGGAATGGACTTTCCTCAGACGAGCATATGGCATACACGAGATCCACCAAAAGTATCATTCTTTGCATGGAATGTAGTAAGACAGTACATTTTGATGATAAACGGGCTAAAAATAAAGGTAGGTGCATAGTTGGTAAGTGTTGGATGTGTAAGCATGTCGAAGAAATATCCAATCATGCATTGCCTTATTGTTGGTGTAACACCCCGTATTTTTATGATTTTTAAATTTGGATTAATTGAATTTAATTTGAGAATTAATTAAGAATTAATCTGAAGTAAAATAGATATTAACTAGCGAGTTAAGGGCTAGTATCTATTGATGTGTATTATGTTGAATATTACTGAGAGAATAAAGTAATATATGATTATGAAATTAGTATAATTGTCGCAAGTGAAAACTACGACAGTTACGAAAATTAAGTCGGGATGCGCGGCTGAGTTGTGTCAGGAGTAATTTAAAGGAATTAGGAAGTAAATTAAGTATAAGTATTCCACATAGTCATTTCGAGTGTTCCAACGTGTCTGGAACGATTGAGATAGTCAGAAAAGTCTACCCGGGGGTTTAGTTTGTGTCCCGAGACAGTTTTAGGCCAAATCGGCGTCCCGAGAGGGAGTTTTGTTAATTTCGTTTTTTGGGTAATTAATATGCACGAAAATTAGAGATAGAATATATTTTTAATGTAATTCCAATTAGGGCTTTTATTTAAAAGCTTCAAGGGAGAGCCACAGAGGGTGAGGGAGAAACAAACTCATGATTTAGAATTGAATTGGATGGATTTAGAGAATTTAAATCATATGTTAGGACTAATTTTGCTCAATGATTGAATCCCTATACATGTAGAATAGGAATTGCGGAATTTTAATGTAATATGATGAGCAGATCTGAGCTTGATTTGAAGATTGTGCATGAAATTAAAGAACTAGAGTTTCTTATAGATTAATTGGGGATTTAAAAATTTATTATTGATTGATAATGATTTGAGGATATTAGGATGTTATAAATTGAGTATACATGTTGGATTATCAATTAGTATAGTTGCATTGGTGTTTGGGTAAACTCTGTAGAGGATTTGTTGGTTTAAAAATGGTGAAAAACGGACTTCTTGGAGGTTAGGGACGAAACTATTAGACCTCGTTCGAAAGAGATTAAGAACGAAAATTTAGATTTAAGTTTGTTCGAAGTTAGTTCGAACGACCCCATTCGAACGACCTCGATCTAACAACAATCTAGGCACTTCTAATGAGATTTCAGAACTGGGAATTTTGCCCGACTTGGATTCAAGTGTTACGTCTTAGCTAATTCGAGAGAGATGGATTTTCCTATGATAATTAATGCCATAGATTAATAGTGAGGGACTTGGGTACACTACTAGGAAAGACTCCTATGGCTGAATCATGTTACGTAAGGTGCGATAGAGAGAATAAATCATAAGGTATAGTATTTCGAAAATTTTAGAGAAGAAAATAATATATATGAACCTACGTTCGGGTTGTGTGTGTACCTGATTATATTAATGGGTGGTGTGAATACCTATAGTATGTTTGATTATGTGTATTAACATACCTATCTTCTTTCTATCACGGGAGGTTTTGAAAATGATAGAGGGTAGTCTTATCCAGATGAGCCTTCAGGGATATTTTAGATTTAGCACCTCTAAACATAGTACGTCAGTTGGATTGCCATTTGTGAGAAAGATGGTATTCAACGGTGATTTGGGTTTGTAGGTATGTGCATGGACCAAAGGCCTAGGACTATGTTCGCCTCAAATATGTGTGTTTGATTTTATGGTTCCTGTGAGATTTCCTACCCAATTGTCCTTGTTTGAGTACGAGATGTTCCAGGATTCGATAGCAGAGTATGCATGCGCCGCAGCTAAGTCTAGGGGTACAGTATTAATATATATTATAGAGTCATGATCATATATCTGTTGTAGTGATGTTATCTATTATATGATATTTGTAGATGATTAAGATGATGAAATCCTAAGTACCTTAAGATGTGAATACTTAACTGTAGGGTGGTAACCCATAAATGAATTGATATATGTTGAAACAGTTAATACAGTATTTGGGAATGCGGGATACTACTTCGAGATATAGTTAGTGGTGTAAGTATATAATCAAGTTAAATGAGATTAGGATAGCTAGATTGGACTAGATGTATGTTAGGCATGCATAATAGTTGAGAGGTGAGAATTCCATGGGAGAGTACGAAAAGATAACATGCACATAATACTTGCTTTAACGCAAATTTTAAATACTTGCTAAAATATTTTTACAACTCGGGCTCTGAATCGTCTCTTATATATTTTCTTCTCTTATACTATTTATATCAGGTGTCTAGCCACAGGGATGCCCAGCCTAGACATTCAGACTATTTGACATGCTGTAGCAGTAGTGGTAGCTGCAAGTCCTCGCGATTAGATGCATTCAATCTCTTTTCATTTAGTTCTCTCTATACAATATAATTAAGAGCATGTGCCGCCCATCTTCAGTTATTTTATTGAAGAGATTTTACTTCCTTCATTTCCGTATTTAGTATTTAGTTGGATTCAGTATATTAGTTTATGGTTTAAGACTTTGAACTGGAATGTTTTTATCCAATCTTTCTTTTATTTTAGCAGTTGATTCATATCCAGTATTTGTTTTATTCACGTGTATGGTATTTGGTTTGTGTCTTAATAATTGGAATTTATTAATGAATTATTTTGGGTATAACATAAAAGGCAAAATGTTTTTGCACCGTCTTAATTATTTATTAGGTGATTAATAAGGCTAAATGTTTTCAATAGTGATGCTATGAATGGACCAACCGTACATTCTATTTTAAATTTAATAAATGAGTGACCACCCGGTATTTAATTGGGTGGGGTGTCACAAGTGGTATCAGAGCATCAGGTTCTAGAGTCTTTTAGGATCTGTACGGCTTATTTTTCTTTTAGCTTAGTGTTCTTTGAATAGCGCCCTATATTTAGGATTGTAGCATTCTTGATTATGTGATTCGTCTTCAACTATTTGAGATTTAATAAATGTGGACTTATAAATTCCTTCTCATTTTAGATGCCTCCCAGACGTGCATCGAGGGCCAGAAATGCCCAACCCTAACCCCAGCCAGCCCTGGCTGAGGGTACTATGAATGCTGCAGAGGTCGCTGCCATAGTTGCTCAGGCAGTCAATGTTGCACTAACAGTCATACAACAGGATCCACCACAAGTACAGGTAGTGGTGTCAGCTCCAGTACATTCATTCCCTTCTGCCTAGGAGCGAGTCAGAGATGCCTTTCAGAAGGCACACCCCCCAGAGTTCCAAGGGAGTTCAAATGTGGTTGTACCGAGCTAGTGGAAAAAACACATCCAGCGACACTTGAGGATGTATGAGTGCACGGAGGTGCAAAGGCAGATACTGGCTACCTTCAATATAGTTGAGGCAGCACTTCAGTGGTGGGAGTCCACTACTACTATAAATGAGCGCGATGTGATGTCTATATAAGACTTCTGGGTGCAGTTTGATCGCAAGTATTTCCCCTCCGTTGTTTAGACTAAGATGAGGCAAAAACTACTGGACCTCACCCAGTAGGGGAAAACTAAAGCCCAGTATGAAGAGGAGTTTACTAGACTAGTAAACTTAGTACCAACTAAGGTGCCTACTGAGGAGAAACAAATTCAGATGCTCATGAATGGCTTGACCTGGAGGATTCGACATCATCTTCTAGGTAATCTTTTATTGAAGTCCTATACAGATGTACACAACGTTGCACTACTACACTTCCAGGGTCACCTCTTCCATGTTAGAAGGGGAAAGTGAGTAGGTGAGTTCATCCAGCAGGGCAGGACAAGTGGAGGTAGTTCTGGTGGGGCACAAGAAGGTCAGAGTCAGTAGAGGTAGGGTGAGCAGGTTTCCCATCAGGGGGATTCTGCAAAGGGATTCAGATCAGGGGGCTTTCGTTAGGGACATGGAGGTTTCAGGCATGGCCACGAGGGTTAAAATGGCCATCAGGGCCAGCAGTGCCATCCGGGTCAGCAGGGACATCAGGGCCACTAGGGCCAGCAACAGTTCATTGGGGCCATCAGGGCCAAGGGAAAGGTGTCAAGGGTCAGCAGGACTGAGTCTAGCAGGGGCAGAGAGGGAGTAACTACACAGGTAGATGTTTCACTTGTGGCAAGACTAGCCACAAATGATTTGAGTGCCCCGACAAGGGGAAGTATCCTCAGCAGCAGGGCGCTCACCAGGAGCCCTAGAGACTGATCTTCCTAGCCACTCTCCTAGCGCCAGCCCCAGTACTGGCTTTGCCTGCTATTCCAACAGCCCCGATTCAGTAGGGATAACTTCAGTATGAATGTGTCTACAACGTCCACCATACAACATCTCTACAGGATCCACCTACAGTTGAGGGTACATTTTCTATCCAAGGGACTTTGGGGCAGATATTATTTGACATGGGGTTTTCACATAGTTTTATTGTCATAAGTTTTACACGTGCCACGAGGTTATTAGATATGGCGAAAAGAAAAGTCACTAGTGTAGATTCACTGTTGGGAAATGGATCATTGATATTCTTTATATGTCGGGGAGTGGGCATAAAGATATGGAGATTTATCCTATCCCTCAATATGCTTATTTCATATATGCACGAGTATGATGATATCATCGGAATAGATTGGATAGTTATGTATAGGTCAATGATTGACTACTATAGTCGTAGTATTGTGTTCTCCATACCGGGTCAGGAGATGTTTTAGGGGCGACGCCTCACCCGAGGGAGGATATTCCACTCACTTGTTTTTTATAGAAGAGGGGGCCTCTACGGGAGATGTGATTCCCCTTGATTCGATTCCCATTGTTTGTGAGTATGCCGATGTGTTTTAGGATATATCGAGGCTACCCCCGAGTAGAGAGATTGAGTTTGTGATTAATTTAGCATTGGGCACTAGACCGATAGCTTATGCACCTTACCGTATGGCTCCTATGGGGATGAGGGAGCTAAGAGTTCATATTGAAAATTTATTGGGATAGGTCTTCATCCGTCGGAGTACTTCACCATGGGTTGCCCTAGTTCTGTTTGTGAGGAAAACGAATGGATCTTTACAACTGTGCGTAGATTATCGAGAGTTAAATAAAGTCAAGATAAAGAATAAGTATTCATTGCCTAGAATCAATGACTTATTTGACCAGCTGAGGGGAGCATCCTACTTCTCGAAGATAGACTTGAGATCAGGATACCATGAGTTGAGGATTCGGGAATAAGATGTGTCTAAGACTGTGTTTCTGATAAAGTATGGATCCTATAAGTTTCGAGTTATGCCATTTTGGTTAACCAACGCACATATAGTATTTATGGACTTAATGAACAAGGTGTTCAGAGAGTTCTTTGATAAATTTGTCAATATCTTCATAGATGACATTATGATTTATTCACAGACCGAGAAGGAGCACGCTGAGCATCTACGTAGGGTTTCACAGACCTTACGAGAAAATGAGCAGTACACTAGGTTCGAAGAATGTGGATTATGGCTACGAGGGGTACAATTCTTAGGGAATATCGTATTGGATAGGGAAATATCGGTGGACCCCAGTAAGGTGTCAGCGGTGAGGGAGTTGGGACAGCCTACGACACCGATGGAGGTGCGGAGTTTCTTCGGACTATCTATATATTACAGACGGTTTATTCGGGGGTTTTCAAATATTATAGGCCCAATGACTAATCTGGCCTGTAAGGGTGTACCATTTGTTTAGGAAGATGCGTGTCAGTTAGTGTTTGATGAGCTGAAGGCTAAGTTGACTTCAGCACCCATACTAACACTCCCCAGGCTAAGAGTAGAGTACCTTGTTTTTACTGATGCGTCCCTACATTGACTAGGTGGAGTATTACAGTAGGATGATAAAGCAATAGCTTATGCCTCCCGCAAGCTTATTCCCCACTAGAGGAATAACCCCACACATGACTTGGAGTTGGTGGCAGTTTGCACTATGGATTTGGAGACATTATCTCATGGGAGAGAAATTTTGCCTATTCACAGATCATAAGCCGCTGTAATACTTGTTCACTTAGATAAAGTTGAATATGCATCAGTGTATGCGACTTGAATTTGTGAAGGACAATCGTTTGAGATCCATTACCACCCGAGAAGGCTAACGTAGTAGCTGATGCATTGAGCTAGAGTCCACTAGGTGAGTTGACCAAAGTGTGGAAGGAGAAGTGTAAGGAGTTGGTACACCATGGCGTAGTTTCCCGATCATTTATGTCATCCATAACCATTACACTCCAGATTGTGACGAGAGTGGTACAAGCCCAGGCAGCCTATATGTTCTGTCAGGATCGGATTATACACCTTCTAGTCGAGGGAGCTAAGTCTTATTCTATGGGTTCAGTTGGTGGTTTACACTTTAATGGGGGTCCAGTTATTCTAGAGGGATAGGACCTATGACATGCGGTGATGACAGAGTTGCATGGATCTCGATTTTTGTTACATCCCAGTGGGGATAAGATATACCAGGATATGAGGTGATAGTACTGGTGGAGTGGAATAAAGAAGGACATCACCGAGTTTGTTTTGAAATGTGACACGTATTAGCTGGTGAAAGTGGGCCCACATCGCAGAGGGGTCATGATTTCATGTGGGTGATTGTGGGTCGATTGACCAAGGTAGATCACTTTCTGCCAGTTCAAACCGACTATACTATAGGTCCATACGCTCAGATCTTTATTGTTGAGATAGTGAGACTCCATGGGATGCCCCTTTATATTGTGTCCGACCGGGACAAAAATTTATGTCCTAATTTTAGGGGAGCTTCCAAGAGGCCATGGGTACGGAGTTACGATTGAGTTCGACATATCACCCAAGATGGATGCGCAAACAGAGCAAAAAAATCAGATGTTAGAGGATATGTTGGGGATGTGTATTGTTGATTTTAGTGGGGGTTGGGAGCAGTACCTTCACTGGTGGAGTTTGCTTATAATAAATCCTACCAGTTTACGATTGACATGGCCCCATTTTAGGGATTGTATTGTAGACCTTGTCGTTCTCCTGCTTATTGGCTAAAGGTGGGGGATAACAAAATACTAGGTCCATAGGTTATTCATGAGACTACAGCCAGAATAAATATGATTCGGAGTCGTATACGAGTAGCTTAGGACAGGTAGAAAAGCTACGCCGATGCCAAACGATTCTATAGAGAGTTTGTTGTAGGGGACCATGTGATGTTATGAGTATGTCCTATGAAGGGGATAATTCGATTTGGGAAGAAAGGGAAATTAGCGTCGAGATATGTAGTGCCATTTCCTATCATTGAGAGAATAGGGCCAGTGGCATATAAATTGGGATTACCGAAGCACTTGCATCAAATACATGACGTATTCCACATTCCTTTGCTTCAACAATATCTTTGGGATGAGTTAGCCCACACTCACATTGCGCTAAAGGAGGTGGAACTACAACTAGATAGTTCATATGAGGAAAGATCGGTGGCTATCCTAAATCATAGCGAGAGGAGACCGAGGTCGAAGGTAGTGCCACTTGTGCGTGTTCAGTGGGAGCAACACAATGTCGAGGAGTCTAATTAGGAGCACGAGGATGAGATGTACAAGAACTATCCACGTCTCTTCTTGCTAGGTATATATTTACTTTTTCAAATTTCGGGACGAAATTCCGTTGTAAAGGGGGAAAGTATCTAATACCCCGTATTTTTATGATTTTTAAATAATGACTAATTTAATTTAATTTGAGAATTAATTCAGAATTAATCCGATTTAAAATAGATATTAACTAGTGAGTTAATGGTTACTATATATTGATGTGTATTATGTTGAATATTAATGAGTGAATAAAGTAATATATGATTATGAAATTAGTATAATTATCACGAGTGAAAAATACGACAATTAAGAAAATTAAGTCGGGACGCGCAGGTGAGTAGTGTCAAGACTAATTTAAAGGAATTATGAAGTAAATTAAGTATAAGTATTCCAGATAGTCATTTTCGGTGCGCCAACTTGTTCGAAAGGGTTGAGATAGTTAGAAAAGTCTTCCCGGGAGTTTAGTTTCGGTCCTGGGCCAGTTTTAGGCCAAAACGGCATCTCGAGAGGGCGTTTTGGTCATTTTAATTTTTGGGTAATTACTATGCACGAAAATTAAAGATAGAATATATCTTCTGCGTAATTCGAATTAGGGTTTTTATTCACATGTTTAATGGGAGAGCCACAGAGGGTAAGGGAGAAACAAACCCAAGGAACTAAGTCCTCGAACCACTACCTTGCAACACCAGGACCACCACTGTGTATATCGAAGAACGAGGAACACACCAATACCACCTACATCAGCGGATCAGACCATCATAATTAAAGAAAGTGTTTAATACTTGCATCCTTTTAACAATAATTTTTCTCATGTTAGAGAAGGTATTAAACTCATTATTTAGAATTGAATTGGATGGATTTACATAATTTAAATCATATGTTAGTACTAATTTTGAACCAAGATTGAATCCTTATACATGTAGAATAGGAATTTCGTAATTTTAATGTAATATGATAAACGAATCTCAGCTGGATTTGAAGATTGTGCATGAAATTAAATAACTAGGGTTTCTTATTGGTTAATTGGGATCTCAAAATTTATTACTGATTGATAATGATTTGAGGATATTAGGATGTTAGAAATTGAGTATACATGATGGATTATCAATTACTATAGTTGTATTGGATTTTGGGTAAACTCTGTAGAGGATTGGGGGTTTAAGAATGGTGCAAATGGACTTTTTGGGGTTAGGGAAGAAACTGGTATAACTCGTTCGAATGACCTGGGGATGTCATTCGAAGGACCTCGTTCGAATAAGATTAAGAATGAAAATTCAGAGTTCAGTTCGTTCGAAGTTAGTTCGAATGACCACATTCGAACGATAATCTCGGCGCTTCTAACGAGATTTTAGAACTGGAAATTTTTCTCGACTTGGATTCAAACGATACGTCTTAGCTAATTCGAGAGAGAGGGATTTTCCTACGATAATTACTACCATAGAGTAAAAGTGAGGGACTTGGGTAAACTACTAGGAAATACTCACATAGTTGAATCATTGTTGCGGAAGGTGCGATGGAGAGAATAAATCGTAAGCTATAGTATACCAAAAGTTTTAGAGAAGAAAATATTATATATGAACCTACGTTTGGGTTGTGTGTGTCCTTAATTATATTAACTAAGTGTAAACCT
Source organism: Sambucus nigra (assembly GCA_949130495.1). Taxonomy (NCBI): domain Eukaryota; kingdom Viridiplantae; phylum Streptophyta; class Magnoliopsida; order Dipsacales; family Adoxaceae; genus Sambucus; species Sambucus nigra. Next base: position 208,533,432 of record OX422222.1, read on the forward strand.
GTCCGATGCGCGGGATAGACAGTTATGATAGTCATTTCGCATGTAAAGTGTTTACTTTGGGTCATCTATATTATTCTCTTTGTAGTAATAAATAATAAGAAGCAACATTTTGTAGCGTTATATATTATTATAATTCTCACGACAAATGTTTGTGTTATAACATTTGTTTCCTTCCAAACAAAGAAAATTCTCCAAGGGTTCATTGAGAGCCAAAATTTATTAGAGACTTACGGTTCATATAATTAAAATAAGAAAATCGATCTTATTACTTTATCAACAAATTATCTTTAAAAAAATCAAATTTTAAACTCACAATAAAAAAAAACACCCGAAATCCAAATTCCACCACTCACCACAAAACACCATACACATAAACCACACCCCATAATCACAAACTTAGTACCCGCAAAAACCATAGTCAACACAAACAGAAACTGAACATTAACAACAAAATTTGAGAGGTTTGTGCCCATATAAGAAGCACTTAAATAGTTTTTAGTAAAACTAAGTATTTAAATAGATAGAGAGAGAAGATTAAATGGATTAAATCATCCCAAGAGGCAAACAAAAACATGGAACATAAAAATAAGTAAGTATTTAACGAGATAGATAAAGAAGTTGAAATGGATCATTCAACGGATTAAAGCATCCTAAGAGACAAAATAAGAGGCCCACCTAGATTGCTTAAAGGAACTTAATGCTCCTAACCGTCTGAATTTCATGGTTAAAAGTTTTTATTTTTATTAAAATTTACATAGAGAACCAACTCATAATCGATCTATAATATTGGATCTCTCTCTCTCTCTTAACCCAAGACCCAACAATGATTTACGAAAGAAGAAAATTTAATAGAAAGAAGAATGACCTTAACTAAATATGAAATGGAGTTAACAGAGCAAAACATATAATTGCACTTAAATTGGGACATAAAAATATTTTGTGAATAAAATAATTTAAAAATGAGTTCCAACTCAATATTGAATTTATCTATCAACATCATATTCAATCCCAGTGCAATTTAGTATTGCCTTTTATCAAATTAATTGTGTGCACAATTTCCCCATGTAATAGATCTTGAACCGATAATGTCAAATAATGTACATAATACCCACCTCTAGCAACTGCTTCAACCTCTTGGGTGTTGAGAATTCCATCCCCTATTTTTATCCTCGTGATGAACAAATTGATGGTTCCCCCTCCTACGAAAAAGTTTCAAAAAGGGAAACCCGCTTTCAATTCAATAAAGAAAGGACAATAATGGTGTCTGTGATCTGCCTTTTGGAGTGATACAAATATTCATGTCTCAAGTTTCCTTAATAAATAAAACTATATGGGAAGAAATACAACACCTACCTTTGGGAGAGTTGATCGATTATACCAATGAAGAGAAAAATTGAACCGTGATTTCTCCTTCCTCGAATAAGTTACAATATGGAACTCATCAAACCCTCAAATCCAGGACAAGTGGTGAGTGTTCTTCACACTTTTATTCCCATTTTTTCTTACCGACCCATACTTACTAGATTTATGGAGATGATTCACTGAACTTCTTTAAATCTCATATGAAAATTTGCGTTCTTCCACAAATACAATTGTGTTTCTTCCCCAAGTACAGTTGGCTTCGTAGGTTCATCGAAATAGGCTCCAATGAGAAGAAAAAGACGTTTTTAAAAGGGTCAGACTATCCATCAAATTATTGGGAATGGAAAAAAAGAAACCCTAAGAAAAAGTAGAGAGTGGGGAGATAATACGATGGGGATAGTGGGTAATGGAGGACAGGTAACAAAAAGGTATTTGATTCTCAGAGAGAGGGGAAGAATTATTTATGACGTAGAGGGTAATGTGAAGAGGAATTCTAGGAGACATAAAATAGAGGATATTAACGTCTATCTACGCTCCCGAAAATATACAAAGAGGGGGAATGAAAAGTAATAATAATTGGTTGACACGTGGATAGTCCAATTGAAAAGGAGATATAACTCTTATATAGAATTTTATAATATTAGGATAGATGAGTTGTGTGAATACCTACAGTATGTTTCATTATGTGTATTGACATACCTAACTGCTTGCTATCACAGGAGGTTTTGAAAATGATAGAGGGCAGTGTTATCCTGATGAGCAATTAGGGGGATTTTAGATTTGGCACCTCAGAACATAATACGTCAGTTGGATTGCCATTTGTGAGAATGATGGTATTGAACAGTCATTTGGGTTCGTAGGTATGTGCATAGACTAAAGTCCTAGGACTATGTTCGCCTATAATATGTGTGTTTGATTTTATGGTTCGTGGGAGATTTTCGAACTGATTGTCCTTATTTGAGTACGAGATGTACCATGACTCGATAGTAGAGTATGTATGCATCGCAGCTAAGTCTAGGGGTGTCGTAATAGTATATATATTATAAAGCCATGATTATATGTATATCTACTAGTGATGTTATCTACCGTATGATATTTGTAGATGATTAAGATGATGAAATCCTAAGTACCTTAAGATCTGAATACTTAACTTTAGGGTGATGACCCTTAAACGAATTAATAAATGTTGAAATAATTAATATAAGTATTTGGGAATGCGAGATACTACTTCGAGATATATTTAGTGGTGTAACTCTAGAATCTACTTAAATGAGATTAGGATATTTAGATTGGACAAGATGTACATTAGGCATGCACAATAGTTGAGAGGTGAGAAACCCATGTGAGAGTACGAAAAGCTAACATGCACATATTACTTGCTTTAACGCAAATTTTAAATACTTGCTAAAATATTTCTACAACTCGGGCTCTAACCCATCTCTTGCATATTTTCTTCTCTTGTACTATTTATATCAGGTGTCCAGCCACAGGGACGCCAAGCCTAGATGTTCAGACTGTTTCACGTGATGTAGAAGTTGTGGTAGCTGCAAGTCCTCGTGCTTAGATGCCTTCACTCTCATCTCATTCAGTTCTCTCTATACACTATAATTAATGGGCATGTGTCACCCATCCTAAATTATTTTATTGGAGAGATTGTAATTACTTTATTTTCGTATTTAGTATTTAGTTGGATTCAATATATTAGTTTATGGTTTGAAACTTTGAACTGGAATGTTTTTATCCAGTCATTCTTTTATTTTAGTAGTTGATTCATATCCAATATTTATTTTATTCATGTGTATTGTATTTGGTTTGTGTCTTAATAATTGAAACTTATTAATGATTTATTTTGGGTATAACTTAAAATGGAAAATGTTTTGGCACCGGCTTAATTATTTATTAGGTGACTAATAAGGTTAAATATTTTTGACGGTAATGCTAAGAAGGAACCAACCGGATATTTTGTTTTAAATTTAATAAAGGACTGATCACCCGGTATTTAATTGGCGGGGGTGTCACAGTTGGGTAGTTAGGGGACTATGGGAGATCATTTATTCCATTTTTAGGGTGAAATAGGCGTGCACGGAGTCATTAAGAGAGAAAATGATAGCTTGGGGTTAAGGGGATGTACGTTCCATGTGGAAAATGGTTCCTTTATTCATTTTTTAGGAAATTCTAGGGTTTCCATCTAGTCGAGAGATTGATTTTGTTATTGAGTTAACAATGGACACTCGACCAATAGCTCGTTCGTTGTACCGTATGGCACCAGCCGAGATAAGAGAGCTTAAAGATCAGATTGAGTAGCTTTTTGGGGCAGGGTTTCATCCGTAGGAGTACCTCTCCTTGGGGTGCTCCCGTTCAATTTGTAAAGAAGAACGATTGATCTCTTCGGTTGTTCATCGACTATAAGGATGATACGAAATAAATATTCGTTGACACACATCGACGATTTGGTTGATCAACTTAGGGGAGCCTCCTACTTCTCTAAGATCGATTTAAGATCGGGATATCATCAGTTGTGCATCAGGGAGCAAGATGTTTCTAAGACTACAATTATTTCAAAGATATGATATGGGTTTTATGAGTTTACGGTTATGACTTTTAGGCTAAATGATGATCCAACGGTTTTTTTAGACATGATGAACCAAGTATTCAGAGAATTTTTAGACTAACTTGTAATTATCTTCATTGATAATATTTTGGTTTATTCTTGGACTGAGGAGGATCATGCAAAACATTTGTATATGGTTCTGTAAACACTGTGTGAACACTAATTATATGCAAAGTTCTAGAAATTTAGGATTTGGCTTCGAGCGATACAATTCTTGGGTTGTATTTCCACTAATAATGGAATAACAATGGATCAAAGTAAGGTATCTACGATGAGGGAGTGGGGATAGCCCATGACACTGATCGAGTTTCATAGTTTCTTGGGGTTAGCTGGTTATTACTGTCGATTTATTCGAGGATTTTTTAAGATTGCAGGTCTATTGACAAATATAACATGCAAAAGGTTACCATTAAGATAGGACAACTCTTGTCAGTTAGCTTTTGTCGAGCTAAGGGATAAATTGACTTCGACGGCTGTACTTACATTGCCCACGCTAGGGGTAAAATATCTTGTATTTATCGATGCATCTTTACAAGGAGTTAAGGGTGTACTTTAGTAGGAGGAAAAGGCTATAATGTATGATTCCCATAAGCTTAAGACTCTTGAGAGTAATTATCCTACGTATGACTTGGAGTTAGCAGTGATTGCGTTTGCATTGCAGATATGGAGACATTATCTTCTGGGGGTGAATTTTTATCTTTTCACAGATCATAAGTCATTACAGTATTTGTTCCTACAAGAATATTTGAATATGTGACAGTGCCGATGGCTTGAATTTATGAAAGATTATCAGCTTGAGATACAATATCATCCAAGGAAGGCTAACGTAGTGGAAGATTTGTTGAGTTACAGGCCAGTTGAAGATAAAGATGAGGTGTGGAAGGAAAATTTGAAAAAGCTGGGACAACAGGATTCATTTCCTAAATCCTTTATATCTACTATGACCATCACTCCCCATATTGTTACTAGAGTTGTGAAGGCTCAAGAAGCCAATTCGTTCTACCAAGAGAAATAACGTAAGATTTTAGATAAAGGAGCTGAATCTTATTTTGTGAGATCAGATGGAGGTTTGCACTTTAATTGTAGACTCATTGTTCCTGAAGGTAAAGAGTTATGTCATGCAGTAATGACAGAATCACATAGTTAATGATTTATAGTGCATCCTAAAGTAGATATGATGTACCAGGATATACATCGACAATATTAGTAGAGCGGAATAAAAAGGGGCATTGCTGAATTTGTCTCTAAGTGAACCACGTGTAAGTTGGTGAAGGTGGACCACCAAAAACAAGTCGAACTATTACAGCTGCTAGAGATTCCTATTTGGAAATGGGAGAGCATTTCTATGGATTTTATCACTGGGTTACCTATTTTTAGTGTGGTCATGATTCCACATGGGTCATCGTTGATCGGTTAACCAAAGTATCACATTTTCTTCCAGTGGGGACAAATTATATGACATCGTAGTATGCTCAGTTGTTTATTACCAAGATAGTGTGACTACATGGAGTTTCAATTAATATCATGTTTGGCAGGGAGAAAATTTTTTTGTCTCGCTTTTGGTAATGTTTTTAGGAGGCTATGGGTATGAAATTGCATTTGATTACCGCCTATCATCCATAGACGAACGGGCAGACTGAATGGACGAATCATATGTTATAAGGCATGTTGAGGATGTGTATCTTAGATTTTGAAGGAGTATGGAAATAGTTTCTTTCACTGGTGAAGTTTGCATATAATAACTCCTATCAGTTCACTATAGGCATGGAACCTTTTGAAGCATTGTATGGTAGACCTTGTCATTCTCTTGTATGTTAATTAGAGGTGGGGGATAATAAACTCCTTGTATCACAGGTCGTTCAAAGACTTGTTCCAAGATATTAAAGGTTCATTGACTATGATCGTGTATGTCTCTGTTTGTTTGTGTTAGTATATATAATAATTGTATAATGTGTTTCAGGCTCAAGTAGAAAAAATGAGAGCACGTGATCAAGCAAAGATAGTGAAGAAGATCGCGATGGTAAGACAAAGATTGGAAGAAAAAAGGGCTGCAGTTGCTGCTCAGAAAAATAGCGATGCAGAAAAAACTGTTGCTCGGGCAGAATATATTCGCTTAACAGGTCGTATTCCATCTCCAAATAGGTTGAATTCTGCTGAAAATTTCCATTCAAAAAAATTATAAATCGAACTTATTAGTTAAAGTGTAAGATTTGAGGTCTTTTGTACTGAACTTATTACTTAAATGTTTCTGTTAATGTATATCAACAAAGCATTTTCTTTGCCAAACAGGTCTTTTGTGCATAGACATGCCTATAGTAAGTATAGAAACATATAATTTATTAGTGGTATCTTATGGGAACTACTATATTGGCACACTCATTTATTTTTTCACTTTATGATTTAATTTAAATTTTGTTGTGTCGTCAATTAATTTTGATGAGAAATTTGTATCATCATTTTGTAAATGTGAGTGTCAATAGTTTGGACACCTCCACTAAGCACGGACAATCCATTCTAGGTAATACACCTCTTAATAGCACAAAATTGCAGGGTACTACGTGCACATTAGGTGAAAGGATAATTTCTTAGGCCTATTTAGGCGACAAAGGAAGGCTATGTATAGATATCCTCCCCTCATGAAATCAACTTCTATTGTGGTAGTTGTCCTGATAGTTGTGACACCCCGCCTAATTAAATACTGGGCAATCACTCCTTTATTAAATTAAAATCAAGGTGAACAGTTGGTTCATTCTTAGCATCACGGTCGAAAAATACTTTTCCAATTTAAACACCCTAAATAATTAAGCTAAGTGTCAAAACCATTTTTAGATTTTACTTTCCAAATTTTATTTTATATAAACCAACATTTAAATCTTTACATTATTCATAATTAAAGAATCACGCAACAACCGTACTGGAACAAACCATCCAATAATTAAACATTCAACGAAATGAATCCAACATTTAATACTCAAATGAAAACATCCTGACAATAATAAATCCCAAAGAATAAAATACTGGAAATAAATGAATCACAATGTCCAATAAAACAACTGGATAATGGAAACAGGCGACACATGCCCAACTGAATAAATATGATAAGAGTGGAATCAAATAAATGAAGTCGTCTAAGCAAGAGACCTGCAACTCCCACCTAAGCTGCAGCACGTTCCTTCCAAAGGATCCTATGCAAGACGCCCCTGTGGCTGGGCACCTGTAATATATGCATATATACAAGAGAGAGAGAAGAAATAGAGACGGGTCAGAGCCCGATAGTGTAAATGATTTAAAATTTGTTTAGCAAGTATTTAAAATGTTTATAGGCCAATGCAACAACATATTAGTGCGACACTCTCTTGAGAAATTCTCACATCTCTTCTAATGTGCACACCTATCGCACTAACCTTCCCAACGGTTTAACTCATCTTATCTTAGGTTACTCGTAAGGTTTAAACTAAACAATTCAACTGTTTAAGAAGTAAATTTCATTTAGCGACAAAGCTCTCATTTTTTACTTTATTTATTAACAAAGTTTTCCAAAAATATACTATACTTTCGAAACAGGTATTTCTCAATTGAAATCGTTACTCATCTCTTACTTACCATAAACACAATAGGAAATTCCAAATTTCAGAAATTCATATATATATTAAATACTCGCATAATATATATATATTCTATCAGCACCCCACATAAAACTTATGGTGCGGGCATACTCTGCTATCCAAACCCCATATCAATCGTACTAAGGGAAATACAAGTTCGGAATCACTCTTGAACTGTAATGACACAAACAAAAACAATATTGAGGCGAAGTATAGTATCCAAGTCCAAGAGGTCAGTACATACCCTCACGTCTCTTAGGACCATCCGACTATCGATTCGATAGCCTGTACCTAGGATTTCTATCTTCTAGGGTACGAGTCAATATCCCCCATGAAGGCCCATTCGAGATAAGACTGTCCCAGCGCGATAACCTCAGGGATAGCAAGTAGCGCGGGCATGATTTCCACACGTATATAATATATGCATACACACAGTCATATAAATATACTACTTTTTGCCATATCAAATTTAGGTTCATCTCATAACCCATAATCACGACATTTATCCATTTTTTCACATTATTAGTTATCGCGTATAGCGGTTCGTCTCTAACTTTAATTTGAGGGATTATTCCAACTCACTACGTAACACTCATGAACTCTATCCTCCCAAGTGTAGAATTCAGTAGGTACTCATCTATTTTCCAACGTAGCTATTTTACGCGTCTCTCCCTTAAATACACAACCCCATCGTCCCTTATGTGTAAGCATCCCAAAAATGTAAATTTCGTCTTAGATTAAAGGTCTCATAGTTGTTAATAAGTCCTACTGGTCTCCTTTATCTTCCAAAGTATTTTAATAAGGGTGCCCAAAGGTTTTCACTCATTTAATTTGAATTTAGCAATTTCAAAGGGGAAATATGAGTCTTCCAGGAAGGGTCGATCGATCGAGGTCTGGGGCTCGATCGATCGAACCTTCGATCGATCGAAGCTCTAGGCTCAATCGATCGATCAAGCATGTATGGCGATTTCTGCAGGAAACCAGTTACGGGTTCTAACATACAACCTCATCCAAATCCATATTTTTCATTACCAATCACCCAAAAATTCATACTACAATCAGTATACACCAATATTATACACCTTTCACGTAAAGCATGCAATTTTCCATCAATAATCATAGAATAATAGGCCAAAACTCATATAAAACTCAAGAACCCTAGAATTTCTTAAACATGGTTCTAATCAGTCTTTTCCCAGAAATTTTTACTCCCAATTCATCATAAATTCGTCGTTAAGCCTCTACATGTGAAGAGGTTTCCAGATTATCATTCAAATCATTACAACATGCGATTTTCCTATCTCCGACATGAATTTTGTTCTACCAAACTCATCCTAATCACCCTAGACTAACATGAACGATGCATTAACGAAAATAAGCAAGATAAATACTTGCCTAGAAATTTCATAGTTCTGATTTGATGACGAATTTGGTGTGATTGCGTTCCCCGTCGCGCGATCTACGCGTTGGTGGTGGCGGCGGTGCAATCGGGTGACTTTTTGGCTTGGGATTGCTTGGAAAGCTTTCTACTTCCCTCTCCTATGGCCGCTCTAAGGTTTTGAGTCTGATAACCCTAAAGGAATCTTCTAAATGGCTGATATAGCCTAATAATTTTCGTGGGTTTAATTACCCAAAAATGCAAAATGTCCAAAATGTCCTCCCGGGGCGTTAAATAGGCCTAAAAACGCCCCGAGACCCAAGCTAAACCCCCGAGTACACTTTTCTGATTATCTCGACCCTTATGGACACGTTGGCGCACTCAAAACGACCATACGGATAACTTAAAAATAGTCCACTTTTATTAATCAATATTTAGTCCCGACGCGACACGGGCGCGTCCCGACTCAAATTTCTAAAACAGTTATTTTATTCACTCTCGACATTTAAGAGAACCAATATTATATTACTTTACTCATTAGTAATATTCAACAACAAGTTTTCCATAATTACTAACACACATCACGTTAATAATTATAAAGTGATTAATTTCTGGATTTATATTAAATTAATATCTCATTAAATTTAAAAAAAACCCAAATTAATAAAGCATAAAAATACGGGGTATTACATACTTCCCCCCTAATAACGGAATTTCGTCCCAAAATTCGAAAAATAAGGCATACTTGGTAAGAATAACTCTGGGTATCTCTCGCGCATATTTGCCTCACGCTCCCAAGTGGATTCCTCCACATTGTGATGCTCCCACTGGACCCGTACAAGTGGAACTACCTTCGACCTCAATCTCCTCTCGCTACGGTCTAGGATAGCCACCGGTCTCTCCTCGTAAGAGCTATCAGGATGTAAGTCTATTTCCTCTATCGCGATGTGGGTGTGAGCCATGTCATCCCGAAGATATCGTCTCAATGACGAGATGTGGAATACATCATGGATGCGATGCAAATGCTCTGGCAGACCCAGTCTGTATGCCACCGGCCCAATCCTCTCAATAATGGGGAATGATCCCACGTACCTCGGGGCCAATTTCCCTTTCTTCCCGAACCTCATCACTCCTTTCATAGGAGATACACATAGTAACACTTGGTCCCCCACATTAAACTCTCGAAAGAACCGTTTCGCATCGGCGTAGCTTTTCTGCCTGTCCTAGGCTACTCGAATACGACCCCTGATCATCTCAATCCTCGCGGAGGTTTCCTGAATCACCTCTAGTCCTAGCAACTTGTTATCCTCCACCGCTAGCCAACAAGTTGGGGAACGACACGGTCTGCCATACAAAGCCTCTAATGGAGCCATGCCAATGGTGAACTGATAAGAGTTATTATAAGCGAACTCTACCAGGGAAAGATGTGTCTCCCAACCTCCTCCAAAATCAAGAACACACATGCGTAGCATATCCTCCAACATCTGATTAGTACGCTCTGTCTGTCCATCTGTTTGCAGGTGATAAGCTGAACTCAACCTCAACTCTGTACCCATAGCCTCCTGAAAGCTCTCCCAGAAATGCGAAACAAAAATGTTATCTCTATCTGACACAATATTCAGGGGCACCCCATGTAATCTGACAATCTCAGCAATGAACAACTGAGCAAACTGACCCGTGGTATAGTCTGTCCGCACCAGCAGAAAGTGAGTCACCTTGGTCAAACGGTCTACAATCACCCAGATAGAGTCGTAGCCCCGCTGTGATGTAGGCAACCTTGTAATAAAGTCCATGGAAATACTCTACCACTTCCATGCGGGTATTTCCAATGGTTGAAGCAACCCTGTCGGTCTCTGATGGTCCACCTTTACCAGCAGGCAGGTAGCACACTTGGACCGAACTCAGCAATATCCTTCTTCATCCCACTCCACCAGTATTGTCTCCTCATATCCTGGTACATCTTATCTCCTCTAGGATGTACCGAAAATCGGGACCCGTGAGACTGGGTCATTATTGCATGACATAATTCTGATCCTTCTGGGACCACTAATCTCCCATTAAACCTCTAACCCCCATCAGAACTAACAGAATAGGACTCAGCACCCTCAGCTAAAATTTGTACAATCTGGTCCTGGAAAAACGGGTCTGTGGTCTATGCATGTATCACCCTCGTAACAATCTCGGGGGTAACTGTCATGACAGATACGAAAGAACGGTCTACTGCATCCTCGTGACCCAACTCTTTCCACTTTGCTTTCTAGATGTCTACTACATCACCTACCGATCTATGGCTCAACGCATCAGCAACTATGTTGGCCTTCCCTGGATGATACTATATGTCGAATTGATAGTCCTTCACAAACTCTAACCATCTGCGCTGATGCATATTCAGCTCTCGCTAAGTGAACAGGTACTGCAGTGACTTGTGGTCTGTGAACAAGCGAAACTTCTCCCCCAATAAATAGTGCCTCCATATCCTCAATGCAAAAATGAACGCTGCTAACTCCAGGTCGTGGGTGGGGTAATTCTTCTCATGTGGCTTAAGCTTATGGGAGGCAAAAGCTATAGCCTTCTCCTCCTACTGAAGCACTCCCCTAAGTCCCCGTAAAGAGGCATCGGTGTAGACCAGGTACTCCACACCCGGCTTAGGTAAAGCAAGAACTGGTGCTGAAGTAAGCTTGTCTTTCAGCTCATCGAAAGCCAATTGACAAGAATCATCCCAAACATATGGTACCCCTTTGCGAGTCAGGTTCGTCAATGGAGCCACTATTTTGGTGAATCCCCGAATGAATCTCCTGTAGTATCCGGCTAACCCCAAGAAACTGCGCACTTCTGTCGGTGTTGTGGGATATCCCCACTCCCTCACCGCTGACACTTTATTCGGGTCGACTGCTATCCCCTGCTCAGAAACAACATGACCCAAGAACTGTACTTCTTGCAACAAGAATCCGCACTTCTCGTACTTAGCATATAGCTGATGCTCTCGCAGAGTCTGAAGAACCTGTCTCAAATGCTCGGCATGCTCCTCCTCGGAGTGTGAATATATCAAGATGTCATCTATGAAGACGATGACAAACTGATCCAAGAACTCTCTGAACACTCGGTTCATTAAGTCCATGAACATGGATGGAGCATTTGTGAGGCCAAATGGTATCACCCTGAACTCATAGGACCCATATCTAGTTAAGAAGGCAGTCTTTGAAACATCCTGCTCCCTAATATGTAACTGATGGTACCCTGATCTCAGATCTATCTTTGAAAAGAAAGTCGCTCCCCTCAGCTGGTCGAACAAATCATCGAATCGAGACAACGGATACTTATTTCGTATTGTGACCTTGTTCAGCTCCCGATAGTCCACACACAGCCTCAGTGAACCATATCTCTTTTTCACAAACAAAACTGGAGCGCCCTAAGGTGAGGTACTTCTGCGAATGAAGCCCTGACCTAACAGATGCTCTATCTGATCTCGTAACTCTCGCATCTCCGCCAGAGCCATACGGTATGGAGCGCGTGCTATCGGTCTAGTATCCGGTAATAAATCTATGACAAAGTCTATCTCTCTACTGGGGGGTAGGCCTGGTATCTCCTTAAACACATCGAAATACTCATGGACAACTGGGATCGAGTCTAAGGGAATCACAACCTCCTTAGAGGTATCCTCCTCTATGTAATACAAATGAGCGGTCGAGCCTCCCTCTGGGCGAGGCATCGCCTCTACAAACATCTCTTGCCCCGGAATGAAAAGATAATACTGCCACCAAAATAATCTATCATGGCCCTGTAAGCAGCGAGCCAATCTATACCGATAATAACGTCAATGCTCATGAATATCTAAGACTAAAATGTCTGCAGGCAATACCAAGCTACCAATCTCTACCCCCACACCCCGACATATAAAGAAAATAAGCGAGCCACTCCCCAGTGGTGAGTCTACACACGTCACAGTGCTCTCTGCTGTGGCTAATAACCCTAAGGACTTCGCAAAATGAGTGTCTATAAAATAGTGCGTCGCCCCAGTATCAAATAAAACTCGACCCATAGTACCATAGATAGGAAACATACCCTCAATTGCGGGTGGTGTCGGTGGAGCTGCTGCCTGGTGGACGTTATAGACACGTCCATACTGTAACTCCCCCTGTTGCACTGGAGCTGCTAGAATGGCTGGTAGGGTTGGCACTTGGGCTGGCGCTGGGAGGGCAGCTGGAAAAAGTGGCCTTTGTAGCTCATTACGAGCACCCTGCTACTGTGGGGCCCTATCACCCTCTGGGAAATCCTGGAGCTTATGGACATGCTTACCCAACATAAAACATCGGCCTCTGAAGTTACCTCCCCGCTAACCCTGCTGACCACGGCCCTGCTGGCCATTACCACCCCGCCACTGGCCCTGTTGGCCCTGGTGAAAACGCTGTTGGCCCTGCTGCTGACCCTGCTGCTGTCGGTGTTGGCCTTGTTGTCCCTGCTGATTAGGTTAGCCCTGCTGACCCTGACTATAACCCCCAAATCCCTACCTGGGATCACCTGATCGGAAGCGCTTGGCAGGGTCACCCTGATGGGAACTTTGCTCATGCTGACGAGTCTGTCCGTGGGATGTCGGTGCTCCACCAGCGCCACTACCCCCTGTCCTGCCCTGCTGGCCGGACTCTCCTGCTCACTTGCTTCCCTGCAGATGGAAGAGGTGATCCTAGAAATGTAGTAAGGCAACATTGAGTAATTCTGTAAAGGTACTCAGAGACAAATTCCCTATAAGATGCTGACGGATCCTCCAAGCTAACCCGTCCATAAACAGCATTCATTATCTTCTTACCCTCAGTAGGTGCCTCATCTGGCACTATGGTGAGAAGTCTCGTGAACTCCTCCTCATACTCAGCAATGGTATAATTATCCTGCTTCAAGTTCAGTAACTTCCGCCTCATCTCAATCTGCACGGCGGGTGAAAAATATTTGCCATCAAACCGCCCCCAGAATACCTGAATCGGAATAATATCCCTCTCCTCCAAGGTGGTGGTGGATTCCCACCACTGCAAAGCGGCCCCCACTAGCTTAAAGGAAGCCAACAACTGTCTCTGCACGTCCGTGCACTCATATATACGAAGATGCCGCTGGATATCTTTCTTCCATTGGCTGACGATGATGATATATGAACTACCCGAGCACTCAGGGGGATGCGCCTTCTGAAAGGCATCCCTAACCCGCTCCCATGCAGATGGAAGCTGTGCATGTACTGGCGCCACTGCCTGAATCTGGGGTGGAGCATGTTGTACCACCGCTAGCGCGGCATTCACCGCCTGAGCAACTATAGCGGCTACCTCGTTAGCATTCATCGTACCCTATGCCGGAGCTGTTGGCTGCTCGGCTGGGGCATGCCTATCCTTTGGTGCACGTCTCATAGGCATCTGAAATGTGAAGAAATTTATTAGTCTACAGTTATCATCAAATCTCAAATAGCTTAAGACGTAAACGTAAAAGCAAGAGTACAACAATCCTAAAATAGGGCTCTATAGCAAAATATTAAGCTGAAAGCGAAATAAGCCGTACAAATCCTAAGGACACTAGAACCTGATGCTCTGATACCACCTGTGAAACCCCACCTAATTAAATACCGGGCGATCACTCCTTTATTAAATTAAAATCAAGGTGAATAGTTGGTTCATTATTAGCATCACTGTCGAAAAATACTTTTCCAATTTAAACACCCTAAATAATTAAGCTAAGTGTCAAAACCATTTTTAGACTTTACTTTCCAAATTTTATTTTATATAAACCAACATTTAAATATTTAGATTATTCATAATTAAAGAATCACGCAACAACCATACTGGAACAAACCATCCAATAATTAAACATTCAACTAAATGAATCCAACATTTAATACTCAAATGAAAATATCCTGACAATAATAAATCCCAAAGAATAAAATACTGGAAATAAATGAATCACAATGTCCAATAAAACAACTGGATAATGGAAACGGGCAACACATGCCCAACTGAATAAATATGATAAGAGTGGAATCAAATAAATGAAGTCGTGGCCTGCAACTCTCACCTAAGCTGCAGCATGTTCCTTCCAAAGGATCCTATGCAAGATGCCCCTGTGGCTCGGCACCTTTAATATATACATATACACAAGAGAGAGAGAAGAAATAGAGACGGGTCAGAGCCCGATAGTGTAAATGATTTAAAATTTGTTTAGCAAGTATTTAAAATGTTTACAGGCCAATGCAACAACATATTAGTGCGACACTCTCTTGAGAAATTCTCACCTCTCTTCTAATGTGCACACCTATCGCACTAACCTTCCCAATGGTTTAACTCATCTTATCTTAGGTTACTCGTAAGGTTTAAACTAAACAATTCAACTGTTTAA
Source organism: Sambucus nigra (assembly GCA_949130495.1). Classification (NCBI taxonomy): domain Eukaryota; kingdom Viridiplantae; phylum Streptophyta; class Magnoliopsida; order Dipsacales; family Adoxaceae; genus Sambucus; species Sambucus nigra. Next base: position 208,548,754 of record OX422222.1, read on the forward strand.
GAAGTAAATTTCATTTAGCGACAAAGCTCTCATTTTTTACTTTATTTATTAACAAAGTTTTCCTGAAATATACTATACTTTCGAAACATGTATTTCTCAATTGAAATCGTTACTCATCTCTTACTTACCATAAACACAGTAGAAAATTATAAATTTTAGAAATTCATATATATATATATTAAATACTCGCATAATATATATATTCTATCAGCACCCCACATAAAAATTATGGTGCGGGCATACTCTGCTATCCAAACCCCGTATCAATTGTACTAAGGGAAATACAAGTTCAGAATCACTCTCGAACTGTAATAACACAAACAAAAACAATATTGAGGCGAAGCATAGTATCCAAGTCCAAGAGGTCAGTACATACCCTCACGTCTCTTAGGACCGTCCGACTATCGATTCGATAGCCCGTACCTAGGATTCCTATCTGCTAGGGTACGAGTCAATATCCCCCATGAAGGCCCATTCGAGATAGGACTGTCCCAGCGCGGTAACCTCAAGGATAGCAAGTAGCGCGGTCATGATTTCCACACGTATATAATATATGCATACACACAGTCATATAAATATACTACTTTTTTCCATATCAAATTTAGGTTCATCTCATAACCCATAATCACGACATTTATCCTTATTTTCACATTATTAGTTATCGCGTATAATGGTTTGTCTCTAACTTTAATTTGAGGGATTATTCCAACTCACTACGTAACACTCATGAACTCTATCCTCCCAAGTGTAGAATTCAGTACGTACTCATCTATTTTACAACGTAGCTATTTTACGCGTCTCGCCCTTAAATACACAACCCCATCGTCCCTTATGTGTAAGCATCCCAAAATGTAAATTTCGTCTTATATTAAAGGTCTTATAGTTGTTAATAAGTCCTACTGGTCTCCTTTATCTTCTAAAGTATTTTAATAAAGGTGCCCAAAGGTTTTCACTCATTTAATTTGAATTTAACAATTTCAAAGGGGAAATATGAGTCTGCCAGGAGGGGTCGATCGATCGAGGTCTGGGGCTCGATCGATCGAACCTTCGATCGATCGAAGCTCTAGGCTCGATCGATCGATGAAGCAGGTATGGTGAATTCTGCAGGAAACCAGTTACGGGTTCTAACACATAACCTCATCCAAATCCAGATATTTCATTCCCAATCGCCCAAAAATTCGTACTACAATCAGTATACACCCACATTATACATCTTTCACGTAAAGCATGCAATTTTCCATCAATAATCATAGAATAATGGGCCAAAACTCATATAAAACTCAAGAACCCTAGAATTTCTTAAACATGGTTCTAATCAACCTTTTCCCAGAAATTTTTACTCCTAATTCATCAGAAATTCGTGGTTAAGCCTCTACATGTGAAGGGGTTTCCAGATTATCATTCAAATCATTACTACATGCGATTTTCCTATCTCCGACATGAATTTTCTTCTACCAAACTCATCCTAATCACCCTAGACTAACATGGATGGACCATCAAGATATTCTACAATACCCATGAATACTAACACAAATAGATTTTGTGAGAATCCAACACAATTAGAATCTTAATCCATGCTTTGGGACCCAAATCCTTGTCAATTAAAGTTGATCAGCAAATAGCCAACAAAACCAAAGATCTACACAAAACACCAACTTCTTTAGATATGAAAAAATTGATTTGAGAATTAATGAATGGAATATAAAAGCTCCTCTAACACTAAGTTTTCATGTAATGAATGATATTATTTCAATTAGTGAAAAGGCATCGGATCGTCTAGATCTTGTAACACCCCGTCCTCTCGGGGAGAGCGAATGGAGCGCCACTCATCGATAAAATTAAACTAATCCACAATCACAAGGTATAGAGCATCTAAATCCCACAACAATAAGAGAGGAAACCACTAATCTCAAATCTCTTCAAATAAATACAACAAATCTCTCAAATAAACACAACATCTAACTCGAATAAAAATACAAATCTCCAAAGCTCTATACATCAAAATAATACAAATATTTCCCAAACAATCCTCGCTAAAATCAATCTCCATAGCGCCCCAAAATCCGCGCTAACCTGCCACTAAAAGAAAATATGGGGAAGTACACAATACAACAAGAAAGATGCTCAACAAATATATTAACGATGAACAAAGCGTAACAACACGAGTACGAATATTCAAATAAAAATGCAAATCTCAAAGAATTTATCAATATAATTTCTCAACAACACTTTAACTTGGTCACCAGGCCTCACCCCATTCGCATATGCTTTATCAAGCCATAGCCGGGAATAGGTATTTTGGCGGGTACTCAACATCCGTGCCATATTCAAATCTCATGAGAACGTGCTCAACAATAATATAGTGATACCACATGAATCAAAATAATTTCAACAATTATTTTCCAGATTTCAATGAATTTATCAATTCAAATATGAGTTCAATTAACAAGAATTCAAAGAGAATGACACTCGCGAGATTTAAGGAGCATATTGTGTAAAACCCCATACCTCAAACCATGATGAGAAACCAATGATCACATCCTCAAGATCAACACAAAAGATCTACAAAATATCCTCCAAGAACCTCTAAAAAAAATAGCCCAAGAACACCTCTAATCTAAGGTTGGAACTCACAAATCTCAAGGGCCAAAATATATATAAAAAGAAGAGGAATATAAAATATATTTGCTGCCAAAATTTGTGCCAAAAGTATGTTAAAAGGGTTGCCCATGACTCGTTTTTATAATGCAAAGAAATGAAGAGTTGAAATCCAAAAGAATCTTTTAAATAAGGCAAAGAAATGAAGAGTTGGAAGTCAAAACAACTCCAAGAGTTAAAAACATTTAAAAATGATTTTAAAATCCGTTTTAACTCCGTTTTCGAAACCGTGTGAAATTTTCGCCTTTAAAAATAATATCCAACATATTTGAGCAATAAAAATAATTTTATCAAAAACTTTATTTTCCTCCATTTTCCAGAAATTAATTAAAATAGCCCAAAATTATGCGGGTTGTTATAGATCTCCTCTCTTGAATGGATACATAAAGACAAAATTAAAATAAATCCATAAGTTTGAAGTCATCAAAAGCATAATCACAGTCACACATATCACTTTCTTCCACACTAACCCCAAAAAGAAATTTATGACAATAAATGTAGAATAAAATCAATGAATAAAGCTACCAAGATCACAATCATACCCTCACTGGTATTAGCACTCGATGAAACAATGTCTACAAAATCGACAACATTTTGATGACTAGGGTGTGGAGGAGGTTGATTGGACTCTCTCACAAATCGTTGCACAGGTGTTACTCTTTCATCTATACCATGCATGAAATGAATCAACATAATACTAATTAAATATATACTTAAAATAACATTGATATCCCTACTTAACTAAAATTATTTGTATGTTGTCAATTAATATGTTTCCAAATATGAAGATCGTACCCTCATAGTTGTTAACATCAAAAGGGATATCGTCGGAAGCGTCGTTCATATTTGGATTAGTTTAACTAGAATGAAGACGCATGAATTACCTAGTGAATCCTTACCGCGTAAAAGATCATGGGGAGCGTGCACGACCGGAACCTAATACAATAAAATAAAAACTTACATTAGCTATGGAGATATGTATGCAATATCTACCAGTGCACACCCAATGTTTATGCGATGCATATTAATATCAAAAGGATGGAAACAAAATAAATCATAAACAAAATATTGTCTTAGACCAGTCAAATAAAAACCATAATGTTGCACTGATGCCTTGAAATAGTACTCTTTCATGGAGGCAGACTCTAGCTGCAGCAGAACCGAACAGTAGGATGAATTGAATCGGACTGTATATTAAATTGTCTTTTAGACTTATAGGTTTATAGACAAGGTTTTTGTGTAGAAAAATGATTCATTTAAGAGCACAACAATAATTAAAGGAGAGATCAACTAAGATTTTACATTGGGATCCTATCTTATAAAACTATCATTAAGCGCTGAAAATTCTTACTGCATTTTTTTAATATTTTTGTTTTTCGGGTAAAAATCACTACCAACTTATTCTCTTGTACTAAAAAATTCAGTGACAAGTGCTGAACAAAGTCATACTGACTTAAAATTCCCAGCAAACAAGTATAATTTTTTGCTAAATATAATGCATCCTACACTATATTTTATGCTTCAACAGACTACATTTAAAAGGGAACTTTATGGCACGAAATGACTAATATTATATCCTTAATTTACGGACCTTGGATAATTATATGTGATTTTAACAGTGTTCTCGGAGCTCATGAATGCATGGAAGTTAGGATTCCATACTAAATACCATGTCTTGACTTTATAAAGATGATTGGTGACTGTTAATTCTTTAATATAGATACCTTTGGTATCTTTTTTACTTGGAAGAAAAGTCCTACATCTATGGTGGAGTGAAGTTTAAACAGAGATCAATGTAACCAGGAATGAATTTCCTCTTGGACTAATGTTTCATGCTTTGGTCTTCCCAAATGTGGTTCTCATCACCACCATCTTCCATTTCAAACTTTCAAAATGCATCTCAGTGATCCTAGACCTTTTAAATTCCTTTCTTCTTTTTTTATCAATAACATTTTCTTGATTTGGTTAAGCAAGTTTGGAATCAGACTTCTCGAGTTGGCTACCCTATTTTTGTTCTTCAACAAAAGTTAAAAACTTTGAAAGGAGCTATCAAAAAGTGGATTATAAAAATTTTTGGAATATTCATAGCAGACTTATTAAATACAAAGCTGAATTACTAAAAGTGAAATATGAAATTGACAAATATGTCCCTAATCATGTTAGTCTTTAAAAATTCAGGCCAAAGATAATTTGGTAGAGGCTTTGAATTTTGAAGAACCTTTCTATAGAGTTAAATCTAGATTTAAGTGGAATCAATATAGGGATAAGTGCACTGCATTCTTCAACAAATATGTCAAGCATAGGAGAACAATAAATTCTATCTCTATGATAAAAAAAAGGTGATGTAATTTTGACTGATCCTTCCCAAATCAAAGATCATATTGCTGACTTCTTTTCTTCTATGTGTGACCACAATTCTAATGTATATGACAATGGTCTTATTGAATATGTGATCCCTAACATGGTCACTTCTCAAGAAAATTTGGTGTCGTCTTCTATTCCATCTTATGATGAGATCCATTCTACTATTTTCTCAATGGATCCAAAATCTGATTTTATACCAGGTTAGAAACTAGAGGATTCAGTCCGGAAGAAATAGCAGGTCAGTAGGACCATTTTCGATAAGCAATTAATTGAGCTCAACCTTAATTCCCCTGTCCAAGTGAATTGTAAGAGTTATGATTTGAATTATGGGATCCTTTTCATTATCATAGTTCATGAGTTTTCCGTTAAAAGATAGTTTGTTTCTTCCTCTTTTGTATTCGGTTTTCCTACATATATCAACTATAGTTAAGAATTTGTTTTGTAGTCATTTACTTACATATACAATGTTTTGATTCATTGACAGCAGATATATGTATTCTGTGAGTATTTTTCTTTGGAGGATGATTTATACTATGAACCTATTTGTTGGTATCATAGTTTCATATATTGTGAGTGTGATTTTGTTTTACAATTGGTTTGTAAGTTTGGGGTAAAGGTGATTGCTCTTAATTGCAATGACAATGTTTCTCATAGAGAGATCAAAAGAGCACTCCTTTATTAATTACTTTTTAGTTACTAGTGTTTTAATTCTTGTTTTAGTGATTAAGACACAATCATACCACCACAGTCCTAAAATTGATTAAGAGGCACAATTGAAATTGCTTGTCGAAAAAAGACAAAAATACAGAACGCTTTCATCTTAGAAAACTTTTGAGTTCCCAATCAAGTATATGCAATAGACTATCAATTCATTATTAGAAATATCATTAGTACTAAACTTCCTTATTTATAGACACGTGTGCATTTAAAAAATAAATTTGATGGAGGTAATGAACTCCCAACTACATATGCATTTGCATTTGTTGAGCATCGTCAACCAGACAAAATTAGACTCAATGCATTTAAGCGGAGAACTCAAATGAGTCCATACTGGCATTAAACCTTACTACTCTGTCCAGACAATGTGTTGCGCCTCCTAAACCCTGGTATACGGGATGGAAATGACTCTGGATACAATCCTAAAATTATACGAATTGATCTTAAACCTCACCACTCTGTCCGGACATTATCTATGGATTACCTTGTGGAACAAAAATTCGTTGGTGTGGATTTTCAGACTGGAAATAAACACCATTTCAAATCAAGCAGAAAATAGAAAATTAAACACCAATTTGACAATATCCTCTGTTGTGGATGTTTTGGCAACTACCACGATGAGCAAACAAAAAACAAAAAAAAAATCATTAAATATGTTGTTTCTAATTAGAAGTAAATCATACCCTCATTGGTATCAAAACTCGATGAAATAATGTCCGGAGATTCAGCTACATTTGGATGACTACATCCTGAAGAATGATGATTCCGCTCTACCACAAACTGTTGCACGGGAGCTGCTTTATGACCTATAATAGGTACGAAATGGATTAACACACTACTATTGTAACTAGATTTAACTATACATTGGTATATTTCCTACTTTATTAGATATTTGCATATTGTCAAGTAATTTGATTTAGAAGACAAAGATCATACCCTCATTGTTGTTATCATCAGATGCAATTGTGTTGGTGGAGTAACCAACATTTAGGTCCTTTGATTGAGAAGAGGGGGGCCTGTGGAATCTCCCATTATTCTTTGCCGCGTAGATAATTTCAGAACACGAGCACGGTCAGAACCAGGCATAAATAAATAAGAAACCAACAACATTAGGAGAGGATATATGCATGCAGAAATTATGTAAAACATCAATACACTTTTAACATTTTAGCATATCAAATAATTGAGATAACATCAGCAGCAACAGTAATCGTATCAGTAATGAAAATTATCAAGCATGAAATTGTATCAAATAATTGAGATAACATCAGCAGCAGCAGTAACATCATATCATTCAAAGTAGTTTATAAAAAGTGACAAGGATAATTGACAAACCTAACAAATAGTCGTCACCATCATCTTCACCTTCGCTCAAATAACTTAACCCATCCTCTCTTTTCGATGGGATATACTCTTCTTCCTTATCAACCTCTTTTATTTTCCCCTTTGTCTCACTCTTATTATTATTATTCCTCTTAGAAGAACCCATGTAAAATTTAGCCCCTCTATGCAACCCCATTGCCTTCATTGTTGCTATGTTATCTTGAATCCTATTTATCCTTTTTTTTCTCATATTTTGACATCGTCATTATTATACCTATTAAAGATATACATAAACATGCATCTTAGTTCAATAAAAACATTTCACAAGTGTAATTTATTAAAACTTTCCTATAGATCGAAGTGTCATAATTAAAATAAATTAAAACATTTACTAAGAAGAAAAAATAACTAACACAACCCGTAAAAAATCCTCATCATCTTCATCTCCATTATCCTCGTGAATATCAGCATTGTCATCCTCGGATGACAAGATGTTATCATCTATATCATGTATTCGATTTTCTCCTTGCACATTAGCCATACTAACCTCTATTTCTGGGATATCATCCCTTCGTAATGGAGGACATTCGTCGTATATTTCCACTATTTCATCATCTACAATATTATTCTCAATTTGTTGGTACGGTTCCTCATCACCCATTTCCTCATCCTCCTCTGCTACAGTTTCAGGAATGTCATACTTGTCTCGTGGAGTGTTCTTCACTACAACTTTCCAATCATTTCCCAACTTGATGTCTGTCACATAGAAGACTTGCTCGGCTTGATAAGCTAACACAAAAGGTTGGTCTTTGTACCATGTATTAGCGATATTCAAACTAATGAAATCATACTCATGTTTACGTAATTCACACACCCCCTTCTTTTTCTCAAGGTCCCACCAGTCACACTTGAATAGAACAACACGATTATTTTCTAGGTATTCCAATTCGATAATTTCAACCAACTCACCATAAAAATCAATATCTTTTTGTTCATGTTCGTACATGTGACACCCTGCCTAAAAATTACCGGGTGATCAGTCTTATATACAATTAAATCAGGTTTCTCATTTGGTTCATTTGTAGCATCACTCTCGAAAACTTTTTAAAACATTACTAACCACCTAGTATTCAAAAAGCCGATGTCAAAATTTTAATCTTTTTATTTAACAATCAACAACAAAACATTATTACATAAATACATCCCATGCAATAGTAATATAAATCCATCCACAATATAAAAAGACTGGAATGAAATAATACCGAATAAACCATTGGTTTCAAAATCCAATATAAAGTGCAACCTGAATAAAAGTATGAATACAAGGTCTGACTGTCATAAATGAAATAACTGTGGGGAACATGCCCGAATAAAGTACTTCCCTGCACCCTACAGTAGGAGTGAAGTAACTGAATTGTCTAAGTCCAAATCCTGTAAGCATCCACAAGTGCTACAGCTACGCATCCCTAGAATAAATCATCCTGCTTGGCATCCCTGTGGCTAGACACCTAAAAGGTTTTGGAAAAAGGTTTTGCTATTACGGTTCAGGGCCCAAGTAAAAATCGCTTAAAAACATTTAGCAAGTAATTAAATAACAGTTTAAATGAACAGTTATTAGATACACATGTTAGGTTGCGAACACTCCCTTGAGTTCCTCATCTCTCATCTATAATGCGCACCTAATGTTTTCTACTCAACCCCACCTAGTCAATTCTATCCAATCTAACTAGGCAACCATTATCTAATTAACCCAAATCAAAATAGCTCCTCCGTACTGCCCATACAGTACGCTAGCGAATACCCTTAATAATTAACATCTCTCTTATGTTATAATTAAACCCCAATTACCCTTTCTACGTAGGTTATTGTTAAAAATTTACCATTTAAGTTTCTCTACTTAAACTTTATTTTAGATATTCACTAATTATCTTCCTACTATTCACACATTAGTAGCTTCATCATTATATAAATATACCTTATCTAAGCTCCCCACTAATTACTCTTTAGTAGATTAATCGTTCTTTAGATACATACTATCTCGTCTCTCTACTAGCACACATAAGTAGATTATCCGTGTTGTATATATATTTTACACACCATATATAATATAAGTACACACTCTGCTATTATATCCTTGTATTACACATTAAGTGCTATTGGTTCGTAATGTTACCCCGACCCTAATAGTTATTCCATATGTATTGGTTAGGAATATTACCTTGACCCCAATATTCAGATTACTTTTAGTTTAGATACACACAACTAACTAGTTTAAAATCATAAGTCTGCTACCCATAACTCATAGCGTCCACCCCTATTTCCTCGCAAATACATTTATTAAATATATATCCATTTCTCTTTAATATGGGAAAGGCTTTTCAAATTTTAGGATTAAGTGTTCACATACTTAAGTTAAATACGATTTCACTATCTTTCTCGTCCATTAATTTTACACAGTAGATAACATAACAAGTATATATATACATATATATATATAAAATAAAGGAGGAGGGTTTTTTTTGCCTCCCCCAACTAATGATTAAGATTAAATCTGATAGATTTGGTCTTTATCAACTGAACGTTGAGATTGAATGTGGGAGCTTTAATCTAATGGTTAAATAGGATGCCACGCATGAACTCAGTAAAGTACATTTTTGGCCCATCTTCCTCGATCCTCACCCACATTCGTTTATTCCAATCAGAGCACAATGCTCGAGACACTTTGAGTTTAGCTTTGGTTGAAAGCTAACAGATGAAAGCCCACTCACTTTTCAAAATATTAAAGTGTGGTGATCTCTTTACCTCCATTTGAAACAATAGGCACTGATGTTTGAAAACAGTCCAAAGTGTGTATATATCTATTGAGTTCAAAGGCGGTTTTGGCACGGGTGATGAGGTCGAAGGCGTTGTTTTCGGCTTTTGAGAAGGGATGGAGGAGGTGATCATGGTTGAAGAAGAGGCGGAGGGTGCCGATGGGGGTTGTGGGGGTTTGATGTGAGGGTTTTAATTGTCCTTCCTTTACCAGGTGCATATTTATTTCGTCATTACCTTCCTTTGGGGATAAACTCAAAAGTTTCCTTTCAAATTTTTGGGGCAAGTCTTGAGATCTCTCCTTTTAGGATTTTCTTTTTGATTCAATTTATTTTGTATTGATTTATGTTTACGAATCTTTGAGATTTGATGGTTCCAGATTGCTGACATTGGATGTTCTGAGATTTTGAAATTTATTTTTTTTATTTTTTTATTTCTGGTGTTATTTTTTGATAAAGCTGTTATTTTTACAGCTTCTTTTTGGAATCACATACAAAGTGTTTTTTTAGATCTGATTTTTGGTAATGAATGGGTTTTTTCACACCCAACATGGTGCCTGCATATTTTTTCAGAAATAACGACGGTGCCTCCGGGGTTTTTAAGATCCAATAATGGTGGTCTAACCTTTTTCCAATAATGGCGGACCAAGATCTTATCACTCCCTTATTACCCTCTGACAACGCACAACTCAAACTAACCGTCGACGATCAAATTGAAAACCCATTTGAGTTTTTATTTTCTATTTAGAACGAAATGATGAGATTGGATGTTTTTCTTCCTGTAGCTCTATATTCTCTTCTGTACCAATGCTGATTTTATTAAAAGCATTTTCTTGGTCCGTTTTTCATCAAGAATGACGTGGTTCTGATGCGTAAGGATTACTAATGTTTTTTATTTTCTTTTAATGTTTAAGGTTGAGTTCTCCAAGAAGATCTGGTTTTTTATTTTTAGTTGTTTTTTTGTCAAAGTCTGGAACATCTCGGACCTCTCTTTCTCATTTTACACCGCTGCAAGTCTCTCTCTCTCTCTCTGGGTTTGTCTCTCTACTTTTATATTTTTTTTTGGGGTATCAAACATGGGGAGATGCATATTTATTTTATATCTTTGGCTACCAGAGCATGAAATGACGTTGGGCTATTGGAGTTGGGTTTGGAGAGAATCGGTACTCTCTCTCCCATATAATACCAAACATATATGTCCCCGTTTTCCTTTATTTTAAATCAAGCTACGCTAATTTTATTAAACTTTTCTTGCTTTTTGTTTGTTGATGTAGATAAGGAGCATTTGGGAGGTGCTCATCTTTTTGTTTGATGGTTGAAGAAGTTGAAGAGTTTTTTAGTCGCTCATCGTATTATTTGATGGTTGAAGAAGTTGAAGAGTTTATAAGTTAAGAAAAAACTCAATATTTTATTTGATTCAATCTCACTAGCTATCCCCCATAAACTAATTTCTTTCCATCTCATCATTTTTTTAGTTTGATTGTCGGTAATATTGTATCCCATTTTACTCTCCATATAGGTCATATTTGGTTGTGGACTGACTGAATAGATGAATATGTTGGTTGATGATGTTTAAAGTTCAGAATTAAAATCGTCTGCTTGAGTATTTATATTAATTTTTAATTGGGTATGTGTATGATTGTATTGGGTGTATACATATTCGGTATTTATATTATTAAAAAGATAAAATATAAAAAAGTCCCTCAAATATTTTTAAATACACACTTAGTCCAAGCTTTTTATTTTGTACCAAAAAGTCCATTATTCTTTTAACTTTAAAGGTTCTCACCAGCGACATAGTAAAACTTTTTTCGCATGGTGAAGGACTTTTTGGTGCAAAATAAAAACACTTGGACTAAACGAATATTAAAAAAGTTCGAGAGACTATTTGATATATGCCCCTTATTAAAATGGGCATGAATAGAAAAAAAAATTATTTATTTATTTTACAAAAAGTTGACGTTACATGTATTAAAAAAACAAACTTGACATCATTTTTTTAATAAACAATGGATGAACTTTTAGTATAAACTTTTTTTTTTAAACATTGTTTTTTACAAATTTTCATAAAACTTAACTTTTTAAATAAATGTATTTTTCAAACTTTGTTTTACACTAATTTTATGGAAATAACATTTTTAAAACATTGGATGTTTTTGTAAGTAACTAAGTTGAATTTAATACATTACTAATCTTTTTAGACTGTAATACACGACATGATTAACGTGATTTATAATTTTCACACCACATTAAAAAACTATTTTACATGAAAATGACGAGTAATGTTAGCTGAAAAACTACTTGACATGAAAAAACTATTTAATCGTGACATTGTATTAATGTGAGCTGAAAAACTTTACAAGTCATAATAATTTTTCTTATTTACGAGTCAAGCGGGTCAACCCGTTAATTAATAATTCCGTGTCAGTTCGTATCATGTTGTCGCGTGTCTTATTTTGTCGGACCTAATCACTTTATCGCATCCTGTAATATTTTAATACGATTAATATTCTTGATGACTTTTATTCAATATTTTCTATAACTTCTGATCGACATGATTTAAGTTGATTTTTATTTCATCATATCATCCTCACGGGTATACATTTATCATGAAAACATATTTATCACGGGAATACATTTATCATCATGCTATCGTCACGATTACAAAATATCACGGAAATAAATTTATTGTAGTGCCATCGGCACAGGTACACCCTAGTATATGTATATATATATATATACATATATATATATATACATATATATATATATATGTATATATATATATATATATATATATATATATATATATGTATATGTATATATATATATAACACGTCATCTCCCAGACCCAACTGCGGTGCATACTGTAAAACATATCAAAGGTATACATAAATTTATCAATCATTATATCTATACTAGTACGGCACCCTTAGGCACAGCTGCGGTGCATGCATACTCTGCTATCATGTCCGGATACATCTCTCGTTGTACAAGGGACTATTGGTTCGTCTTCTCTAACGAACCATATATATCAAATCACACATATTGGAGACGAATATAGTTCACATATCCATGGGTCACACACATACCTACGCTCCCACAGTCAGTAGACTTATCGACTCACAAATAAGCCCTTCACAGTCCTATGTTCTTGAGGTACCAAATCTAAAATCACCCTGAAGGCAACACAGGATAAGATTGTCCTCTTTCGAACGCTAACCTCCTGTGATAGCAAGTATGACAGATATGTCATACACATAATAAACAATAATATAGGTACACATTCCACCTATATAAATATAACATCAGCGAGGTATTCACACAACCATATAATAACGATAGGTATTCACTCCACCTATATACATATATAATAACAATAGGGCATACACACATCCCATATCACAAGCCTCATACATAGTGTATTTATATCCCGAATATTTTACGTATTCCATAATTTATAACTTCGCTTATTACCGTACATTCCCGAGTATTTCTCACCACTCGAAGGGTATCCTTTATTCCACATAAAATATCAGAAGGTAAACTCTCTACCCTCTACTGGTCAAAATCCTCGTTCCTCTCGAATTCTTTTCTCTCCAATTATACTTCAATTTAGATTTTTCCTCTCTATTAATCCAAATTAATTTAGCCCTTAAACTTCCCTCGTTGGCTACGTCTAAAACCCAAAATAGGCCCACTGGTGTTTCAATATAATTCTCTTATATTAGAAATTAAATCCCACAAATTAATTCCAAACGATTTCCAAAGGTCCAAAACAAAAAGGAAATTATTGGCCAAAACTCGGCAACCAAATCGATTAGAAAATTTTCTGGCAGATTAAACACCCTGTAGTAAAATATCGATTACTCCCTCTACAGAACTCCAATTGACCTGATTCAAAGCTCATTTGAAAGATAAGACATAGATCTTTACAAGAATGTACGGATATCACTCTAATTCTAAGTACAATTTAAATGGCATACGTTTAAAGTTACGTTAAAAATTTTTGTAGTTACTATGCTGCCAGATCAAAAACCTTATAGTAAAACATCGATTTCTCCCTCTACGGAACTCCGATTGACCTGATTCAAAGATCATTAGAAAGACAAGACAAATAAATTTCCAAAAATGTATGGATGTAACTTTAATTCTAAGTAAGATGAAAATGGAATACGTTTAAAGTTACGTTAAGAATTATGGTAGATTGACATCTTGTGTTCATTAATTAAACCCTAAATCATTCAAGATTCATGTTCTTCAATCAAGAACCCATCAAGATTCAATCTTAATCATCAAATACATAATAATATCAGTTTATCTTCATATAGAGATAAATTTCTGAAGAAAATTCACACAAAAATATCAAAGATTCAACCCAAGAATCAAATTCTCCTTTAATTAACATAAAACCCTAATTTTCTCATGTTCGTCAACTTTATAAATCAAGAACTCAGATTTCTCTATTATTAATCAACCCAAACCCACTAATTTCATATTATCATCATTAAGGAACATCTCTACATGCATTCCCACTTTAGTTTATGAATTAAACTCTCCCAAACTCGTATAAAACTTCCAAAAGCATGAAATCAAACTCTAATCTACATGGGTAGTATAACATGCTTAATATATATTTCCATTTCAATACTTGCCTCTCAATATCAGGTCTGAATTTCCTTAATATGATGGTGTGGTTGTTCTCCCCTCGCTCCGATCTCGATTCCGTTGCGTTCGGGGTGAAAAATTGTGCAGGAAGCTTTGGCTTTCTCTTTCTCTTCCTCTTCAATAGCCTCCCTTCTATTGTGATTGTGTGAACCCTAGCCCCTTCTCTTTAATGGCAGATATGCACTTAATATTTTCGGAGTTCTCTAAACCTCCAACTCCCGAATGATCGAAATACCCTTAAACGATGCTGGGTTGGTCCAAAATCATCCCGGGACCCAAACTGTACACCCGAGTACACTTTTTCGACTATTTTGACCCTTTCGGAACTAACCATAAACTCAAAATCACCATCTGAGTCACTTTAAAAAGTTATTTTAGTTCCACCTCAAAATATCGAACGCGTGAAATTAAACTTAAATTAAACTGATTTACTCTCAATCACCGAATTAAATAATTTCTCTAAATTAAATAAATTCCAAATCACCGAATCAAATAAATTCCAAATCATCGATTTAATAAAATCTTAGATCATCAATTTAATTTAATTAAATAACCTCAGAAATATGGGGTATTACATACTTTCCCCCTTACAAAGGAATTTCGTCCTCGAAATTCTAATAAGTCTAGTACTCCTAGGTTTCGACACTACCTTAAACATAGACTCTAAAATAAGTACATATATTTCTACCCCTCCCAATTGCGGGTTATATAAACGTCTCCACCAACCAGGGCACCCAATCAACCTATAAATATTTATAACTTCATCGATGCCACGTGGCTCCACTAGCCTCTCATTATCGTATAGTTACTATCCTTTAGATATCACTTTATAAATAAATAATACTCAAGGTACTAAACCCATGTATAATGGCTAATCATCTCCCCACTCCCAACATTGTGCTAAGCTTCATGCGTGGGACGTTTCGCAAAGAGAAATCCAAATAAGGAACCCTTCTGATACACTACTACCTAGCATTGTCGGTCATTGAGATCTGTTAAGCCCTCAGTTCATATTACGTACCCTCAAATACCCATCTTTTAACATAAAAGTATAATCGTCCACTCGCATTCTACACAAGACAGCATATATCACGACGCCTTTACTATCACTAGTTTTTTAGCGCTAAAAAGTCACGAGCTATATCTCTCCGCTCAACAATAAGCCTTTCTACCCTGAATCACAGCCGTAACCGTCCCTACGCACCGGGATTAATTATGACTAGACAACATATACACAAAAGTCTACTACATAATATATATAATATATATACGCATATATATAGGATCCACCCTCTTTCAGGTGATACCTCACAAAATAAATCATACCCTGGGACAGCGAACACGAGATCTCACTATCACAATCTATGATTGCTCAACCCATTGCTAACAAGTTAACTCTCGTAAGTAGTCTACCCTATTTTCATAACTCTCAAAAGCAGTAAACTAATACATAATGTTTATGTCCTCTTAGTGCATTCTCTTAGCCCAATTCCTCTATCGAAAATCTCTCTCCTCAGACGGCTGTTGTGCCCTACTGAGACCATTCCTATATACTTTCCCAGTCCGAGTAGTCTCACTTTGTCACTGTGGACAAGTTCAATATAGGTGGTCCAACTCTCTATGCGTAGGACACATTATTTTATCTTCTCTTTATCTCTGGCCCCACTAGCCACGTTAGGGTGTCCTTCTCTCAGGCTTGGTAGTCTTGTTCCCGATTGCTACCCCTATTGTCCCTTTGGCTTGACTAGCCCTATGGAACTCGTTGCTGGCCTCGATGACCCTGATTGAATTCACCATCACTTGGTAGGAGTTCAATTAGTCTAAATCATTTCAATGGGTTCCCGACTGGGTATGACCTCTTGTGGTTCTTCACTATCACCATTTAATCCATTCTTGCTCTTCGGCTAGATTCTCCAACCCCCTTGGCTCCCCTCTCATGGAAGCGTTGATAAATTTATATGAGCGTATGACCTTGACGATATCGCCACTAATCATTATAGCCGGATCTCCTATCCAGGCTTGTATATTCAACTCACAAGTCCATTATCAACTTAAAGAACCTTTATTTTCTTCGTATTCCCCTTCGTCGGTTACCAAATCCCTCAACAAGTCAGCTCATTTCTCACAATCAGCCTATAACTCGCTCACTTGTGATATGTTTCAAAACTCAATTCACATCTATGTTCGAACAACAGATGGAATATCTATTAATAAAATTTCACTCAGATTTCTTGTTTAATCCCATATACTCCTTATATATGGTAACTGACTCTCGTCACTTTATGCGACCCCAAAGAGCTCAAAAATTTTCGCTCGAAATTTTAATCTCGGGTGTCGCTACACTTCGCCCTACACAATTGCCTTTGTATTTTATCCTTCCATTGGCCTATTACTCTCCTTTTTTTCCTTATAGATGACTCTCCCAAAGAGTCCCTCTATATTCCCCCCATCTCTTATCGACAACATTGGGTGAGTCTAAAATTTGCACCAACATTATCTGTAAAAGTGCTTGGGAAAACTTCTCCTCCTGAGTGATTTTCCTATTGTCACTATCCTGAACAATAATCACGGTGACTTCCATCTCAATCACCATTCCCAGAATACTATAGGTCTTTATGCTGAGCCTCTCCTCCTTCAGTCCTTCTAACGGTCCTCCCTGGTCATCTTATAATGTTCGGTGTATGAAGCCCAACCGAACTCGTATACGAATCACA
The DNA here is from genome assembly GCA_949130495.1 of Sambucus nigra. Lineage (NCBI taxonomy): Eukaryota > Viridiplantae > Streptophyta > Magnoliopsida > Dipsacales > Adoxaceae > Sambucus > Sambucus nigra. The sequence continues at coordinate 208,566,008 of OX422222.1, forward strand.
TCAACTATATATAATGGCAGGAGAACGTAATCTCATACGTTGAGAAATACAACAATCCTATCATAAGTCACTATATCAAAGAGCGCTATGCTGAAACGTGAAAAGTCGACACCATCTGTGACACCCCGCCTAATTAAATACCGGGTGATTAGTCCTATATCCAATTAAAACAGGTTTCTCATTTGGTTCATTCTTAGCATCACTGACGAAAACTTTTTAAAACATTACTGACCACCTAGTATTCAAAAAGCCGATGTCAAAATTTTAATTTTTTTTATTTAACAACCAACAACGAAACATTATTAAATAAATACATCCCATACAATAGTAATATAAATCCATCCACAATATAAAAGACTTGAATGAAATAATACCGAATAAACCATCGGTTTCAAAATCCAATATAAATTCCAAGCTGAATAAAAGTCTGAATATAAGGTCTGATTGTCATAAATGAAATAACTGTGGGCAACATGCCCGAATAAAGTACTTCCATTCACCCTACACTAGGAGTGAAGTAACTGAATTATCTAAGTCCAAATCCTGCAAGCATCCACAAGTGCTGCAGCTAAGCATCCCTAGAATAGATCATCCTGCTTGGCGTCCCTGTGGCTGGACACCTAAAAGGTTTTGGAAAAAGGTTTTGCAAGTACGGGTCAAGGCCCAAGTAAAAATCATTTAAAAACATTTAGCAAGTAATTAAATAACAGTTTAAATGAACATTTATTAGGTACACATGTTAGGTTGCGAACACTCCTTTGAGTTCCTCATCTCTCATCTATAATGCGCACCTGACGTTTGCTACTCAACCCCACCTAGTCAATTATATCCAATCTAACTAGGCATCAATTATATAATAAACCCAAATCAATATAGCTCCTCTGTACTACCCATACAGTACACTAGCGAATATCCTTAATAATTAACGTCTATCTTATGTTATTATTAAACCCCAATTACCCTTTCTACGTAGGTTATTGTTCAAACTTTACCATTTAAGTTTCTCTACTTAAACTTTATTTTAGATATTCACTAATTATCTTCCTACTATTCACACATTAGTAGCTTCATCATTATACTTATATACCCTATCTAAGCTCCCCACTAATTACTCTTTAGTAGATTAATCGTTCTTTAGATACATACTACCTCGTCTCTCTACTAGCACACATAAGTAGATTATTCGTGTTGTATATATATTTTACACACCATATATAATATAAGTACACACTCTGCTATTATATTCTTGTATCACACATTAAGTGCTATTGGTTCGTAATGTTACCCCAACCCCAATAGTTATTCCATATGTATTGGTTCGGAATGTTACCTCGACCCCAATATTCAGATTACTTTTAGTTTAGATACACACAACTAACTAGTTTGAAATCATAAGTCTGCTACCCATAACTCATAGCGTCCACCCGTATTTCCATGCAAATACATTTATTAAATATATATCCATTTCTCTTTAATATGGGAAAGGCTTTTCAAATTTTAGGATTAAGTGTTCACATACTTGAGTCAAATAAGATGTCACTATCTTTATCGTCCATTAATTTTACATTGTAGATAACATAACAAGTATATATATAGCACGTCACCTCCCAGACCCAGATGCGGTGCATACTGTAAAACATATCAAAGGTATATATATATTTATCGTCCATTATATCTATACTAGTACGGCACCCCTAGGCACAGCTGTTGTGCATGCATACTCTGCTATCATGTTCGGGTACATCTCTCGCTATACAAGGGACTATTGGTTCGTCTTCTCTCACGAACCATATATATCAAATCACACATATTGGAGGCGAACATAGTTCACATATCCATGGGTCACGCACATACCTACGATCCCACAGTCAACAGACTTATCGACTCACAAATAATCCCTTCACAGTCCTATATTCTTGAGGTACCAAATCTAAAATCCCTCCGAAGGCAACACATGATAAGATTTTCCTCTTTCGAATGCCAATCTCTCGTGATAGCAAGTATGGTAGATATGTCATACACATAATAAACAATAATATAGGTACACATTCCACCTATATAAATATAACATTAGCGAGGTATTCACACAACCATATAATAACGATAGGTATTCACTCCACTTATATACATATATAATAACAATAAGGCATACACACATCCCATATCACAAGCCTCATACATAGTATATTTATATCCCCAATATTCAACGTATTCCATAATTTATAACTTCATTTATTACCGTACATTCCCTAGTATTTCTCACCACTCGATGTGTATCCTTTATTCCATATAAAATATTAGAAGGTAAACTCTCTACCCCCTACTAGTCTAAGTCCTCGTTCCTCTCGAATTCTTTTCTTTCGAATTATCCTTCAATTTAGATTTTTCCACTCTATTAATCCAAATTAATGTAGCCCTTAAACTTCCCTCGTAGGCCACGCCTAAAACCCAAACTAGGACTACTGGTGTTTTAATATAATTCTCTTATATGAGAAATTAAATCCCACAAATTAATTCAAAACGATTTCCAAAGGTCCTAAACAAAAAGGAAATTATTGGCCTAAACTCGGCAACCAAATTGATTAGAAAAGTTTCTGGCAGATTAAACACCCTGTAGTAAAATATCGATTACTCCCTCTACAGAACTCCAATTGACCTGATTCAAAGCTCATTTGAAAGATAAGACATAGATCTTTACAAGAATGAACGGATCTCACTCTAATTCTAAGTAAAATGTAAATGGCATACGTTTAAATTACATAAAAAATTCCGGCAGTTATAATGCTGGCAGATCAAACACCCTATAGTAAAACATCGATTGCTCCCTCTATGGAACTCCGATTGACCTGATTCAAAGCGCATTAGAAATCCAAGACAAATACCTTTCCAAACATGTATGGATGTCACTTTAATTCCAATTAAGATGAAAATGGAATACGTTTAAAGTTACGTTAATAATTATGGCAGATTGACATCTTTTGTTCATTAATTAAACCCTAAGTCATTCAAGATTCTTGTTCTTCAATCAAGAACCCATGAAGATTCAATCTTAATCATCAAATACATTATAATATCAGTTTATCTTCGTATAGAGATAAATTTCCAATGAAAATTTACACAAAAACATCAAAGATTCAACCCAAGAATCAAATTCTCCTTTAATTAACATAAAACCCTAATTTTCTCATGTTCGTCAACTTTATAAATCAAGAACTCGGATTTCTCTCTTATTAATCAACCCAAACCCACTAATTTCATATTATCATCATTAAGGAACATCTCTACATGCATTCCCACTTTAGTTTATGAATTAAACTCTCCCAAGTTCATATAAAACTTTCAAAAGCAAGAAATCAAACTCTAATCTACATGGGTAGTATAACATGCTTAATATAAATTTCCATTTAAATACTTGCCTCTTAATATCAGGTCTGAATTTCCTTAATATGATGGTGTGGTTGTTCTTCCCTCGCTCCGATCTCGATTCCATTGCGTTCAGGGCTAAAAACTATGTAGGAAGCTTTGTCTTTATCTTCCTCTTCCTCTTCAATTGCATCTCTTCTATTGTGATTGTGTTAACCCTAGCCCCTTCTCTCTAATGGCAGATATGCACTTAATATTTTCGGAGTTCTCTAAACCTCCAACTCCCGAATGACCGAAATACCCTTAAACGATGTCGGGTTGGTCCAAAATCATCCAGGGACCCAAATTGTACACCCGAGTACACTTTTTAGACTATTTTGAGCCTTTTGAAACCAACCGTAACCTTAAAATCACCATCTGAGTCACTTTAAAAAATTATTTTAATTCAACCTCAAAATATCGAACGCGTGAAATTAAACTTAAATTGAACTGATTTACTCTCAATCACCGAATTAAATAATTTCTTTAAATTAAATAAATTCCAAATCATCGATTTAATAAAATTCTAGATCACCAATTTAATTTAATTAAATATCCTCAGAAATATGGGGTATTAGAGTACACTACAACGATTCCACTATTTTGAGTTTTTTTATACTTTTCATGATGTTGGGTGTGAAACCTATAACCGTTGATTAAACAACCCTTATAATGTTTCACTCTTCGATCAAGACCCCAAGATAAAGAGCAAAGTTGCTTACTAGAATGATCGGGGGACTCGTGCTCTAATATGGTAACCTGTTTATTGTTTATATATAAATGTTTAGTAAGAAATAACGATCCTAATTGGTTTACACCAAAAAATATTATATTCAACTACTTACGCTGTCTTGAAACCATTTGGGAAATATCTCTGCATGTCTTCGCTCAATATTTGTGTTCCTTTCGGATTTTAACAAATTCTTGTGCTCAATAAACATATATAAATAAATTTAATTAGAAAAAATAATGTGTGTATATGTGTGTGTGCGTGTGTCTGTGTGTATAAGGAAAAGAAGTAATATAGATTAATATACTTCACAAATTTTTGTATTTCACCACAGTTATCCAACACATATAAACGAGCATTTTCCCATTCACTTTGTGTGAGGTATTGGTAATCCGCTTTTCCAAGCAAATGACCGTTGTATCGAAAAACGGATAAACCTTCCTAAAAATCAGCACCATCATAATTTCGCTCGAGTTGATTGAATTTTGTCTCAACACCACGTAGATACATCGAGCAAAATTTTAGGCAATCATTTAGAACGTAAGTCTCGATAATTGAGCCCTCCAGACGTGCTTTGTTTCCCACGATAAGTTTTAATGTGTGCATATATCTATCGTGAAGTAAGATGGTAAGAAAATGCAATGAAGACATTAAAGTATTACTAAAATAAGATATAACTTATTACATTTAACTTTCAAATGGATACATCCACCGATACTGCACTGGTCCACCGAGAATGGCTTCTCGTGCAAGGTGAATTGGCAAGTGAACCATAACATCGAAGAATGACGGTGAGAATATCCTTTCAAGTTTACACATAACTATAGTAAGTCTCTCCTCAAGTCTCTCCAAGACATCCGATCTCAATGTTTTTGAACATGACTCCTTAAAGAATAACCGAAGTTTAATTAATGGTTGATGCACTTCCTTCGAAAGATGACCACGAATTGCAAGTGGTAGTAAACGTTGTAAAAAAATATGGTAGTCATGACTTTTCATCCCTGAAATCTTTCCATCGTTAGTACTCACAAATCGATAAATATTGGACGCATACCCGTCTTGCAACTTCAGTGATTGCCAAAATTTGCATAAAGCCATCTTCTCCGCTTTTAACAAACTCTAGCAAGCAGGAGGAATCACCCATTTGTCTCCCTTTTTATATGGATGTAAATCTTTGCGTATACGTATTTTCTTCAAATCTAACCGAGAGTTGACGGTGTCTTTTGTTTTCCCATCAATGTCTAGCAATGTTCCTAAAATGCTTTCACATACATTTTTCTCAATATTCATGACATCTAAATTGTGACGCAACCAAATATCTTTCCAGTATGGGAAATCATTTAATATACTTATTTTGTCCTATTGCAACTCATACGCCGCGCAGCTCCTCTTTTTTCATGCTTTCCCAAATACCTTAGGTTGAATCCTCTCAAGTTGAGCAAGTATTTCATTATTACTAAGCTCTTTTGGTCGTTCTCGATGCTCTTTCTTACCATCAAAGGAAGACATATTTTCTCGCCATTTATGATTCATCGGTAGAAAATGACGATGCCACATATACCATGTCTTATGTCCATTCTTCAGATACATGCAATGAGTTTCCTTATTGCATACTGGGCAAGCCAACTTCCCCTTTGTGCTCCAACCTGACAAGTTAGCATAAGTTGGAAAATCATTAATAGTCCAAATCACTATTGCACATAACATAAATGTAGTCTCTATGACGACATCATATGTTTGCTCCCCAACATCCCACAACTCTCTCAACTCTTTTATCAATGGTTGAAGAAACATGTCTATGTCAGTTCCAAGAGCCTTAGGACCTGGTATAAGCATTTATAAGATGAAAAATGGTTGTTTCATAGATTTCCATGGAGGTAAATTATATATCACTAGAACAACTGGACATGTGATGTGCTTGCTACTCATATTTTACAATGGATTGAATCCATCACTAGATAGTCCAAGCCTAATATTGCGAGCATCTCTATCAAATGACTAATGAAACTTATCAAATTCTTTCCATGCTGCCCCATCCGTTGGATGTCTTAATACATTGGCCTTTTCAACGTGATTATCTTTATGCCATCTCATCTCTGAAGCTATATCATTATTTATAAATAGATGTTGCAACCTCGATTTAAGTGCAAAGTAACGGAAGACTTTTTTAGGGGTCTTCACACCATTGGCTTTTTCGATTTTCCATCTAGATTCTCCACATGTTGGACATTTAGTTTTCTCCTTATTTGGTCCCCAAAATATAACACAATCATTTATGAAAACATCAATCTTCACATAGTCTAACCACAGGTCACGAACTATTTTCTTCGCCTCGTAAAATGACTTTGGAATGTTGGAATCATCTGGAAGTGCTTTCTTAAAAAGTTCAAGAAGAGAGTCAACAGATTTCTCACTCTAGTTGGTCATTGACTATAGATGCATTAGCTCAACAATGAAAGATAATTTAGATAGCTTCTGACAACCCGAATACAATTTTTGTTGCGTATCCCTAGCTAATCTAGAAAATTTCTGTCCTTCACCCTCGGGCATTTGAGTAGTATGGCCATCAGATTCATCCCCTAAAACATCATTGTTGTAAGGTTCGATAAACATATCATGTAACATTCCCTCCATATTATCTTGCTCAAACTCGTTTGTAGTGTGTTCTTCCTCCCTATATTATCATTATCTCCAACTTCAAACTCATACTCATTGTAATCATAAGCATTATTATTCTCTGATTCCAATGGTTCACCGTGATATATCCACCTAGTATAACTCTTCACTATGCCATGTATAAGCAAATGACTTTGAACATCTTGACAATTTTTCCAATAGAAGTGTTGAAGGGTGTCTAGCTACAAAAAAATAAAAATAAAAATATTTTTTTATTGGAAATATTGAGAAGAAACCCACCCAGGTCCCGACAGAAACTCATATTGAGCAGGAACCCCCTAGGGTCCCGGCAGAAACCCATATTCAGAAGAACCCCTCCCCCCCAGGGTCCCTCCAGCGCAGAAGTGCCATATTGGATAAGGAACCCGTAGAGTCCCTCCACCGTAGAAGTGCCATATTGGAGAAGGAACCCCAGGGTCCCTCCACTGCAGAAGCCCAAGTTTAGAGGGGCCACTACAAGGGTCCCTACAGAAACTTAAGTTAAGAAGGACCCCGCAAGGTCCACTGCAGAAGTCCAAGTTAAGAAGGGCCACCGTAGGGGTCACTACAGAAATGACATATGAGAAGTTCCCCACAAGGGCCACTGCAGAAGCCCAAGATCGAGAAGTGCCACTACAAGGGTCGCTGCAGAAATGACATTTGAGAGGTGCCGCCGTAAGGGACACTACAAAAGCCCAATATCGAGAAGTTCCACTGCAAGGGTCGCTGCAGAAATGACATTCGAGAGGTGCCCCGCAAGGGCCACCGCAGAAGTCCGAGATTGATAAGTTCCACTACAAGGGTCACTGCCATTGCAAAGGTCAATGCAGCAATGACATTCGAGAGGTGCCCTGCAAGGGCCACCGCAGAAGTCCAAGATTGAGAAGTGCCACTGCAAGGGTCACTGCCACTATAAAGGTCACTGCAGCAATGACATTTGAGAGGTTCCCCACAAGGGCCACCGCAAAAGTTCAAGATTGAGAAGTGCCACTGCAAGGGTCACTGCCACTGTAAGGGTCACTGTATCAATGACATTCGAGAGGTGCCCCGCAAGGGCCACCGCAGAAGTCCAAGATTGAGAAGCGCCACTGCAAGGGTCACTGCAGCAATGACATTCGAGAGGTGCCTCGCAAGGGCCACCGCAGAAGTCCAAGATTGAGAAGTTCCACTGCAAGGGTCACTGCAGCAATGACATTTGAGAGGTGCCCCGCAAGGGCCACCGCAGAAGTCCAAGATTGAGAAGGGCCACTTTAAGGGTCACTACAGCAATGACATTAGAGAGGCACCCCGCAAAGGCCACCGTAGAATTCCAAGATCGAGAAGGGCCACTGCAAGGGTCACTGTAGCAATGACATTTGAGAGGTACCCCACAAGGGTCGCCGCAGAAGTTCAAGATTAAGAAGGGCCACCGCAAGGGTCACCGCAGAAATGTCATTCGAAGGGTGCCACCGTAGGGGTCACTGCAGAAAATACATTTGAGAAGTGCCCCACAAAAGGTCACTTCATAAATGTTATCTGAAAAGTCCCACGAAAAGGGTCCCGATAGAAACTCATATTGAGAAGGAACCCACCCAGGGTGGCCATGATGATGGAGTGGCTACCATTAGCAACTCCTCATTATGAAACGTCATTATTTAAAAAGAACAACAATATTAACACTTTGATTTCTTGTACAGGTTGCCTAGTTGAGCAAGCATGGCTCAAGTAGGCTAGTTGGGACCTCTTGGGAGTTTTGGCTTGGCGGATGAGGGACAAGGTATGTTGAGAAAGATCAACCACTTAGCACTATAGGATTGAGAGAATACTAGTAGGAAGTCCCAGAAGTCACTCAAGACTACACACACTTCACACTTGGTCACAGAAGAGGGGGTCCTCGAGGTCCCTCTCAAGAAAAATAATAATTTTAGAAGAGAGGGATCCTTAAGGCCTCCTCTCTCAAGATTTGCAAAATTGCACCACAAGTTACCGTTTCAAAAGATAATTACCAAATCTGATATCATGTCTTCATTAGGAGACATATGAGCTTTTTGACTTTGGTTGGCATCAGGTGGCGCCTGCAGGAGGGGACAAGCAGGGCTGCCTGCAGGTAGGGACAAATGGTACACTTTAGACATTGTTCCCCACCTACCCTCTCAATTTTGGCGCCCAAAAATGCCAACTCATCCTTAATGCCCTAGTATAAATAGACCTCTGGGCAAGGTCAATAGGGACACAATTGAAATGGCATTGTTACTCTACTAAAATCTCACCAGACCTACCTAGTATTCTCTCCCTACTCATTCTCTTAGTGTTGAGTGCCTTGTTCCTTCACTCCCCATTGACAGCCATCATTCTCAGGTGTTTCCCTTGAGAAAATTACTATTTTTGATGTGAAAGTTCATCTTCTTGCAGAGAGGGAGTTCTAGCTTGAGCTCCATTTTTATCAAAAGGATAAGGCCTCATCAAAAACTGCTCCAAAAGTTCTTGAGAACCTTGCACACAGCGTCCATTGGAGTGGGTCACACCTCACCCTTTCTAGTTATTCATAGACCCCAGTCTCACTACCCTCCTACATTTGACGACTCTGCTGGGGAGGTATCCCCGCTTCCATGGACAAAGAAGGTTTTAATGTTTCTAAGCAGTGAGTGTTTGAAGACATTCCATCTGGAATGGAGCTCAAAGAGACCAGGCCACTCAGGTGGATGTGGTGGTGACTGGAGCAAAGGTACCTGCTCCTCTAGGAGGGCAGATTAGCTCACCGGCAGCAGCTCTGGTGGCAGAGGCTTATGAGTATGTTTTTTGAGACTTGGCAAGTTTGGGTCATGATTATGTAACACCAGTAGCAGCCCCCTCTGGAGGGGCAGCCGTTCTGGTAGCAATTTCGACATAAGTAGTTCATCCGCGGAGGACGGAGCTGGAGAAAATTGTGATAATCGTCAAGTTCACTGGCAGAACCCCCAGAACCCTAAGTGTTTGGCGAGGATTTGTTATGGTTGAGGAACTCCTCTCGCTCAATGATAGCGATGGGTAACCCTCAAGAAAAGAACCCATCGTGGTAGAAATTCCAAGTGAGGAACTCTCAGCAGCAGCATCCCCTCTAGAAACAACAACTCGCGAGGAACCCGTGTATGAGAAACCCTGGGTGTCCCTCTTCGCAAAAATAGGGAAGTATCAGTAGCAACCCTTATAGAAATGTCAACTCGCGAGGAACCCTGGGTATCCCTTGCCGCCAACAAAGAAGTCGTGGCTGCAGTCTCGACGAAGCATGAGGTCGAGACACCCCCGGATGGGAAGTCGAGGTATGAGGAACCCATGGTTAGGGAACCCTGGGTGTCCCTCGTCGTCAATAAGGGAAGTCGTGGCATCATTTTAGATGAAGCATGAGGTTGAGACACCTTCGGATATGGGGATATCTCGTGAGGAACCCTCAGTTAAATGGGTACACTGTGAAGAGCCCACGGATAGTGGGTCCACCCACGACAAACCTTCAGTAGAAGATACCCCAACTGCAAAACCCAAGGATGCGTGGAAATCGGACGAGACCCCCAATTCCACACATCCACTGCTCGAGACCCCCATCTCAACAAACCCACTGGTCGAGACACCCAAGGTCGCAGGGGAACCAGTCGAGACCCCCTCTCTCCAAATAAAATTCCAGCCGTCGAGACCCCCTCTCCAAATAAATCTTCACCAGGCGAGGAACACCCACCAATAGGCGAGGAACCCACAGTTACGTGATGCAAGGGACTCTCCATATCTGGGGCGAGGCGCGAGGAACCCCTCATAGAAAATTATTTTCGGCGAGGAACCCATAGGTTCCAAGCCCTCGGTAGTGGACGCCTCATGCGAGGAACCCAACTCAAGGCCAAATGAGGAAGTGGTGCACGAATACTCCTTATGAAAAAAAAATTGGGGCAAAGAACCCAAAGACCATAGTAGACGGGGAACCCACTAATAGGGATAATCGCGAGGAACCCCTCATAGAAAATTATTTTCGGCGAGGAACCCATAGGTTCCAAGCCCTCGGTAGTGGACGCCTCATGCGAGGAACCCAACTCAAGGCCAAATGAGGAAGTGGCGCGCGAAGACTCCTTGTGAAAAATTATTTGGGGAAAAGAACCTAAAGACCATAGTAGACGGGGAACCCACTAATAGGGGGAATCGCGAGGAACCCGTGGCCGACAGCGTACTCTCTATGAAAACATGGTTCGGCGAGGAACTCACTAAATTAATCAATGAGGAACCATAAGTTACTGCAAATGTTTCAGTCGAGGAACCCTTGATTATATACAGAATAGACGAGGAACACATGTCAATGTTGCAAATGGGCGAGAAACCTTCAATGATTAACGGCCCTTACGAGGAACCCACAATATCCTATGGCGGACAAGTTCATTGACGGCGAGGAACCCCTAAGCATTGAGGGGCCAAGAACATGTGAGGAACTCTCGAATTGATAAATAATTGGCGAGGAACCCCCGTCCATGATAGATCCCAGATTATCCGACATAGCTACCGTCGACGAGGAACTCCTAGGAAAATAAGGGTCTAACCCAGTTTCTGACAAGGTACCTATGTGTTCCAAACCCTCAGATGCCGCCGACGAGGAACCTAGTAAACGATAAATATTCACAACCATTTCAAACGAGGAACTCATCGGGATTAATGACGACGGGAAGCCCTCAGAAATCCGTGTGGTTGAAGAACCCAAAGCCGTTGTAAGTGTTTCAAACGAAGAACCCTCGGTGCTTGAGGCACCTATCATGTCTGAGATAGCAGATGAGGTCATAACCGTATAAAAAAATGTAAAAAAATACTTGTGGTTGAAACTTCACACGAGGAGCCCAAATTTGCATAGAAACTAGCCGCGGAAACCTTGATTTTTTTAAAAAGTGAACGAGGAACCCGTATCCATATTATAGGGTTGCGAGGAACCCTCAATGATTAATGGCCCTCGTGAGGAACCCTCGACATCTCAGGCAGCGGCGAGGAACTTCCTTAGATTCCTCGACATCACGAATTGTGGTTTAATATCATAAGTCAAGAATTGTTGCTCCACATCATGAAATTTGGAGGTACTCGTCACCAAGCAAGGGACCTGTGGCGCTAGTTTCCTTATTTAGAATTTCATCCGACGAGGAACCCTTATGTCATGAACCATCCACGCACGAGGAACCCTTTGCTGCCGCGACAGTAGGTGAGGACCCCTTGTGAAGAAGGGGCTTGGTGACTTCAAGCGAGGAACCCTCCGCAGGCGGTCGAGGAATCCTCCGCTGCAAGAGCCTCAGACGAGGAAATATCTTTAGGTTGAAATCCGACCGAGGAACCCAAAGTGATCAACGCTTCTAATGGGGAAACCCTCGTATTTAAGATAGGAGAATTGCGAATGAGGAAGCTAGTGAAGAGGGTACTTGGGGACTCTAAGCGAGGAACCCTCATCAGCGAAGAATCTCCCTACCACATATGTTTTTCGTAAAGACTCCCACCTGCAGTTGCTATGGGCGAGGAGCCCAAATTTTGTGATGCCCTTGACGAGGGACCCCAGGGGAACAGACCCCAACCGAGGAACCCTGGATGGTAAGAATCCCAGACAGAGAACTTTCCCATGACTGATACCTCGCATGGCGAACCCCTTGAAGAATTTAAACTAAAAAATGTAGAAGCGACCGGAATATAGACATAAAGGCATAGAATTTCTCAACAAAAGGTACACCAGACTAATGCTTTCTCTTTCTTAAAATTATAGTAGAACCTCTACTAGATTAGAAGAGTACCCATGATATAAGAAACTTTCCTCATTATACTTGGGGGTGTATCCAACCAAAAAGTAAAAGTATAGTGAGTAAAGCCTCTGCAGACACGACAGGACCAGCGGGAGGTTATCCTCCTAGTAATAATAATAATAAAAAATTCACTTCATTATTTTATTATTATTCCATACAGATTTATAGCCTAAAGAACAAGTCCAAACCTCTCTTCTCAAGAAAAAAATGTAATTGACCAGTTTTCAGAAAATAGGGAGAAGCGGGTTTACCCCCCTCTCTAAATTTGTTATTTTTTCCAAGATAAAAAGGTTCCTAAGAAAAGTTTGGAACAAGGACCCTGCAGACAAAGGGAAATTTTCAGTATAAAGAAATAATTATTTCTTTACTTATGATATATGTGAAATTTTATTCAAAGTTTGTGGGAACGAGAAAGGATAACCCCATCTCCTAATTACTCCCTAAGAAATGAATGTGCATAACAAAATACCCCACAGTCACATGGGGTTGTCTAAAACAAATATACCCCAAACTCACACGTGATTGCACTAAAAGTACCGCATAGTCACACGGGGCTGCGCTAAAAAAATATATATAACTTGCTCAGCTATATGCAAGTACCCCACAGTTAGAGGGGAAGTTCCAAAATATTAACATGCTCAGCCTATATGCAAGTACCCCATTGTTAGAGGGGAAACTTCAAAATTTGTAGATGGTGAGCCTATATGCAAGTACCCCGCAGTTAGAGGGGCAGCTTCAAATTTTTTTTAACTTGCTTAGTTATATGCAAGAAGTACCCCGCAGCTAGAGGGGTCGCTTCCAAATTTCAACTTGCTCAATCATATGCAAGTACCCCGCAGTTAAAAGGGCAACTTTAAAATTTTAAACTTGCTCAACTATATGCAAGTACCCCACTGTTAGAGGGGAAACTTCAAAATTTGTAGATGGTGAGCCTATATGCAAGTACCCCGCGGTTAGAGGGGAAGCTTCAAAATTTTAACTTGCTTAGTTATATGCAAGAAGTACCCCGCAGCTAGATGGGTCGCGTCCAAATTTCAACTTGCTCAGTTATAGGCAAGTACCCCGCAGTTCAAAGGGAAACTTTAAAATTTTAAACTTGCTCAACTATATGAAAATACCCCGCAGTTAGGGGGGAAACGTCTAAATTTTAACTTGCTCAGTTATATGCAAGTACCCTGCAGTTAGAGGGGGGGCTTCAAAATTTTAACTTTCTCATCTCATATGTAAATACCCCACAGTTAGAAGAGGGAACTTCAATCTTGAGGTTCTCACATAAAAAAGAGAAACTCAAAGTATTGAGCAACTGTAAGTATAAATATAAGGTGCGCCAGTTGAGCACCTAAGGCTCCAAGGGCACCGGAGCGCTCACAGTCTTGAGTAAGTGTCAAGTATAAATGTAAGGTGCAAAAATTTAGAACCTAAGGCTCCAAGGGCACCGGAGCGCTCACAATCTTGAGCAACTGTCAAGTATAAATAAATGGTACGAAAGTTTAGTACCTAAGGCTCCAAGGGCATCGGAGCTCTCACAGTTTTGAGCAAGGGCCAAATATAAATATAAGGTGCTCCATATGAGCACCTGAGGCTCCAAGGGCACCGGAGCGCTCACAATCTTGAGCAAGTGCCAAATATAAATATAAACATAAGGTACAACTGTTTAGTACCAAAGGCTCTAAGGGCACCGGAGCGCTCACAGTATTAAGCAACTGCCAAGTATAAATATAAGGTATGACATCTTAGTACCTCAGGATCCAAGGGCAATGGAGCGCTCATCATATTGTGCAACTGCCAAGTATAAATATAAGGTGCTCCAGAGGAGTACCTAATGCTCCAAGGGCACCGGATCGCTCACAGTCTTGAGCAAGTGCCAAGTATAAATATAAGGTGCGCCGGTTGAGCACCTAAGGCTCCAAGGGCACCGGAGTGCTCACAGTCTTGAGCAAGTGCCAGGTATAAATATAAGGTGCGCCAGGTGAGCACCTAAGGCTCCAAGGGCACCGGAGCGCTCACAGTCTTGAGCAAGTACAAGTATAAATATAAGGTGCGCCAGTTGAGCACCTAAGGCTCCAAGGGCACCGGAGCGCTCACAGTCTTGAGGAAGTGTCAAGTATAAATCTAAGGTGCGACAATTTAGCACCCAAACCTCCAAGGGAACCGGAGCGCTCATAGTCTTGAGCAACTGCCAAGTATAAATAAAAGGTACGATAATTTCGTGCACAAGTCTCTCGATATTACAAGACACTTCTACACGAGGGGGCTAATATTGAGAAGTCCTCAAGTAAGTGAACAAATAATAAAATAAGCTGGGAGGGTGGGGACCCACTTAGAGTGGCTCCACCTGCCCAAGATTGCAAGTTTGACAGAAAATAGCCAAGGGCGAGGGGCTCACCGCGAGTAACCCCTCCGCCTAAAATGAAAGGCCACAGAAGAAGGCCAAGGGCGAAGGGCTCACCGCGAGTAACCCCTCCGCCCAAAATGAAAGGCCACAGAAGAAGGCCAAGGGTGAGGGACTCACCGCGAGTAACCCCTCCGCCCAAAATGAAAGGCCACAGAAGAAGGCCAAGGGCGAGGGGCCCACTGCAAGTAACCCCTCCGTCCAAGATGAAAGGCCAAAGAAGAAGGCCAAGGGCAAGCGGCTCACCGCTAGTAACCTCTCCGCCCAAGATAGAAGGCCACAGAAGAAGGCCATGGGCGAGGGGCCCACCGTGAGTAACCCCTCCGCCCAAGTTGAAAGGCCACAGAAGAAGGCCAAGGGCAAGGGGCTCATCGCGAGTAACCCATCCGCCCAAGATGGAAGGCCACAGAAGAAGGGCAAGGGCGAGGGGCTCACCCCAAGTAACCTATCTGCCAATGATAGACGGCCACAGAAGAAGGCAAAGGGCGAGCGGCTCATCGCGAGTAACCCCTCCGCACAAGATAGAAGGCCACATAATAAGGCCAAGGGCGAGGGGCCCACCGCGAATAACCCCTCCGCCCAAGATGAAAGGCCATAGAAGAAGGCCAAGGGCGAAGGGCTCACCGTGAGTAAACCCTCCACCCAAGATAGAAGGCCACAGAAGAAGGCCAAGGGTGAGGGGCTCATTGCGAGTAACCCCTCTGCCCAAGATAAAAAGCCATAGAATAAGGCTAAGGGCGAGGGGCTCAGCGCGAGTAACCTCTCCACCCAATATAGACGGCCACATAAGAAGGCCAAGGGCGAGGGGCTCACCGTGAGTAACCCCTCCGCCCAAGATAGAAGGCCACAGAAGAAGGCCAAGGGAGAGGGGCTCACCGCGAGTAACCCCTTCGCCCAAGATAAAAGACCACAGAACAAGGCCAAGGGCGAGGGTCTCATCACAAGTAACCCCTCTGCCCAAGATGAAGGGCTACAGAAGAAGGCCGAGGGCAAGGGACTCACCGCGTGTAACCCCTCCACCCAAGAGAGAAGGCCACAAAGGAAGGCCAAGGGCGAGGGCCCTATCGCGAGTAACCCCTACACCCAAGATGAAAGGCCACAGAAGAAGGCCAAGGGCGAGGGGCTCATCGCGAGTAACCCCTCCACCCAAGACAGAAGGCAACAGAGGAAGGCCAAGGGCGAGGGGCCCATCGCGAGTAACCCCTCCACCCAAGATGAAAGGCCATAGAAGAAGTCCAAGGGCGAAGGGCTCATCGCAAGTAATCCCTCCACCCAAGACAGAAGGCCACAGAAAAAGGCCGAGGGCGAGGGAATCATCATGAGTAACCCCTCCGCCTAAGAGGAAAGGCCAACAGAAGAAGGCCAAGGGCGAGGGGCTCACCGTGAGTAACCCCTCCTCCCAAGATGAAAGGACACAGAAGGAGGCCAAAGGCGAGGGGCTCACCGCGAGTAACCCTTCGCCTAAGATAGAAGGCCACAGAAGAAGGCCAGGGGAGAGGGGATCACTTTGAGAAACCCCTCTACCCAAGATAGAAGGCCACAGAAAAAAGGCCAAGGGCGAGGGGTTCACCATGAGCAATACCTTTAAACAAAGTAGAAGGCCATAGAAGAAGGCTAAAAATGAGGGGCTCACCGCGAGTAACCCCTCCGACCAAGTTTATACCCTGATAAGGAGGTCTACTATAAGTGACCTCATTTACAAAACTTGGGATGAAGTGACATAACATTTAATGACCCTAAGGGGAATGATGAAGAAACCCTAGGGTTCCTGGAAAAAAAAACTAAATTTATGGCGTACAAAGCCTTTTGGTCTACCCAGCACAAAAGACTTTGCACGAGGGGCTAATGTAGAAGGGTGTTTACCTACAAAAAAATATAAATAAAAATATTTTTTATTGTAAATATTGAGAAGAAACCCACCCAGGTCCCGACAGAAACTCATATTGAGCAGGAACCCCCTAGGGTCCTGGCAGAAACCCACATTGAGAAGAAAACCCCCCAGGGTCCCTCCAACGGAGAAGTGCCATATTGGATAAGGAACCCCCAGAGTCCCTCCACCGTAGAAGTGCCATATTAAAGACCCCAAGGTCCTGCAACTGCAGAAGCCCAAGTTGAGAGGGGCCACCGTAGGGGTCACTGCAGAAATGACATCTGAGAAGTGCCCCACAAGGGCCAATACAGAAGCCCAAGATCGAGAAGTGCCACTGCAAGGGTCACTGCAGAAATGACATTCGAGAGGTGCCTCCGTAAGGGCCACTACAGAAGCCCAAGATCGAGAAGTGCCACTGCAAGGGTTGCTGCAGAAATGACATTCGAGAGGTGCCCCTCAAGGGACACCGCAGAAGTCCAAGATAGAGAAGTGCCACTGCAAGGGTCACTGCCACTACAAAGGTCACTGCAGCAATGACATTCGAGAGGTGCCCCTCAAAGGGCCACTGCAGAAGTCCAAGATTGAGAAGTTCCACTGCAAGGGTCACTGCCACTGCAAAGGTCACTGCAGTAATGACATTCGAGAGGTGCCCAGCAAGGGCCACCGCAGAAGTTCAAAATTGGGAAGTGCCACTGCAAGGGTCACTGCGGCAATGACATTCGAGAGGTGCCCCGCAAGGGCCACCGCAGAAGTCCAAGATTGAGAAGTGTTACTGCAAGGGTCACTGCAGCAATGACATTCGAGAGGTGCCCTGCAAGGGCCACCACAGAAGCCCAAGATTGAGAAGTTCTACTGCAAGGGTCACTGCAGTAATGACATTCGAGAGGTGCCGCGCAAGGGCCACCGCAGAAGTCCAAGATTGAGAAGTGCCACTGCAAGGGTCACTGCAGCAATGACATTCGAGAGGCGCCCCTCAAAGGCCACCGTAGAAGTTCAAGATCGAGAAGGGCCACCGCAAGCGTCACTACACCAATGACATTTGAGAGGTACCCCACAAGGGTCACCGCAGAAGTCAAAGATTGAGAAGGGCCACCGCAAGGGTCACCGCATAAATGTCATTCGAAGGGTGCCACCACAGATGTCACTGCAGAAATAACGTTTGAGAAGTGCCCCGCAAAAGGTCACTACTGAAATGTTATCCGAAAAGTGCCACCGCAAGGGTCCCGACAGAAACTCATATTGAGAAGGAACCCACCCAGGATGGCCATGATGATGGAGTGGCTACCATGAGCAAATCCTCATCATAAAACGTCATTCTTTAAAAAGAACAACAGTATTAACACTTTGCTTTCTTGTACAGGTTGCCTAGTTGAACAAGCAGGGCTCAAGTAGGCTAGTTGGGACATCCTGGGAGTTTTGGCTGGGCGGCTGAGGGACAATGTATGTTGAGAAAGCTCAACCACTTAGCACTATAGGATTGAGAGAATACTAGTAGGAAGATACAGAAGTCACTCAAGACTACACACACTTCACACTTGGTCACAGAAGAGGGGGTCCTCGAGGTCCCTCTCAAGAAAAACAATAATTTTAGAATAGAGGGATCCTTATGGCCTCCTCTCTCAAGATTTGCAAAATTGCACTACAAGTTACCGTTTCAAAAGATAATTACCAAATCTGATATCTTGTCTTCATTAGGAGACATATGTGCTTTTTGACTTTGGTTGGCGTCAGGTGGCGCCTGCGGGAGGGGACAGGCAGGGCTGCTTGCAGGTAGGGACAAATGGTACACTTCAAACATTGTTTCCCACCAACCCTCTCAAGAAGTTATTACATTTCTTACACGGCCACTTAATCTTGCCATTTTTCTCAGCATTAGCTAATGCAAAATCAAGAACCCATCTCGATATGCATTACTAATTATATTTGGATGATGCATCCAACTCTTATCCATTTTAAAACCCTACAACTTGAGAGAACATTAAAAAATATCAATGATAAACAAATAACAATAAAGTCATGAGATATTTTAAAATAATGAATAGTAGTTATATATAAAAAGAGCCAAACAACATTTTGCACCAAGTAATGTTGCGTACTCGACAACTCATATTAATGTTGTGTACTCGACAACTCATATATTTTTTTCTAAGCCAGCACATTTTGTTTCAATCAGTAATGTGGGTGATATATATATATATATATATATATATATATATAGTCAATCGAAGGTCTCTTTTATAAGTTTGAATAGTGATTCGTTGCATTAGAAAAAAAATAAAGATAAGAGCGAAGCATTAAGCAAACTACATTGAATAATGCAATTCCCACCCTCTTCATTAATATTATAATCAATTACCAAAAAGTTCCTCAAACAGTTTTTAATATACATTTAGTCCGAGCCTTTTTATTTTGTTACAAAAAGTCCCTCAAACGCCTATTTAACTAATATTCTCTTATTTTTAAAGGGGCCGAGCTAACGACATTCCTACTCCACCTCCCCAACCCCAACCCCCAACCCCCACTACCGGAACTTCCTCGATCCTCACCGGAGCACCTTGTTTAGTGTTTTTATGTGGTGAGGGACTTTTGGGAACAAAATAAAAAGGCTTGGACTAAACGTGTATTAAAAAATGTTTGAGGGACTATTTTCCATATGCCTTGTTGATATTATTGGTGATGATGGGTATAACATTATTCAATGTTTTAAAAAGCACGCAATCGTGCACGATGTAGTGCATGATTGCGCTTTTGTGTGTGATAACGCGACATTACCCACTCCGATTTGCGAGAAGCCCAAATAGTGAGCGTGTTTGATGATGTAGCACGCGATATTGATGCTTTTTCACTCTATTTACATGATTGACCCAATTTAGCGCTATTTGGGAGTAATTCGGGGAAAAGTCATTTTAATGCATCAATTAGAAGACTACGTTATTTTGTTACTTTCTTCATTTTCCCCCCTTGTTTTAACCTTTAAAAATGCAAATCAATATCTTAAAACGCTAAGGGTGTGTTTAGTTGTATAAAACAAAGTTGTTTCCAAAAAAAAAATTCTTTGAAAAATTTCCACAAAAACCAAAATATATTCAAATTTTTCTTCAAAAAAAGTTGGAAAATAGTTTTCTGATTTTCAAAATTTCAATAAAATACTTTACAATATTTTCAATAAATTTTCGAAATGTTCAAAATTACATTTACACCCCTATTTTTTTGCAAATTACATTTGGGCCCCTAAAATTAAAAAAATACATTTTATTCCAAATATTACGAAAACAATAACAAGTCAAAAACTATGAATAAATTATGATTTGGCCCATGAAATATCTGTGGTTATATTATTGTCCCTAAACTTTCTATAAATTATATTTTAGCCATTACATTATTGGTAAACCACATTTTAGACATCAAACTTTCTCTAAGTTATATTTCGTCCTTTTAAATATCTATAAATTACATTTTAAAAATAATGGTCTATTTCTAACAAATGAATGTGTTTCCCTCGTTCTCTAAATGTTCTATTGAAAATAAGAATAAAAAAATAGAAATGAAAACTCAAAATAAAAAATAGAAAATATTTTTTTGTTGGAAATACGATTGGGGGTCATATATCCAATATGGATATAAACCCATAATGGAAAATGAGATTCATATCTCAAACACATAATAAATACTACCATACAAAAAAACTACATTGAACAAAAAAAATAAAAAATAAACCTGTTTCAGCTATAAAAAAAATAACCCTTATTTCAGCTATTAAAAAATAACTATTTCAGCTAAAAGAAATGTTTCAGCAATTAGAAAAAAAATATTTTTGCTATAAAAAAAACTCTACATACATCAATTTTTTTATTAAAATACATTTAACATGGAATGAGTCGAAGTTCACATAACCACAAATTAAGTAATGGGTATATATATGTATGTGTACATTTAAGAAAATACATGGTATAACCTTGAATTTAAAATAAAAAATTATAGAAATGAACTTAGCTAAGATATTTGGAAACCAACTGAATTAGGAAGAGAACTTTTGTCACCAATCACCACTGAATTTCATGGAAAAACAGAAAAATAACAGATCTTACCATAAAATTGCAAGAAAGGTAATAAAATTTAGCAAAAGCAATGAGACCGAAAAAAAAATCAAAGATTTTATAATACTCATTTGAAACTTGATTCAAATCAGATGTATAATACATATGTATACATATGTAGCTATATGTGTGGTGACAATTATTGTGCAACACAAATAAATAAGAAGAAGCCATTCACCAAGTCAGAACAAGGAATATAAAATGACAATCACACAACAAAGGATGTATGTGGTTCAGCAAAGATGTGCCTACGTCCACGGTGGTGCAGTCGATATTATTTCTATATACTCCGGAGAGTAATTACAGAGAATACAAAAACTATCCTTTTGCCCCGGACCTAGGGTTTAATATATACATGTACATGTAGGTAAGTGGAGGTGATGGGTTCCACCACGTCTTCCATCTCCCCTATAACTTCCCTT
This sequence comes from Sambucus nigra, assembly GCA_949130495.1. Classification (NCBI taxonomy): domain Eukaryota; kingdom Viridiplantae; phylum Streptophyta; class Magnoliopsida; order Dipsacales; family Adoxaceae; genus Sambucus; species Sambucus nigra. The sequence continues at coordinate 208,587,338 of OX422222.1, forward strand.
AATGAGAACGTGGGGGGAGACCGGATCAAAATAAGAGATGAGGGGCCTGGACTTTGGGCCGCCAGGACTGGGCTACTCGTCCAGGCCCATGGTCCTAATTTCGGGTACCCACAATTGCCCCTAAATTTGTTGGGCCATGTTTATGGGCTCAATAGATTTAAATGATTAGCCATAATGGCTGTTTTGCAATTCTTCAAAAATTGTGAAGCTAATTTTGGCGGCACCCGCCTCGTATCTTGTGCACTATGATTTGTAGAATTTGAAGGTTTCTTGGAAGAGGTACTTCTCTATTGTCATTCCAATTTTTCCAGCATTTTCTCATTCCTTGCGAGTTCTAGCACTTCGCACCTTCTTCTCTTAATCTCCAGTCTTATTGCTTCCTTGCCGCTTGGGCTCGTGCTTCTTCCTCGTTCGAATTGGTCTTCTATCTTGTAAGTTCCCTGTATCTTTTCTCTGTGCTTTCTCTTTGAGTTTATAGTTTTCTAGGGCTTTTCAATGGCGAAGATTGGGAATAGGTCGGTCTCTGAGTTTAGGAAGTTTTACAATATTCTCGAGTGGGTCGATATTGAGTGATGTTCCTCCGCTCCTAGAAACGTTAGAGATATAGATGATGCTCACTGGATCCATGTTCCGTTGCTTTCCCAGGGGGGACTCACTTTTTCTCCCAATGATTTGTTCCTGCATTTCTTTAGCTATTTCAATATTGTTCCTGCACAATGCTCTCCCAATGTGTGGAAAATAGTAAATGGCGTCCATAGGATAAATCAATTGTACGAAAATAGGTTAGGGCTCGCCGAGGTCTGTTTTTGTTACTCCTTTTCTCGAACTAGTTCTGGTGTCCTTTACCTCAAAGCTAGGAGCCCGGACAGGGAATTGGTAGTAAATCTACCTGATTCCCATCAGGACTACTGGCAAGAAGGTTTCCTTGTTAGTAATTGGCAGTTCCCTCCCCAATTTGAAGGGTCGAGCTCTGAGAGGTTCTCTATTCCTTTTTACGGGGAGGAATACATAGGTAGACATTATACTGTTGTTTTAATTTTTGCTGATTTGTGACCTTTCTATCTCCTCTTTTGCTTTTTCTTCCACAGCGAGGTCAAAGAATTTGGAGCCTGCTCTCAGTGAGGTTCGTATCTCAGAATTGGTTAAGGCTTGGAATATCAGGGAGCCTCTGGGTGACGGCGAGCATCCCAGGTCTGCTGCCTTTCTGCTCGAGTACAAGAATGTTGGCTCCAGCTTCATAGCAAGGCCTGTGGATAGTATACCAGAGTTTGACTCCTTCAAAGAGACTGCTGCAGAGCCTATCCAGTTGGAAGAGGAGGAGAGCAGCTCTGAAAGTGACCTTGCAGGAGCCGTGAGTAATTTGGGTGGAGGGAGCTTTGATAGTAGCAGTTCCTCTGATCGTGAGGAGGTTTCTGAAGCTCGGGGATCGTTGAGCACTTCTAGCAGTTCAAGTGAAGATATGGTTCCTCCAAGGAAGAACTTGATTAGGGATGATGATGATGAGGACCACGTGCTTCTTGCACAGAGGTCAAAGAAGCAAAAAGCTACTTCTGTGGCCGTGGCTACTGGTTCCCGGTCCTCCGCTCAGGAGAAGGAAGGAAGAGGAGCATGTGAGAGAGAGAGAGAGGAAAAAGGAAGAAGAGAGGAAGAAATTGGAGGAGAAAAGGAGGTTCGAGGAGAGGAAAAGAGAGAGAGCAAGAAAGAGGAGGAGAAGAGGAGGGCTGAAGCGAGGACGAAGGCCGGGCAGGCCTTAGTCCTAGTGTTCGCTTTGCCCGAGGGTGCCTCTGTGGCAATTTATCCTCAACTGGCCCCGGCCCTGCTCGAGAGAGCTGTCCTCCCGGCTGATCGCCAAAGGGCAGTGGGGTCAGAGCATTTGGCCCTTCAGGCTAGTCAGAGGCTTACTCTGGTAAGGTTTCTTTTTCTTTTTCTCTTATGTTTTTCTAACTTCCCTCATTTTCTTCTTCTAATGCCTTCTCTTTTTCGTAGTTCGTTACTGACTTCGCCGTGTTGTATCGTTCACGCGATGAGCTGGTGAAGAAGAACAGTGAGCTAGAGCAAGAGAATTCTGCCCTGAAGGTGAAGGGTAAGGAGCTCAAGGCCAATTTTAAGGCTATTGACGCTGCTCGGATTTCATCCGACTTGGCTCTTGCCACCGCGAGCAAGGAGAAGGATGCGGCAGTCAAGGATGTGGAGGAGCTGAGGTAGGCCTACAACCTGATTTGCTTGAGAAAACTTGCTGTCGTGGAGGAGAAAAGGGTGCTCTCCTAAGAGCTAAAGAAAAAGGAGTCCAAGGCTGTCACTACCAAGGAAGACTCTTATAATTCTATCTGCGCTGCAGCATACGAAGATGCTGAAGTTCAGATAGGCTATATTAGCCATCTAAACTTGAAGAAAGGATGGAACAAGGCTCTCATAGCCGCTGGGGTGGATGTTGCATCCCCACTCTTTGACGAGCACGACCCAGGGCCGAGGCCAGTCGTGGAGGAGGACCCTGCCCAAGCCGTTGAAGTCTCTTATCCTACTCCTCAGGTGACCTCTGCTGATGTTTCTCTTGTTGAGGTGACAAAGACCACCCCTGCCGAGGGCAGTGCTCCTATTGATGCTGAGAAAGGGCCATCCACCTATGGGCCACCTGAGGTTGCTAATTGATAGGATTGCTTTGTATTTTTTACTTTTTCCAGTCTGTAAACTTTCTTTCTTCAGTTCGATGTAACCTCAATCTTTATTAATGAAAAAGGCTTTATTTCTGCTTGTACTGATTTGTCTCTTTCTCTCCTTTATCTTCCTTTAATTTGTAGTTAGTTGATGTAGATGATTACATTCCTGCTACTTACCAATTGGGTAAGACCCTTGGTCCCAACGCGAGTCCTGAAGTTCGCCAGGCCTTCGTTAAGCTCTGCAAGTCCCTTAGGTCCAGAAATCAGAAGTATAAGGAGTAATTCGAGCTGGTGGCTAAGCTGAAGGACAGGCTCCAGGAGATGGAGGATATTGGTGCTTCAGTGCAAGAGGAGGTCAATGTGCTGAGAACAAGACTAGTAGAGGCCACCGAGATCACCAAGTTAGGGAGGCTCTTCAACAGGAGAATTAAGACCTGAGGAGAGAAGTCTTACGGCTCAGGGAGCATGCGCCGAGCACTGTTCTAGCAGTTCTGCAAGGCTCCTCGTCGTCGCGAGCTAGATCTGGTCATAACGTTACTCCTCCTATGCAGCGAGGTCCCACTCGCCCTCCCCTTTCGCGAGCTGGTAGGAGTACCAGGGGAAGAAATAGGGAAGCGGAAGAGCTTCGTGATAAGGAAATTCAGGAACTCTGCGATGATGTTCAGCGAGCATATGTAATTGCTGCTGGGCTTCAAAGGGACGTCACCCGATTGCGGTACTTGTTCAAGAAAGGTCCTCGGCAAGCATGGGCTGAAGGTTATGATCAAGGCTGGTCGGATGCTCCAACAAGGCTATCTGAGTTCAAGGAGCTTTCTTTCATCAGGGGATGGCTAAGTGCCTTGAAGGAGCTGCAAGTCCCAAAAAACTCGGTGCTATGGTATCGTCATGAGATGTCATCCTCCACTCTGATGCCCAACCCATTCAGGAGGGACGATCGATGGATCCCCATCGATGCTATTCCTTAGCAATTATTGGAGTCGGATGCGAATGAGGTTGTGGAAGAGTTTTTCCCTGCTCCTGATGATGGACGAAGAGCTCGAGTGGATGATAATCTTGCTCGGAGGCTTCCACCCCTTGAGATTTTACCAGTTGCTATTTTTTTATTTTTGATAATGTTAATGCTTTGGGTGAGCTCGCCGACTAAACATGTATTATCATCATTGTAAGTATGATGGATTAATGAAAAGTTTGTGTTTTGGGCAATTTTGCCAACTAAACGTGTATATCCTACTTTTCATATCCTTGTTGCTTTATGATCTTTTTTGTTTTTTCATGCAAGTGTCCCCCCAGTCCAGTATAATACCAAAGTACCATTGTGCCCCACTTTACCTTTTCGGTTGTGTCGTCACACTCCCTTAGGCCTAAGTAGGGAAATTGGCGAGGACACACCTGGTGTTGGATGTCTTCATCCGATCAGGATTTTGTTCAACCGAAGTAGGTTTGATGACCAGTATAAGATTTGGTCGTATTGCCTAAGAATCCTCTGTAGGGCTTTATATATTGCCAGGGGCAATGCTAATAGGTCTCTCATGTTTTATGACGATGACCTGAGGAGGGGTATTCCCCTGCTATAGTGACCATCGTGCCTGTTATTTGGAAAAGATGTGCGATAAATGCAGCTGTTATTGATTAGAGTGTAATCAATTAAGTAACTTTCAATAGTAATAAGGAAAATGAACTTCTATTTTCATAACAAAAGAATACAAGAAAAAGATCTAAAAATAGAATTTCTTGAGATTAGCTGCGTTCCATGCCCGTGGTATTTCTCTGCCCTCCATCGTTTCCAAGTGACAGGCACCTTGTAGATCGTCTTTAGTTACTTTAAAGGGTCCTTCCCAGTTTTGGTCCTTAGAACATAGTCCCCAACTTGGAACGTCATCGGGCTAAACCTTTTGTTGTAATGCTTCGTGAGCTATTGCTGATAGTTTGCTAGCTTCACCAGCGCTAGCTCTCTGTGCTCATCGGCTAGGTCGAGTTCGCCGAGCAATGCTTCATCATTCAGGCCTTGGTCGACAAGGATGGATCTCATTGTTGGCAAACCTGCTTCTAGTGGGATGACTGCTTCCATGCCATATGTCAGCGATAATGGGGTTTCTCCTGTTGCTCGCCGAGGAGTGGTTCGGTACGCCCATAAAACATGGGGTTGCTCTGTTACCCATGTGCCTTTGGCTCGGTCTAATCGCTTCTTTAATCCATCGATCACAGTTTTGTTCGAAAGTTCAGCTTGGCCATTGCTCTGAGGGTAGGCCACCGAACTGAAGTGGTGTCTGATCCCGTGTTCGTTACAGAAGTTCTGAAAGGGGCCACTTTCGAACTGCGTTCTATTGTTGGTGATGATGGTTCTGGGGATTCCAAACCGAGTGATTATATTCCTCCATATGAACCTTATCATATCAGCATCTCAGATGTTCGCCAGGGATTCAGCCTCGATCCATTTGGTGAAGTAGTCGGTCGCAACCAACAAGTATTTGCGATTGCCGAAGGCAGTAGGCAGTGGTCCCATGATGTCCATTCCTTATTAGGCGAAGGGCTATGGTATGGATAGGGACTTCAGGTCGCTGGTGGGTTGGTGGACCATAGGAGCGTGGAATTGGCATTTCGGGCATTTGCGAACATATACTGTGGAGTCCTTTTGCATGTATGGCCACCAACAGCCTTCCTTCATTGCTCGAAAGGCTAGAGACCTTCCTCCGATATGACTTCCATAGATTCCTTCGTGAATCTCGTGTAGCACTTGCTCGACATCACCTGGGTGGACGCATCTAAGGTAGGGATCGGAGAAGGATTTCTTATACAAGTCGCCTCATGTGGATAAGTGAAAGCGAGCAGCTTTGACTCTTATCTGGTGGCCAGTTTTCTTGTCATCTGGGAGCGTGCCATCCTTTAAATAGTCCTTTAAGGGGTCTATCCAACTGGGGGCTGATCCCACCTGGAGTATTTGTTCCACGTTTGGTAACTTGATGTTGTGGTTAATGCTCGAACAAATGAGGAAATTGATGGGGATGATCCTCTTAAGGTCAGAGTCAATTGCCGAACTCAAGGCTGTTAAGGCATCAGCATGACTATTTTGCCCCCTGGGAAACTGCTGGATGTTGATCTCTTCAAAGCTTGACATTAATTCTCTCACTAAGGCGAGGTAGGCTTCCATTCTTTCATCCTTTGCATTATAATCTCCACTTATCTGATTGGAGACTAATTGAGAGTCGCCGAACACCTGTAAACGTTTTGCTCCTAGAGTTTGTGCCTTTTGGAGACCGGTTATTAGGGCTTTGTACTCTGCTTCGTTATTAGAGGCTGCAAATCCAAGACTGATTCCTTGTTCGAGGATTGTGTTTTCTGGAGTGATGAGTATAATGCCAACCCTTGCCCCCTTTGAGTTGGAGGCCCCATCAACGAAGAGTCTCCAGGTTCTCTCTATTGCTTGGTTCTTCTCTTGCCTTGTTGATTGAGGTTGGTTGGAGAGTTCTTCGCCCGTGAATTTGGCTATGAAATCAGCAAGGATCTGACCCTTGATAGCTGTCCTTGGTTAAAATTGGATGTCAAAGCGGCCGAGCTCGACTGACCACTTAGATAGTCTGCCCGACAAATCCGCTTTCCTTAGGATTGTCTTAAGGGGATGCGATGTAAGGACGATGATAGTATGAGCTTCGAAATAATGCTTCAGCTTCCTCGAGGCTATTACAAGTGCAAAGGCGAGCTTCTCCAATGGCAGGTACCTTTGCTCGGCGTCTAATAAGATCTTGCTCGCGTAGTAAACGGGGTGTTGGATTCCTGCAACCTCGTATAATAACGCAGAGCTGACAGTGTGATTGGATGCAGAGAGGTACAGGTACAAAGAATCCATTTGCTGTGGTATAATAAGCAGCGATGGGGAGCTTAAGTAGGACTTGAGATCGTCCAAAGCTCGCGAGCAGTATGGGCTCCACTCTATCGGTTTACTCCCCTTTAGAAGCTGGAAAAAAGGTTTGCACTTCTTGGAGGATTTGGAGATGATGCGATTTAAGGCGGCGAGCATTCCAGTGAGCTTCTGCACGTGCCAGCTTGTTCGAGGGGGTTGCACCTTGTTAAATGCATCGATCTGGTCTGGATTAGCTTCTATGCCTCTCTTACTGACCAAGTACCCAAGAAATTTTCCTGACTGGACACCGAAGGAACACTTGCTCGCATTAAGTTTCATCCGGTACTTCCTGAGGATTTTGAAGGTCTTTGACAGGTCCGAGAGGTGATTTTTCTTCTTCTTGCTCTTAGCGAGCATGTCATCGATGTAGACCATCATTGTGTCTCCCATTTGATCCTTGAACATTTTAGTGACTAGCCGCTAATAGGTTGCCCCTGCATTCTTGAGCCCAAAAGGCATGACCTTGTAGTAATATAACCCAACTGTCGTGATGAACACCATTTTGTCCTGGTCTGGGGCATACAAGGGGATCTGAAGATATCCTGAGTATGCGTCCAGGAAACTCATTCGCTCGTGAGCTTTAGTGGTGTCTACTAGTTGGTCTATCTTTGGGAGGGGGAAACTATCCTTAGGGTATGCTTTGTTGAGGTCAGTGAAGTCGATGCAAACTCTCCACTTCCCATTATTCTTCGGAACTACTACTGGGTTGGACAACCACTTGGGGAATTGCACTTCCCGTATGGATCCTGTATCTAGCAGTTTTTCGACTTCCTTTTCGACCGCTTTAGCCTTCTCGGGTGCTGTTCTTCGTGCCTTCTGCGTGATTGGCTTGAATGTGGGGTCGACGTGCAGCTAATGACAGACCATACTAGGATCGATTCCAGGCATCTTGTATGGTTCCCATGCGAAAACATCTACATTGTGTCTCAGCAAGGTCGTCAACTCCTTCTGTTCTTAGTCGGTAAGAGATGCTCCAATCAAGAAGACTCTGCTACGGTCACCAACTTCAACCATAACTTCTACCAGGTCCTCGACGACACGCTCGGAGGGGAGGAGCCTGGTCTCCTATACTCCAGGTGTCCCGTACTTTAATTTCTACTTGGAAGGTATCACACCTTCTTCAACTTTCTTGCTGGGTTGACCGACCTTCTTCTTTGGCTTTGGTCGGATGGCTGCTATGAAGCACTTCCTCACCATCTCTTGGTCGCCGTGGATCTCCATTACTCCTCGCTCGGTTACATATTTGAGCTTCTGATGGTAGGTCGAGGAGACTTCCTTCATCGCATGAAGCCATCCCCTGCCAAGGATGGCCTGGTACGGTGAGTCGATGTCAACTACCAAAAACACGATCATCTTGGAGACGTTTCCAGCATGCACTGGCAGTACTATCTTGCCCAGGGGCATGGTCATTTTTTCAGCGAAGCCGACCAAAGGAACAGTATCTTCCTTTAGGTCTGCGGCGCTCAACTTCAATTTCCTGAATAGGTCGAGGTACATTACTTCGGATGAGCTTCCTTGATCGACGAGCAGCTTGTCGATGTCAAAGTTGACTATCCTGAGTGTAATGACCAGGGCATCATGATGTGGGGTCCTTACTCCCACCAAATCTTCATCCGTGAAAACAATATGCTTGTTATAGTTGACGTCCTCTGCTCGGCGACGCTTTCCTGACTGTGACTTTGCTGGATCGATTTGAAAATCCTACATTACCGCTGTAAGTATTTTCATTTCCATTCGAGCGAAGTTACCTTGTATCTTCTTGACGTCAAATACTCCGTGGATTACTACGAACTCATGTCCAGCATCATCCTCCAGCACGTTATCGGGTATCGCCTCTCTGTTGGCAGCCACTTTCTCTGCCCTCTTTTCCACAAAGTCGTTCAAAATGCCAGGACTGGGCCAACTCCTCGAGGTGAGACTTAAGAGCTTTGCAGTGCTCGGTCTTATGTCCTCCCTCTTTTTGAAAGGCGCATCTTAACGCATTGTTCCTCTTCGAGGGATCTCCTCCCATTTTCCTGGGCTACTTGATGAATGGCTCATCTTTGATCTTCGCGAGAATTTTGTAAATTGGTTCTTTCAAGATGGTGTTGACCGCCTGGAATACTTTCGACGTGTCATGGTTTCCTCCGTTCTTTCTTCCTTTCTTCTGGTTCTCAGTTTTCTCACTTCCCTTGGTAGTGAGCTTAGCTCGACCGTTTTCTCCTGTATTAGGGCGGGTGACATCTTCCACCTTTGCGTATTTCTCGATTCGGGCCATTAGGTCGTCAATAGTCATAGCTTCCTTCTTCGTTAGGGACTGGTATAGGAGGGAAGAACTAGGGAGCCCAATTTTGAAGGAGGCCACTACCACTTCCTCTGCGCAGTCCTCGATCTCATTGAATAACTCCCAGTACCTCTTCGCGTAGTCTCGGAGGGTCTCTTGATGCGTTTTCTTCATTGTTAGCAAAGCATCCATCCTTTTGGGATAGGAGCTACTGGTAATGAATCGGGCCATAAAAAGTTTGGCTAGGGATTTGAAATTCCTGATCGACCGGTGGGGGAGCCTTTCGAACAACTTCTGCGCTACATCATACAGGATCGAGGGAAAAATACGGCACATCAGGGCATCTCGGTGATTCCAGAGGGTCATGGCCTGTCGTTATTGCCTGACGTGATCGATGGGATCAATCTTTCCATCGTAAATTTTAAACCTTGGAATGGTAAATTTCTTGGTGGCTTCCTCCTCTTCGATTTCCCTCGTGAAGGGTGACTTCATTTGGGTTTTGAGAGCTCGCCTTGTGAGTTCTATGGTTGATCTTGTTCCGTGGTGAGCAGGATGTTGGTCCATCTCCCTGCGGACTAGATTTCGTATGTTTTCGTCGCTGCGAGCAGGGCTCTGGTAGCGGCGAGCTTTCCGCAACCGTTCGCGGAGGTCGTCGTTTGACTCGCCTCCTTCGACCTTTTGAGATTCTCTCCTAGGGCTCCTTCCTCGGATGCAAGACTTGCTTGCCTGAGGGCTAGGAGTGCGGTATGGGCATCTCCTGTTATCAGGACGAAGCTTCCTCTCCAGTCTTTCCAATCTTCTTCTCAAGCGAGCATTCTCAGCCTCGTATTTATGGGAAGACTCCCTCTGCACGTGAAGCCTTGCCTCGTACGCATCAACCAATCTGGATATCTATGTGGACCTCGCTGGTCCCTGACTTTCTTCTGAGGCTGGCCTTTCCAGGCGATCTCTCTTATTTGAACGTCGAACTTCAGACCTAATCCTACAAGGAGCAGGTGGCTCTTGAATATTTACTGCCTGAGGGGCATTGCTGCTGTGACCAGACATCTTAAACTCCTTTCTTGGTGTGGGCTCTTCTCAGGGAAAGGCGAACGCTTCTCACAGATGGCGCCAAATTTGGTGACAATTATTGTGCAACACAAATAAATAAGAAGAAGCCATTCACCAAGTGAGAAAAGGAATATAAAATGACAATCACACAACAAAGGATGTACGTGGTTCAGCAAAGATGTGCCTACGTCCACGGTGGTGCAGTCGATATTATTTTTATATACTCCGGAGAGTAATTACAGAGAATACAAAAACTGTCTTTTTTCCATGGACCTAGGGTTTAATATATACATGTACTTGTAGGTAAGTGGAGGTGATGGGTTCCCCCACATCTTCCATCTCCCCTATAACTTCCCTTAATGAGAACGTGGGGGGAGACCGGATCAAAATAAGAGATGAGGGGCCTGGACTTTGGGCCGCCAGGATTGGGCTACTCGTCCAGGCCCATGGTCCTAATTCCGAGTACCCACAATATGTATATGTGATTCAAATCAACCCCTTAATAAAATGGGTAAAGATTTCATAATACCCATTTAAAACTAGATTCAAATAAAACATATGATACATATATATACATATATAGTGATACATATCTTATTCAAATAAGCAAATATTTGAAAGCCGACCTTCAATGCAACTTTTAAAGCCGACCTTCAATGAGAGAGAGAGAGAGAGAGAGAGAGAGAGCAGGATGTTGGTCCATCTCCCTGCGGACTAGATTTCGTATGTTTTCGTCGCTGCCAGCAGGGCTCTGGTAGCGGCGAGCTTTTCGCAGCCATTCGCGGAGGTCGTCATTTGACTCGCCTCCTTCGACCTTTTGAGATTCTCTCCTAGGCCTCCTTCCTCAGCTGCGAGACTTGCTTGCCTGAGGGCTTGGAGTGCGGTATGGGCGTCTCCTGTTATCAGGACGAAGCTCCCTCTCTAGTCTTTCCAATCTTCTTCTCAAGCGAGCATTCTCAGCCTCGTATTTGCGGGAAGACTCCCTCTGCTCATGGAGCCTTGCCTCGTACGCATCAACCAATCTGGATATCTATGTGTACCTCGCTGGTCCCTGACTTTCTTCTGAGGCTGGCCTTTCCAGGCGATCTCTCTGATTTGAACGTCGAACTTCAGACCTAATCCTACGAGGAGCAGGTGGATCTTGAATATCTCCTGCCTGAGGGGCATTGCTGCTGTGACCAGACATCTTAAACTCCTTTCTTGGTGTGGGCTCTTCTCAGGTAAAGATGAACGCTTCCCACAGACGGCGCCAAATTTGGTGACAATTATTGTGCAACACAAATAAATAAGAAGAAGCCATTCACCAAGTGAGAACAAGGAATATAAAATGACAATCACACAACAAAGGATGTACGTGGTTCAGCAAAGATGTGCCTACATCCACGGTGGTGCAGTCGATATTATTTCCATATACTTCGGAGAGTAATTACAGAGAATACAAAAACTGCCTTTTTGCCATGGACCTAGGGTTTAATATATACATGTACATGTAGGTAAGTGGAGGTGATGGGTTCCCCCACATCTTCCATCTCCCCTATAACTTCCCTTAATGAGAACGTGGGGGAGACCGGATCAAAATAAGAGATGAGGGGCCTGGACTTTGGGCCGCCAGGACTGGGCTACTCGTCCAGGCCCATGGTCCTAATTCCGGGTACCCACAATATGTATATGTGATTCAAATCAACCAGTTAATAAAATGGGTAAAGATTTCATAATAACCATTTAAAACTAGATTTAAATAAAACATATGATACATATATATACATATATAGTGATACATAGCTTATTCAAATAAGCAAATATTTGAAAGTCGACCTTCAATGCAACTTTTAAAGCCGACCTTCAATGAGAGAGAGAGAGAACCCTAGGTTGTTTTTACGGAGAAGAGAACAAATACGTGAGAGGTGGAGCGGTTGCATGTTTGTTATGTTTGGTGTATTTGAGTATTTCGTGGCAACAGAGTTATGATTTGAGCGGGACTCCTAACAAGTCTTTACCCCTTTTTTAATTTAGTATTTGGAGGCAAAAGTAAATTCTTAAATAATTTAATTTACGAAATATTTTCTTACAAAATTTTAAAGTCGCCACTAAATGTTGATTTTTAGTGGCAATATTTTTAATTTGCCACCTACTTCACTACAATTTATTTCCCGCTAGCTAAAATTTTTTGCGCCAAACTTTTAGTGGCAATTTTTGTGACAATCTCACATTTTTGTGACTAATACTTCCTCTGTAATTATTTTTAGCGGCAATGAAAATTTTTTCCACCAAATAAATTGCCACCAATTGGCAACTTTCTTGTAGTGATTCCTTCCCCATCTCCCATCCCATTGGTTTATCGATTTAGGTAAACATTAAATAAGGTCTTTCGGACTTAGTTTATCATCTTAGGTTAATTATTTACATAAATTGACATTGATTTCAACCCCCAAAATCCCATAATGTAATCCATTACATGTCTCTATAAATAAGACCTTATTCACTTAATCTGGTCATGTTCTATCATTACACAAGGGTCCCAATTATCCAAATTTTCATAATTCTAAACATATGAATACAAATCCTCTACATGTGAAAAAATCTTTCCATTTCATCAAGGCTCTAAGGCATGAATTTCGTCATTTAAAATAAACCTAACCTGTTCCTAATTTCTAGATTCAACAAACTTATTTCAGATTGGTAATATCTACACTCATGCTATTTAATTATATATTTCTATCATTAATTTCCTATGAAATTCGGAATCAACATGGAAGAGAACATTAATGACTTAAGAAGTAATTTGGACATTCAAGTTAAGTGAGTAGACACAAATTCTTCACATTTATCCCCTTAATTTCGGTATTTTTATGACCCCGTGCATTGTAGAGAACTTGAATTTGTCTCATATTTATGCTACTAACCCTTTTGGGCAAGTATTTCATATTTTATGCATCTTTTATGTGATTTACAGTTATTTCATGCAAAATAGTGCGAAAGAGAACACAAAATAGTGAAAGAAAGAAAGAAATGGGGAGTTCACGAGCATTTTCATAATTTTACAGCCATATTTTGGAGGTGGGGCCAGCTAGAAAATTGAAGAGATTTCAATTACAAGAACACAAGAAAACACGGCACCTCAATCCGAGTTGTGGTGAAGAAGTTACGATATTTTGAAGATGAGAAAAGTCAAGAAGAAAATCTCTACATAAATTTTAAAGGCGATCCGAACCTTTTATTTTAAAAGGATCCGGACCGCATTTATTAACGTTCAAAGTCCGTTACAAATTTAGTCACGCTTTCCAAGTGTGACAAATTTCCAGATGCGTGATTTTTATTTTGTCCTTATCTTTTATCCAAAAGAGTTTTATATTTTGGGGACTCTTTTAAATGGCATCCAGCTTATATATTTAGTCATTAGGACTCTTTTTATTCAGATTTCATTCATGTAAAAGCTCCGTAATAAGTAGGAACATCTAGGAAAATAATTGGCATATTTTTCACCTTTAATTCAAGAGCTTTTCCAGTTTTTCTTCAACCTTTGATTTCTTCTTCCATGGTCTTGTTCTTCAATCTTTGTAACCTATATTTCCAGTACCTTTATTATTATTTCTCATGTTTAATCTCTCTTTACATGCAATTATGAGTTCATGCAACGTAGATAACATAGTTTTGACTAATTTCACCATGTTAGGCTAGATTTTTAAGGGTTGGGATGCATAAACCCAACCCGATGTGGTTTGCATGGGTATAAAATTAGTTCTTTAAATTTTATGATTGATTAGATCATGTTGTATGGTGATCACAATAATTGTAGGACTTTTGATCTTATTTGTCCTAGGTAACTGGGATGCTTAAGAGTGCAACGCGCGTGTATCTAATACGACACGACTTGACTCATCTCTTAATTATGTATGATGCGGGCGTGAACCTCATATATGTAATACTTGGGAGTACTAAAGACCGAGTTTGATCAATTAATTAATTTACGACTAGTTTTGTACTGGGTAACACACTAGGGTTTGGGGGATTAAATTCCTAACCTATTTTTCCTCAGTTGTATTAATTCACTCTTAGTTAGTTATTTTTGCTCACGTAGTTAATTTAGTAGTTTAATCTAGTTTCCATTTAGTATGTAGATTTAATCCCATAATCACATAATCATCTTTTCTTACCTTTTTAAAGTCAACTTTAGGATTAATTAACCTACCTTCTGTCACCAAAATGAGATTGTCATTTTTCCCTATGGATTCGATACCCAGACTCGCCGCTATACTCCATAAGAGTGTAGTTAAAGCTTAGGTTTCTGTATTGCGATTGGAAGATGATAACAACGACTAGGGTATTTAGACAGACGCCCGATTTTCACCTCGATCAAAATGGCAACATTGTCGAGGAATTTGGTAGGCTTTAGGTTAGGTTGGTTAATCTCGAATTTGACCTTAAATAAAAAAATCCAAAAAAATTAGAAAATTAAAAATAATCCAAAACTATGGGTGTCACGTTTTTTAATTACCCAATTTCAAACGTCTTAGTGTAACTCTTTTAGTGTCTTTAATTGTTATGATAATAGTGAGGAGGATGAGCTCAAGATTTATGAACATTTCATCAATATCACTAAAAATGAGTCTCATAAATAGAGGCCCAGTGCTATGGTCATCCAAATTTATTAAAATAAAAGGCTTGAATACGAAAGACTTGAAAAAGAGTATCGGGAAAAAAATCGTTATTGGGAGCAAGAGTTGGATGCATTATTTGAACCCAATAAGGATTTTTCTTTCGATATTTTTGAAGTGGAAGAATGTTTTCAACCAAATGAGTAATCCGAGGTGCTAGAACCAAGGAAGACTACTTTGGAAGAACTCATGCCTATTAGAAAAAAGCAATTTGATGGACTTGCTACTACAGAGTTGAAAATTAGAGAAACTTGAAAGGAGTTTAATGATTATTTGGACAACTTAGAGAAGGTCGAGACTTGCGCTTCACCTAACACATTTGAGGACGAAATCATTGAGAGTGATACAAGTTCTTTTGGATCTCAACCTCTTATAAATATTTCAAAATCTATTGAGGTTGAAGACCATTTGTTTCCCTATGTCCCCACTATTATCGAACCATTAAATCCATCACAAGAAGTTGATGAATGTCTCGAGGACGTTGATCCGATTCTTGTATTAGAATGTTATTTTGAGATGCTTCATCTTATGGGCCATACATTTAGACGTGTCACTCCACCAGATCTAATTGAAAATTTTGGGGAATGAGATTTTGAGGACAAGGAACTTTTGATTAAATTGTTCTCCAAGATGAAATCTTCCTTTTTGTATACCCATCTTCCTATACTACTTGAAAATTCTTTGGGAGGGGATTTTATTTTTCTTGGATCCTAATGGTACTTGTCCCCCTGTGAACCCAAATCCCTCATTATCCCCCTAAAATTTTTAATTAGTGATGGTCCATTTCTTTCGGGTTACACACGCCTTCTGTTGTTTAAACGGAATTCTTATTTTTCGGGAGGCATAAATGAAAATTTTGAGGGTACACCGATTGTCCCTTAAAGTCAAATTGTATTTTGGGTGGACCCTCAAATTTTTCAACCTCTACTGCATGAGTTATTATAAGTTAAAATCGCAGGTTGTACATCATTAGTTTTTTTTTCCTTTTCCTTTTTTTTATTATAGTCAAGTGTCATTTGTTAAAGTTTTTGTTATTATTTTTTCTATGCTTGGTTCTAACGTGTTTTGTAGATTCAATGGATTTGTACTTATCGGAGATCGCTCCATTTGGGTAATATATCTCTTTTCCTCTCTTTATTTTGTGTTGTTGACTCGCATTGAGGACAATGCAACATTTAAGTTAGGGGGTGCCCATTTATTATTTAGAAACATTGATTTAATCACATGTTCGTCCCAAGTATGTTTTTTTGGAAAATTTAAAAAAAAAAAATATCAAAAATTTCCAAAAAATAAAAAATGAAAAATGTTGAAAAGCCAAAAATATTTTTTTCTTCAAAATAAATAAAAATTCAAATTCAAATTTTTCAAAAATATCACCTTTATTATACTCGAAGTTTTAAATCACAAAAAAATCAAGAGCACTAAGCCAAAATTGACCACAGATAGAAATTGTGCGAAAATTGACGACTTTATGAATAAGTGTGGAGATTAATCAAACCTAGTGAGATATTGGGCCTATTGTTTTTCTAAGTTTTTAAAATCAATTCGAGTTAATGGTTAACTCAAAGCTCATTTCAGCATCTAAAAATTCATCGTGATCTCAATACCCTTATTCTGATCGGTTACGAGAAACGTGTGAGAAGTTGTCTCGAAATATGCACTAACATATCTCTAAACTAATTTAATCTCAAGACGCATATGGTAAAGTAATTAGTGATTTGGACAATGAAGTAGGCAAGCATTTGTCACCGAAAAATATTGGCCAGAAAGAGACGTGAATTTTTTCCCTTTACAACCCAATTTGAGCCTTATAAAATTTATCCTTTTCATTTGTAGCCCGAAAAACCCAAATGGCTCGAAATTGTGAAAATTCAAAATTTCATCAATAAAGTCCAAAAAGTGAATAAAAAGTGGCAGGAAAAAAATAGAAAAAAAGGAGAGAAAAATGAGCAAGAGGCCGAAAAAGCACCAACGGACATCATAAGCAAATTTTCCCAATTCCAAAATTCTTAGCCTTTCCCAATTTTACCCAATACACCTTATAACCCAAAAAATCCTAATCGAGTCCGAATTACGAAATCAATTACCGCGTGGAGAGATAAAATATCAAAATATAATATGAGAGATTTACTAGTGTGTATAAGAGGCGATGTTTCCCGTTTTTCAATAACCGTATTCCGATGATGAGATCTATTCACCATATATTTTCGCATTTTTAATTTTGTATGTGTGAATTTGTGTCCATTATATTTACTCTTTATATCACGCATACCGAGAGAAATAGCACAATTAGAGTGATTTGTTTGTGAGTGAATCCGTGAGAAATTGAATCAAAACGAATTTTCAGAAAAATAACGTAATAAGAGGTTTAATTTTTGGCTTCACACACACACACGCACACACTATGATTTGAGACTCTTTTGAATATGAATTTATGGTGATTAATTTTTTAAAAGTTTAAATTGAATAATTTTTAAGTATTTTGATTTTTTTCTTAGAGTCTAAGTCGAATTTTGTGGGTATATTCACTGCAAACCCTCACGAGACACCGCTCGTCCTACTAGGGTAACCTAGGGGTTTAACGGCTTATTTCATACGCTAAATGCATTCTCTTTCCTGCGAAAGTGGTATTCTATCCCAATGAAGTTTTTGGAGGGTCCTTAACACATACTCTCATTCTTTTACATTGCTCGGGATGAGCAAAGTTCTAAGTCAGGGGGATTTAATTAGGCATAAATTCTTCACATTTATCCCCTTAATTTCGGTATTTTTATGATTTCGTGCATTGTAAATAGCTTGAATTTGTCTCATATTTATGCTACTAACTCTTTTTGGCAAGTATTTCGTATTTTGTTTATCTCTTATGTGTTTTACAAGTATTTTATGCAAATTCGTGTGAAAGAGAACGTAAAAAAGTGAAAGAAAGCAAGAAATGTGGAGTTCAAGGGCATTGTCGTAATTTTGTAGCAATATTCCGGAGGTGGGGCCAACTGAAAAGTTGAAGATATTTCAATTACAAGAACACAAGAAAAAACATTACCTCAATCCGAGCTACGGTGAAGAAGTTATGAAGTTTTGAAGATGAGAAAACTCAAGAAGAAAATCTTTGCATAAATTTTAAGGGTGATCTGAACCTTTTATTTTAAAAGGAACCGGACCAAATTTAGTCACACACAAAGTCAGTTGCGAAATTAGTCTCGCTTTCCAAGTTTGACAAATTTCCAGATACGAGATTTTTATTTTGTCCTTATCTTTTAGCCAAAAGAGTTTTATGTTTTAGGGACTCTTCTAAACGACCTCTAGCCTATATATTGAGTCATTAGGACTTTTTTTATTTAGATTTCTTTCCTGCAAAAGCTCCATAATAAGTAGGAAAAACTAGGAGAAGAATTTACATGTTTTTCACCATTAATTCAAGATCTTTTCAAGTTTTTCTTCGACCTTTGATTTCTTCTTGCATGGTCTCGTTCTTCAATGTTGGTAACCTTTATTTCGAATACCTTTATTATTATTTCTCATGTTTAATCTCTCTTTCCATGCAATTATGAGTACATGAAATGTAGATAACATACTTTTCACTAATTTCACCACATTACGCTAGATTTTTAAGGGTTGGGATGCATGAACCCAACCCGATGTGGTTTGCATGGGTATCAAATTAGTTCTCTAATTTTAATACTTGATTAGATCGTGTAGTACGGTGATCACAACCGTTGTAGGACTTTTGATCTCGTTTGTCCTAGGTAATCGGGATGCTTAAGAGTGCAATGTGAGTGTAGCTAATACAACACTGCTTTACTCATCTCTTGATTATGTATGATGCGGTCTTGAACCTCATATATGTAATGCTTGGGAATACTAAAGATCGGGTTTGATCAATTAATTAATTTACGACTTGTTTTATACTGGGCAACACACTAGGGTTTGGGGGATTAAATTCCTAACCTATTTTTCCTCAGTCATATTAATTCATTCTTAATTAGTTAATTTTGCTCTCGTAGTTAATTTAGTAGTTTAATCTAGTTTGCATTTAGTTAGTAGATTTAATCCCATAATCACATAATCATCTTTTCTTACCTTTTTAAAGGAAACTTTAGGATTAATTAACCTACCTTATGTCGTCAAAACGAGATCGTCCTTTTTTCTTATGGATTTGATACCCAGACTCACCGTTATACTCCATAAGAGTGTAGTTGAAGTTTAGGTTTTTTATTGCAGTGGGAAGATGATAACAACGACTAGCGTATTTACACGGACGCTAGGTTTCCACCTCGATTAAAATGGCGTCGTTGCCGGGAAATTACGTAGACTTTAGGTTAGGTTGGTTAATCCCAAATTTGACATTATATAAAAAAATCAGAAAAATATAAAAAAAATCAAAAAATATGGGTGTCACGTTTTTTAATTGCCCAAATTTGAAGCGTCTTACTATAACTCTTTTGGTGTCTTTAATTGTTATGATAATAGTGAGGAGGATGAGCTCAAGATTTATGAACATTGGATAAATATCACTAAAAATTACTCTCATAAATACAAGTACACTATTATGACCATCCAAATTTATCAAAATGAAAGTCTTGAAGACAAAAGACTTGAAAAATAGTATCGGGAAAAAAACATTATTGGGAGCAAGAGTTGGATGCATTATTTGAACCCAATGAGGATTTTTCTTCCGATATTTTTGAAGTTGAAGAATGTTATCAACCAAATGAGGAATCTGAGGTGCTAGAACCAAGGAATCCTACTTTGGAAGAACTCTTTCTTATTAGCAAAAAGTAATTTGATGACCTTGCTGCTACAGAGTTAAAAACTAAAGCAACTTACAAGGAGTTTAATGATTATTTGTACAACTTAGAGAAGGTAGAGACTTGCGCTTCACCTAACACTTTTGAGGACGAAATCATTGAGAGTGATACAAGTTCTTTTGAATCTCAACCTCTTATAAATATTCCAAAATATATTGAGGTTGAAGACCATTTATTTCCTTATGTCCCCACTATTATCGAACCATTAAATCCATCACAAGAAGTTGATGAATGTCTCGAGGACGTTGATCTGATTCTTATATTAGAATGTTATTTTGAGATGCTTCATCTTATGGGCCATACAGTTAGACGTGTCACTCCACCAGATCTAATTGAAAATTTTGGGGGATAAGATTTTGAGGACAAGGACCTTTTGATTAAATTGTTCTCCAAGATGAAATCTTCCTTTTTTTGTACCCGTCTTCCCATACTACATGAAAATTCTTTGGGAGGGGATTTTATTTTTCTTGGATCCTAATGGTACTTGTCCCCCTGTGCACCCAAATTCCTCATTATCCCCCTGAAATTTTTAATTAGTGATGGTCCATTTCTTTCGGGTTACACATGCCTTCGGTTGTTTAAACGGAATTATTATTTCTCGAGAGGCATAAATGAAAATTTTGAGGGTACACCGATTGTCCCTTAAAGTCAAATTGTATTTTGGGTGGACCCTCAAGTTTTTCAACCTCTACTGTATGAGTTATTAGAAGTTAAAATCGCAGGTTGTACATAATTAGTTTTTTTTTTCTTTTCCTTTTTTTTTTATTACAGTCTAGTGTCATTTGTTAAAGTTTTTGTTATTATTTTTTCTATGATTGGTTCTAATGTGTTTTGTAGATTCAATGGATTTGTACTCATCGGAGATCGCTCCATTTGGGTAATATATTTCTTTTCCTCTCTTTATGTTGTGTTGTTGATTCGCATTGAGGACAATGCAACATTTAAGTTAGGGGGTGCGAAATATTTGTCCCATATATTATTTAGATTCATTGATTTAATCACATGTTCGTCCCAAGTATGTTTTTTTGGAAAATTTCAATAAAAAATTCAAAAATGTCCCAAAA
The DNA here is from genome assembly GCA_949130495.1 of Sambucus nigra. Classification (NCBI taxonomy): domain Eukaryota; kingdom Viridiplantae; phylum Streptophyta; class Magnoliopsida; order Dipsacales; family Adoxaceae; genus Sambucus; species Sambucus nigra. The sequence goes on from OX422222.1 coordinate 208,607,730, forward strand.
ATAAAAAATGAAAAATGTTGAAGAGCCAAAATATTTTTTTCTTCAAAATAAATAAAAATTCAAATTCAAATTTTTCAAAAATATCACCTTTATTATATTTGCAGTCTTAAATCAGAAAAAAATCAAGAGCACTAAGCCAAAATTGACCAAAGATAGAAATTGTGCGAAAATTGATGACTTTATGAATAAGTGTGGAGATTAATCAAACCCGGTGAGATATTGGGCCTATTGTTTTTTCTAAGTTTTTAAAATCAATTTGAGTTAATGGTTAACTCAACGCTCATTTTAGCATCTAAAAATTCATCGTGATCTCAATACCCTTGTTCTGATCGGTTACGAGAAACGTGTGAGATGTTGTCTCGAAATATGCGCTAACATATCTCTAAACTAATTTAATCTCAAGATGCATATGGTAAAGTAATTAGTGATTTGGACAATGAAGTAGGCAAGCATTTGTCACCGAAAATTATTGGCCAGAAAAAGACGTGAATTTTTTTCCCTTTACAACCCAATTTGAGCCTAATAAAATTTATCCTTTTCATTTGTAGCCCGAGAAACCCAAATGGCTCGAAATTGTGAAAATCATTGAGAGTGATCCTAACACTTTTGAGGATGAAATCATTGAGAGTGATCCAAGTTCTTTTAAATCTCAACCTCTTATAAATATTCAAAAATCTACTGAGGTTGTAGGCCATTTGTCTCCTTGTGTCCCCACTATTACCGAACCATTAAATCCACCACAAGAACTGGATGAATGTCTTGAGGACGTTGATCCGATTCTCGTATGGGAATGTTATTTTGGGATGCTTCATCTTATGGTCCATACACATAGACGTGTCACTCCACCAGAACCAATTGAAAATTTTGGGGTAGAAGATTTTGAGGACAAGGACACGTTGCTTAAATTGTTCTCCAAGATGAAATCTTCCTTTTTGTATACCCATCTTCCCATACTACTTGAAAATTCTTTGGGAGGGGATTATATTTTTCTTGGATCCCAATGGTACTTGTCCCCCTGTGAACCCAAATCCCTCATTATCCCCCTGAAAATTTTAATTAGTCATGGTCCATTTCATTCAGGTTACACATGTCTTCCGTTGTTTAAACGGAATTCATATTTTTCGGGAGGCATAAATGAAAATTTTGAGGGTACACCGATTGTCCCTGAAAGTCAAATTGTATTTTAAGTGGACCCTCAAATTTTTTTACTTCTACTGTATGAGTTATTAGAAGTTAAAATCATAGGTTGTACATAATTATTTTTTTTCTTTCTTTTTCTTTTCAATTTTTTTTATTATAGTCTAGTGTCATTAGTTAAAGTTTTTTTTATTCTTTTTGCTATCCTTGGTTCTAACGTGTTTTGTAGATTCAATGGATTCGTACTTATTGGGGATCGCTCCATTTGGGTAATATCTTTCATTTCCTTTCTTTATGATGTGTTGTTTATTCGTATTGAGGACAATGAAACATTTAAGTTAGGGGGTGTGGAATATTTGTCCCATTTATTGTGTAGATTCATGGATTTGATCACATGTTCGTTCCAAGTATGTTTTTTTAGAAAATTTCAAAACAATTCTAAAAATAAAAATTGAAAAATGTTGAAAAGCCAAAAATATTCTTTCTTCAAAATAAATAAAAATTGGAATTTAAAATTTTCAAAAATATCACCTTTATTATATTTGAAGTCTTAAATCGTAAAAAAATCAAGAGCACTAAACCAAAATTGTCCAAAGATTGAAATTGTGCAAAAATTGATGACTTTATGAATAAGTGTGGATTAATCAAACCAAGAGAGATATTGAGCCTACTGTTTTTTCTGAGTTTTTAAAATCAATCCGAGTTAATAGTTAACTCAAAGCTCATTTCAGCATCTAAAAAGTCGTCGTGATCTCAATACCCTTATTTTAATCGGTTACTGGAAACGTGTAAGATGTTGTCTCAAAATATGCGCTAACATATCTCTAAACTAATTTAATCTCGAGACGCATATGGTGAATTAATTAGTGATTTCGATAATGGAGTAGACCATCGTTTGTCACACAAAAATATTGGCCAGAAAAAGTCGTGAAATTTTTTCCCTTTGTAACCCAACTTGAGCCATCATTTGTAGCCCGAAAAACCCAAATGCCCCGAAATTGTGAAAATTACAAAGTTCATCAATAAAGTCCAAAAAGTGAATAATAAGGGGAAAGAAAAAAAAATTAGAAAAATTCTCAACAAAAATAGCAAGAAAAGATAATGTGAAAATTAGAAAAAAATAGAAAAAATGAGAGAAAAATGAGTAAGAGCCCAAAAAAGCACTAACGGACATCATAAGCAAAATTTTCTAATTTCAAAATTCTTAGCCTTTCCCAATTTTACCCAATACACCATATAACCCAAAAAAGTCCTAACCGAGTCCGAATTACAAGATCAATTACCGCGCGGAGAGATAAAATATCAAAAGATAATATGAGAGATTGACTAGGGTGTGTAAGAGGCGATGTTTCCCATTTTTCAATAACCGTATTTCGATGATGAGATCTATTCACCATATATTTTCGACTATTCAATTTTGTATGTGTGAATTTTCATCCATTATATTTACTCTTTATATCACGCATACCGGAGAAATAACGCAATTCGAGTGATTCGTTTGTGAGTTAACCCGTGAGCAATTGAATCAAAACGAATTTTCAGAAAAATAACATAATGAGAGGTTTAATTTTTAGCTTCACACACACACATAATGATTTGAGACTCTTTTGAAGTTGAATTTAAGGTGATTATTTTTCGAAAAGTTTAAATTGAACAATTTTTAAGTATTTTGATTTTTTTCTTAGAGTCAAAGTCGAATTTTGTGGGTATATTCACTGCAAACCCTCACGAGACACAACTCGTCCTGCTAGGGTAACCTAGAGGTTTAACGACTTGTTGCATAGACTAAATGCAATCTCTTTTTCGCGAAAGAGGTATTCTATCCCAATAAAGTTTTTGAAGGGTCCTTAACACATACTCTCATTCTTTTACATTGCTCGGGACGTGAAAAGTTCTAAGTTAGGGGGATTTGATTAGGCATAAATTCTTCACATTTATCCCCTTAATTTTGGTATTTTTATGATCCCGTACATTGTAAATAGCTTGAATTTGTCTCATATTTATGCTACTAGCCCTTTTTGGTAAATATTTCGTATGTTGTGTAACTCTTTTGTGTTTTGCAAGTATTTCATGCAAATTAGTGCGAAAGAGAACGCAAATAGTGAAAGAAAGCAAGAAATGGGGAGTTCAAGGGCATTGTCGTACTTTTATAGTCGAAAGTTAAAGTGGTTTCAATTATAAGAACATAAGAAAAAACGACACCTCAATCTGAGCTACGGTGAAGAAGTTATGAAGTTTTGAAGATGAGAAAAGTCAAGAAGAAAATCTCTGCATAAATTTTAAGGGCGATTTGGACCATTTATTTTCAAAAGATCCGGACTGCATTTAGTCATGCTTAAAGTCCGTTACAAAATTAGTCACCCTTTCCAAGTGTGAAAAATTGCCAGATACGGGATTTTTATTTTGTCCGTATCTTTTAGCCAAAAGAGTTTTATGTTTTGGGGACTCTTCTAAATGACCTCTAGCCTATATATTTAGTCATTAGGACTCTTTTTATTCAGATTTCATTCATGTAAAATCTCCATAATAAGTAGGAACATCTAGGAGAAGAATTTACATATTTTACACCTTTAATTCAAGAGCTTTTCCAGTTTTTCTTCAACCTTTGATTTTTTCTTGCATGATCTTGTTCTTCAATCTTGGTAACCTTTATTTCCAGTACTTTTATTATTTTTTCGCATGTTTAATCTCTCTTTCCATGCAATTATGAGTTCATGCAATGTAGATAACATAGTTTTCACTAATTTCGTCATATTAGGCTAGATTTTTAAGGGTTGGGATGCATGAACCCAATCCGATGTGGTTTGCTTGGGTATAACATTAGTTCTCTAAATTTTATAATTGATTAGATCATATAGTATGGAGATCACACAAGCTTTAGGACTTTTGATCTCGTTTGTCCTAGGTAATCGGGATGCTTAAGAGTGATGCGCATGTAGCTAATAGGACACTTCTTTACTCATCTTTTGATTATGTATAATGCGGGCTTCAACCTCACATATGTAATGCTGGGGAGTATTAAAATCGGGTTTGATCAATTAATGAATTTAGGACTAGTTTTGTACTGGGCAACACACTAGGGTTTGCGGGATTGAATTCCTAACCTATTTTTCCTCAGTCATATTAATTCATTCTTAGTTAGTTAATTTTGCTCACCTAGTTAATTTGTAGTTTAATCTAGTTTGCATTTAGTTAGTAGATTTAATCCCATAATAACATAATCATCTTTTCTCACCTTTTTAAAGTCAACTTTAGGATTAATTAACCTACCTTCTGCCATCAAAATGAGAACGTCCTTTTTCCCTCTGGATTCGATACCCAGACTCGCCGCTATACTCCATAAGAGTGTAGTTAAAGTTTAGGTGTTTTGTATTGCGGTTGGAAGTCGATAACAACGACTAGTGTATTTACACAGACGCTCGGTTTCCACCTCGATCATCAAGCAAGAGAATCATTCCCGGATTATAATGATTTGATGACTTCCTCTTGAATCATTTGCCTCCTTTCCTCTTTGGCGTTTGTTCCCTTCTCCCTTGAGATGTGGTTGTTAGATTTAGGTTTTTATAAGAGTGTAAAGTTATTAACCCTACTCTTAAACGTATGTTATTCCCAATTCCCGAGTTAAGCCTCATCTCCCATCTTTGGACCCCCAAAAGGGCTCGAACCCATAATTAAACTAGTCCAATAACCTTTCAACTTATATACCTATACCCCGAGACCATTTCTAAAGGTCTAAAACACATTAATGAGACCATAAAGCCTTCGGAAAGGCGTCCCAATTATTTTTATTCTACTTTGACATTTTATTATGTTTAAACGATACGTACCCATAAGTTTATTAATGTATGATTTATTTTCATAGGTGAGCTCATCATGCCAAATTGAGTCATGTAATTTTATAATCATGAATAAACATTTGTTTTCAAGTTAAATGTTACTCATTTAAATTTAGATCCATCTGATTTGTCATAATATTTTATTCCGAAAACACGGGGTATTACACACGCCTAACAAAAAGGTCCCACATTTCGTACGAAAGAGTTTAAAAAACTCCGCACCAATGATTTTCATTTAATTTCATATCCATAAAAGTAAAAACTTTTAATGCAAAATAACAAAATTTCAAGTTTTTCCTTGAGTACTTGTGTTGGTAGCAAATGGGATAAAAATCCAAAAGATACGGTGTTAAAGTTAATCCTGATTGGGTGAAGGTGGGGGACATTATGAATGCTTATAAATTTAATTTCGACATAAAAATCATCATGGTAGATTTATCTCAAAATAATAATAAAGATCACATAGTCAACGAGACTTTTATTTGTGCCTTTGATACCGTAAAGAAGGTATTATACTCAAAGTGCATAAACGATGGCAATTGGTCTATTATTGTGCATGCACTAAAGAGTATGACTGCTCAAGAAGACGCATTAAAGACTACTAAAGAGTTTCAGTCTACTCTTAATGACAACCCTAATTTTAAGGATCTTTTAGTTGATATAGAGGAAGATTGAGTATCAAAACATTATTTTACCAATGGCAATCCTATTTATATCATATTATTATAATGACCCTTGACAATCCTAATTCTATCCATATTTTATCATATCATTATATTGGAGTTACAATAGCACTTTAGTTTGATTTATGAATGTTTACATTCATTTATGAATGTTTAGTTCAAATTTTGAATGTTTGGTATGATTTATGAATTAACTCAGATGGCATGATGCTTTACTTTGAATTATCAACTCCACAGTTACAGTTTCTTAATCGTATATGAATTGGTTGTTGAATACAACAAATATAACCCCTAAATGGCCCCATACCTCGCACATGAATAATATACTAGTAGGAACTGACCACATTGTCATAGGAGTCTCGATTTGAAATATGGAGATAATTTTCAAAACTTATGATTAGTATAAAAAACATGTTACTAGAGGGCAAAAATCCAAAACAAGAACAAAACGGCCCCGTTTGTGGCATGAACACCTCGCACAAGACCAATGTAACTCATAGAAGTGGACTTCATAGTCACAGGACTCCTAATTTAAGAATATGACGATAATTTAGAAACATCTAGACTTAGGCTTTAAAACATGTTATTGGAGGGAGAAAACCTAAAATAACCCCCAAATGGCCACATAAAAGGCATGAACACCTTGCACGAGGCTGATGTAACTCATATGAACTAGTCGTGTAGTCGCGGGAATACCGTTTTAAGAATATGATGGTATTTTTCAAATTTGAAGACTTATGCTTAAAAGCATGCCATTAAAGGGAAAAAAATCCAAAACAACCCTGAAATGACCTGTAAGAAACACGAATACCTCATACGGGACCTATGTAACCCATAGGAACTAACCACGTAGTCCCATGACGCTCAGTTTGAGAATATGATGATAATTTGAAAATCTCAAGACTTAGGCTTAAAAATATGCCACTACGGGGCCGAAATCCAAAATAGTAGTTAAACGACCCCCTAAGAGGAATAAACACCTTGCACATTACCAATGTAACTCTTAGGAACTGAATCTGTCGTCAAGGGACCCATGGTTTTATAATTTGATGACAATTTAGAAATATCTACTGTTAGGCATAAAAACATTTTGTTAGAGGGAGAAAAATGAAAATAACACCCAAACGGCCTCGTAAGAGATGCGAAGACCTCACACGGGACCAATATAACTCAAAAAAATTTACCTCGTAGTCTCGGGAAACTTGGTTTGATAATATGAAGATAAATTGAAAATATATAGATTTAGCCTTAAAAGCATATTGTTAGAGGGCGAAAACCAACGAAAACTCCCGAACGGACTCATAAAAGGCACAAACACCTTGCACGGGACAAATGTTACTCATAGAAACTAATCAAAAAGTCAGGGGACCCCTTATTTGAGAATATGATGATAATTTGGAAATATCTAGACTTAGGCATAGAAATATGCTGCTAGAGGATAAAAGACACGAACACCTCATACAAGACAAATGTAACTCACAGGAAGTCACCGTGTAGTCACCGAAATACTGATTTGGTAATATGACTAGTATTTTAAAATCTCAAGACTTAGGCTTAACAACACTCCGCTAGAGGGAGAAAATCCAAAATAATAATTAAATGACCCCGTAAGAGGCACTAATACCTCGCATGGAACCAATGTAACTCATAGGAACTGACCATGTAGTCACGGAACTTCCAATTTGAGAATATGATGATAATTTTAAAATCTCAAGACTTGGCCTTAAAAACATTTCGTTAGAGGGAAAAACTTAAAATAACCCCTTAAGAGACACGAATAACCCACATGGAACCAATGTAACTCGTAGGAACTGATGGCTTAGTCATGGGACTCCCAGTTTGATAATACGAAGATAATTTGTAAATATATAGACTTAGGCTTAAAAACATACCGTTAGAGGGTAAAAACCCCAAATCGCCCCCAAACGGCCTCGTAATAGGCACAAACCCCTCGCACAACACTAATGTAACTTATAGGAACTCCCGATTTGATCGTATGACGATAATTTTCAAATATCTAGACTTAGGCTTACAAAATTCATCATTAAAGAGAAAAAAATGCAAAATATCCCCCCAAACGTCCCCGTAAGGGGCACAGACACCTCGTATGGGACTAATAGAACTTATATGCACTCACCACAAAGTCATAGGACTCCCGGTTTGAGTATAAGATGATAATTTACGAATCTAAAGATTTGGTCTTAAAAATATGTCGTTATAGGACGAAAATCCAAAATAGCAACCAGATGACCTCATAAAAGGCTAGAACACCTCACACGGGACCAATGCAACTGGTAGGAACTGACCGTGTAGTTACGGGACTCCCAATTTGAGAATATGATTACAAATTGAAAATATCTAAACTTATTCATAGAAACATTACACTATACGATTTGAGAATATGATGACAAATTGAAAATATCTAGACTTAGTCATAGAAACATAACACTATACGGTGAAAACATAAAAAAAAATGATCCTGTAAAAGGCATGAACATCTTGCACTAGACTAATTTAACTCATAGAAATTGATCGCATAGTTATGGGACTCCCGATTTGAGAATATGATGATAATTTAAAAATATCTAGACTTAAGCTTAAAAACATGTTGTTAGAGGGCGAAATCTCAAAACAACCCCCAAACGGTCCCGTAAGAGACATAAACATCTCGCATGGAGCCAATGTAACTTTAAAAATTGACTGCATAGTCGTGGGACTCCCAGTTTAATAATATGAATATAATTTTCAAATATCTAAACTTGGGATTAAAAAATGTCGTTAGAGGAAAAATACCCAAAACAACCCATAAACGGGCCCGGAAGTGTCACAAACACCTTGCACGGGAAAAATGTAACTCATAGGAATTGAACAAGTAGTCACGGGACAATATGTAATTCATATTATGTTGTTCCTTAACAATCTTATTTGTATCCAAATTGTATGCTATCATTAAATTGGCATTATATTGGCGCTTTAATTTGATTTATGAATGTTTAGATTTATTTATGAATGTTTAGTTTGAATTATGAATGTTTAGTATAATTATAAATTAACTGGGATGGAACGGTGCTTTACATTGAATTGTCAACTCTATGGTTATAATATTGCTTAATCGTATATGAATTGGTTGTTGAATATAACCTAAAATCGTCTCTTAAGAGGCACAAACACCTCGTATGGGACCAATGTACTCGTAGAACTGACATAATAGTCACGAGACTCTTGATTTGTGAATATGAAGATAATTTACAAACATCATGACTTGGGCTTAAAAATATGTCTTTACAGGGTGAAAACCCAATATAACAACCAAACGGCCTAGTGAGTGGAACGTATACCTCGCAGAGGATCAATGTAACTCGTAGGAACTAACCTCATAGTCACGGAACTCAAGGTTTGAAAATAAAATGATAATTTGAGTATATATAGACTTGAGCTTAAAAACATGTCGTGAGAGAGAGAAAACCCAAAACAACCTCCAAACAGTCACGTAAGAGGCACGGACACCTCGCACGAGACCAATATAACTCGTAGAAAATGAATGCATAGTCACAAAACCAATGTAGCTCATATGATATTATCCCTTGACAATCTTATTTGTATCCAAATTGTATCATATCATGATATTGGCCCTTTAGTTTGATTTATGAATGTTTAGATTGATTTACGAATGTTTATTTTCAATTATGAATGTTTAGTATGATTTATAAATTAACTAGATGGCACAATGGTTTACATTGAATTATCAACTCCATGAACATGCACACACATATGAACTTGCACACACCTACATGCACCGATTTTCACACATACGCATGGATTTACATACACACACATGGATTTTTTGTGGGTTTGGAATGGAGAATGTGTTTTCTCTTAGATTATTTTGGATTTGTTGGAATATTTATTAATTTTCCCTTTCTTGGATTTTTGTGATGTTAGAATTAGTATTTAATTTTTTTCTCTTGAATTTTTTGTGGGCTTGATAAGACGGGAAATGGGCATTTGAATCTAGTTTTTTTTTTAAATGGGAGGTAATGAGGGTATTCGATTGGGAGGCCTGAAGGAGTAACATTAGAGAGGTAATTATTTTTGATTTGTTTCCAACTTTTCATATTTTTTTGACAAATAACAAAACCAATATTTTTTTCGCATTTTTGATAGAAACAAAATACACATTTTCCTAATAATTCAATATCTTTCTTATTTTTTAAAGTCTATAATTTTCCCCAAAAAATAAAAAGAAATATTTTTAAATATTTTATCTCTTGAATTTTAGTGCTGATAATTTTTTAAAATATTTTATTGTTATTTCTAGATTTTTAATACTTTTTCAACTTTTCCAGATTTTTAAATAGTTTTAGTATTGTTTATTTTTTTTCCCCTGGTGATTTGTAGTAGTTTTAAATGTACTCTGTGTCAAATTATATAAATTTATTTTATTCATTTTAAGATATTTTAAAACGTTTTTAGTATTTTCCCTTTTTTTAGTATTTTTTTTAGTTTATGTCATTTCAGATATATTAGATTTTCCAAATAAGTAAGAAAATAAAGTGGAAAAATTATCTTTAGTTTGAGGATGGAATTTTTTTCATAAAACGTGGGAACGGGGGAAAGGCAGTTCCACACGAGGTGGGATTGTGGAAGCATAATGCAGGATGAGGGTGGAAGGTGTTCCTCAGTTATACTTCCTTATGTACGGGGAATGGAGAGAGGGTTTGGCTTTGGAGATACATATGGGGGGAGACCGATGTTTAGAGGATATATTTCACAGGTTATTCCTCATCGCTAATGAGAGGTAAGGATCAGTGGCGAGACATATTTTGGGGGTTGGGATAGAACATGAAGGAATCCTAGGTTTAGAGAGGCTCGGGGATTGGGAGTTAAAGGGGGCAAAGGAAATTTTTGATTGGTTGGGTCAGAGGGTTTTACTTCGGGGGGATTTTGTGTGGTGGAGGGGAGGCAAGAAAGGGATATTCTCAAAGCGAAATTATTATGTGGAGATGGTGGGTAGCAGGGGAATGGACTTTCCTCAGACGAGCATATGGCATACACGAGATCCACAAAAAGTAGCATTCTTTGCATGGAATGTAGTAAGACAGTACATTTTGACGATAAACGGGCTAAAAATAAAGGTAGGTGCATAGTTGGTAAGTGTTGGATGTGTAAGCATGTCGAAGAAATATCCAATCATGCATTGCCTTATTGTTGGTGTAACACCCCGTATTTTTATGATTTTTAAATTTGGATTAATTGAATTTAATTTGAGAATTAATTAAGAATTAATCTGAAGTAAAATAGATATTAACTAGCGATTTAAGGGTTAGTATCTATTGATGTGTATTATGTTGAATATTACTGAGAGAATAAAGTAATATATGATTATGAAATTAGTATAATTGTCGCAATTGAAAAATACGACAGTTACGAAAATTAAGTCGGGATGCGCGGCTGAGTTGTGTCAGGAGTAATTTAAAGGAATTAGGAAGTAAATTAAGTATAAGTATTCCACATAGTCATTTCGAGTGTTCCAACGTGTCTGGAACGATTGAGATAGTCAGAAAAGTCTACCCGGGGGTTTAGTTTGTGTCCCGAGACAGTTTTAGGCCAAATCGGCATCCCGAGAGGGAGTTTTGTTAATTTCGTTTTTTGGGTAATTAATATGCACGAAAATTAGAGATAGAATATATTTTTAATGTAATTCCAATTAGGGATTTTATTTAAAAGCTTCAAGGGAGAGCCACAGAGGGTGAGGGAGAAACAAACTCATGATTTAGAATTGAATTGGATGGATTTAGAGAATTTAAATCATATGTTAGGAATAATTTTGCTCAATGATTGAATCCCTATACATGTAGAATAGGAATTACGGAATTTTAATGTAATATGATGAGCAGATCTGAGCTTGATTTGAAGATTGTGCATGAAATTAAAGAACTAGAGTTTCTTATAGATTAATTGGGGATTTAAAAATTTATTATTGATTGATAATGATTTGAGGATATTAGGATGTTATAAATTGAGTATACATGTTGGATTATCAATTAGTATAGTTGCATTGGTGTTTGGGTAAACTCTGTAGAGGATTTGTTGGTTTAAAAATGGTGAAAAACGGACTTCTTGGAGGTTAGGGACGAAACTATTAGACCTCGTTCGAAAGAGATTAAGAACGAAAATTTAGATTTAAGTTTGTTCGAAGTTAGTTCGAACGACCCCATTCGAACGACCTCGATCTAACAACAATCTAGGCACTTCTAATGAGATTTCAGAACTGGGAATTTTGCCCGACTTGGATTCAAGTGTTACGTCTTAGCTAATTCGATAGAGATGGATTTTCCTATGATAATTAATGCCATAGATTAATAGTGAGGGACTTGGGTACACTACTAGGAAAGACTCCTATGGCTGAATCATGTTACGTAAGGTGCGATAGAGAGAATAAATCATAAGGTATAGTATTTCGAAAATTTTAGAGAAGAAAATAATATATATGAACCTACGTTCGGGTTGTGTGTGTACCTGATTATATTAATGGGTGGTGTGAATACCTATAGTATGTTTGATTATGTGTATTAACATACCTATCTTCTTTCTATCACGGGAGGTTTTGAAAAAGATAAAGGGTAGTCTTATCCAGATGAGCCTTCAGGGAGATTTTAGATTTAGCACCTCTAAACATAGTACGTCAGTTGGATTGCCATTTGTGAGAAGGATGGTATTCAACGGTGATTTGGGTTTGTAGGTATGTGCATGGACCAAAGGCCTAGGACTATGTTCGCCTCAAATATGTGTGTTTGATTTTATGGTTCGTGTGAGATTTCCTACCCAATTGTCCTTGTTTGAGTACGAGATGTTCCAGGATTCGATAGTAGAGTATGCATGCGCCGCAGCTAAGTCTAGGGGTACAGTATTAATATATATTATAGAGTCATGATCATATATCTGTTGTAGTGATGTTATCTATTATATGATATTTGTAGATGATTAAGATGATGAAATCCTAAGTACCTTAAGATGTGAATACTTAACTGTAGGGTGGTAACCCATAAATGAATTGATATATGTTGAAACACTTAATACAGTATTTGGGAATGCGGGATACTACTTCGAGATATAGTTAGTGGTGTAAGTATATAATCAAGTTAAATGATATTAGGATAGCTAGATTGGACTAGATGTATGTTAGGCATGCATAATAGTTGAGAGGTGAGAATCCCATGTGAGAGTACGAAAAGATAACATGCACATAATACTTGCTTTAACGCAAATTTTAAATACTTGCTAAAATATTTTTACAACTCGGGCTCTGAATCGTCTCTTATATATTTTCTTCTCTTATACTATTTAAATCAGGTGTCTAGCCACAGGGATGCCCAGCCTAGACATTCAGACTATTTGACATGCTGTAGCAGTAGTGGTAGCTGCAAGTCCTCGCGATTAGATGCATTCATTCTCTTTTCATTTAGTTCTCTCTATACAATATAATTAAGGGCATGTGCCGCCCATCTTCAGTTATTTTATTGAAGAGATTTTACTTCCTTCATTTCCGTATTTAGTATTTAGTTGGATTCAGTATATTAGTTTATGGTTTAAGACTTTGATCTGGAATGTTTTTATCCAATCTTTCTTTTATTTTAGCAGTTGATTCATATCCAGTATTTGTTTTATTCACGTGTATGGTATTTGGTTTGTGTCTTAATAATTGGAATTTATTAATGAATTATTTTGGGTATAACATAAAATGCAAAATGTTTTTGCACCGTCTTAATTATTTATTAGGTGATTAATAAGGCTAAATGTTTTCAATAGTGATGCTATGAATGGACCAACCGTACATTCTATTTTAAATTTAATAAATGAGTGACCACCCCGTATTTAATTGGGTGGGGTGTCACAAGTGGTATCAGAGCATCAGGTTCTAGAGTCTTTTAGGATCTGTACGGCTTATTTTTCTTTTAGCTTAGTGTTCTTTGAATAGCGCCCTATATTTAGGATTATAGCATTCTTGATTATGTGATTCGTCTTCAACTATTTGAGATTTAATAAATGTGGACTTATAAATTCCTTCTCATTTTAGATGCCTCCCAGACGTGCATCGAGGGCCAGAAATGCCCAACCCTAACCCCAGCCAGCCCTGGCTGAGGGTACTATGAATGCTGCAGAGGTCGCTGCCATAGTTGCTCAGGCAGTCAATGTTGCACTAACAGTCATACAACAGGATCCACCACAAGTACAGGTAGTGGTGTCAGCTCCAGTACATTCATTCCCTTCTACCTAAGAGCGAGTCAGATATGCCTTTCAGAAGGCACACCCCCCCAGAGTTCCAAGGGAGTTCAGATGTGGTTGTACCGAGCCAGTGGAAAAAACACATCCAGCGACACTTGAGGATGTATGAGTGCACGGAGGTGCAAAGGCTGATACTGGCTACCTTCAATATAGTTGAGGCAGCACTTCAGTGGTGGGAGTCCACTACTACTATAAATGAGCGCGATATGATGTCTATATAAGACTTCTGGGTGCAGTTTGATCACAAGTATTTCCCCTTCGTTGTTTAGACTAAGATGAGGCAAAAACTACTGGACCTCACCCAGTAGGGGAAAACTGAAGCCCAGTATGAAGAGGAGTTTACTAGACTAGTAAACTTAGTACCAACTAAGGTGCCTACTGAGGAGAAACAAATTCAGATGCTCATGAATGGCTTGACCTGGAGGATTCGACATCATCTTCTAGGTAATCTTTTATTGAAGTCCTATACAGATGTACACAACGTTGCACTACTACACTTCCAGGGTCACCTCTTCCATGTTAGAAGGGGAAAGTGAGTAGGTGAGTTCATCCAGCAGGGCAGGACAAGTGGAGGTAGTTCTGGTGGGGCACAAGCAGGTCAGAGTCAGTAGAGGTAGGGTGAGCAGGTTTCCCATCAGGGGGATTCTGCAAAGGGATTCAGATCAGGGGGCTTTCGTTAGGGACATGGAGGTTTCAGGCATGGCCACGAGGGTCAACATGGCCATCAGGGCCAGCAGTGCCATCAGGGTCAGCAGGGGCATCAGGGCCACTAGGGCCAGCAACAGTTCATTGGGGCCATCAGGGCCAAGGGAAAGGTGTCAAGGGTCAGCAGGACTGAGTCTAGCAGGGGCAGAGAGGGAGTAACTACACAGGTAGATGTTTCACTTGTGGCAAGACTAGCCACAAATGATTTGAGTGCCCCGACAAGGGGAAGTATCCTCAGCAGCAGGGTGCTCACCAGGAGCCCTAGAGACTGATCTTCCTAGCCACTCTCCTAGCGCCAGCCCCAGTACTGGCTTTGCCTGCTATTCCAACAGCCCCGATTCAGTAGGGATAACTTCAGTATGAATGTGTCTACAACGTCCACCATGCAACATCTCTACAGGATCCACCTACAGTTGAGGGTACATTTTCTATCCAGGGGACTTTGGGGCAGATATTATTTGACATGGGGTTTTCACATAGTTTTATTGTCATAAGTTTTGAACGTGCCACGAGGTTATTAGATATGGCGAAAAGAAAAGTCACTAGTGTAGATTCACTGTTGGGAAATGGATCATTGATATTCTTTATATGTCGGGGAGTGGGCATAAAGATATGGAGATTTATCCTATCCCTCAATATGATTATTTTATATATGCACGAGTATGATGATATCATCGGAATAGATTGGATAGTTATGTATAGGTCAATGATTGACTACTATAGTCGTAGTATTGTGTTCTCCATACCGGGTCAGGAGATGTTTTAGGGGCGACGCCTCACCCGAGGGAGGATATTCCACTCACTTGTTTTGTATAGAAGAGGGGGCCTCTACGGGAGATGTGATTCCCCTTGATTCGATTCCCATTGTTTGTGAGTATGCCGATGTGTTTTAGGATATATCGAGGCTACCCCCGAGTAGAGAGATTGAGTTTGTGATTAATTTAGCATTGGGCACTAGACCGATAGCTTATGCACCTTACCGTATGGCTCCTATGGGGATGAGGGAGCTAAGAGTTCATATTGAAAAGTTATTGGGATAGGTCTTCATCCGTCGGAGTACTTCACCATGGGTTGCCCTAGTTCTGTTTGTGAAGAAAACGAATGGATATTTACAACTGTGCGTAGATTATCGAGAGTTAAATAAAGTCAAGATAAAGAATAAGTATTCATTGCCTAGAATCAATGACTTATTTGACCAGCTGAGGGGAGCATCCTACTTCTTGAAGATAGACTTGAGATCAGGATACCATCAGTTGAGGATTCGGGAATAAGATGTGTCTAAGACTGTGTTTCTGATAAAGTATGGATCCTATAAGTTTCGAGTTATGCCATTTTGGTTAACCAACGCACATATAGTATTTATGGACTTAATGAACAAGGTGTTCAGAGAGTTCTTTGATAAATTTGTCAATATCTTCATAGATGACATTATGATTTATTCACAGACCGAGAAGGAGCACGCTGAGCATCTACGTAGGGTTTCACAGACCTTACGAGAAAATGAGCAGTACACTAGGTTCGAAGAATGTGGATTATGGCTACGAGGGGTACAATTCTTAGGGAATATCGTATTGGATAGGGGAATATCGGTGGACCCCAGTAAGGTGTCAGCGGTGAGGGAGTTGGGACAGCCTACGACACCAATGGAGGTGCGGAGTTTCTTGGGACTATCTATATATTACAGACGGTTTATTCGGGGGTTTTCAAATATTATAGGCCCAATGACTAATCTGGCCTGTAAGGGTGTACCATTTGTTTAGGAAGATGCGTGTCAGTTAGTGTTTGAT
This sequence comes from Sambucus nigra, assembly GCA_949130495.1. Lineage (NCBI taxonomy): Eukaryota > Viridiplantae > Streptophyta > Magnoliopsida > Dipsacales > Adoxaceae > Sambucus > Sambucus nigra. The sequence continues at coordinate 208,624,164 of OX422222.1, forward strand.
GAGCTGAAGGCTAAGCTGACTTCAGCACCCATACTAACACTCCCCAGGCTAAGAGTAGAGTACCTTGTTTTTACTGATGCGTCCCTACATTGACTAGGTGGAGTATTACAGTAGGATGATAAATCAATAGCTTATGCCTCCCGCAAGCTTATTCCCCACTAGAGGAATAACCCCACACATGACTTGGAGTTGGTGGCAGTTTGCACTATGGATTTGGAGACATTATCTCATGGGAGAGAAATTTTGCCTATTCACTGATCATAAGCCGTTGTAATACTTGTTCACTTAGATAAAGTTGAATATGCATCAGTGTATGCGACTTGAATTTGTGAAGGACTATCGTTTGAGATCCAGTACCACCCGAGAAGGCTAACGTAGTAGCTGATGCATTGAGCTAGAGTCCACTAGGTGAGTTGACCAAAGTGTGGAAGGAGAAGTGTAAGGAGTTGGTACACCATGACGTAGTTTCCCGATCATTTATGTCATCCATAACCATTACACTCCAGATTGTGACGAGAGTGGTACAGGCCCAGGCAGCCTATATGTTCTGTCAGGATCGGATTATACACCTTCTAGTCTAGGGGGCTAAGTCTTATTCTATGGGTTCAGTTGGTGGTTTACACTTTAACGGAGGTCCAGTTATTCCAGAGGGATAGGACCTATGACATGCGGTGATGACAGAGTTGCATGGATCTCGATTTTTGTTACATCCCAGTGGGGATAAGATATACCAGGATATGAGGTGATAGTACTGGTGGAGTGGAATGAAGAAGGACATCACCGAGTTTGTTTTGAAATGTGACACGTATTAGCTGGTGAAAGTGGGCCCACGTCGCTGAGGGGTCATGATTTCATGTGGGTGATTGTGGGTCGATTGACCAAGGTAGATCACTTTCTGCCAGTTCAAACCGACTATACTATAGGTCCATACGCTCAGATCTTTATTGTTGAGATAGTGAGACTCCATGGGACGCCCCTTTATATTGTGTCCGACCGGGACAAAAATTTATGTCCTAATTTTAGGGGAGCTTCCAAGAGGCCATGGGTACGGAGTTACGATTGAGTTCGACATATCACCCATGATGGATGCGCAGACAGAGCAAAAAAATCAGATGTTAGAGGATATGTTGGGGATGTGTATTGTTGATTTTAGTGGGGGTTGGCAGCAGTACCTTCACTGGTGGAGTTTGCTTATAATAAATCCTACCAGTTTACGATTGACATGGCCCCATTTTAGGGATTGTATTGTAGACCTTATCGTTCTCCTGCTTATTGGCTAAAGGTGGGGGATAACAAACTACTAGGTCCTTAGGTGATTCATGAGACTACAGCTAGAATAAATATGATTCGGAGTCGTATACGAGTAGCTTAGGACAGGTAGAAAAGCTACGCCGATGCCAAACGATTCTATAGAGAGTTTGTTGTGGGGGACCATGTGATGTTACGAGTATGTCCTATGAAGGGGATAATTCGATTTGGGAAGAAAGGGAAATTAGCGTCGAGATATGTAGTGCCATTTCCTATCATTGAGAGAATCGGGCCAGTGGCATATAAATTGGGATTACCGAAGCACTTGCATCAAATACATGACGTATTCCACATTCCTTTGCTTCAACAATATCTTTGGGATGAGTTAGCCCACACTCACATTGCGCTAAAGGAGGTGGAACTACAACTAGATAGTTCATATGAGGAAAGACCGGTGGCTATCCTAAATCATAGCGAGAGGAGACCGAGGTCGAAGGTAGTGCCACTTGTGCGTGTTCAGTGGGAGCAACACAATGTCGAGGAGTCTAATTAGGAGCACGAGGATGAGATGTACAAGAACTATCCACGTCTCTTCTTGCTAGGTATATATTTACTTTTTCAAATTTCGGGACGAAATTCCGTTGTAAAGGGGGAAAGTATCTAATACCCCGTATTTTTATGATTTTTAAATAATGACTAATTTAATTTAATTTGAGAATTAATTCAGAATTAATCCGATTTAAAATAGATATTAACTAGTGAGTTAATGGTTACTATATATTGATGTGTATTATGTTGAATATTAATGAGTGAATAAAGTAATATATGATTATGAAATTAGTATAATTATCACGAGTGAAAAATACGACAATTAAGAAAATTAAGTCGGGACGCGCAGGTGAGTAGTGTCAAGACTAATTTAAAGGAATTAGGAAGTAAATTAATTATAAGTATTCCAGATAGTCATTTTCGGTGCGCCAACTTGTTCGAAAGGGTTGAGATAGTTAGAAAAGTCTTCCCGGGAGTTTAGTTTCGATCCTGGGCCAGTTTTAGGCGAAAACGGCATCTCGAGAGGGCGTTTTGGTCATTTTAATTTTTGGGTAATTACTATGCACGAAAATTAAAGATAGAATATATCTTCTGCGTAATTCGAATTAGGGTTTTTATTCACATGTTTCATGGGAGAGCCAGAGAGGGTAAGGGAGAAACAAACCCAAGGAACTAAGTCCTCGAACCACTACCTTGCAACACCAGGACCACCACTGTGTATATCGGAGAACGAGGAACACACCAATACCACCTACATCAGCGGATCAGACCATCATAATTAAAGAAAGTGTTTAATACTTGCATCCTTTTAGCAATAATTTTTCTCATGTTAGAGAAGGGATTAAACTCATTATTTAGAATTGAATTGGATGGATTTACATAATTTAAATCATATGGTAGTACTAATTTTGAACCAAGATTGAATCCTTATACATGTAGAATAGGAATTTCGTAATTTTAATGTAATATGATAAACGAATCTCAGCTGGATTTGAAGATTGTGCATGAAATTAAATAACTAGGGTTTCTTATTGGTTAATTGGGATCTCAAAATTTATTACTGATTGATAATGATTTGAGGATATTAGGATGTTAGAAATTGAGTATACATGATGGATTATCAATTAGTATAGTTGTATTGGATTTTGGGTAAACTGTGTAGAGGATTGGGGGTTTAAGAATGGTGCAAATGGACTTTTTGGGGTTAGGGAAGAAACTGGTATAACTCGTTCGAATGACCTGGGGATGTCATTCGAAGGACCTCATTCGAATAAGATTAAGAATGAAAATTCAGAGTTCAGTTCGTTCGAAGTTAGTTCGAATGACCACGTTCGAACGATAATCTGGGCGCTTCTAACGAGATTTTAGAAATGGAAATTTTTCTCGACTTGGATTCAAACGATACGTGTTAGCTAATTCGAGAGAGAGGGATTTTCCTACGATAATTACTACCATAGAGTAAAAGTGAGGGACTCGGGTAAACTACTAGGAAATACTCACATAGTTGAATCATTGTTGCGGAAGGTGCGATGGAGAGAATAAATCGTAAGCTATCGTATACCAAAAGTTTTAGAGAAGAAAATATTATATATGAACCTACGTTTGGGTTGTGTGTGTCCTTAATTATATTAACTAAGTGTAAACCTGTGCGATGCGCGGGATAGACAGTTATGATAGTCATTTCGCATGTAAAGTGTTTACTTTGGGTCATCTATATTATTCTCTTTGTAGTAATAAATAATAAGAAGCAACATTTTGTAGCCTTATATATTATTATAATTCTCACGACAAATGTTTGTGTTATAACATTTCTTTCCTTCCAAACAAAGAAAATTCTCCAAGGGTTCATTGAGAGCCAAAATTTATTAGAGACTTACGGTTCATATAATTAAAATAAGAAAATCGATCTTATTACTTTATCAACAAATTATCTTTAAAAAAATCAAATTTTAAACTCACAATAAAATAAAACACCCGAAATCCAAATTCCACCACTCACCACAAAACACCATACACATAAACCACACCCCATAATCACAAACTTAGTACCCGCAAAAACCATAGTCAACACAAACAGAAACTGAACATTAACAACAAAATTTGAGAGGTCTGTGCCCATATAAGAAGCACTTAAATAGTTTTTAGTAAAACTAAGTATTTAAATAGATAGAGAGAGAAGATTAAATGGATTAAATCATCCCAAGAGGCAAACAAAAACATGGAACATAAAAATAAGTAAGTATTTAACGAGATAGAGAAAGAAGTTGAAATGGATCATTCAACGGATTAAAGCATCCTAAGAGACAAAATAAGAGGCCCACCTAGATTGCTTAAAGGAACTTAATGCTCCTAACCGTCTGAATTTCATGGTTAAAAGTTTTTATTTTTATTAAAATTTACATAGAGAACCAACTCATAATCGATCTATAATATTGGATCTCTCTCTCTCTCTCTCTCTTAACCCAAGACCCAACAATGATTTACGAAAGAAGAAAATTTAATAGAAAGAAGAATGACCTTAACTAAATATGAAATGGAGTTAACAGAGCAAAACATATAATTGCACTTAAATTGGGACATAAAAATATTTTGTGAATAAAATAATTTAAAAATGAGTTCCAACTCAATATTGAATTTATCTATCAACATCATATTCAATCCCAATGCAATTCAGTATTGCCTTTTATCAAATTAATTGTGTGCACAATTTCCCCATGTAATAGATCTTGAACCGATAATGTCAAATAATGTATATAATACCCACCTCTAGCAACTGCTTCAACCTCTTGGGTGTTGAGAATTCCACCCCCTATTTTTATCCTCGTGATGAATGAATTGATGGTTCCCCTTCCTACGAAAAAGTTTCAAAAAGGGAAACCAGCTTTCGATTCAATAAAGAAAGGACAATAATGGTGTCTGTGATCTACCTTTTGGAGTGATACAAATATTCATGTCTCAAGTTTCCTTAATAAATACAACTATATGGGAAGAAATACAACACCTACCTTTGGGAGAGTTGATCGATTATACCAATGAAGAGAAAAATTGAACCGTGATTTCTCCTTCCTCGAATAAGTTACAATATGGAACTCATCAAACCCTCAAATCCAGGACAAGTGGTGAGTGTTCTCCACACTTTTATTCCCATTTTTTCTTACCGACCCATACTTACTATATTTATGGAGATGATTCACTGAACTGCTTTAAATCTCATATGAAAATTTGCGTTCTTCCACAAATACAATTGTGTTTCTTCCCCAAGTACAGTTGGCTTCGTAGGTTCATCGAAATAGGCTCCAATGAGAAGAAAAAGACGTTTTTAAAAGGGTCGGACTATCCATCAAATTATTGGGAATGGAAAAAAAGAAACCCTAAGAAAAAGTAGAGAGTGGAGAGATAATACGATGGGGATAGTGGGTAATGGAGGACAGGTAACAAAAAGGTATTTGATTCTCAGAGAGAGGGGAAGAATTATTTATGACGTAGAGGCTAATGTGAAGAGGAATTCTAGGAGACATAAAATAGAGGATATTAACGTCTATCTACGCTCCCGAAAATATACAAAGAGGGGGAATGAAAAGTAATAATAATTGGTTGACACGTGGATAGTCCAATTGAAAAGGAGATATAACTCTTATATAGAATTTTATAATATTAGGATAGATGAGTTGTGTGAATACCTATAGTATGTTTCATTATGTGTATTGACATACCTAACTGCTTGCTATCACATGAGGTTTTGAAAATGATAGAGGGCAGTGTTATCCTGATGAGCAATTAGGGGGATTTTAGATTTGGCACCTCAAAACATAATACGTCAGTTGGATTGCCATTTGTGAGAATGATGGTATTGAACAGTCATTTGGGTTCGTAGGTATGTGCATAGACTAAAGGCCTAGGACTATGTTCGCCTATAATATGTGTGTTTGATTTTATGGTTCGTGGGAGATTTTCGAACCGATTGTCCTTATTTGAGTACGAGATGTACCATGACTCGATAGTAGAGTATGTATGCATCGCAGCTAAGTCTAGAGGTGTCGTATTAGTATATATATTATAAAGCCATGATTATATGTATATATACTAGTGATGTTATCTATCGTATGATATTTGTAGATGATTAAGATGATGAAATCCTAAGTACCTTAAGATCTGAATACTTAACTTTAGGGTGATGACCCTTAAACGAATTAATAAATGTTGAAATAATTAATATAAGTATTTGGGAATGCGAGATACTACTTCAAGATATATTTAGTGGTGTAACTCTAGAATCTACTTAAATGAGATTAGGATATTTAGATTGGACAAGATGTACATTAGGCATGCACAATAGTTGAGAGGTGAGAAACCCATGTGAGAGTACGAAAAGCTAACATGCACATATTACTTGCTTTAACGCAAATTTTAAATACTTGCTAAAATATTTCTACAACTCGGGCTCTAACCCATCTCTTGCATATTTTCTTCTCTTGTACTATTTATATCAGGTGTCCAGCCACAGGGACGCCAAGCCTAGATGTTCAGACTGTTTCACGTGATGTAGAAGTTGTGGTAGCTGCAAGTCCTCGTGCTTAGATGCCTTCACTCTCATCTCATTCAGTTCTCTCTATACACTATAATTAATGGGCATGTGTCACCCATCCTAAATTATTTTATTGGAGAGATTGTAATTACTTCATTTTCGTATTTAGTATTTAGTTGGATTCAATATATTAGTTTATGGTTTGAAACTTTGAACTGGAATGTTTTTATCCAGTCATTCTTTTATTTTAGTAGTTGATTCATATCTAATATTTATTTTATTCATGTGTATTGTATTTGGTTTGTGTCTTAATAATTGAAACTTATTAATGATTTATTTTGGGTATAACTTAAAATGGAAAATGTTTTGGCACCGGCTTAATTATTTATTAGGTGACTAATAAGGTTAAATATTTTCGACGGTAATGCTAAGAAGGAACCAACCGGATATTTTGTTTTAAATTTAATAAAGGACTGATCACCCGGTATTTAATTGGCGGGGGTGTCACAGTTGGGTAGTTAGGGGACTATGGGAGATCATTTATTCCATTTTTAGGGTGAAATAGGCGTGCACGGAGTCATTAAGAGAGAAAATGATAGCTTGGGGTTAAGGGGATGTACGTTCTATGTGGAAAATGGTTCCTTTATTCATTTTTTAGGAAATTCTAGGGTTTCCATCTAGTCGAGAGATTGATTTTGTTATTGAGTTAACAATGGACACTCGACCAATAGCTCGTTCGTTGTACCGTATGGCTCCAGCCGAGATAAGAGAGCTTAAAGATCAGATTGAGCAGCTTTTTGGGGCAGGGTTTCATCCGTAGGAGTACCTCTCCTTGGGGTGCTCTCGTTCAATTTGTAAAGAAGAACGATTGATCTCTTCGGTTGTTCATCGACTATAAGGATGATACGAAATAAATATTCGTTGACACACATCGACGATTTGGTTGATCAACTTAGGGGAGCCTCCTACTTCTCTAAGATCGATTTAAGATCGGGATATCATCAGTTGTGCATCAGGGAGCAAGATGTTTCTAAGACTACAATTATTTCAAAGATATGATATGGGTTTTATGAGTTTACGGTTATGACTTTTAGGCTAAATGATGATCCAACGGTTTTTTTAGACATGATGAACCAAGTATTCAGAGAATTTTTAGACTAACTTGTAATTATCTTCATTGATGATATTTTGGTTTATTCTTGGACTGAGGAGGATCATGCAAAACATTTGTATATGGTTCTGTAAACACTGTGTGAACACTAATTATATGCAAAGTTCTAGAAATTTAGGATTTGGCTTCGAGCGGTACAATTCTTGGGTTGTATTTCCACTAATAATGGAATAACAATGGATCAAAGTAAGGTATCTACGATGAGGGAGTGGGGATAGCCCATGACACTGATTGATTTTCATAGTTTCTTGGGGTTATCTGGTTATTAATGTCGATTTATTCGAGGATTTTTTAAGATTGCAGGTCTATTGACAAATATAACATGCAAAAGGTTACCATTAAGATAGGACAACTCTTGTCAGTTAGCTTTTGTCGAGCTAAGGGATAAATTGACTTCGACGCCTGTACTTACATTACCCGCGCTAGGGGTAAAATATCTTGTATTTATCGATGCATCTTTACAAGGAGTTAAGGGTGTACTTTAGTAGGAGGAAAAGGCTATAATGTATGATTCCCATAAGCTTAAGCCTCTTGAGAGTAATTGTCCTACGTATTACTTGGAGTTAGCAGTGATTGTGTTTGCATTGCAGATATGGAGACATTATCTTCTGGGGGTGAATTTTTATCTTTTCACAGATCATAAGTCATTACAGTATTTGTTCCTACAAGAATATTTGAATATGTGACAGTGCCGATGGCTTGAATTTATGAAAGATTATCAGCTTGAGATACAATATCATCCAAGGAAGGCTAACGTAGTGGAAGATTTGTTGAGTTAGAGGCCAGTTGAAGATAAAGATGAGGTGTGGAAGGAAAATTTGAAAAAGCTGGGACAACAGGATTCATTTCCTAAATCCTTCATATCTACTATGACCATCACTCCCCATATTGTTACTAGAGTTGTGAAGGCTCAAGAAGCCAATTCGTTCTACCAAGAGAAATAACGTAAGATTTTAGATAAAGCAGCTGAATCTTATTTTGTGAGATCAGATGGAGGTTTGCACTTTAATTGTAGACTCATTGTTCCTGAAGGTAAAGAGTTATGTCATGCAGTAATGACAGAATCACATAGTTAATGATTTACAGTGCATCCTAAAGTAGATACGATGTACCAGGATATACATCGACAATATTAGTAGAGCGGAATAAAAAGGGGCATTGCTGAATTTGTCTCTAAGTGAACCACGTGTAAGTTGGTGAAGGTGGACCACCAAAAACAAGTCGAACTATTACAGCTGCTAGAGATTCCTATTTGGAAATGGGAGAGTATTTCTATGGATTTTATCACTGGGTTACCTATTTTTAGTGAGGTCATGATTCCACATGGGTCATCGTTGATCGGTTAACCAAAGTATCACATTTTCTTCCAGTGGGGACAAATTATATGACATCGTAGTATGCTCAGTTGTTTATTACCAAGATAGTGTGACTACATGGAGTTTCAATTAATATCATGTCTGGCAGGGAGAAAAAATTTTTGTCTCGCTTTTGGTAATGTTTTTAGGAGGCTATGGGTACGAAATTGCATTTGATTACCGCCTATCATCCATAGACGAACGGGAAGACTGAATGGACGAATCATATGTTATAAGGCATGTTGAGGATGTGTATCTTAGATTTTGAAGGAGGATGGGAATAGTTTCTTTCACTGGTGAAGTTTGCATATAATAACTCCTATCAGTTCACTATAGGCATGGAACCTTTTGAAGCATTGTATGGTAGACCTTGTCATTCTCTTGTATGTTAATTAGAGGTGGGGGATAATAAACTCCTTGTATCAGAGGTCGTTCAAAGACTTGTTCCAAGATTTAGTTGATCCAGAGTCGTATACGAATAGCACATGACAGACAGAAAAATTATGTCGATGATAATAAGACGTTTAAGGAATTTAGCAAGGGAGATTAGGTACTGATTCAAGTATCTCCGATGAAAGGGGTTATGAGGTTCAGTAAGACGGGGAAATTAGTGCCAAGGTATGTTGGGACATTTCCTATAATTGAGAGGATTGGACCAGTGGCTTATAGACTTGTGTTGTCGGATCATTTACATCGTATTAATGATGTGTTTAATGTCTCCTCATTCTGACCGTATAATCAGGTTGACTTGTCATCGAACCATATTGAACTTGGGGAGATTAATCTACATCGAGATAGTTCTTATTAGGAGAGACTAGTTGCTATCTTAGATCATAGTGAGAGATGTTCAAAGTCAAAAGTAGTACTATTAGTCCATGTTCAGTGGGGTCATCATAATATTGATGAGTTAATGTAGGAATGCAAGAATGATATGCGTGAGAAGTATCCATATTTTTTTTTGCTAGGTATTTCTTTATTTTTCCGAATTTTGGGACAAAATCTCGTTATCAAAGGGGAAGTATGCAATACCCTGTATTTTTATGAATAATTAAATTAGGTTAATTAAATTTAATGGGAAAATTTATTTGGAATAAATTAAATATTAATTATTGTGATTTAAGATAATATTTAATATTATAAATCAAAATGTATATTACTAAGAGAATAAATAATATAAATTATGGAATATATTACAGTGTTTCGTAAGTGAGAAAAACGGTAATTATTAATTATTTTGTCGGGATGCGCATTTAAGACATGTTAGGACTTGATATGAGCATTATGAAGTAAGTATAATATGTCGAACCCATATAGTCATTTTGACAGCATAGAAGAGTTTGGAAGGATCAAAGTAGTCAGAAAACTATATTAAGACATACGCATAGGGCCTCGGGTCAGTTCTGGGTTGACCCGACAAGTGAAAAGTCAATTTTTGACCTTTGGATTTCCAACCCATGACGAGTTATGGGATTAGTAACTTTAAAATCAACTCTTTGACTAATAGAATGGGGAATGGAAAAATTAAAGTGAGAGAAAACCAAAGGAGGGAAAGTGTGGGAGCTTTTCATGGGGGTGAAGGGTCTTAGAGGAGGAGAAACACCTAGAGCCACCTTGCATCACCATCATAAACCATCGAAATTTTGGAAGAACGGGGAGGATGAATCCACATCATCTGCTTCAAACGAATTCAGAACCATCCTAAGAGGATGGTTGTTCAAACTTGTGTAATTATGAGTTTGTAAAAACACATGATAGATTCTAAGATTTCGAGATAAAAACCCATATTTAGGAAGTTTTGATTTGAGATAATACCAATTAGGATTATAGAACTCATGATTTGGATTATATATTTTATTGTTGATTTCAAATTTGAGAAAACCATGTGTTTCAATGGGAGATTAAACTATCCAACAGAAATAAAGTGAACTCATACGAATCAGAAAATCAAATGCATGTGAAATCATTTTTATAAAAATACGAACATTGCATGTTGATTATAGGCCCGTTTTAAGTAGAAATTGATAGTGTACTCTTGAGTTTATGTATAAAATCATGTTTTGAACAACTTTGTAATTTTAAGTTTCTTCAAATATGGATCATAAATGCCTCAAATCTGCATATTATATTTCTGGATAGAATGTAACTTTATCGAGAAAAAGGATTATTGGAAATTAAATTATAATCGGGCTTATTATAATGATTTCGAGTTTTGGGACCAATAGTAATGGGTTAAGGGTATCTATTTAAATAATAAATTAAATTATTTAAATCCCTTTGGTTAATAAGAGATGTTAGGAAAATGGGACATGGGAATAAAATGTGAATTATTAGTTTACATGATAAACTTGAAATATATTCTATGTTTGTAAATGATGAGTGCATGCCTATATTATGTTGATTGTGATATTATGTGTAATGTCATACCTTGATACTTTCTATCATGGCAGGTTACGCGTAGTGGGTAATCCTATCTTTGTGTGACCATTAGGGAGGATTTGGATCCGTGCCCCAGATCATAGCACTTATGTTGTCATTACCTTGAGAGATGGTATTGTATTAAAAATCATTTGGATGTGTTAGGTATGGATGTCATTGATTAGGCATAAATTCTTCCCATTTATCCCTTTAATTTAGAGGCTTTTATCGCTCTGGGAAGTGTAATTCGAATGGATTTATATCATATCATTGCTATTGACAAGTTTCTAATGAGTACGCCGAGTTTCATGTTTTCTTCATCAATTTCGCTGGTGTTCAGTGTTTTAATTTGAGTTCCGTACCAAAAGCTTCAAAGAAGTACAAGAGGGAAAGGTTTCTGCAAAGATTGTCAAGACAGAACCGATCCCACCCTGGGAAAGTTCATGTAAAGACTGTCAAGACAGAACCGAACCAAAGGGAAGAAATAACGAACCGATCCTAAATCTGGAAAACTTCCTGTAAAGCATTGTCAAGATGGAACCGAACCGAAGTAGAGGAAAAACGAACTGATCGCATGCTCGAAGAAATCTCTGTAAAGGTTGTCAAAGATATAACCGAACTGAACTCCCTAACAGGATCAGTTCTGTTCTCGATTATTCAAACTTATCCACTTGTAAAAATTAGAATCCTGCTTAGTTCAAACTCTTAGATTTCATAGATTATAAGTTGTAACTCCTCCCAACATGTAAGGTCTACTTCATGACGGAAGCAATTGTAATTAGTTTTAGAGGAGAATAACATATAAACCCTAGTTTTGATTCCAGTTGCAATTCAAGTAAATTTCTTCCAATTCCTTCTTTAATTATTGTAGTAGTTCTTTTGTTAGTAAGTATTTTTCATTCTTCTTCTTCTTCTTCTTCTTCTTCTTCTTCATTCTTACTAAAAATGTTTTCTTTCATTCCAAACATGTTTTCTTCAAGTTTTTATATATCAGGCTAAGTTTTCAAGGGTTAGGATGCGTGAATCCCACCCGATGTAATTCACGATAGTGGAAATAGAGTTGGACTCGAAACATTAGATGAATTGTATCGTAGTTCATACGATACAGCTTTATTTCATCCTTTTCTTACATACTGTGTGGGCTACGATCCCTCATACGGGTAATACTTAGGAGAGATAAAGAACGAATTTTAATACAGCGTTTGCTTACATATTGTGCGGGCTATGATCCCTCATATATGTAATACTTAGGAGTATTAAAAAGTCGGATTCATTTAAAGCTTTAATTCTGAATCTAGTATCCTATGAAGTGAATTACTAGGGTGTGGGGGATTGTAACCCGACCTATTTTTCCCATTCATAGTTAAAGTTTTAGTCACGTTGTTCAAAATTTTGCAGTAGAATAATTGTGTTCATAATTTCAAAATTGCATATAGTTGTAGTTGTTTCCCAAATCAGATCATCTTTTCCTTTTTCTTTAGAGTCAAAGTTAGGTTTACTTCGTCTGTCCAACGTCGTTAAAACTCTGTTTTCCTATTTCCTTGAGGATCGATACCCGACTTATCGGATTATTACTTAAGCGACAGGCTTGCACTTGAGCCTAGAGAGTACGCACTTCAGAGACACATTCTTAGTTGCGTCAAGTTTTTGGCGCCGTTGCTGGGGAACTAGATAGACTTAGGATTAGATCATGTCAATCTCAAACTTTGACCAAAAATTTCAAAAAAAATCCAAAAACATAAAAAAAAAGTAAAAGAACAAAAATATTCCTCATCATCTCTCATAAAGCCTATTAATTCAAAATTCTGAACTCACTCCAACTCCCCATAATACTCCGACACACATTTACGAAAACCCGATAGTTGAGTACGACCCTGATAGCCTCATACTCCTAACGCTCCATAATTTTGGGTTCAACCTCCCACACTGTCATACTCAATCGCAAATAACACTCTGTTTTACCTCTTATGACACACTTCAGAGAACGCTCTGAGAATACCAAGTGCGAACACAGAGTCATTAAGTGAGAGAGACATGTCACAACACGGTAGTGCAGCCGTTGGTGAGGAAGAGGTCATGTACCGCTCGTTGAGAGAAATCTTATATCCCGAGCACACTGTCACTCCGGGATGCATTTTACTCTTGTACAATGCAGGGAAATTTCACTTTAAGAATGGGATGATCCAGATGCTTCCCCACTACCATGGAATGGAATATGAAAATCCATATCTCCACATCAGGGAATTTGAGGATGTGTTCGAGTCCCTCAGTGATCAAACTTCCACACAAGATGTGATCCGCCTCAAACTTTTCCCGTTATCGCTAAAAGAGAAATCTAAGATATGGCTATGGTCTTTACCTCCAAACTCGATTGCATCCTGGAATGAGTTGCAATCTAAATTTCTCAAGAAATTCTTTCCTACACATCGAACGAATTCCATCAAGGATCAAATTCAAACCTCCCAACAACTAAAAAATGAGTCATTTGATTGATGCTACGAGCATTTTAATGAGTTAATTAGTTTGTTCCCTCATCATGGACTTGATAAACTTCAAATCATTTCCTTCTTCCATAATGGGCTGAATATAAATTCCAAACAACTCGTTGAAACCATGTGTGATGGTCCCTTTGTCGAATTAGACGCCAACGATGTTGAGCTGCACCTGAGGTATGTCACCGAGACTACCCAAGCATGGGATACATCTGACCCTAATGCTCATAATCAAACTCGCCAAGCGGCCACCACTCCATCGGCGTCCGACCTATTTCACGTAGAAAAGAATACTATGACGGACAATCGACTTTATATACTTCAGAAAGGAATGAGAGACATACATGAGATATGTCCAAGAGGACCAAATGGATCCAACCCGAACCCCATTAAGAGGGTGTGTGCTATTTGTGAGGCGGGACATTCAACAGAGGAATGCCCGACGATACCCGCCTACAAAGTTATGCTTCAAGAACAAGTGAGTGGTATAGGAGGATTTAAGGGTAATTTCGGTTCACTGCATGGAAATTCTTATAACCCTTTATGGAAAACCATCCTGGTTTTAGCTATCGGCCACAACATGCTGCGATGAATCCTAATTCACATATTTCCCCTCCTCTACCATCTCACTTTCAACAAGCCCCACACATACAAGGACATGTGCAAGCACCACCACCTCCAGGGGCATATATCACTCCACCGCGAATAAATCTAGAGGATACGATAAACCAGTTTATCACTACCCAAAATGCATCCACTTCTAGACATGAGCGCATGATCAACGACATAAATGTGAATATTTCGAAGTTGCAATCATCATTGAGTATCCAAGAGAAGGGCAAGTTTCCTGCCCAGGGCCAAAGACCTCCTCAAGTTCAAACTAGTGTTAGTTCCACCTCTACAGAACATCAGGAGTAATATCAAGCTGTGACCACTCTTCATAGTGGGAGATTCATTGATTTATCACCACTTCCACATGATACAACCAAAGATAAGGAGATTTCTCCCGACACGAAAGAGGCCGAAGATGACCCCTTGAACGAGAGTGATAAAGAAGACACTAGTGAGCCCGAGGTAGTAGTGAAACCACCCACCATGGCACCATTTCCTCAAAGATTAGTTCCTTCCCATAACAGGATCATAAGTGAAGAAGTGCTAGAAGTGCTTAAGAATGTAAAGTTGAACTTACCTTTACTCGATGCAATAAGGCAAATTCCATCCTATGCGAAAGTCATAAAAGACTTATTGACAGTGAAGAGGAGGATGAAGGTAAAGAAGAATGTGTTTCTAGCACAAAATGTGAGCTCAGTCCTTCTTAACGATCTCCCCCAAAAATATAAAGATCCCAGCCCCCACCATTTCCTGCACCATTAGAGAGAACAAATTCAAAAAATCCTTACTCGATTTGGGAGCAAGTGTCAACATTGTCCCTTATTCGATTTATAGGAAACTTGATCTGGGTGATCTTAAGCCCACACGAATCACTCTCCAATTAGCGAATCGAACCGTCAAGATATTGAGGGGTATAGTTGAGGACGTGATAGTCCAAGTGTACATTTTCTACTTCCCGTGTAGATTTTTGTCATTTGGGACACGGATACCTCCTTTGCCTAGAAATATTATGTTCCCATCATCCTTGGATGCCCATTATTAGCTACGGCTAACGCAGTAATCAATACTAGGAATGGACAGTTGCAACTCACTTTTGGGAATATGACTTTGGAAATAAGCATCTTCAATATAGCCCAACAAGCAGGGGATGAAGATTATCTTCACGCGGTGAATTTAATTGAGGAGATCGTAGAAGAACACTTTGAGGAAAATTACTATGGAGATGCCTTAGAAGTTTTCATAGCTTCTAATCATGAGAGTGAGAGCACCTATACTGAGTTTGAGAGGGAGATAGAGGAGTTGAAAGACTTACTTGATGAGAGAGCATCAGATGAGGACACGAGAGATGTAAATTGGGTTTCTCGATACGAAGAGTTACCGCTAAGAGAAGCACACATGTTTCCCTCTAGTGACACATTCCCGACTCTCGAGTTGAAGAAACTATCCTCCAATATCAAATATGATATCCTAGATGATAGTGAGACATTTCCTGTTATTGTCTCCTCTAGCTTAGATGAAGAGCAGGAGGGTAAATTATTAAAGATTTTGAGGAATAACTAAGATGCTTTTGGTTGGTGTATAGCTTATTTAAAGGTGATAATCCCCTTAATTTGCACCCATAAGATTCATCTTGAAGAGTATGTTCAACCCTCGAGAGAAATGCAAAGACGGCTAAATCCCATAATGAAAGATGTAGTGAGGATTGAAATTATAAAGTTGTTGGACACCGAGATTATCTACCCAATCTCGGATAGCAAGTGGGTGAGCCCCATTAAGTCGTTCCGAAGAAGGCATGACTGTGATTGAAAATACCAAGGGAGAGATAGTTCTCCAACGTACCACCACTGGATGGCGCGTTTGCATTGATTATCGAAAACTCAATGTGGGAACTAGAAAAGACCATTTCCTCTTACCATTTATCGATCAAATGCTTGAAAGAGTAGAAGGCCACCCCTATTATTGCTTTCTATATGGTTACTCTAGATATAACCAAATTGAGGTAGATGTACTTGATCAAGAGAAAACAATATTCACTTGCCCCTTTGGAACGTTTGCCTATAAACGTATGCCATTTGGCTTATGTAATGCACCAGCGACCTTTAAAAGGTGCATGTTGAGATTATTCAGTGACATGGTTGAGAGAAGGCCAGAGGTGTTTATGGAAGACTTTAGTGTTTTTGGCACCTCTTTCAACCTATGTTTAGCCCATCTTGAGAAAGAACTAGACCGATGTGTGGAAAAGAACTTAGTGATGAATTGGGAAAAATGCCATTTCATGGTCACTGAGGGTATAGTTCTTGGCCACATCGTGTCATCCAAAGGGATCGAGGTTGATCGAGAAAAAATAGATGTCATAGCTGATCTACCCACACCTAAATGGCTAAAAGACGTGCGCTCCTTCTTGGGCCACGCGGGTTTTTATAGACGGTTCATTAAGGACTTTAGCGTCATCACTAGACCCTTAAGAAATATCCCCTTGAAGGACACCCCATTTGAGTGGACGGAAGCATGCCAAGGCGCTTTTGAAAAACTAAAAAACATGCTTATGTTTTCTCCCATTATGCAAGCTTCGGATTGGTCCTTGCCATTCGAGCTTATGTGTGATGCTAGCTATTATGCAATAGGGCTGTTTTGGGCTAAAGAAAAGACAATAAGGCTCATGTCATCTATTATGACAGTCGAACCCTTATCGGACCACAACTCAATTACTCCACCACGGAGAAGGAGTTGTTAGTGGTAGTATTCGCTCTCGATAAATTTTGGTCCTATCTCATCGGTTCTCCCATCACTTGCTTCACCGACCACGCGGCGTTAAAATATCTACTTGGGAAGAAGGACGCAAAGACACGCCTCATAAGGTGGATCCTACTCATACAAGAGTTTAATCTCTCCATTAAAGATAAAAAAAAGGAGTAGAAAATGTTGTTGCCGATCACTTATCATGGCTTTCGTCCGACATACCTAGTGATCCTAAACCCATAGACGAATATTTTTTCGATGAGTAACTTTTTGCCACCTCTTCTTTGCCCTGGTTTGCGGATATAGTGAACTACCTTGTCACGGGATCCGTACCTCCCGATTGGACATTATAAGATAAGAAGATATTCATCACTTGGTCGCACATGTTTTTCTATGATAATCTAATTATTTTTAAATATTGCGCCAATCAAATCATCCGATGATGCGTACCGAATGACAAAATCACAAAAGTCATCCAATTTTGTCATTCAGAAGCTTGTGGAGGCCACTTTTTCGTGAAAAAGACAGCTGCTAAAATTCTTCAATGTGGTTCGTATTGGACCACAATATTTCGGGATGTGAGAAACTGTTGCAAATCTTGCGATAGGTGTCAAAGGATGGGAGTGATTACCCAGAAAGACATGATGCCATTAACCCTGATACTCATTATTGAGATCTTTAACTGCTGGGGTATTAATTTCATGGTCCCTTTTCCCCCATCTTTTAGTTTACTATACATCCTTGTCGCGGTAGACTACGTTTCTAAATGGGTAGAAGCTATATCTACCAAGACTAATGAAAATAAAGTGGTGATAAAATTCCTACAGGAACACATACTTTCTCGCTTCGGTGCTCCGAAAGCAATAATTAGTGATAATGGCACACACTTTTGCAACAGGCCATTCGAAAAGCTCATGAGAAAGTATAGCGTCATTCACAAGGTTGGAATGACCTATCAACCACAAATGAATGGATAGGCCGAATTGGTAAATCATGAAATCAAGCACATACTAGAGAAGACCGTCAATCTCGACCGGAAAGATTGGTCCCTTCGATTGAACGATTCGCTATGGGCATACCGTACCGCATACAAGAACCCGCTCGGAATGTCCCTATTCCGCTTTATGTGTGGCAAGCCTTGTCATCCTCTCGTTGAGTTAGAGAACAAAGCATATTGGGCCATTAAGAAATTAAATTATGATATGGACAAAGCCGGTGAACCTCGCAAGCTTCAACTGAATGAGTTAGAGGAGATACACAATGATGCGTATGAGAATGCCAAGATTTCAAAAGTCTGGATGAAACTAGCACATGATAAGATTATCCAATGAAAAGAGTTTCAATCGGGACAAAAGGTACTCCTCTATAACTCTCGTCTTTATCTATTTTCGAGTAAAGTGCGGTCCCGATGGACTGGTACATTCGTTGTACGAAGCGTATTCCCCTATGGAGAAGTAGAGTTAGAAGATCCAAAATGGGGGAATGCATTCAAAGTCAATGGACAGTGCCTAAAGCTATATGTTGAGGCGTGCATAGAAGATATCGACACCATCTGGTTGTCGGACCCCGTTTACGGGGTATAATGAGCTTGAAAGAGAGGTCTTCGCACCCTCGATGCATATGGGGTGAATTCTTGTGTATAGTAGTTGTGCTGCGGTAGATTAGATTGAGTCCATAGGTAGGTTACATGAAGAGTGTGTGCTCGCGTTCAAATGATCAAATTATATATAAAACCCTTTTAACACAAACAAACCCTAAACATGCAGCAGTATGTGATTGAATAAATCGATAATCTACGCAAGAACATTCAAACACATGCAATTAAGGAAAAATCCCCCTCAGGGGCAAAACCATTTATTTTCATTATAATTTGTAAGAAAACGGCTTACAATCGGATTACAATGAAAATACAAGTTGACTAAGAATTACCCTTGGGTATCGGATTCTGTAGTCGCGGCTGGAATTATCCCTTTCCAGTAGGGCTGCAATGAAGAAGAAGAACGGTCTCCTCCACAAGGGTTGAACAAACCAAAGTTATGTTCTTGGGTTGCTTAAAGGATTCACAAAGGTTTGCCAATGATATGTGAATCAAAACATGAGTCTTGGGACTCAAGAATATGAAGACTAGATGTATTTGGACTCTCAAATTCGTCTCCTAAAGTCTTGCAAAACAACTCTCCCGAAGTTGGTATTTATAGGGAAATCCATGAAGAGACCCACGATTTTAAACTGCTGAAATTCTATCCAGCGTACAGGTACACCGAACCGGTTCGGTTACCCCTGCGAACCGGTTCGCCCCCCCGAACCGGTTTGGGTCTGGGTTCGGGAAAGTGTGCTGGAAAAAGGCTTTAAACACTTAGAAAAATTTCCAGACTTTTCAATGAACATATCTCCATTTTCAATGGGACATAACTTGTTCACCGTAGCTCGGATTGAGGTGTCGTTTCTTCCAGTATCTTTGTTGCGGCAAGATCCTCAACTTTCCAGTTGACCGGTCCTCCGGACGGTGGCTGTAAAATTACCAATTTGCCCTTGAACATCCCTATCATGCCTTGTTTCACTGATTTGTTTTCTCTTGCGTTCCACTTGCATTACGAGCCTAGAATCAAGGAACGTGAAGTCGTTGATGCAGATGAGGGACATATTAGTGGAGATAATGCATGATTGATTCCCGAAATTCGGATAGAGGTCGTCATGTGAGATCGTGAGGTGACGTGCCAAATGTAGCGGCGTACGACATAAATAAATGAAACATTTCGGACATGAGAAAAATGTCCTTACAAATCTCCCCCTATGTCTATGTCGGTACATACATTAAAATCCGAATTATCAAATATGAAATTGCCTATACAAATCTACCCTCCCATGAACCCAAAACTGGAAAAGGTACAAATGAATAGTCTTCATCGTTTGTTCTTCAAATCTTTAGGAATCTCAAATCTTTTCTCATCAGGGTGTGCAATTCAGAGATCATCAATGTAGTACCTACACACATGAGATAAAGAAAAATACCAAGTGACGTATCGAGTTTGAAATGAGATAAACATAGATACCAATATATGATAAGCATAAGTCAAATCTCAAAACTCCCCCAAAATTCAAACTACCCCATAAAATGATAATTCTTTCTCCCCCTTTTTATGATGTCCCCAAATAGACAAATTAGAGAAATAAATCAAATAAGCAAGTGCGGGGTGTCACTAGGATAAAAACACACCATGAATAAACAGAAAGCAACCAAGTCGATGATAGCGTAAATGAAGTGGTGTGATCAAATTCGATAGGAAAGTCAATGCATACAAACATGACATATGTGCACGATGAATATTGGATATTCCTAGCGAATGAACTCAAATGCTTCCTTTGGTGTAAAAGAGTGACAGTATAAGATATTGACTCAATCAAATCAACAAATCAAAGCTCAAAATGATTATCACACCAATAATGTCCAAAATGATTTTATGCTTTTTCAGGACTTTCAAGGAAGTGCAAACCCGTTTAAAGATTCTCCAACCAAACTCCCTCAGATATAATTTTGAATAGAGGCATTCTAAATTCTCAAACTTTGGAGAATTGATGGTGAAACCTAAGTGGCCCATATTTGGCATGAATTTCTTTTTATTGCCTGTAAATTTTTTCGGGCTCTTTTAACCTCTTTGGACCTCAGGTATTAAAATTCCTCCATTTTTTAGGTCCTTTTTAACGGTGGCTTTTGCGCAAAGGATAGATGATTACCTTTCACAGCCCCTCCCCGTTATACAAAAACACACAGTCTCACCAAAACGGTTTTTACATGCATTCCAATCTTGTCAAGTTTTATCGCATATTGTACATTGTATAGACATGATTGAGATGAAAACACGCAAGCCAACATGAGATAGATAAGTGCAATAATCAAATATAGCCGTGCATGTGTGCAATAAAGGATATAGGAGTCAAACATGTAGGAAGATATCACTAATTACATCTCAAAGACTCCAATCAATGTAAAGCACATGGATGAAATGATGTAGCCTCTCAAATCTCTATCAAACAGTCACATGGATATATGGAATGAAGTTGTGAGTAGGCTAACTTAAATGCTCATCCATAAAAGGTGCAAAAACAGACAAGTCTTTTTTACCCTTTTTTTTTTTTTTTTTTTAAATATTATCAAAATAAAATCTTTTTGTGCTTTTTCTCAAAATTTTTCTTAAAGGGAAATCTTTTTGTATTTTTCAAAAGAAATATAAAAAGCAACAAGAATAAAACAAAGTTGTACAACTAAGCAATGGTACATATAAAACAGACTAGCAATAGGAAGCATATGATATGAACATGAAGGAGCATCTTATTCTAGAGATTTACCAACCCTTCAGTCAACTATGCAAATCCCTAAAGATTTCCTAAGACTCTCAAATCTAAGGGCATCTAAAGGTTTCGTGAAAATATCGGCTAACTGACGGTCAGTGGGAACAAAACTCAGGGATATGACTTTCTCTTCAACTAACTGACGTATAAAGTGTTCACGTATCCTGATGTGTTTTGTGCACGAATGCTGAACTGGATTGCGGGATATGTGTATCGCGCTCGTGTTATCATAGGAAATGGTCATGGTGTCCTGTGATATCCCATAATCCTCCAGCATTTGCTTCATCCATAAGAGTTGGGTGCAACAACTCCCGGTGGCTATGTACTCAGCCTCCGCAGTGGACAAAGAGATGTAATTTTTCTTCTTGCGCAGCCAGGAGACAAGAGCAGAACCAAAATAGAAACACCCACCAGAAGTGCTCCTACATCCATCTACATCCCCAGCCCAATCGGCATCCGAATAGGCGGACAGACGGTCATTGGTATCAAAGGAATACCAAATCCCGTATGAGAGAGTCCCACTTACGTATTTAATAATATGTTTTAGAGCAAGTAAATGTGACTCTTTTGGGGATGACTGATATCGCGCACAGACTCCAACACTAAAGGCGATGTCGGGACGACTGGCAGTCAAGTAGAGAAGACTACCTATAATACTCCGATATAAGGTTTGCTCTACGTCCTTGCCTGAAGTGTCCTTACTAAGCTTGGTAGTGGTACTCATAGGTGTACGGACATGCTTAGCGGAGTCTAAACCAAATTTCTTCAGTAGGCCTCTAGCATACTTGGATTGGGAGATGAACATCCCATCCTCTAGCTGACGAACCTTGAGACCAAGGAAGAATGTAAGCTCACCAACCATGCTCATTTCAAACTCACTTTTCATCTCCTCCTCAAAGTGATGAGCATGCTGGGAGCATGTGGATCCAAAGACTATGTCGTCCACATAGACCTGGGCAACCAAAATAGCACCGTCATCTCTCCTGGCGAACAACGTCGTATCTACTCCCCCTCTCTTGAAGCCACGAGCTAAGAGATAGGAAGTAATCCTCTCGTACCAAGCACGGGGTGCTTGCTTCAAACCATACAAGGCTTTCCTCAGATAGTAGACGTGCTCAGGGTGCTGAGGGTCTTCAAACCCTTTTGGTTGTTCCACATAAACCTCCTCCTGTAGAATGTCATTCAAAAAGGCACTCTTGACATCCATCTGATATACCTTGAAGCGCAGATGACATGCGATGGCAAGCAGAAGACGGACGAACTCAAGCCTCACAATAGGAGCAAATGTCTCCCCAAAGTCTACACCCTCTATCTGTGTGTAGCCTTGAGCGACCAACCTAGTTTTATTTCGGATTATGGTACCATTTTCATCCATTTTGTTCTTAAAAATCCACCGGGTACCTATCACATTAATCTCACTAGGTCGGGGGACAAGTTCCCAGACATCATTCTTTTTAAACTGAAGCAACTCATCCTGCATAGCAGATATCCAGTGTTCATCCTTGAGTGCTTCTTTATGGTTCTTGGGCTCGACTTTGGACGTGTAGCAAAGATGACTAACAACGTTCTCTAGCTGAGCACGAGTCTTGACCCCTAGAGTGGGATCACCAACAATGGCAGAAGGGTCATGACTCTTGCGAACCCAAGCAGGTGTGTCCCCTAACTCAGGAATAGGGTCCACAGAGTGTGAGAGAGGAACAGGTAAAACACTGTCAGAACAATCCTCATCCTCACACTGAAGGTTAGGATCAATAACCGTCAAAGGTTCGTCATCTTGCACGGTAACGTTTATTGATTCCATAACCCTAGAGCTCGTCAGGTTAAATACCCGGTACGCTCTACTATTCGATGAATATCCTAGAAATATTCCCTCGTCGCTCCGAGAGTCGAACTTTCCTAATTGCTCTCTATCCCATAGGATGTAGCATTTACTCCCAAAAACACGGAAATACGCCAGGTTGGGCTTCTTGTCGGTCCACAACTCATAAGGTGTCTGTAGTGTGTGTGGACGCAAATAAACCCTATTCACCGTGTGGCATGCAGTAGACACTTCCTCTGCCCAAAATCTCCTAGAAACTTTATGACCTAGAAGCATAGATCTAGCCATCTCTTGGATCGTTCTATTCTTTCTCTCAACAATCCCATTTTGCTGAGGAGTTCTCGCAGCAAAAAACTCATGTTTGATCCCAAAGCTATCACAGTACAAATCCACCTTTGCTTCCTTAAATTCAGTGCCGTTGTCACTACGTATTCTGTTAATAGTGACACCGTGTTGATTTTGCAGGACACGGCACTTAGTCGTTAAGAAATCTACAACATCGGATTTCTCTCTCAAAAAACCTACAATGGAGTATCTGGAGAAATCATCTACCATCACGAGAATGTACCTCTTACCACCTAGACTCTCAGTACGAGTGGGACTTATAAGATCCATGTGAATCAACTCCAGAACACGAGAGGTGGTAATGGAATGTAACTTCCTATGAGGACTACGAATTTGTTTTCCCAAGTGACAGGGTCCACAAACGGTTGAAGTTGACTTTCCAAGAGATGGTAAGCCACGTACTAGGTCCTTTTTAGATAAACGATTAAGATCTCTAACGTTCACGTGACCTAGACGTTTGTGCCACAGATCCATAGGAGTGATCGTGGCGCTGTTGCAGACAAGTGAGGATGTGGGCTCAGTCCCATAGCAATTATCCTCGGTCCTCATCCCTTGCATCAATAGTTTACCGGTTTGATTGTAGACTTTACACGCGTCCCGGTCAAACTTTACTGCAAGGTCAGTGTCGCACAGCTGGCTAATGCTGAGAAGGTTTGCTTTCAAACCTTTGACGTACAAAACATTTTCTAGCTTAGGAAAACCAGGTAACTCGATAGTACCTCGTCCTATAATGCTAGACTTACTCCCATCTCCAAAGGTGACTCTGCCATCTTAATAGTCCTCAAGAGTAGTAAAAAATGAGGCATCACCTGTCATGTGTCTGGAGCACCCACTATCAAAATACCACTGAGAGGTATTATGTGCTTTGAGAGCAACATGAACAACAAAAGCCTTTTTATCTTTCTTAGGTACCCATGTCGAGATGACCTTTTGTTTGCCTTTGTTGTTGTTGGTTTTAGCTGGAATGTGAGAAGCATTCACTAACGGCGAAGACATCCGTCGGAATTCTTTCATCAAACTCTGAGTCGTGGCAGCTAAGAACTCAACTCGCTCTCTCAGACTAGAAAATTTATCAGTATGACGTGGTGGAGCAGTAGTACGTCGTGTTCAACCCATACTATAGCAAGATTCCCTAAGGTGGCCTTTTCTTTTGCAATAAGTATAAAAGAGAACAGTCAAAGGCGGACCTTGGTTTGCTTTTCTTGGTCGAACTCTCCTTCGAGGTTTTTTACGGTGACCATAAGGAGTTGTAGTAAACTCAGGAACTGGTCCCGGTGCAATTTGGGACGTGGAGGCACCATCATATCCAATTCCTTGACTATCACCAAAACCTAAAGTGGGGCCGAGGAGCATCTTTCCCATCTTCCCAGATATGTCCTCGATTTGTACCTTGACTTCCCGTGCTTTCTCAAGATCATGAGTCAACTGGGCAACAAGGGCTTCAAGTTTCTTCCGAGTCTCCACGGAGGAATGGAGCTAACTCGTAAGACTAGCCACTTGCTTAATCAAGTCCCCTCTTTCTTTCTCTAAAACACTCTCTCTCTCTCTAAACAAATTCTCATTCTCGACACATGTAGAATCTCTCTCTCTCAGGGCGGTGCAAGTGGAGAACTCTCTTTCTCTTGCTTTCTTTAAATCTTCCTCTAAGCAGGTGATCTTAAGAACTAACGCTTTGTTACGCCTTTTAGTTTTAAATGACTCGGAATATAACTCAGCATAGGCGCGTTGTATATCACTCTCGTTCTCACTTGTGTCATCCTCCCCCTCACTCACATCGCTTTCACTATCGAGGTGTCCCTGTGAAGCATCATCCTCAACGTCGTGAGGTGAACTAGGAGTGCTCACTTGGCTGGCCATGAATGCGGTGAAGTTACACTCATGCGGTGACTCATCTCCAGAATCCACCGACTCGACCTCACTGTCATCACTAAGGGTAGCATTAAGAACAGCTTTCCCTTTCTCTCTATTCAGACGATTGGCACACTCAAAAGCTCTATGACCCCTACCATCACACTCAAAACATCTCTCACTTTCTTTCAGAGGAGGATTTTTGGAAACTTTCTCATTTTTCTTTTCAAACTTATTTTTCTCAAATTTTTTTTTATCTTTAAAATTGCCATTTTTCTTAAATTTGAGAATCCTCTTGAAATTTTTTGCGAAAAGAGCCAAATCATCTAAGTCAAAATCGCACTCAGAATCTGACGTGTCAGTCTCTCTCTTTCTAGATGACTCTACCCTCTTTCTAGCTGACCCCTCACTCCTTCTCTCTTGGGCTTTAAGAGCAATTACCTTATCTTTAGATTTAGCATTTTTAGGGAACATATCAATTTCATAAGTTTGCAAATCTCCTACAAGTTCTTCCAATTTTAGCGTATTTAAATTACCCATAGAATTTAGCACAGTGACTTTAGGGATAAAACGCTTAGGCAAAGAACGAAGAATCTTTTTAACAACTCTAGCATTCGGAATATGTTCACCAAGATTAAAACTAGTATTCACAATGTCAGAAAGTCTAGCATAAAATTCATCAAAGCATTCAGAATCATGCATGGTGATTGTTTCAAATTGAGTTGTCAAGTTTTGCAACTTAGACTCTTTCACAGCATTAGTTCCTTCATGGGTGAGTTATAAAGCATCCCATGCCTCTTTTGACGTGGTACACGTCATTATGCGTTTGAACTCATCAAGTGTGACAGACCCAGAAATAGCACTTAGACCCTTAGAATTAAAAGATGACCATTTAATTTCTTCATCAGTCCAAGAAATGTCAGGTTTCAAGTTGGTTACATTATCAACAGTCACGGTGGGAGGAGTCCACCCTCGTTCAACCAAAATCCAGACACGTTCATCAATGGCTTTTAATGCCGACCTCATACGGGTTTTCCAATAAGCATAATTTTTCCCGTCAAAAATAGGCATTTTATAATATGACTTCTCCATTTGAACACGCATTTTTTCAAAAATCAATTTTTTCAGAAAATTGATATCTTAGAAAAATTTTGCGGAAAAAGGAATGCGCGATAGATTAGCGTAACCTTCTCTGATACCAATTTGAAGAGTGTGTGCTCGCGTTCAAATGATCAAATTATATATAAAACCCTTTTAACACATACAAACCCTAAACATGCAGCAGTATGTGATTGAATAAATCGATAATCTACGCAAGAACATTCAAACACATGCAATTAAGGAAAAATCCCCCTCAGGGGCAAAACCATTTATTTTCACTATAATTTGTAAGAAAACGGCTTACAATCGGATTACAATGAAAATACAAGTTGACTAAGAATTACCCTCGGGTATCGAATTCTGTAGTCGCGGCTGGAATTATCCCTTTCCAGTAGGGCTGCAATGAAGAAGACGAACGGTCTCCTCCACAAGGGTTGAACAAACCAAAGTTGTGTTCTTGGGTTGCTTAAAGGATTCACAAAGGTTTGGCAATGATATGTGAATCAAAACATGAGTCTTGGGACTCAAGAATATGAAGACTAGACGTATTTGGACTCTCAAATTCGTCTCCTAAAGTCCTGCAAAACAACTCTCCCGAAGTTGGTATTTATAGGGAAATCCATGAAGAGACCCACGATTTTAAACTGCTGAAATTCTATCCAGCGTACAGGTACACCAAACCGGTTCGGGTACCCCTGCGAACTGGTTCGCCCCCCCGAACCGGTTTGGGTCTGGGTTCGAGAAAGTGTGCTGGAAAAAGGCTTTAAACACTTAGAAAAATTTCCAGACTTTTCAATGAACATATCTCCATTTTCAACGGGCCATAACTTGTTCACCGTAGCTCGGATTGAGGTTCCGTTTCTTCCAGTATCTTTGTTGCGGCAAGCTCTTCAACTTTCCGGTTGACCGGTCCTCCGGACGATGGCTGTAAAATTACCAATTTGCCCTTGAACATCCCTATCATGCCTTGTTTCACTGATTTGACTTCTCTTGCGTTCCACTTGCATTACGAGCCTAGAATCAAGGAACGTGAAGTCGTTGATGCAAATGAGAGACATATTAGTGGAGATAATGCATGCTTGATTCCCGGAATTTGGATAGAGGCCGTCATGTGAGATCGTGAGGTGACGTGCCAAATGTAGCGGCGTACGACATAAATAAATGAAACATTTCGGACATGAGAAAAATGTCCTTACATTACATGATGTTAGGGTTAAGATCATGCATTCCAAGACGCACTTCATGAGAGCATCATAAATCCGAATGGATGAATAAGTGAGAAAGTGTCCAGAAGTTGAGGGGTTGGAATTCTAGTGCACCAGTATAAGAATGAGGGTTTTGCTAAGAAGGAACGGAACCGAATTCCCTAACCGGTTCGGTTCGATTTTGAAAAATGGCAAAATAAAAAAAAATGAATTGGATTGGTTCACCCCTGAACCGGATCGATTCGGGTTCTACGATTTTGGTTCTTCCCGAGGTGCCTATTGCTTCCCCTATCCTCTCCCTTCCCTCCATTCTTCCCCCTTTTCCCCAAAAACTTCTACTCCCCTTTCCCTCCAAAATCCCTTTACCCAACCCTTCCCACCACCTATAAAAACCACCCCAACCCTACCCTTCCACTCACACATCCTCTCTACTTTCCCTCTCTACAATCCTAGTTCTTTCCTCTCCAACATTCCCAGCTTTCCCCATGGCAAATCCCGCTCTCCCCGCAAAATATATGTCCACCGAGATTTTGCCCAACTACAATGGAGAATATCCCACATGGAGCGCGTATGGTGAAAAAAAAAATTTAGCCTCTCCCTCCAACTGCACATTGAGCGAGTCATCAACTCGGTCGAGATGCCCCGCTCCGTCACCACCCGTTTTAACCGGAGGGGGTGGACCCAATACCTCCAAGAACCCAACAATGTCGTTTGGGAGGAAGAAGTTCGATACTTCTATAACTCTCTCATCCGCATGGGCGAGTTCGAGTGCCAATACTTTGTTGACGGCCGCTCCATCCCATTCTCCTTGGCCATCCTCGCCCGTAAACTTGCTGACAAGGGCGTTCCCCACCCAGAAATCTATGACTACCCAATCAATGCCCCCCATTCCCAAACAAAAATGCATCGACCGATTCGCGCCCAATGATATTTGGGAACAGGGTACCTTCCCCGTGGGCTGCCTAAACTATAAGGCGTGCATTACCTTCCATATAGTGTGTGCCAACTTTCATCAAACCACCAACGACTCGGCGATGCGCCCTCGCCAAATGACACTTGTGTACCACCTTTTCGACCCAAATTTCCCCCTAAATATGGCCCGTATGCTTTACGTTGATATCCTTTACGCGGCCTGGGATCAAAAGGTGCGGTACCCCTACCTTATGCCCGCCTCATAACTTCCCTCCTTGCCGATGCTAGTATCCATCCACCTCACACTTTCCCATGCCTCCAGGAGACCATTGGGAAGGTATCATGCGCTTGGAGTGCCTAACAAAGGGTTGCCATTCAAGCAGCCCGGGAGGCGATTAATTTAGAGGCCGAGGAGGAGATCCCTGCTAAAGAGCCCGTGGCTGAGGACGTCGAGATGCGAGGGGATGAAGAAGAACAGTACAACGAGGACGATGATTCAGATTTCGAGCCCCGGGTGCAGATTTTGATAGGCGCCTTGCAGCGGTGGAATCCCGTTTTGACGGGTTCATCACCTAATACAACCGAGACGAAGAAGCCTATCAAATGGATCAAGAGGCCAACCGAAAGAACACAAGCATGATGCATCAACTCTAAGCCCATCTATACAAGCTCAACTTCGGTGGACCGTTACCCACCTTATTTTATGATCCTAAAAATCCCAGAGCACCCGGGCCCTCAAATCCACCGCCACAATGAAGCCCTTGGTTTTGTTAGATGTTTGTGTGTGTTTTGGTTGTTGTTTAGACAGTGTTGGTCGTGTGCTCTTCCTTACCTTTTGTAACACAGCTGTTAATTCTCTATACAAATTCGGCATTTTTGTTTCATTTATTTGTTTTATTTTCTCGTACTTTTAATTCAATTTGAGTTAGATTTTATTCCTTTTTACATGAGGACAATGAAAAAGTCTAAGTTAGGGGGGGGGGGGGGGGGCACAAGTGCGTCTTTCTAAAACTTCACAAATTTTCAAAAATGCCCATAAATTTCAAAAAAAAAATCTTGAAAAACACAAAAATAATTTTTTGTTCAAAATAAATAAAAACTGGAATTCAAATTTTTCAAAAATATCATTAAAAGTCGGTTTAAAGTCTCAAGTTGTAAAATTAAAAATGCACAAAGCCAAAATTGAGCGAATGTAGGCGACTTAACGAATAAATGTGAAGATTAACACCCCCGGTGAGATTCGAGCCTTTCGTTTTTTGTGAAGTTTATAAATCAATCCGAGTTAATTGTTAACTCAAAAGTTCTTTTCAGCATCAATTAAGTCGTTGAGAATCTCAATTCTTTCACTTTGATCGGTTATGGAAAATGTGTGTGATATTGCCTTGAAAAACATGCCAAAACAGATCTCTAAAGTTAACTCATCTCGAAACGCATATGGTAACGCAATTAGTATTTTGGACAATGAAGTAGTCCCTCTTTTGTCACCCAAAAATATTGGCGAGAAAAAGTAGTGAAAAACTATCCCTTTTGTAACCCAAATTGAGCCGAATAAATTTTTCCCTTTCGTTTGACAAACCCAAAAAAACCCAAACTGGCCCGGAATTGTGAAAAGGGATAATCCTAGAAATGAAGTTCGAAAAGTGTAGAAAAAGGGGCAAGAAAAAATAGCTATGCTCAACAAAAATAGCAAGAAAAGAGAAGCATGAAAAACAGAAAAAAATAGAAAAATCAAAAGAAGAAAAAGTGAGCAAAAGCCCGAAAACGCACTTGCGGACATCATAAGAAAACTTTCCAATTCCAGATTTCCCACACCATTCTCATTTTACCCAATACACCTTTAACCTAAAAAAGTCCTAACCGAGTGCTTTATGAGAAATTGGTTACCGCGTGGAGAGCAAATACACAAAAAGATAATAAAATAGATAAAAAAAATATGAAATAGAGGCAATGTTCCCTCTTTCTTATAACTGTAATCCGAAGATGAGATCCGGTTACCATAAAATTTCTATCTTTCTACTTGTATGCGTGAACTTGGTTCCAATAAATTTACTCTTATAAATCACGCATACCGAGAGAATAGCCACATTCCGAGTGATTCAATTGTGAGAGCATTCCGTGAGATTTTGAAATCAAAACGAATTTTTGGATAAGTAACGTAATGGTCAATAGGTGGAAATTCGTGGTTAAATTTCTAGTTTCGCACACATGCACTATGATTTGAGACTCTTGAACATGAAGTGATGATGACTATTTTCTGGAAAAGTCTGAATTATATAATATTTGAGTATTTTGAGTTTTCTTCGAGTCGAATTTTGTGGATATATTCTCTGCAAACCCTCACGAGACACAACTCGTCCTACTAGGGTAACCTAGGGGTTTAAAGGCTTGTTGCACAAGCTAAATGCAATCGCTCGCCCGCGAAAGAGGTATCCTATCCCATTTTCGAGTTAGACCATGTTTTGATTCTTTTACATTGCTCGGGACGATCAAAGTTCTAAGTTAGGGGGGTTTGATTAGGAATAAATTCTTCCCATTTATCCCCTTAATTTAGAGGCTTTTATCGCTCCGCGAAGTGCAATTCGAGTGGATTTATATCATATTATTTCTCTTGACAAGTTTCTAATGAGTACGCCAAGTTTCGTGTTTTCTTCATCTATTTCGCAGGTGTTCAGTGTTTTAATCCGAGTTTCGTACCAAAATCTTCGAAGAAGTTCAAGAGGGAAAGGTTTCTGTAAAAACTGTCAAGACAGAACCGAACCTAAGTGGAAAGAAAAAGAACCGATCCCACCCTGGGAAAGTTCCTGTAAATACTATCAAGATAGAATCAAATCGAAGGGAAGAAATAACGAATCGATCCTACACCTAAAAACTTCCTGTAAAGCATTGTCAAGATGGAATCGAACCGAAGTCGAGCAAAAATGAACCGATCCCAAGCTCGAAGAACTCTCTGTAAAGGCTGTCAAAGATAGAATTGAACCGAACTCCTTAACATGATCGGTTCTATTCTCGATTATTTGAACTTATCCACTTGTAAAAATTAGAATTCTGCTTGGTTCAAACTCTTAGATTTCGTAGATTATAAATTGTAACTCCTCCCAACATGTAAGGGAGGCTTCTACTTCGTGAAGGAAGCAATTGTAATTAGTTTTATAGGAGAATAACATATAAACCCTAGGTTTGATTTCAGATGCAATTTAAGTAAGTTTCTTCCAATTCCTTCTTTAATTATTACAGTAGTTCTTTTGTTAGAAAGTATTTTTCATTCTTCTTCTTCATTCTTAGTAAAAATGTTTTCTTTCATTCCAAGCGCGCCCCCACCCGATGTAATTCACGATAGTGGAAATAGAGTTGGAATTGAAACATTAGATGAATTGTATCGTAGTTCATACGATACAGCTTTATTTCAGCCTTTGCTTACATACTGTGCGGGCTACGATCCCTCATATGTGTACTACTTAGGAGAGATAAAGACCGAATTTTAATTTAGCCTTTGCTTACATACTGTGCGGGCTACGATCCCTCATATATGTAATACTTATGAGTATTAAATAGTCGAATTCATTTAAAGCTTTAATTATGAATCTAGTATCCTACGAAGTGAATTACTAGGGCGTGGGGGATTGTAACCCGGCCTATTTTTCCTATTCATAGTTAAAGTTTTAGTCACGTTGTTCAAAATTTTGCAGTAGAATAATTGCGTTCATAATTTCAAATTTGCATATAGTTGTAGTTGTTTCCCAAATCAGATCATCTTTTCCTTTTTCTTTAGAGTCAAAGTTAGGTTTCCTTCGTCTGTCCAACGTCGTTACAACTTTGTTGTCCTATTTCCCTGAGGATCGATACCCAACTTATCGGATTATTACTTGAGCGACAGGCCTGCACTTGA
Organism: Sambucus nigra; assembly: GCA_949130495.1. Lineage (NCBI taxonomy): Eukaryota > Viridiplantae > Streptophyta > Magnoliopsida > Dipsacales > Adoxaceae > Sambucus > Sambucus nigra. The sequence continues at coordinate 208,656,736 of OX422222.1, forward strand.
GCCTAGAGAGTACGCACTTCTGAGACACATTCTTAGTCGCATCAGTCATCCTTATGTCATTAAGGATTATGTTCCCCTCCACTATGTGTTATCGTTTTATAGGTTGATGTGTCACACCTAGCCTTTGTCCTTAATTTGATACGTGAGGTACATAGGCACTAGATAGCAATGTATGTATGCATTGCGAGTTTGATTGTTTCGATGTCGTATTCATATATGTATATATTAGATAGTGTAATCTATGCATATACATACACTTGTGATACTCACTACACCAAAATACCAAATTGTCACTTTTGAGTCGGCCACCCTTGTCACGGTCAATGACCATAACAAAAAAAACATGTTTTATCACGGTCATTAACCGTGACAACTTTATAAACTTATCACGGGCAATGACCGTGACATTTCCGTGACAAGTTTGTCGGTAAAAAAAACCTCCCTCTTATTTTTTTCCCACTGTTTTTTATTCCCCCTATTTCTCTCTCCCTCTCTCTCTCTCTCTCTCTCTCTCTATATATATATATATATATATATATATATATATATATATATATATATATACCAGGTATTTTTTCTTCTTTTTTTCTCTTTCATTTGTGTATGTGTGTGTGTGTGTGTGTATATGTGTATGTGTGCGTGTACATGTGTGTATGTGTGAGTGCGTGTGTGTGTGGTGGGTGGGAGGGGGAAGGGGGTGGTGGGGCAAGGGTTGTGGTGGTGGGGAGGGGGAGGGGGGTACATGGGGGTGTGTATGAGTGCGTGTGCATTTGTGTGTTTTTGTGTGTGTATGTGTAGTGGGGCAGGGGTGGGGCATTTGAGTGGGGGGGGGGGGGGTTGGGTTTGTGTGTGTGTCTGTGTATTTATGTGTGTGATGGGGCAGGGGTGGTGGTGGTTGTGTGGGGTAGGGGGGTGTGGGGTGTGTATGCCTGTGTGTATATGTGTGTGTTGAAATTAATTGGTATTTAGTTTAGGACTTAAAATTAATTGCTAATGTTGATTTAGGATTTCAAATTAAGGTTTAGTTTATAACTTGAAATTAATTGTTAATGTTGATTGGACATTATAAATATTGTTTCTTAATTTTTATTTAGGTTTGAAATTTTTATTGTTGAATTAATTGAGTATATGAATTAGATGGTGTACGGGATACACATTTGTTGGTTTGTTGTTGCTGTTGGATTATATTGGACCAAGGTCGATGGATATGGAAGTTGGTTGTTAAATTTTTTATAAATACTTAATTTAATTCACACAAATAAATCCGTAAATAATTATTTTGTCTTAATTTTTTGAGTTGGTTAATTTTGGAAGTGGTACGACCACTAGATTATTGTCAAAATGGGGGGAGGGGGAGTTTTTTGACTTTTTCAAAAATGAGCTTTTGTCACGACCCATTCGAGAGTGGCACGGCCACGAACTTATCATAATTAAATGAAACATACCTATAATTACACATAGTGCACATAAATACTAGACTTTTAGTTCTTATGCGTACGCATTCAATAGCTCTTAGACCTGTTCGAGAGTTATTACCCTGTAATTATATCTTTCGAATTGTCCCGTTTGGACAGTTTTGGACAGCATAATTTATGTATAATAATATTCTTAGTGGCTTAAAGTTGTTACATTTGGAGGAAGTTCTGCAGTCGTATCCTAATGTTCTCTGAGTACATACTAAATTAGAAAGTGTGAGTGTTATTTCAATTGATCGATTGAAATAACACTCATACTTGCCAATTTACGTCGTATATGTGGAGAACTATTGGGATATGCTGCTGAATTTTTCTCAAATCGTAACAATGTGCATGAGCGGTTAAGTATATTATATAAATATGTGGTCTTGAATAGGATAGGGCCACTCACCCTTTAGAGGAGATGGAGGAAATAGGAATTACTATTATAAATTAAAATTTAAAAATTGAATATAAATAGGACATAATTAATTGAAACATACTATAAATATATGTTTTGTTTATACTAATCCATGAATATACGCTTCTTACCTCTAATAGGTGATTATTTATAGTAGCTGTGATGGCATATCCTAAATAAAAAGGAGTGGATGGGGGAGACAAATAGATTGGGGGATGTGTTTCGCAGAGGTGCTAATGAATTTGTGAAATATGCAAAGAGATGTTATAATGATGATGAATTTCTGTGTCCGTGTGCTAGGTGTAAGAATGGTAAGATGTTTGAGTGGAAAACAGTTGAACTACATTTCTTAAGATCGGGTATGCAAGATAATTATCAATTTTGGAGTTTTTACGATGAATTGAAAGTTCCTTTTGTTCCCGAACAACTTTCAACAAGTAGGATAGATGTAGAAGGGGATAATGTAGATCATAATATGTTACAACATTTATTTGATGACGCGTATGAATTTTATGAAGTGGAAGAGAATGAGGTCACTGAAGATGTACAAGGTTCAGGTTCTCATGAAGATATTATAATAAACCTTCACGATGACTACCAAAGTTTAAAATTTAAGGCGGCCCAATCGTTATACTGTGGTTCTAAGAAAGATCAAGAAACTTTACATGCCATGGTTGGTTTGCATAGTTTGAAGACGCAATACGGTTTATCTGGCAATAGCATAACAGGAATTCTGAATTGGTTGAAGGGCTTACTACCCAAGGAGAATATGCTTCCAAATAGCTATCATGTTATGAAGAGCAGTTTGAAAGGTTTGCAAATAAAGTATAAATCGATTCATGCTCGTGTGTATGACTGCATACTATATCGAAAGGAGTATAAAAATCTCAATCGTTGTCTGGTATTCGTTGAACCTAGATATGTCCAATCTACTGGAAAGGAAGGCATCAGCTCAAAAGTGCCTCAAAAAGTGTTGAAATATTTTCCCATTGGGCATAGATTAAAGCGATTTTTCACAGTACCATGTATAGAAAAGGCAATGACTTGGCTTGCTGGGGAAGAAGTAGGGGATAATCCCATGCTTCATCCGATTGATTCTACAGCTTGGAGGAGGATGAGTTATGAGTATCTCGATTTTGCTCGAGAACAACTTAACATTCATTTAGATATATCAATAGATGGTTTTCATCCCTTTGGAAATCTAAGCACCAATCAGAGTGTATAACCAGTGATCCTAGCCCCACTCAACCTCCCTCCTTCATAGTGTATGAGACTTGAATTTTCGATGCTGCCTTTGTTGATACCTAGGCCAAAGCACCAAATGATGACATCGACGTCTATCTGGATCCTTTGGTTGAAGAATTAAATGAGTTGTGGGAAGAGGGTGTGCATCATTTGACTCTTTTAGAAAAGAAGAGTTTACGCTGAAAGCTACGTTGATGTGGGAAATTCATGATTTTCCAGCTTATGGGACATTATCCGGTTGTGTAGTACATGGTTATTTGGGGTGTCCTATTTATGGAGAGGATACTAAATCTCTTCGTCTCCCCGCTAGCTCAAAAAATGTATACCATTTCCATAGAAGGTTTTACCCTCGGCTCATAGTTTTAGATTTGGGAAAGGTTCCCATTATTTATCGGGCGGGGTTGAACATAGGCTACCACCGAGAAAAATTTTAGGTTCAGAAATTGAAAGTAAATCTTTTGATTATGGCCCTAATATGCCAGGTAAGAATCCTAAATTTAAGAATGTCAAGCATAATAAGACCTCAATAGGGAATGAATCTGAGACAAGAAAGGTATGGTCTAGGAGGTTAATTTTATTTGACTTTCCTTATTGGAAAAATAACCCGGTGCGCCATGTATTACATGTGACGCATGAAGAGAAGAACCTTGTTGAACATATTATGGGCACATGCCGTGGGGGGAGTCATTTGAAGGATGGAGAATATGCACGAAAAGTCCTCAAATCGTTGAAACTTAAGCCACAACTATGGTTGAAAGAAGATAGTAGGGGACGGACAATAATTCCTCCTTGTGCATTTATTTTGACGAGTGTGGATGGAAGGTGCTTGTAGTCACAATATATAATTTGAAAATTCCATCTAATTTTTCATCGAACTTGCAAAGGATTGTGAATTATGCTACCCATGATTTACATAAATGTAAGTCCCACGATTGGCATATGATCATGTAATTGGTTCCTCTATTGTTTAATCACTGTTTCTCCAAGCACAAGGATTTACGGAGGGCTATTATGAAAATTAGTATATGCTTCTCACTTTTGTGTGAGAAGGTAGTCAATCGAGAACACATAGTCTCCACAAAATTGGCGGTGACTAAAGTAATTTGTGTGTTGGAGAAGTACTTTCCCCCAACAATCTTTGACATAAGTGTTCACTTGTTGGTACACCTATGTGACGAGGCACTTATTTGCGGTGCAGTTAAATATCGGTGGATGTATCCATTTGAAAGATTGATGAATGTTTTTAAAGATTACGTCAATAATACGCGATACATTACAGGTTCAATTGCAGAGGAATACATCACCGTGGAGTCATCAATTTATACTCGATAATATATGCCTGACACGACAAGCGTTTATGACATTTATGAGTTCGTTGTTGAGGGTGGTCATGTGGTGGGAAAGCGGGTGAAATTAACGTGTTTGCAACATGATTAAGTAGCTAGTTATCTATTTGACACACATGAAGATGTCGAAGAATGGAAAAAGTAAGTTTAAATTATTTTAAGTTTTACAATATTTCAGATTATTTTATACATGATTAATTTTGTAATACGTTCGTCACATTAATTGTATGCAGAAAATATGAAGCCTATGAGAACAATAAAAGATGAAAAACAATGGCACAATCAGATAGCGATTTTAGGCTGTGGTTGTCACATTAGGTAATTATAATGAAAATGGTTGTTATATAACGTTAAATTATATAAACTTTACAACTAACCTAATTAATTTATATCTATTCTCAGCTCTTAAAGACGGGTGATGCGACATCAAGGCTTGCTCGTCTAGTCACTCGACCCTTGTTCATGGCGCAAGAGTACAAAAAGTATCGATTGAACGATTACGTATTCGACAGAAGTGTGTACGAGGAAAATACAAATGTATAGAACTCGGGCATTTCATACAAGGCTCTTACTTTTTCCGAGTGAGCGCAGAAGATAAAAACCTCGTTGAAGCTGAAATGACTTACTATGGTGTAATTCGAAATATATATGAATTGGACTATCTAAGGTTCAAAGAGGTCATATTTTACTGTGATTGGGTAAGAGTTGAGGATAAAAATTCTTGTAAAGTTGATCCTGGCACCAATTTGATCATGGTTGAGTTGTCCAAGTTGAAAAGCAATGAACACGTGAGCGATGAGTCATTTGTTTGTGAATTTCAAAAGGTCAGACAAGTGTTTTACTCGGAGTATATTAACAACGAGTTGTGGTCAATCGTCATGCATGTGTCAAAGTGTCTAAATAGTAGTGTGGATGACTTGGCTACTCCTACCAAATATCAATCCATTTTTTATGATAACCCAAATTTGAAACAATATTTTAATTTTAATAAGTATTCCAATTTAGTTCATGTACTAGTGTTTAATTATTATCGAACATCGGTTTAATGATTTTAATTCATTTGTAGTTGATCATTCTCAGTCTTTTTGTCTTTCTCTCTTTCCTTTGTACATCTGTGTGAGTCAAATAGTAAAAAGTATTCCAAACATCTGTTTAATGCTTTTTATTCATTTGTACTTGATTACATTAGCGCATGTACTATTTAGACTTAATGTTTGCATGTCTTCCTCTAATTCATTTTGAATTTGTACTAATAACAGTATTTTTTTAGAAAAAATGTCTCCTTCAGGGATTAAGGAAAGGATGATGATGATGATAATGATGATGTCTTCAGAGCCCGGCGGTAGTGGAGGCGATGAGGGCTCCTCGGCCCTTACGCTCCCTAAATGGGGCAAATTGGGAATGTCCGTCGAGAACAAGACGGGGATATTAGCTAGATCGCTCGAGTTGCTAAAGACGATTATCCACACTAGGTGGAGGGAGCTACCAAATGAGCTCAAGTTAGCTATTTGGGCAGCACTACATGTAATGCATTTATATTTATAATTATATTTATATTTCAATATATATTTATACTTATATTTATTCTCAACTAACATTGTATTTGTTTGACATGAACAATTCATCATGGCCCCAGAACTCCGTGATTATGTCTTGGATCAGTTGAGGGAGCGACACAAGATATGGAAGAAAATTTTATGGGGCCGGTACTTTGGGAAGACCCGAGACTCCATTATCAAAATGCGTGAATATGTCCCGGTGAATGAGACGATCTCATTGGCACAATGGCAAAAGTTCATTGACAATGAGATCGAGGAGTGACAATTGGAAGCTCTCCAATCGAGGAGGGCAAATCGGGAGAAAAAGATGGACGTGCACTACTCCTTATAGACATCTTACGCCAAGGTGGAGAATAGGATGATGGTAAGTTTTTATTTTTCTATATTTACAAAAATATGTTACTCAACATTATTTTACTTTGCAGGCCCGGTACTAATTTTGCATTATTTTATTTTAGGGGACGGGGAGTGGCCCTGGGGGTAGGCCACATAGGCTCTATGCTCTATGCCTATGTGGAAATTCGGACGAAGAAGGCGAAGGATAAGGAGATGTCCCCGAGCGTCGCGGCCAATATTGTAAGTAATCCGACAATTTACTGTTTGTTAATTACATTATAATTTTTTTATTTACTTATATAACTAATCGTGTGCTTTTTGTCATTTCAGGCAAAGCTTAAGGAAGTGCATGAGTCGCAGTTCTAATGTCGACAAGGAATTTTTGGCCACGAACACACTCAGCCAAGTGCTTGGCACTAATCGCAAGGGGAGGACAAGGGGGTGAGCTCGCGGGTGGCCAAATCTAGGATCATTGGATTGGAGACGAGCAACACCGGGTTGGATCGTGAGGTGGAATCGCATGACGCGAAGCTATCAAGGTTGGAGGTGACTATCCAAGATATTTTCTCTTTCTTGAAGCGTTCATTGGGAGGAAATGGCAAGGAGAAGGGGAAATAGAAGGTGTTGGAGGAGGAGGTGGAGGAGGATGAGGACGTGCACATCGATGCTTCATCGCCGACATGTTCGGACTCACTGATTGATGATCCAACCCCCTACTTGGCTCTCGTCGAGCGGCCTATGTCAACAAATGGTTGGCCGAGCTTGTTTATACTCGACGTATTTGATGGCACGCGAATAGGGAGGGGGTTGAAGGACCCAAATACCGTTCAGGATATGTTGGTTGATGGACGTGTGCTTCAAGACATCGAGACCAACGTGCTCATCACGCATGTGATAACCAGGAAGGACAATTCCCCATTGTGGTTGCGCGAACAATGTGGCGTGATGCATATTCAGGGGTGTCACAATGCGTTTGTCATATGGCCTTACTTCCTCCTCAAACCTACCACATGACATTATTTGTATCTATTTTATCTGGACACTTGGATTATATTGGTATTTTTTTGATTTGTTACATTTTGGTTTGGATGTGGAATTATATATGCAATGATTTGGTGCATTCTTTCTATTTTATTTGGATATATGTTGTCTAAACAGGTACAAATTTTCTATAACATATACAAATATACTGCTGGGCAGTGGCAGCGGCCAAACTGCCGAGCAGATTTTTTTTAAATTCTGCCCAAATTTGTCACGATCATTGACCGTGACAAGTCCGTGACAAAGGAAACTTGTCACGATCAATGACCGTGACAGTTTTTTAAAGGTTGCCACGGGTATGTCATGGTCTTTGTCCGTGACAAAACTTATCAAGGTAAAAAATCGTGACATGAACGTGACAAGTCTAGTGAACTTGTAACGGTCAATGATCATGACAAGTCCGTGATAAAAAAAGTTGCCACCCCCAGAATTGTCACGGACATTGATCTTGACAAGTTCAACATGTCATGGTCAATGACCGTCCCAATTTGACAGATTTTCTATAGTGAGTCTAGTGAGTTGACTTGTGAGAATCTAGTCTGTTGTGTGTTGTAGAAGTGATTATTGTGAATGTTTAAAATGTACTATAAGTATGTGAACATAAACGGTTAAAGTAGTGAGAATAAAAGGATTAAGAAAGTAATATAATATTAACGTATCGTATCGTATGGGAGATACAAATGGGTTAAGAGATTTATATAAATTAATTAGGAATAATCGAGTGGTCTATAGTTGGTCTGGCGGGTAGCTTAACTAGGAAGGAATAGTACAGTACGTTAGTTGTGCACATTAAGTGAAAAATAAGGACTCATGTGAGAGTACACACATCTAACAAGGATATTTGCATTACTCATAATACAATATTTTAAGCACTTGTTAAATATTTTTAAAATGTTTTCGGGGCTCTGACCCGAATCAAATGTGTTTTTACAAAACCTTTTAGGTGTCCAGCCACTGGTACACTGGGTTAGGACATTCATTCTAGAGTTGACGTGCTGCAGTGTTGTGGATGTTATGGGACCTCGAGCTTAGATGCATCTATCATTCTTGCTATCAAGCTTATGATTCAATATTCCCATTCGAGCGTGTTTTCTCATTATATAGACTTTACATTTGGTATTTAGAATTACCTTTATACGAGCCAATTTTTATCGGTATTATACTTGACTTGTATAATGATTTGAATTTTCATTTGTTATCCGATTATTATTATATTCAGTTTATTGTGGTCATTATTATTATGGTGGTTATGTTATTCATTATTCTATTATTTAATTATTATTCTCTGTTAATTAAAATTAACATCCGGCTTATTAGGATATTTAGTGATTGAAAAAACAAATATTTTTCGACAATGATGTTAAGAATGGACCATTTATGAATCATGTTTAATTGAATAGTATATTGATCACCTATTTTTTATAAGTGGGGTGTCACTTTGAAGCTAAAATCCACACTTAGAGAACTTAGGATACAGTTTATGCTCCCATAGTGTCTGTAAAACCAATCGCAAATTCTTCTCATGCTCCTAGTCTGATAAAAAATACACTAAGATAATGTTAATGAACATTATGATGAACTGGTCCAAGAATGGTCGAAACACCCGATTCATAAAATCTCTGATCACCATTAGCGAATTTTTCAACCCAAATGGCATGGCCCGAAACTCATACGATTTATATTGCGTCAGGAAAGCCATTTTAAGAAAGTACTCCTCCAGAATACATAGCTGGTGATACCCTGAGAGAAAATCAATCTTGAAAAAGAATGATGATCCTCTCAATTGATCAAATAGGTCATCAATACATGATAACAAATACTTGTTCCATATTATGACCTTATTCAACTCTCGATAATCCACACACAATCAGAATAAACTGTCCTTCTTCTTTACAAACAGAACTTGAGGTCCCTATAGAGATGTTCTCCTTTTTATAAACCCTTTTTATAAACCCTATAGAGATGTTCTCCTTTCTTCTCTAATGGAGTCATCCAATATGGCGCCCTCATAATGGTTTTGATTCCTAGTACCTCCTCAAACACGTCCATAAGCTCATGGACAACTGGTATCGAATCTAAAGACACGGTCACCTCCTCTAATATACTCATGAATATATGTCATATAAGTGCATGCTAGAATCCTCATTGACCCTAGGCATAATAATAAGGAATAACTCATGTCTAGGAATTAAAAACCTGGTCAACATTCCACTACATTCAATATGTACATGGTATGTCGCTAAACAATCCATCCCTAATATGATGTCATACATCGATATATCTAAAAATAATAAATCAATGAAAAAGCATAATCGATTGATTACGACTGTCGCGTCCCTACAAACCTGATGTAAAGCATCACCCCTACCCACTAAGGTATCTAGGTGGATAAACACATCCGTAGAAATTTTTAACATACTTGGCATCGAATAAAAAGAAAAACTAGCAATTGAATGGGATGTTCCTATATAAAAAAGGACTCATGCATGACTGTCGTTTGTGTAAACCATATGCTCGATAGCTTGAGGCTCACTGGCTGGTCTGCCTGATATACATTAAACACACATCCATAATGCATCTACGGGCGTCCCTACAACTAATCTCTATATGGAGTATATGTTAGGTAATGTGGAGCTAGCGTTAATGCTTAGTAATTCTACGAGGCTCAAAGATCCTGTTGATGCCCCTGAGGCTTCCACTACTGAAACTAACCCTACCCAACCTAAGATCCCATAGGAAACCTTTTAAAGGAGTGGCCCTACTACCCACATATAAAAAAAACTCTTAGAAATGGGAAACCCTCCTGAACCTCCCCTTAGGTCTATCCTGCCCTGACTAGCCCAGGTCCTACTAACCATGACCTATTTGGACCTACTGCCCCTGGCTCGGGTGGCCCTATACCTAACTACCCTGTCGATGTTGATCCTTTCCTATAAACCTATTTAGGGGTTGACCCCCACATTTGGGATCCCTATGGTTATGTTTCGAGCCTCCTTGCCCCTGGGATGACTCACTAGTCTGAATAATCATCGGCAGTTGACCGCCTTATAACTTATCATTCTTTGGATCCTTCTCTCTTTGGAAATCTCTATGATCCTCAAAATCCATGAGTGAGACATCCACTACGTGTGTATGTGTAGTGAAAGTTGGATTTCCCATCAGCAACTTTCGGATCCTCCATGTTGAACCTCTAATCACATCTGAGTCAAAGTGTCAAAGGTGAGTAAAATCTTGCTCCCACTCAGTAATGGTATGGTTCTCTGACTTGAGCATATCGAACTGGGCTCTCATATATATCAGTTGTAAGAGAGAGAAATACTGCCCCGTAAACATTATCTAAATGTAAGCAATGGTCATCAATGATTCCTTAGTGTTAACTGAATCCCACCTATACAATGCACCTCCCACAAGTCTAAAGCGGGAAAACATCTGCCTGTGAATATCAATGCATTATACTAGACGTAGGTGCCTCTTAATGTCGTGTCTCCACTATAATGCAACAATCAGATCTATAGACCCCGTAAACTCTAGTGCGATACTAGGAAGAAGTGGTAGGAGGGGTCGATATAGGTGCGACCATAGGTGGTTGCGGTGGTGGATGCTCCTGGCACATAGTTGTCACCATCGTTACTACAGCCTGTGCAATAATTATAGTTAGGTATGTTGGCACTATAGTTGGTGCATGCCCCTACTGAGGTTGTTGTTGCTACTAATGATGAGGTGTGTCTCCCTTCGACTGTGCACTCGTAATCGGTCTCTACTGTGCTGCTCGTTGTCGAGTGTTCACCATCTGAAAAATAGTAAAAAAAAAGCGTATCAGTAAACGTACGATGAAAAGAATAGAACAACCTAAATAATAAATCTCTAACGTATCATAGACACCACATAAAAAAGCCACGGGTGCACTCAAGATCCCTAGGACACTAGAACCTAGAATGCTCGGATACCAACTCTGATACCCCCTAAATCTAAACTAGATTGATCAGGTCTAAAATAAATAATACAAAAGTTTAAAACAATTGAATATAATTTTAAGCATAACTAGAATAAAAACTGAAGTGAAAAAATAAATAACTAAACACAATAAAGGTAAACTAGATAATCTCTGATACCAACATATCCAAAAGTAATAAACTCAACTCTAGAAATACAATTGTCTCCAAATGAACCCAATGCCAACTGAAATAATAATACTGACTCTAATATAACTAAATACAAAATCTGACACGGCATGATTATAAAGGTAAGTAAAGTGAATGATCTCACAGGCTCGACACCGACATCCTAATAGATCAATAACTGTAGAGAATGCAAATAGATGGAGTAGGGTTGTGGAGGCAACGGTGACCTAGGCCCCGAGAAACATAATCAATAATAACATATATATGAAGAATAAAGATTTAATTGAATTTGGGATACAATAAATAACTGTGCATCTTCCTCTCATATTTTCGTTGTTTTTAAGTTATCCCAATCCAAACAACCATAAAAATAACATGTATCTAATCACAATCCTAAGTGAGCCCAATATTTAATTATCAATATTATCATTTGAATTTACTTTAAAAGGTCCCATCATATATGCAAGTGTACACATCTCAATAATAATAATAATAATAATAATAATAATAATAATAATAATAATAATAATAATAATAATAATAATAATAATAATAATAATAATAATAATAATAATAATAATAATAATAATAATAATAATAATAATAATAATAATAATAATAATAGGATCTCAAGTATAATATTCACATAAGTACGGATCCTGGCATGTACAAATAACTATCGCATGTACTATGGTCACGATTTTGAACCATGACCCCCAAAATCGTCACCCTTATAATAGCCACGCTTCAAACCCTTGACCAGAGACAGTTTACGATGTTTGGCATAATGGATCGTAGACTCTATAGACAAATTTCCTTATAGAGTCCTTCAACCTGTTTTTCTGCCTATACCTGAGTCTATTGTATAAAATAGTAATACATTATTACTCTTGATTTTAGTCAATAATAAGTTATTACTCCCACCAATTTATTTTATTATACTACTCATCTCAAATATATATATATATATATATATATATATATCAATGTAAAATTTAGCAATCTTGAATATGAGGTGAGAATAACTAATTTTTAACATGACATATTATAATCTAATCAAATATGTTGATTTATATCTCTTTTAATTTTTTGAATAAAAAAATAAGTAGTGTAAAAATAATAATAATAATAATAATAATAATAATAATAATAAAAAAAAATAATAATAATAATAATAATAATAATAATAATAATAATAATAATAATAATAATAATAATAATAATAATAATAATAATAATAATAATAATAATAATAATAATAATAATAATAAGAGTGCTAATATAATTTATACCATAACAAACAAAATTAATAAATTTATATTTTGTAGGGTTATTAGGATATAGGCACCCATTAATTATAGTCATTTAGGAATAATCCCCCCCACCCACCCACCCACAAAATTAAATAACCATTGGCCTATAATGTTGAAAATTGTCGTTAGTGGATTGTTTTAATAATTAGTTATGAGGTGATTTACTAAACTGCCCCTAAAATTATTGAAAAAATAGAGAGAAAGGGAAGACATATTAACAAAAAGAGCAACACTCACTCACCGAAAAAAAAAACTTTACCGAATTTACCTAATACGCTTAAAGAGTATTGTACCTTGGTGAGGGTATTTTTGTAACAAAAACTATGTCATTTTCCGTACATTAAATATTAATGCCATCCATATAAATAGTAAGGCCATTATTCTAACAAAAACTATGTCCTTTTTCATACTTTAAATATTAAGGCCGTCCAAAATTCATGGCACTCTCTCTCTCTCTCTCTCTCTTTATATATATATATATATATAACCCATTATTTTTAAAAAAACATATTACCCTCATTTTCTCAAAAAAAATTCTTACACCACCCCCTCTCTAAGTATATTTATTTATTTATCCATTTGTTAAAAAAATGACCATATTACTTTAATTTTTTCTTCGCGTGAGGATCTAAATTATATTTGAGAAAAGTTTTGATAAATAGATAAATAAAAGTATCATAAATTCTGAAAATTTTAGCATATGAATCCTGATTTTAAAGAATATTAAACAAACAAAAAAATGGTAAAAATAGGTTCTTTATATTTAATATTTCCAAAATTATATATATATATATATATATATATATAATTCCAAGTTTGCCCTTTTTCATCTTATGGTGTGTGTGTGTGTGCATATGTATGTATGTATCTATGTATTTATGTAGGTAAGTTTTTAAGATATTCTATACAATGAATTTTTTTGTAACCATTTGAATCATTATGTTTAACTTAAAAACGATGATGTATGCAGTATGTCTAACTGAATATGTGATATGTTCAAATCTAAACTCTTGATTTTATAATGGCTTGAATTGTTACAACTCTTAATTGTAGAGTGGTAACAGGGCTCTATAGGACTCCATTTACAATCTACAAAGTTTATCCAATTCCATCTCAAAAAAAGAAAACAAAGTTCAACACAAACACTGACATATCTTGCCTATAAATTATCTAGGTTTTTATTGTCTAATCCCTTAACCGGACATTTTGGACTTTTTAACTAGATCAAGCAAATTTTAAACAATTAGGTCCATATAAATACCTTTTTTGACATTTCATTCATTTTGTTATCATTGGCCTAATCAGCGATTGGCAGCATTTCCAATAAGCACATCCTTATCTTTCTTCATTCCTCTTATGTCAAATAGGTTCATTCTCTGCAATAACTTAGGATCTTATAATTTCTTCTCACTTTTATTCAACGAGCTTTATTCTGTTAAAGAAAAAATTATCAATTTCTTCGAAGAAATCAATCCTTTGCACTTTGTTTAACCTAGATTTTACTTTGCATTTATTCGATCCTTTATAAGTTTATACTTGTTATAAATAAATGTTTTTCATGTTGATCAATTAAAATAGCTTGATGTATTTGTTTTCATTTAATCAAATCATTGTAATTGTGTAAATCATGTGCTGAATTAACTCGAATATTGAATGACTGATTTGGTTGTGTGTTTTTATAATTGTATTTTAATTTTATATGAATATATTTTGACTTTGTGTTTTGATTTCGTAACAGGTTATTTATTTATATGTTTTGGCGTTGTGTTCATGTGTGTGTGTACTTTATGTATATACGAGTTGTTCATGCATATACCTCAAATGATAATTGAAGTAAAGTACACGCAATTTGATGTAAAGTACACGTGAATTTTGGACTTGATTATTTTTTATTTTATCTTTTGACATTAATTTGGAATAATGTTAATGTGTACTTACTTTGTTACTTTTGACTCATTACATAATAGACTTGTCGTGTGTTAGATGGGCATGTGTTTGGTTGTTCATGCCAGCGGCATTGACCAATTTTGATGTTTTACAATAGTAAAATACTTTGTATATACATGGGTAGAAAGTTGCCCTAAAGTACATGCAATTTGATCTAAAGTACACGTGATTTTCTATTGATTAATTTTCATTTGTTTTTTTATATTAATTCTTCATAATGTTGATGTGCCTTTACTTAGTTACTGTTGAGTCATATTTAATAGAATAGTCATGTCTTTGTTAGCCATGTGTTTATTGGTTCGCTCCAACGGCATTAATTAAACTTGAATTTTAATAAAACCATTTTTCTGTTTTAATATAATGCCGGTGATGATGGAAAGTTGTTGGATTGCTAGGTGTTGATATTTGAATAATATGGCTTGCATTAAACAAAATTAAAGACAGATCATTAAATTTCATATGAAATGAGTTACGTAGTAGGTTTATGGATTTGAAAGTTGGATCTTTTTCATTGAAATACGACTTTGGTGATGAAAGTCGATTCATGTTGCTTTGTGATAAAGATGTTCGTTGTATGTTGCGATCTCATGTGATTCTCAATGATGATTTTATTTTGATATATGTCTTTGATTAAATATCTTTTACCACTAGTACAATTTATGAACGGGTTGAAGTCACGTATAGATTTTCTAAATGAGTTGATCACAATTATACAACTTGTGAGAGGGTTGAATGGAGTGGTACAAGTAGAGAAAGTGTAGATTATATATCATCATCCTCTGCGATTGATATTAGTAGTGGATTTAAAATTGATGTTTATATTGGAGGTGTAGAGCCGAGTACGTCAAAACTCCATATCTCCAATAATTGGAATACATATATTAGTCATGAAGAGCAGTGTTTGAAAGGAGGTGTGGTTGAGTTTCGTGATAAGTTACGAAAGTATGCTGTTGAGGTTAGTTTCAAGTATATATATTTTAAGAATGATAAAACTCGGGTGATAGCATAGTGTTTTAAAAGGAATACTGAGAATTGCATGTGGCGAGTTCATGCTTCATTATCAACATTAAATGGTTACTTTTATATAAGAAGTCAAAACAATTAGCATAATTTTAGGGGTGTATATTGTAGTCCATCAAGCAAAATGATGGACTCCAAATTTGTTTCTACATTGCTTGTTGATGAGTTAAGGGTTAAACCATTGCTGAGACCAATTGATGAAGTTAGAGATATGAAGAAGGACTACGGTCTTGATATAGGTTATCATCATGCATGCATGGCAAATAGATGGCTGCTAGTGAGTTGCATGGGGATGAGAAAGTTTCATATGAATTAATCAATGATTATAGGGAGCTTCTACTGTAGTATAATCCAGGATCACATTGCATTCTTGAAGTCAAAACGGAGAGGAAATTATTCAAAAGAATTTTTGTAATGTTTGCAGGATCCATTAATGGATTTCAGTACTGCTAGCCTGTTTTGTTTTTTGATGGTGCCTTTTTGAAGAGTAGGTATCGTGGAACGATTTTATCGGTAACTACAAAGAATGGGAACGATGGTGAATGTGAAGCATTGAAGTTTAATTGATAATATTATGCCTTTATTTTGTAATCCTTTGTATGTTCCTTCAACAGAAAATACATTACACGCGTGACATTCATAAAGTACATGTGAATATATGCGTGTACTTTGGGAATTACGCGTGTAATTTGAGGTCTGTTTTTGTTATTTGCATAGAATCCCAAAGTACACGCAATAGAATAAATAGTACATGTGAATTTATATTCCATGTCACGTGTACTTTGTAATGCCATGTGTGTACATTTGGATTCCTTATTTTTTGGGACCAACATTGCAAAGTACACGCATTTCATTACTAAGTACACGCGACATCCTGTTTACACTTAATGTTTACATTGTAATGTTTTGCGTGTACTTTGTGATTCTTTCTTTTTTATTGTAAAATGAAATAATAAATTAGACCCATATATATTAAAGCACAATCATAATATGTTTATAATTTACATTTGTGTAACCTATCACTATAAATATATTTATTATCTTGTATAGCCTACGTGTTTATTGGTCCGCTCCAGTGGCACCATTTTTTGAGTTCGTCATAGAATCTGTACGTACTGATATATGTCATTATAATTCCAGGTCTTTATCCACTAGCATATGCAATTGTTGATTAAGAGACGAAGGATAATTGAATATGGTTTCTCATTAATTTGTGTGATGCAATAGCTCATGAAGATCGGAACATCACATTCATATCTTATTTGAATAATGGTCTTATTGAAGGTGTTTCTAAGGCTTTCCCAATTTTTACACATTGCTACTGTATACATCATTTACGTGGAAATATAAAGAAGAAAATACGGGGTAATGTGAAATTCCAAAAGAATCACGTTCAAGATTTCATGCATTGTGCATATGCTGTAATAATTGATGAGTTTCATAAGACCATTAATGCCCTGAAGAAGGAAGGTGGAGTTGATGTCGCTAATTTTCTTAGTAATTTGCCTCTGGATAAATGGTCTTGTGCATATTTCATCGATAAGAGTTATGGTGACATGGAATCAAGTGTTACGAAATCATTCAACTCTGGGATCCTAGAGGAAAAAACTACCAATAATTAATATGATGGATAAAATGAGGATCAAAATTATGAATTTCAATGCAAACAAACTTGTTGAATCTGAAACATCTTCAAAGGAGTTGTGTCCTCATTTTGATAAATTACTGACTAAAAATTGGAATAAAGGGAGACATTATAATATTAGCCGCTCAAGTAAACCTGCATTCGAAGTTTATTCAAATGTGAGGGCCACGGTTGACTTATAAAAAGAAATTTTCTCTTGTAAGAGTTGGCAACTGCAATGTTTTCCATGTTCTCATGATGTTTCTGGCGTAAGGAAGATAGGTGGAAGAATTTATTATCATATTGAGGATTATTATAACGTTTTTTTCTACAAGAAATCATACACATCACCTATAATTCCTCATCCTGATTTGATGTCCCTAAAGATTCCATTACCTGAAAATTCAGCAATCCTACCTCCATTAACAAAGATACCGGTAGGGAGGCCAAGAAATAAGAGAATAAAATATATTGGAGAGGTCATAATAAGAGAAGTAACTTTCTCTAGGTGTAGTAAAACAGTTCATTACAGATCCACATGTAAAGAACCAATTTGATTCCTCTTAATATTGTTCAATTCATTCATTGTAATAGTAGTTTTAAATAAAATTAATGAACATTCACATTTGAATAAATTATTATTATTTTATTGTTGAGTGTTCATTTCTGTATTATTTGTTTGGGAATGGAATCAACATAGAGTACATGCATGTTTTTATAAAGTACACGCATATTGTTATGACCAAAGTCTAATTCAATATGTGTGTACTTTATGTATTATACATGTAATTTTATAAAGTACACATAGATAAATGCGTGTACTATTTAGAAAATGGTTTGGGACATTACAATGTGCTCGTAATTTAAAAAAAAAAAATCTTAGCTCACTCATATTCTTAAATTCCTATGTGTATTATGGTCTGCATCAGTGGCATTATTATACGAGTATTTCAATATTCGTTTACTTTATGTATTATGTGTGTATTTTATAAAGTTTGCGTGTAATATATAAAGTACACGCATTTAAATAATGGTTTTGGATAATACAATGTGTGTGTACTTTATAAAAACATGCATGTATTATAATTTGGAACAGATACAATCATATTTTGACATACCCATTTTTTTACTATAAATGAATGTAATATTAATGCTTAATGGTTAGTTATCATTTATTTGTGAGGGTAGCAATTCAGCAAAGTACATGAATTTTTACTAAAATACAAGTGATCATTTCTCCTAATGTTCACGTGTACTTTACTAAATTTGCATGTACTTTATGTTTTTACACTATGTATAAGTCATGGTTCGGGACAGAACTATATTATGTAGGTTTTGGTGTATGATATAAGTCACAATACATGCATGAAAGAAATAAATTTTTTATTAAAATAAAAAAATAAAGTACAATGTTTGACATAACAAAAACTGGAAAAAAACATAAGGAAGACTTCTTGTCTGAAACGCTGTTAAAGGCATCTATGGTGTCAGGAAGAGAGTCGATTAAATTCGAGCATACTCGAATTTCTTCTTCTCTGATAGCTACAAGGCCTTCATGGTGAGCCTTTTTCTCCTTCAGCTTGCCAATTTTCAATGGAACTTCTTGTGTATAGAAAGACATGAGGTCTTTATGTGTTTGAGTAGGGTCCTCATCCACATCAAATAAATATATGGGATTGGGTGAAAGTTTAAAGTACTCTTCCCTCACATATATTTGAAACTGCTCAAAGGTACTTTCATATAAGGAAAGATTTTCCTCAATTTCCTTTTTTTTCATCCTTCTCAAGAGTAGCTCACAACTTTTCTACTGGGATACTCATTATGTAATCTTTACCCTAGATGTAATGGTTAAGAAAGGAACTAATATTACACTTTTATAGGAAAAGTTAAGGCTATTTATTTCTTTGACCAGAAGTAGTTGGAGTAGTGAGTAGTTGAGCTTAATAAATTATTTTTGGTTATTGTGTCCTGCTGAATAAATATATAAAGTAGTTTTCAATTAAAAATAAAAAAAAATTATTACATTAAATAGTGCGTGTACATTTTTTATATTGCGTGTACTTTGTAAATAAATCGTTTACTTTTGATTAAAATTGGTGTGTATTGTTTAATTACCTTTACTTTTTTGGTTTAGTCTAGTCGCTTAGAATTGTTTGGTCTAAATTTAAAAGTACACGCATATAACACTAAAGTACACGTGATATTATTCTTACATTTACATGTACTTATGGATTCTTTTTTGTGATGGACAAACAAAGTAAAGTACACGTATAATACTACAAAGGACACGTATCAGATGCTTGTACTTTACATGTTTGAATATATTTATTCCTACGTGTTGAATGGTCCGCGCCAGAGGCACCATTTTTTACTAGAAATTATATGGAACTACAATGAATAAAAAAATATAAAAAAAAATTACATCATGTGTTATAGTACACCCCACGGTCAACACTGAAATTAAAATAAAACAAATATATCAGTTAGCATAATGGGAATGAAATTTGTTGAAATGTAACTTGGTGAATTATACGTTTATTTATTCAAGATTGTTTGATCTTAGCCATTATTTTGTCTCGTTCATTCATTATCTTTGAGTAGTTCAAAATTTACATCATGACTCAAGAGCCAATCTATTGTTGTTTTTTCTCGTTGGATAGTGCATCTTTCAATTCCATCCCTTCAGAGTATCTTATTATTGCGCCTCTTTGACTAATTTGTGGTGTTTAGTCCTTCAATTTGTACAACTTTTCTTTGAAAACAAAAAACTGTTAAGAGGAAAAACCATGAGTATATATAAATACAAAAGTGCATGTAAATTAAATAAGTTTAGGGCGTAACCATTTTATTGACCTCATTGTAGTATAATGAGGATTCATTGATTTCCAACGGGTGGAGAGAGTCCTTATGGAAAACTATATTTTTTTCTTTATAGATAACTAACCATAAAAATGTCCTTTATTATCTCCAATTGAATGGCTCATGGGAGTGATAAGAATATTAGAAATTTCAAAAAATTCCAAAATGTATTTTTCTATTTGTTCTTTCTTCATTTGATGATCATTATTTCGAACAGATTCCTGTTAAAAGTAATAGATTTGTTAGTAAGAGAAGTATGATAATATATATTTCAAAATTATGGGCAATACTTTAGGTTTTATTTTCCTTCCCCAAGCATATAAGTTAAAAGTGTGTGTAGGTCGAAGCCCATTTTTCTTCATTTTTGTCTCCATTAAATGGGAGAAGCATTGAATAATCTGTTTTGCAGATTTAAAAATGTAAGGATATAAAGATGAAAATTCAATCAATGTACTATGTTTCGGTTATATACTTGATTTTATATTTCTTCGCCTTTCAGCAATTCTTTAATATCGTCGGCGCAAACGAATGATGAGTCTTCTATTGTAAAGAGACAATTGTTGAATTTCAATACAGAAATTGAATGTACTCACAATGTTTTTAAGGGGAATATTTTAAAGGTTCTTTTTAAAAGGACTCATAATGTTTTTAAGGGGAATATTCTAACCTGATGAAAGCTTATTCTTATTAAATTATTTAGCATCTTTTTTTGACGATGAATCAGCATGTATAGGACTTCCTTTAAAAATGGTCGAAGAGTAACTGGGGCCTTCAAACCGAGATTCACTTTCCATGGAATTATCCTTACTAGCTGGTTTACTTGTAGTCTCCTTCAAATTTGCTGCAGCGATATCATTCACCGCAAACCAATCTATCAAAGATGACAATTTCTACCTAAGAAATTTTGGTGTCTTGTCTTTCATATTTTCAACAGGAGGAATAATATCAAACTTCTTGCATACCCAATACTGTGATCATACAAAAAATAAAATGATATTAATAATTGTATTACCTAGTTATTCATAATTGAAAGTACAAGTGATATTTATAAAGTAGACGCGATCTTACACGTGTACTTTGTAAATATAACAAGTGTATTTTTAAAGTACACATGATTTTTACAAAGTACATGTGTGCTTTGAAAATATTAGTTCACGTGTACTTTATAAAGTACACTTGTTATATTTACAAAACAAAGTACGCATGCACTTTGTAAAAATCATGTGTACTTTCAAAATACACGTATAAATATCATGACTACTTTTAAAATATCACGTATAAGTACACACTTGAATTGGTTTAAATATCATTAGTACTTTGAAAGTACAAGTGATATTACAACCATGGTAACTATAATACTACTAACGTTCATTTGTATTTTATAAATACCACGTGTACTTTGTAAAAATCACGTGTAGTATAAAAGTACACATGATTTTTACAAAGTACATGCATGATATCACGATATTATTTTGCTCACCAGTAAGGAAATGACACATCTAGTTGTTGAGCAAGGATATGAACTTGTTGTTTCGTCAAGTGAATTTATAAGAAAGTTATGCACAGCATATGCCCAATCATAGCTATTCATTTCATCAATACGGTTGATGCATTTTATCAAAAATTCTCCTAGTGTGAAGTTTTAGTTGGAGAAAAATAACAGTGTCAAGAAGTGGAGACAAACAAGTTTTACAAAATCGACAATGCCCTCATCTGTGTCTGACTCGACCGATTTCTTCAAACCCTTCAATATTTCTGACTTTTCTATTTTATGAGTGAAGTATCGGGAAACTAATTCATGTTTTTGAGGTGAAGTCAAATCTCTTTTTCAGTTCTATTGATTTTTGTCCCTCTACCATTGGTATGCCAAATATTTCACGTATATCTGTTGGCCGTATTTCAATCTTACTCTTCATATGAAAACTTTTGATTTCCTTAATGTACAGCTTGATAATGAATAAAATATTTTTATCAGTCTTCTTGTGATCCGCTTCTACTACTTCCCCTCTGTAGCATGCATTGAAAAGCTCCAAGAATGGAGTCTTCTTAAGCAGTTCAATATGCCAATCTCTTATTTTTTCTTTAATATCACAATAATCATGAAAAAAATTAAGAACATTTTATTTATACCGATCATTCTTCTTAGCAGTACGTGTAGATTCCAAAAAACTGATAGAACTAGAACAGGTTAAAGAACTTTCTTCAGAACTGCTCTTTTTGTTTTGCTTTCCTTTTCCTTCCTTCATCTTCATCCCCATTCTATTGATCTATAAAAAAAAATTAATTACTACCTATAATGATAATTTATATGTAAAAAAATAAAATACATGCGAATTAGAATAAAACATAGACTAAAACAATAAAATACAAGCGTACTTAACAAAAGTACATGGAATATTTTCGTAAACAACTCATACAAGTCTCAATAAAATACATGCTAAAGGCAGTAATATATATCGTTTATTTCATGGTAATACCTAATGGATGTTGTTCGACAAGTCCAAAATCAAGATTCTCTCTTCCTAACATCTTCAGAATATAAGTAATACAATAGCTCCATGCTAAAAGTGCCAACGTTTTCAAAACCTCTTAAGCAATACTACTCAATTCGTTTAGCTAAATCCTTCACTTTTGATTCAGTTACTTGAAGTTATTGCACATCAAAAGTTCACTTAATGTCTTCATAGTAGTTGTAAAAACCGAGTAACCTTTTAGCTTTATCATTCATGCGAAGGAAAAAATGAATTTCGTCATCATTAGTACTATTGACTGTCAATATGAAATGTTTGGTATTGTTAAGATCTTCAAAGGTGCAAGCAATAATTTTGTAGTTGAACATGGTTAATCGTATGACTCCAAAACAATAATATAACAAAACATAGAAGTAAACTCATAATACATAATAGTACATGCATATTGGATTGAAAAAATTCAATTTCAATGTGCTTGTACTTCGTGAATTTTGTGTGTACTTTAAAAAAAGTACACGCAATAATACAGGGCTTTAAAATACAGAACCTAGTATCATAAAATACAAACAACCCTAAATAAATGCCCCTAGCGTGGATCACAATTAATATAGGTGTTGATACCAAAATTAATATGCTGATATAGACGAATAATAAGAAGATACGTGTCGACCTACGTGGCACAATAGCAACGAGGAAGTTTATTTCCCCGACTAAATCATACTCACTCCGAGCAGCAAGTGTACTCCGAGGAAGTCCAACACTCCGAGGAACTCCTGAACGATGAGCAACTAAGGCGGTCCGAGCTGCATCTCGGCCACAGCATTGATTTGCCAGATAATCAACAGTTCAACTATTCATTGAATTCTTATCATACAGACATATATTCTTAAAGGGCATTAATTGTTTACCCTTTCACATGTACATCCCAAGGGTTATAAATACATTGTATCACCCTCATTCAAGGGGACCGGATTTTCTTGATAGAATTACATATCGAGAACTTAAAAACACTTGGAAATAATAGAAACAGTGGACATAGGCCATTATTATAAGGCTGAACAACTTTAAAATTCTTTGTCTCATTTATATTTATCTGTGATTAAATAATTAGAAGCAATCTAATTTTTTACATCAACAGATTGGCGCCGTCTGTGGGAACGACTGTTGTTATCGGTTTTCACCAAAAATCATTCATCATCAATGGCAGATAATCCAGAATCCAGCAATCGAAACGCTGGAAATGCTGGAAATCCTCCAAATCCCTCTGCACCTCCAGATCTGGCTGGAATTATGACAAATCTGGCTCAAGGACAAACCACCATGAAAGAGATAATGCGGCAACTCATACAGACCCTTCATGGCGGTGCACCTGCATATTCAGGACAGAGAAGTGGTCAGAGGCATACCTATTTACTTTCTTCACGATCTAGGCGTACAGATGCGTATCGTAATGAGGAATCCGATGATTTCTCTTATCAACCTGGCCGAACTTCATCAATACGGGCTACAGATACTGAGCAACGTATCACTCTCTCTCCAGAGAGACCCAGTGTTTTGGAAAGACTGAGCAGGGTGTCTCCTTTCAGTCGATTATGCCCTAGGAGGAATAGGAGTCCACCTAAGACCATGTCAAGGAGTTTTCGACAACCATCAGATCTAAGAGAAGGATCAGCACAATCACGACCAGTTGCTCGTCAAGATAGATCTCAGGAGGCCACATCAAAACAATCAATTGCTCGAACTAATAAGCCCGAGGAAGGAAATGATGCGTGGAAAGGTTCCATTCAGCGGTTGGAGAATTGATTGGGAGAAATGGCTAAGGCGAAGAATCCCCTACAACGAACTTTTGTTCAAGGGACACCTTTTGTCCAGGCCATTGTGGATTTTCCTACCCCGTCCAAGTTTAAAGCCCCTGTGGTAACCCCCAAATATGTTGGAAAGACAGATCCTGTTCTGCACATAGAGCAATATCAAGCTGCTGCCGACATCTATGTCATCCCCGACGAGATGAGATGCAGAGCATTCTCAGGAACACTTACTGGATCTGCCCAGATATGGTACAACAATCTTCCTCGGGGTAAGATTTCAACTTTCTTTCAGTTGGCCGAGTTGTTCATCGGCAATTTCTATTTTGGAGCAAAGCCAGTAAAACGAGTAGCACACTTGTTAAGTGCTAGACAAAAAATCTGGTGAGAGTACTAGAGATTACATAACTCGTTTCAATAACGAGAAGCTGGAAGTCATAGATTATGAAGAAAAGACAGCAATCACCTCCTTGATGAGTGGGTTGTTGCCTAACAATTTGTATTACACTTTGGCCAAAGATCCACCTACAACCATGTCAGAGTTGATGGAAAAAGCGGCCAAAATCATGAATGCCGAGGAGGCTATGACTGCGAAGAAGAATATGGATAAAGAAACCAAGGTGGAAGTCGACAAATCTAAGAAGAAAGAGTATAAGGGCAATGGTGGTGACAAGCATTCCAAGAATAATAAGTCGTCATGAGAAGTCCTGAAGAATTTCGATAATTATACCCCTTTGAAAATGGGTATTAATCATGTCTTGGAAGAAATCAAGAATAACAAGGAAGTAGGGTGGCCAAAGAAATTGAGGTCGGACCCTGACAAAAGAAATAGATATAAATATTGCGAGTTTCATAAGGATCATGGTCATATGACTAAAAATTGCATAGCCCTCCATAACGAGATTGAAACGCTCATTAGACGAGGAAAGTTGTCAAAGTATGTTGATCGTAGAAATGAAAGGGGGAATGAAGAACGAGCAAGAGAGAGGTCTAGATCTCCTCGTCGGGCAGAAGAAAACAGGAAAAGAAATCATGAAGATGATACAGAGGATGACCCCAATCTTCCCAAAAGGCCAAGGCAACCAGAACGCGAGGTATTTTCAATACGTTTTGGAACATTTGATTGTAATGTTATTACAAGCGGAGATGCAGGAGGAGGAGATCTTACTGCAGAAACAAAAGCTTATCTCGGTGAGGCTCAGGCTTGCTAATACATTCAACGGATAAATTTGGCTGAGGAAGATCGCCCGAGGAAGATAAACAAAGAGAAGCTGGTCATTGGTTTTTCAAAAAAATGACCTTGCAGGTGTTCTTTATCCTCATGACGACCCTCTGGTGATCAAAATGAGGATGAAAGAAGTAGTGATTTCGAGGGTTCTGGTAGATAATGGTAGTTCGGCAGACATCATGTTCTACTCATGCTTTGACAGTTTAAATTTAAAACTATCTCAATTGGAGCCTTATCATAGACCTCTCCTGGGTTTTGCTGGCGAGAAAGTTTTTCCACTAGGGACGATCAAGTTGGATATATTCATTGGAACTTGGCCTGCTTGTCGAACAGAAAGAATACGCTTCTTTGTGATGGATAAGAATGTGCAATCAGCTTACAACATCATCATGGGAAGAGTTAGTTTGAAGAAGTTCAAAGCAGTTCCATCTACAGTACATCAGTGTTTAAAATTCCCAATAAATTTCAGAGTAGGAGTTGTGAAAGGTGATCAAAAAGTAGCTTGGGAATGCTATTATTCATCTGTCGAGTAAGAGGAGCTAGAAGAGTCAAGGAAAATTACTATTACCTATCAGGTGGATGAAGGTACAGAAATTAAAACAGTGGATCCCAGAGATGAATCCCAACTTGTAAAAGGACAGGTGGTGGAATCTACAGAAAATGTTATTCTGGACGACGAGCACCCTGAACGAATAACCCAGATAGGTTCGACATTGGATGCTTCAATAAAACAGGAGTTGATAACTTTCTTGAGAAACAGAAAGAAAACTTTTGCATGGAGTCATGAAGACATGCCAGGAATAGATCCAAACTTCTTATGTCATGAGCTCAATGTGAATAAGGAGATCAAGCCTGTAAAGCAGAGAAGAAGAGTATTTAGTCCCGAGAAGAATCAAGCTATACAAGAGGAGGTCGAGAATCTCCAGAAAGCCCAATTCATTGAAGATGTGAAATATCCAGACTGGTTAGCAAATGTGGTGATGGTAAAGAAGAAAAACAATAAATGGAGAATGTGTGTTGATTTCACTGATCTCAACAAGGCATGCCCAAAGGATCACTTTCCATTGCCCAGAATTGATCAACTAGTGGATGCTACCTCGGGACACGAGTTGCTCAGCTTCATGGATGCTTACTCTGGCTACAACCAGATCAAAATGAAACCTGAAGACATGGAAAGTACTTCTTTTATTACCCCTAGGGGAACTTATTGTTATAATGTTATGCCTTTTGGTTTGAAAATGCAGGAGCGACATACCAGCGGCTGATGAACAAAGTTTTTGCCGAACAAATCAGTTGCAATATGGAAGTCTATGTCGATGATATGCTGACAAAGAGCAAGAGAGCTGCTGATCATCTAGTTGACTTAGGTCAGACCTTTGATCAACTGGATAAATACCAAATGAAGCTCAACCCAACGAAGTGCACATTTGGAGTACGAGAAGGAATGTTCCTCGGATACATCGTCAACCAGCGAGGCATTGAGGCGAATCTAGAAAAGATCAAAGCTCTTTTAGGGTTGCGATCTCCAACGACGAAGAAAGAGGTGCAGAGTCTTACAGGAGGAGTTGCAGTGCTCAACAGATTTGTATCCCGAGCAACTGATAGATGCCTCCCATTCTTCAAAACACTTCGAAAAACTTTCGAGTGGAATGATGAATGTGAAAAAGCCTTTCAAGACTTGAAGAAATATTTGGGAGCACCTCCACTGTCGTCCAGACCAGTAATGGGAGAAAAGTTGTACATGTACCTGGCAGTATCAGAGAATGCAGTCAGCTCGGCATTGATCAGAATGGAGAATGGAGTCCAGAAGACAATTTATTACACAAGCAAGGCGTTCCGAGGCACAAAGATCAAGTACCCAAAGTTGGAAAAATTGGCATTGGCATTAATTGAGGCAAGTAGAAGAATGAGGCCATATTTCCAGGCCCATACCATCGTCGTGTATACCGACTTTCCATTGAGACAAGCCCGTCATAAGCCAGAAAAATTAGGGAGACTGATGTACTGGGCAATAGAGCTCGATGAATATGATATTGTGTATGAACCCAGATCATCATTAAAAGGGCAAGCTGTAGCAGATTTTATAGCAGAGTTTACTTATCCTGATACCCCCGAGGAACAAAAGTTGCTCACTGATCAACCTGTGGATGTTACAGAATCAACAGACACAAGCTCAGACCAACCCCGATTGGTAAAAGGGCGAGTGGATGTTACAGGATCATCAATTTCGAGCTCAGACCAACTCCGATTGGTAAAAGGGCAAGAAAAGATGATCGACGAAGAGTGAGAAATATCATGGGAGGATGAAAGGAAACAATAAATATTTCACCGAGGAACTTTGTCAGATAAGAAATTTGAAGACGAGTTACCTACATGGAGACTATATGTAGATGGGTCATCTTGCACAACAGGTTGTGGAGCAGGGATTGTTTTGAACACCCCAGACGAGATTGACATGGAATACGCCTTACGATTCCAATTCAAAGCTTCCAATAATGAGGCCGAGTATGAGGCCATGATAGCAGG
Organism: Sambucus nigra; assembly: GCA_949130495.1. Lineage (NCBI taxonomy): Eukaryota > Viridiplantae > Streptophyta > Magnoliopsida > Dipsacales > Adoxaceae > Sambucus > Sambucus nigra. The sequence goes on from OX422222.1 coordinate 208,685,052, forward strand.
TCTTAATTTAGCAAAGATTATGGAAGCACAACAAGTGATGGTATTCAGTGATTCTCAATTAATTGTGAATCAGATGATGGGAACATATGCAGTTAAAGGAGAATTAATGGTCAAGTATCATGCAAAGGTGATGGAGTTGTTGGCAGAATTTGATGCCATTCAGTTTATCAGAATACCAAGAATGGAGAATGCACAAGCAGATGAACTGGCCCGACTAGCATCAGCTACTCGGACCGAGCTGCGAAGGACGATACCAATTGAAGTATTAGAAAGTCGGAGCATAGATGAAGACCTGACGATGAATATTATTACCCTTGATTTAGGACCATCTTGGATGGATCCCATCAGGGCATATATTGAGGAGGGAGAATTACTGGAGGATAAGCTCGCTGCCAAGAAATTGAAGTTTAAAGCTGCTCGGTATGTACTAATTAATGGTGTTTTGTATAGACGAGGAATTATGGTAGGTTTGCAAAGATGTGTACATCCCTCCGAGGTGAAAAAATTGATTGAAGAAATCCATGAAGGGTCCTGTGGAGCCCATATAGCAGGTCGGACACTTTTGCAAAGGGTGATGACGCAGGGATACTACTGGCCAATGATGAGGGCTGATTGTATAGCCTATGCTAAGAGATGTGATAAATGCCAACGTTTTTCCTCCATCCGACAAACTCCACAAGCATTGTTGACACCCATAACTTCCCCTTGGCCATTTTCCATGTGGGGAATTGATTTGGTTGGACCACTGCCAACGACCCGAGGAAGATTCAAGTACCTCTTCGTCGCAGTAGATTATTTTACTAAGTGGGTAGAAGCTGAGCCTCTGATTGATATGACATATGAGAAGGTGTACCAATTCGTTTGGAAGAACATCATCTGCCGATATGGTCTCCCTCATTCCTTCATCACAGACCATGGAACACAATTTGATAACGAGGAGTTCGTCGCCTATTGTCATCAGTCAAACATTTTGAAGATTCATTAAGCACCAGGCCATCCTTAAAGCAATGGACAGACTGAAGTGACGAACAGAACATTACTAAATGGTTTGAAAAAGAGGTTAAGTGAGGCTAAAGCTAATTGGATTAATGAGCTACAGTCAGTATTGTGGGCTTACCGAACAACCCCCCGAGCAGCAACTGGAGAATCACCATATATGCTGGCGTTTGGAAGTGAGGCCGTAATACCTGCCGAGGTGGGTCTTCCAACACACAGAGTGCTGAATTTCAATTCCCCAGTCAGCGACTTAATGAGGAGTTTAGATTTGGACATGCTCGAGGAGGTTAGAGAAGAGGCAGCCATTAGGAATGCTGCTTACCAACAACGAACATCCCTGTTTTACAACAAGAGGGTGAAAAAATAAGACTTAAAAGAAGGAGATTATGTGCTAAAGAAGGTCATTCAGAAGCACAATAAGTTGGAAGCAAACTGGCATGGACCTTATCGAGTTACAGAAGTTGTTCGACCAGGAACTTACCGAATAGCGACTCTAGAAGGAGAGGAGTTTAAGAATGCATGGAATGCTGAACACCTACGCAAGTATTATTAGTGATGTAAAATGTAAAGCAGTTCCATCAATATGAATAAAATGATGATATTTCGCCATTTTCTCTCCTTTTATTGAAAGTTTTTCGAGGAATACTAGTGTGTAACACTACACTACGCTGCTCGGCAGTAAAAAGAACACTATAGTTCAAGCTCAGACTAACTCCGGTTGGTAAAAGAGCGAGGACAAACCATACTCCTTTGGTTAGGAGGCGTACACTAGCTCAGACCAACTCCGGTTGGTAAAAGGGCTAGTGGACATCATAGTTCGAACTATGACCAATTCCGATTGGTAAAAGAGCGAGAACACGACATTCCTAAAAATACCAGCTCCGGTTGGTTAAACCATACTCCTTTGGTTAGGAGGCTGACACTGGCTCAGACCAAGTTTGGTAAAAGGGCAAGTGGACATGATAGTTTGAACTCAGACCAACTCCAGTTGGTAAAAGGGCGAGAACAACATTCCTGAAAATGCCAACGTGTTTGGCTAGGAAGCAAAATACTCCTAAAAATACCAATCTCGGTTGGTTAGGAAACAAGATATGCTCTCAAATGCCAACTTATGTTGGTCGGGAGGTAAGAGTCCAGAAAATACAAAATATTAGTATGGTTGGTCGGGGATTAAAACCCACTAACTGTAGTTGGTCGACGAGGAGAAAATATTCCAAATTGTACCAAGTATAGCTGGTCGGGGATAAAAACCCACTAACTATAATTGGTTGACAAGCACAATTTAACAACCTTGGTTGGTTGGAAAAATTTTAACATTTTTATACTCATTACTTTGTTATTAAGAGATCGAGCAATCGTACTAATACTTGTAATTTTTATTACTAAGTTGGTCGATGAACCACACAATATTTTTATGCAAGCACAAATATAAAGTGTTTGACAAATACAAGACAACAGCAATACAAATTTGCAAACAAAAATGAAACTCTTTCATTAAATTCAAAATGAATTACACAAATTTATTACATTGATATTAAATTGTGTATTAATTATTACATCAGAATTTCCTATTCTACTGGTTTTTTCCCTTCTGCTTTTGAAATAGGCTCCTCGCCAGCGGGAGGATCTTCCAGGCAAAGGGGAGAATTAATGAAGTTAATATCTCGAAGCATTCTGACATTCATTATTGAAGGTGTGTCCAGTAGATGCTCGGGACGAGATACCTCGATCTGAGAATGAAGATTGTAGTCACCGAGGTATTTTGCAATTAAGCTCCGAGGAATTGCACGAGCTGGGATCCATTCCATGTCCAAATTATACGGTGGCACAGGCAAGTCAAGTACCCCAGGATCATAATAGTCCCACAGGTAGTGTCCTTGTTCGAGCTTCAGCACTCCCAAGGCATTCAGCCAACCTTGCTTGTAGCCCTCATTATTGGCATTCTGGATACGATCATCTATATGGAATAGTGCTTCGTTGTATCCAACCATCCAGAACTCCCTGGGCTGTGTGTGAAATTGAAATGTTAACCTTTCCAGCTTCTCGTGAAGACTCTGGATGAAAAGTTCATTAGTCTCCAACACTGATTTCTTTGAAGAGAGTTGTTGTTCCAGTTCTCTAATTTTCTTTGACATGTCAGACAAAGCTTGATTTTTTGCCATCAATTGGAATGCTTGGTTTTCCAACGCTGATTGAGTACGAGATTCTTCAACATTACGATGAAGAACTCTTGATCCTCCCCGAGCAGGTCGAGAACTTGGTTCCTCGACAACATTCTGAGCAACTCTTCCTCGTCCACGAGAACCTCTTCCTCGTCCCCGAGTAGCAGTAGAAGGCCCAGCTCTTCTCAAAGTCTCTAACTCTTCTCGCAACTTGGCATTTTCCACTTCTAAAAATGAGAATCCTTCATCGATGACCGGTACCAAGGCAGTGGAAGATGAATCAGCAGACCTCAGCTGAGCTAGTTCTTTTTGCAGATTGTTATTTTCTTGTTCCAATAGCTCAGCGATATGCCTGTGCCCTTCGACATCTGCTCTCAATGTTTTCTCTCTCACTTCATAGCCAGCAAGCATCTTGTCGTAGACTTTTTCACCAAGTTGTTTGAGTTTCTTCTTATACCCTTCATGCAAAAGAGCTGAAGACTCTTTATACTGGTGCTGAAGTTCATCGAGAGTACCTTGCAAGTCTTAAATCATTTCGTAGTAAGCCACATTATTGGCCACAGCTCGATCAAGTAAGCATTTCAGGTACTGATAAGCTTCGATTGCCTGTTCTGAAGCATCATGCCCAAGGATTTCGGCAACTTCTGATGCACTCAGGTTTGTGTGACTAGCCTTATAATATTCATGACATTGCTTCATCAGCTTTGTATCATTAGCAGATAGCAGATCCATCCTGTCCAGAAACTAGCAGAGAAAGAAAAAGTAATCATCAACAAGAAGAGAAAAGAGACAATCATATGGAAGAAAAGAACTCAAATTTTATTAGATCATAGTGCAGAGTTACAAAGATCTTGGTTACACTTGAAAAAGAAGAAAAGAAAGAGAATACCGAACAACTTCACACCTTTTCCTTGTCTCCCAAGACTTTCTCGGGAGGCTGGGATGAGGAGCTCGGTTGCTCGGTGGGAACAAGGAGTTGGTCGGCTGGAACTAAAACTTGTTCAAGAGGAGCAGGCAGAGATGAAAGCTCCTCGTCAGCGGGATGGGTAAGGATGGTATCACCCACTACCATTGAAGATTCTTCGGAGGCAGCTTCATCCTCTTCTTCATCTTCGATGTTTAGGGGAGGAACATGGGGATGTTGTTGAAACAGTTCTGAGTCCTCATTAACTTTCAATTCTTGCAAAGCAGCAACCCAACCATCTCGGAAGTATTTCAAACTCCCATACTGCACCTGAGTCATCATTGCTGCTACCCCCCTGTCCCATCCTTTATCCCAATTGGTGCGAAAAGATTTTTTCACCACCAGCTTTCTTTTCATTTTCTCCGAGGAGAGCTTCTCGGATAGAATATCCTCGGTGGCCTTCAACTTAGCTTCCACCTCTTCCTTCTGGTGGTTCACTTTTCGCAGAAGGGACAATTCTTCTTCTGCCATTCTCATCTTGTCTTCAAGCTCCCCAAAGTTCTTGAGCTTCTCATCATATTTCTTTTTCTCTCCAAATCTTTCACTTTATTTTCCAACTGCACTTTCTCTGCCTCAACTGCAGCCAATTTCTTCTCCCAATCAGCCTTATTCTCATCATACTTTTGACAGGACTCCTTCAAAGACTGGGCCAAACCTAGTAAAGCATCATCCACTCCATACGAGGAGCTAGAAGCCTTGATTGCTTCATCCTTCTTCACAATGGTGTTAAAATAACTCACCAGCTGAAAAAAAGACGATAATAGTAAGTCAGCACAAGATACATTTATTGAAGGAAAATTCAAAAAAAATGCGAAACTTACTGAAGCAAGGTGACGAGTAGCCAAAGATGTAAGCACATCCCTAGACATACTCTCCTCAATTCCTTGAACCTCAAGAATGGTCCAAGTCTTTACAGAGCTCATTGTAGAGCTCGGGGGAATAATAGTTGGAACACCAGCTCCACTAACTTGGAGCTGGGGAATGGTTTCAGTCAAATTGACCGAGGAGGATTTCTTCAGTCTCCTCGGTGGCATTTCAACAGTTTCAACCAAAGAAGAGCTTTTGGTTGGGGAGATAGTGACCACTTCCACAGGTGCAACCTTGTTGCTCGGAGCCACTGGGGGCTTCTCGGCAGTCTTCTGAGGAGCAACAGAAGGGGCAGCATCTACTTTCTTTGTCCCCTTTGGGACATCAGTCTTGTTTCTTTTCCCATCTCCAGCAGATGTAGTCTCCTCAAAGAGAGCAGGAACCCTTCTTTTGCCCATCCTCTGACTCAAAGGAATATGAGAGTCTGATGAAGAATCCTCAGGAGCTGGTGCTGGTTCACCAGTGCTGATTACAGGGCGAGCAGTAAAAGAGGTTGTATAACTCCTATACTGCAACAAATATGAAGCAGACCTGATGTGCTCGTCTGCAACTTTTTTATGCAAACTCCAGATATGTTTCAAATGCTTAATATTTACTTCTGATTCTTTTGGAGTTTTTCTTTTGCTGTCAACTGCAAACAAATACATAGTGAAATATCAGTCACACATTTATTCAAACATAATGAAATCATAATTTCAGAAATAAAATAAGATGAAAATAACCTATCCCAATGCCATATGGAGGGCATCTGGGACCTTGATATACTTCATCTCCAATCAAAGGGGCATGTTGCCAATTTTTGATAACTACCCCAAGTTCAAAATAATCCCTATTAGCATCAGGGAGGTTGACTACTAAGGCCCTATTCAAAAATCTAGTTTTTAAATAAAAAATATTATCTAGAACAGCCCATCTATAACAATACATAATCTCAGGAATTCCTATACGGGTTCCGTGAGTTTGATTTAACCTATACACCCCATTAACTATTCTCCATGTGTTGGGGGCTATTTTTGCAGGGACAACATCGAAATAATGATAGAACTCTAAGCACAAAGGGTTTGGTGGAAAAGAAAATCCACATTCAGCAATAAAGAGGCTGGGAAACCAGTGTCCCTCAGCCAAACGAAAATAATCTAAAGGCTCAGAAAGATCCTCCAGAGTTACCCAAGATGGAATAGAAAAATCAGAACGGAATTTCTCAAGAGATTCAATAACATAAACCATGGTGAATAAAAGAAATGAAGAAGAAGGAAGAAGATCTTACCGGAAAAAGGAGATCTGTTGACAACAAACGAAGAAAGGGATGAACGCACAAGAGAGAGAAAGACTATGGAAAACTCGAAAGCAGAAATTGGAAAAGGTAGAGGATGATGGGATTGCCAATGAAGCTTAAATACTTTGCCTTGGGAAATGACGAAAGAAATTATTACAAAAAGAAACTATTACGCTACCGGCGGCTAAAAGGACAAAGAGTGCGCGAAGATCGAAGCGCTTATAAAAATTCAAAAAGGCGGATTCTGCGAATTTGGAAGACATTCGAACACGGAGAAAATGCTCCTAAAAACCAGGAAGGTCATTTAATATTGCCATATACCGAGAAAGAATGTTCCATATTCCTCAAAGTTCGAAATATGAAACATTGGGTGCTTCTATTGATACCAAAATTAATATGTTGATATAGACGAACAATAAGAAGACACGTGTCGACCTACGTGGCACAATAGCAACGAGGAAGTTTATTTTCCCGACTAAATCATACTTACTCCGAGCAGCAAGTGTACTCCGAGGAAGTCCAACAATCCGAGGAACTCCTGAACGACGAGCAACTAAGGCGGTCCGAGCTGCATCTCGGCCACAATATTGATTGCCAGATAATCAACAGTTCAACTATTCATTGAATGCTTATCATACAGACATATATTCTTAAAGGGCATTAATTGTTTATCCTTTCACATGTACAGCCCAAGGGCTATAAATACATTGTATCACCCTCATTCAAGGGGACCGGATTTTCTTGATAGAATTACATATCGAGAACTCAAAAACACTTGGCAATAATAGAAACAGTGGACGTAGGCCATTCTTATAAGGCTGAACCACTTTAAAATTCTTTGTCTCATTTATATTTATATGTGATTAAATAATTAGAAGCAATCTAATTTTTTACATCAACAATAAGAGATATACAAATACATCATGGCATATTTTATTTAGAATTTGTACAACTTTTGATATAAAATACATATACATTGTTGTGTAAAAATTTCTAAATAACCCAAAGTAACCATCACATTCTCTAATATCTTTGACCCCATATGTAAGACACTGAGAAGTTATATTAGGGAATTCCAAAGTCAGATTTCTCATTCACTGCGCGCTCCAATTACTTTTAGAGATAGAGGGATATATATATTCCATACTTGCATCGCAATACTTGTTGTACCTTACCTAACGACCTTTGAATCTTGAATCAACGCTCTTTATCTTAATAGCCCGTATAGATTTACATCATTTCATATTTTATTTAAAATCTATGTAACTTTTGATATAAAATATGTATACCTTACTATGCACAGAAATCTGACTAACCCAAAGTAACCTTTATATTCTGTAATATCTTTGGCACCACATGTAAGACACTGGGAAGTTTTATTAGCAAATCCCAATGTTGGATATGTCACTTCACTACATGCTCCAATTACTTTTACAGATAATTTATTTTCCCAATATGTAATTCGTTTTGTTAAATCCTTCACTTTTGATTTAGTTACTTGAAGATTTTTCTCGTCAAAAGTTCACTTAATGTCTTCATAGTAGTAAAAAAACCAAATAATCTATTCACTCTATCATTGATGTGAAGAAGAAAACAAATTTCGTTATCATTAGTAGAATAGCTTATCAATGTGAAAGGTTTTGTATTGTTAAGATCTTCAAAGGTGCGAGCAGCAATTTTGTAGTTGAACATGCTTGATGGTATGATTCCTAAACAATAACACAACAATAATACTTCTTACAAACTAAGGGAATATCATTCAAATGCCGCTGGCGCGGACCAAAATAAAATAGGATTGATCAAATATGGATTTGAAATATATATTGTATAGAGTACATGTATAAAACATAAAAATACACGCATATTGGACTGAGAAATTCAATTTTAATGTATGTGTACTCTTTAAATTTCGTGTGTACTTTTTGAAAGTACACCCAATAAAACAGGGCTTGTACATGTACATATTCGAATCATGTATATATTCCTAGTCCTTGATAAATGATGTATACGGGAGGAAATGTAGAATGATCAAATACATATATCTAATATGCAAAAAGTGTGTTTTACATTAAAAATCAGGGCAACAAATGTATCTTTTTTTTCATGAAGAAGAAGAATGTGATTTCATCAGTCCATGTGTAATGTCTACACAAATTTATACATATGAGAACATAAAATACACAAGGACAAACAGGTGATATCAGAAATAAAACCTAAGAACACAACATAGACATAGTGTATGGTATAATCCTAAGTACAAAACTTAAGAACATGTATATGAGAATGTATCCATACTTGTTAGTGGTGTTTGAAAGAATTTGATTGAGAATGTGAAATTCTCAATATAACTTCAACGATTAGGGTTTGATCCCTTTAATTAATGTGAAGTGTATTTTTATTGGAATTCAGGGGTATGTATATGTTGTTGTTGACCAAATTTTGATTGATAATGAGAATCGTTTTTGGTGTTTTGATCGAAGAGACGGTGCGATTTTGGTTTTGATGGAAGAGAGTTAAGGTTTGATCGAAGAGTTGTTTTGCGCTTTGATTTCTGAAAAGTGCATTTTTTTTATTTCGGGGTATTTATATATTGGACCTAATAGTTTATAATTTGTTAGGCCCGATTTTTTTTTCTAAAATTATTAGTCCAAAAAATAGACTGTAAAAGCCCCTAAATTATATACATCATCCCACTCGTTAGGGATCATCCAAAAAGGTGACTACAAAACCCCACACAGTTCTCGCTCAACCCAATATATCGAAACCTTTTTTGCAAGCTTTTGAAAGAGAATGGTGGTGGTGTAATTGATCTGAAGAGACTGGATGAACAGTTGGATCGGATATGGAGCATGTAGAAAAGTGGGAGACATAAGGTTAAAGAAGAATGGGAAATTGATCGCCGAAAGAAGATCGTAAAAGAAATAGTGACTGGTCGAGGCACTTTTGTTACTTATGCAAAAATGTCATTGCTAAAATGCTTCAGTATGGAACATAAAAATAATTTCATGCACGAAGTTTTAGTTTTGAACAAGCTTTATCATCCTAACGTCACCAAGTTAATCATAGAAGCAACGGGCAAGGTTGGGAGTGATTGTTTACTTGTGGTTGAATTACTTCCCGGGGGTACTCCGAAATATATTTATCTCATGAGGAACCAGATAAAGAAGTTTCCCTATGTCATTCACTTTGCACTTGATCTTGCAAGAAGGTTTAGTTATTTACATTCTCAAAAGATTGTTCGTAGAAATGTAAATACATATAACTTCTTCTTGAGAAGAACTGTACCCTAAAGATCACCTACTTTGGGATTTCGCATTTTGAGGCTTCAAACTATGGTGAGATGACATGCGATATTGGGACTTTTGGTTACATGGCTTATGAGGTTCACTCTGGGGGTCGTATGATGAGAAATATGATGTCTACACTTTTGGGATTTGCTTATGACAGATTTATTGTTGTATCATTCCTTTTTCTAAGGTACCCTCTTTTGATTAATCTTTAGTTTTTATTTATAAGAAGTTGAGCTTCTGCCCAAAATTTGTGGCTAATGTGATGAAGCGATGCTGGAACAAAGACCCCAATAAGAGACTTGAGATGGATGAAGTTATGCGTTTATTAGAAGCCATTGACACCTCTAAAGATGGAGATGTATGATCCAATCTTATCAACCTTGGGGCATCTTCTGTTTAACCTTAGCATAAGACCTAATTTTAGTGCATGTGGAACATTTAGATGTATATTTAGCATAGGAATTTCAAAGGGATAGAAAAAAAGTTTGATTTATTGCACAATATATTTCAGTTCATTATAATGATATTTAGAGTCACCGAAGTTGCTTATGTCATATTTGACATGTCATGTAAATTGTTTTCTTTGTGTTTAGTCATATTGATTTGCAACAATTGTTATTCAAGATGTTCGACCAAACCACAAACATGAGTTAAAGGTCACTTAGAGACATAGTTGACCACTTAGTTAAAAGGACAAAACAAACACAATGTTCAAAATTAGTTTTAGTGCAAGAATTACTGCTAAATACTTTATCATAAATTATATTTATCCAAAAAATTTAGTGCTAAATGAGTTACTATTATAATATTGACCTTTGAAGTGTCTGCAAAAGACTTTCGGTGGCAGACTGCATGTGAAAACGTAAATCGAGCCTAGTTTTTTTAGCACTTCACGATTTCGCCACTGTGAAGTGATTGAATCGGATTATAGCTTTTCAACTTATTTCTAAGTGTTTTTGTACTGTTTTTAGGTTGTTTTTGCCACTGTTCAATTCATATTCAAGTTGATGTACCGCATATCACAGTGGGCAAAAACGTTTGCATCGGTTTAAATTAAGTAACAATTATAAAAATGTCTCTTAAATATTTTTTAATACACAAAGTCTTTATTGTTTTTTCAAACCGTCCCTTAAACACCCATTTAATCAATACTCTCTTATTTTTAAAGGTTTGCGATAGCATCATTATCTCCTTTTTTTCTTTAAGTGTTTTTGTGATGGACTTTTTAGAACAAAATAAAAATTCTTGAACTAAACGTGTATTAAAAAATGCTCGAGGGAATATTTCGTATATGCCCCTTAAATTAAAGCACAAATCCCATTATTATTACTATAAAAACTGGATGATTGGTTTGTTTGAAGTGTTCTAGTTTTAATACAATTAGAACTGATGCAAATAGTAATAAAATGCACTTAGGAAACTTGAAACTTATGTTGTTTATGAAGCCCAATAATTGACCACCATTTAGAAAATAAAAAATAAAAAATGTACAAAAACGGTGATTTAAATTCATCGAGCCAATTTAATTGGCCACCCTTGTATTGGTAAGAAGGGTTTAGCCCCTAAACATAATACCCATCAAATGTTTAAACTATTAACATTATACGTTTAACAACAAAAAAACAACTCAACACATTAACTTATATACTTTGTGAACCCTACCCAATGAGCTCAAATACACATTTAAATGGCCCGAAACACTACCAAAATCATATACCAACCCAAAAAACTTAAAAGTCTATTGTTTTAAGTCATAAATGGACATTTTAAACTTCCCAAAAGCTAACCCTAAATATGATACCAAAGTACTAACATTTTATCCGATAAAAGTCTAAATATCAATTATTTAACTATCTATTAGTTAATCACGATACGAATTATAAGAAACTACTTCACGGTTGGTGGAACCCGATACAGAGGGGATACTTCAAATAAGGAAACCCCTTGATACAAAATTTCTAAGAAAGTCACTTGAAAATATTTAGTCAATGATTTACCTTGCATTAAGTCCGATTTCATATATGACTAATATAACACATATAACTGATGTAAAAAATAAATAGTGACATCACATGTCACTCGAGGAAAATTTAATAATTTTATAATTTAAATGCAAATAAAAATATAGGGTATTACAAAGACCTTTGTATATCTCCTGTAGCAGCGTCGTTTTATATACTTTGCTTAATTATAAAAAAAAGCCGGAAAAACATAGTAACGTGACCATAAGTGACCAAATTTTGACTATCATATACTAACAAAGTGGGCAAGTGGGTGTGAAAAAACCTTTTGTAATGAAAAATTGTGTCTATCAAATGAACTCTTAGCATAATGTTTTTTGAATAATAAAGCATCTCTGCTATATTTTAGACCAAAGTTTTTATGAAAAACATTTTTCATCTTTTAGAATCTATGTATATATATAAAGTTATAACTTGAAAGAGTAGTAAAGGGACACATGTACCACTCATTAATTATACGACTTCAAATCATTTAAAAAGAAATGACACATCAATAAAACATTTGCTCCTTTTCTCCTTCATTCATTTCTCTCACCCATTTCTCAATCCGTCTTTTCTCATCCCTCTTTCTTTCTACATTCCTTTCATTTTCTCTATAAACATCTTCTCTATAAATAACAAAACCTGTTGGATTCCCAATATCAGTCTCTAAATTAGTCTTCCCATATACTTCGTCAGTGCTAACATGAATAAATCTCTTGATTCGCTTGGTGACCTATCACGCTTCTACAAGTACATTAGTGCCCAAAATGTTGTTGGTGGTAAACTCGAATGAATTTCCAAAGGAATTATCAACTTGGGTATGGGCTTAAAAGTGCATTATGGGGTCGATTTCCTCCGCAATCAGCAGGTAGTTCATGAGATCCGCACTTAAGATTTCGGCCCTAACGAATTTGAAGTTGGTGGGGTAGAGGGATATATATCTTTTTATCAGTTGGTTGGTAACATGGGAGGCAATGAATCCTACTGCACCGGTTATCGATATGTTTTTTGATGAGTACAGAGCTACCTCTTCACTTCCCATCCTGTCAATGCACTCTCACTAAACATTAAATCAATTGTTACTTATCCCACAAAATAAAAATAAATTAATACCCCACAAAGTGAAGAAGTATTAAGCTTCAGTTGATGCTTAATTAAATGTGTTTGTTGCAAGAAATCGACTTAAAATATTAAGATTGGGGGAAAAATCCGGAGGAGATTTACAAGACTTTCAACAACAAGAACGACTTTACACCTGAGGAGGAAGAGGAGGTTCGTAGAGAATTAAAGATAAGAAGGAAAAAAAAGTGAAAAGTTGGGAACAAGCGGTTGTCAAAATCCATTTGCCTCAACTTTGAACATTTGTTGGATTACGTGTTAATAGAGAAACTGCACTTTGGTTTATCTTAATTTCATGTTATTTTCTGTTTCTTAAAAAAAATACACGCGTGCACGCGCACATAGTGGGTTTGGTTGAACATTTTCTACCTCTATATCACTCTCTTAAACACACATACATTGGGTTTCGTTGAACATTTTCAACATCTATCTTTCTCTCAAGAGCGCATGCACATACATGCACAAAAATTGTACATTTGGGTTGAATTGTGATTTAAGTAGCGTTAGAAAATTAGACTATTTATAAAGCTGTCCAAATTTTTCTGGACAGAATTTTAAATAATTTTGAGCTCAAATTTAGGTGGGATCCACACTACGATAATTGTAGAAAAATATATGAACGCGTTCTTCTCCGAAAGGAGATTAACGTAGTATATTCACATGTCCAATTTCATTAAGTTATGAATGATAAATATGTCCCCAAATTGACTCACAAAGCAATGAAAGTTAATGTATTGGGTATCTTTTAACTCTTGTCCCACATTGAAAGAGTAGTGGAAAAATGATGAGTTAATAAAACCCAAATGATGGACCAAGGCTTGGATGCCTTGGGGTATCCCAACTCTTTGAAGGGGAGATGACCTAAGCTATGCACGGGTTGACTTTCGATCAAAGGTCCACACGCGTCCGTCCGGCTCGATTCGGTTCGGGCTTGGGCTTATAAAAATCTCCTACATTTTTGGGCCGAATTTATTTAACTTTCTGGGCTTTAATTATTAATTAATTACGAAATTAATTAATTAATAAACTGTTGGCAGTTATTGTCAACAGTTAATTTCGTTTAACTGTTTTTGTCAATTATTGCCAACAGTCACTTACTTTGCAATAAATACAGATGTCTCCCTCCATTTTTAAATAATGAAAATTTCCCTCCTCCAATTCCTTCCATATCTGTTCCAGAAAATTGTCAAAAGTGCTGTCATATCTGTTCCAGAAAATTCTTTTTTCTGCATAACATATGTTGCATTGTTGTTGAGTAAAAGCCACAGAATTGAGTTCGTCGTGATTAATTATTGTTGTGCTACATAATTAATTGGAAAATCCGCTCTATCTTGGGAGACAATATTCATCAACCTCAGAGCACATTGGAGGGAATAAATTATCTTAAGGACACTGTGAAATTCACAGGGCTCGGATTATCTTTCTATTTCTATTATTGTTTTTGCAAATTCAAGTAAGTTTTATTTTCTGTAATTTCGTTTTTTATTTCTGTAATTAGATTATAATTCGTAATTCTGTACTTTTGTATTTATTAAACAGTAGCCATAACAATCTTAAGACAATTTAACTATTCTATTGTTTTATAGTTTACAGAATTTTTTTATTACTGAAATTTATTTGTTGAAAATAAATCTGTTTTGACAAAAAAAATGAATTAAATTATTGCTTTATTGCAGAAATTAGTAAAATAGTTTTGGTGCAGAAATTAATTTTTATACTGCTTTTATACTCTGTTTTAGAAAATAAAATTTTATTTGTGTATTCTTGTTAAAATCTGTTTATGTACAAATTTTTAATCCTAAAATTATAATTCTGTTTTGTACAGAATTCCTTTTATTATTAAAAATCAGTGTGACACAGATTTTATTATGTATAAACTTCTGTTTATATTATAGTTTAATTCTGAATTTTATTTGGAATTCTTTTGGAATTCATTTATTGTGAATTATATTTGGAGGAAATTGGTGCACAAAATTTTGTATTCTGTTTTGATTAATTCATTATATATGAATTTTATCATTGATAAAAATTCTGTTATTGTAACAGAAATAGAATCGCAAAGTACGAACACTACTCCTACTAAATTGATTGTCACCAACACAAATGTGACTGCACCCGTATCTATGCCACACGGGGAGAAACTGAAAAAGTTCATTGGGGCTGACTTCAAACGTTGGCAAGGACAAATGTACTTCTATCTCATTACCTGCCAACTGGGTAGGTTTGTATATGAAGATTGCCCCTCTATTCAAGAGGGAGATGACTCTGAAAAGGTTGCTGCTGTCGATGCTTGGAAGCATTCAGACTACCTATGCCGGAATTATATTCTGACTTACTAGGACAAGACATTGTACCATGTCTACTGCACGATCAAAACATCCAAGGAATTATGGAATTCTTTGGAAAAGAAGTATAAAATATGAAGATGCTGGGATGAAGAAATTTATCGTCGGGCGTTTTCTGGATTTCAAAATGGTTGATTTTAAATCTGTGATCCCGCAAGTGCAAGAACTCCAAGTGATCCTCCACGACATTCATGCTGAAGGAATGTCACTTAGTGAAACTTTCCAAGTTGCTGCAATTGTTGAAAAGTTGTCACCATCTTGGACTTTATTCAAAAATTATCTCAAGCACAAGCGAAAGGAGATGAATATGGAGGAGTTGGTGGTCAGGCTGAGAATCGAAGAAGATAACCGTGAGTCTCAAAAGAAAAGTGGGAGGAATCCGATGGAAACGAAGGTCCATGTTGTTGAAGGTCCTAAGAAGAACAAACGAAAGTATGATGGGGAAGGTACTTCCAAACATGACAAGTAAATGTTCAAAGGCAAATGCTACAATTGTGGTAAACCTGGACACCACTCAAGCAAGTGTCGTAAGCCTAAGAAGCAAAATCGAAATAACCCTCAAGCAAATGTAACTGGGGGTGAGAATATCGCCAATGACTTGGCGGATATGAATATTTCTGTCGTGGTCTCTCAATGTAACTTGGTTGGAAATATAAAGGAATGGTGGCTGGACACTGGAGCCACACGACACATTTGTGCAAAAAAATGGATGTTCACCACCTATAAGCCTTTGAAAAATGAGGAGAATCTCTTTATGGGAAATTCTTCCACTTCTAAGGTGGTGGGACAAGGAAAGATTGCTTTAAAAGTGACTTCTAGAAAGGAACTTACTCTCAACAATGTTCTTCACGTGCCTGATATCCGAAAGAATCTGATTTCTGGATCTCTCCTGACTAAAAATGGTTTCAAGCTTGTGTTTATGTCTGATCGCTTTGTGTTGTCTAAGAATGACATGTATGTAGGAAAAGGGCTACCTAAATGAGGGGCTCTTTAAACTCAATGTTCTTACTGTAACCTCAAAAATATATGTTTCAATGAATGAAATTGCTAGTTCTTCTTACTTGATTGAGTCATCTAATATTTGGCATACTAGATTAGGACATGTTATTTTTTATACATTGCGTAGATTAATTAACTTGGAATTTTTGCCAAAATTTAATATTGATAAAAATCATAAATGTGAAATTTGTGTGGAATCTAAATTAGCTAGATTACCTTTCCATTCTATTGAAAGGATAACTGAACCTTTAGATTTAATTCACACCGATATTTGTGATTTAAAATTTGTTCAAACTAGAGGTGGAAAAAAGTATTTTATTACTTTTATTGACGATTGCACAAAATATTGCTATGTATATTTGTTACATAGTAAAGATGAGGCTATTAATGCATTTAAACAATATAAGAATGAAGTTGAGAATCAATTCAGGAAAATGATAAAGGCTATTAGGAGTGATAGAGGATGTGAATATGAATACCCATTTGAGGAATTTTGTTCTAAAAATGGGATTATTCATCAGACAACTGCTCCTTATTCTCCTCAAT
This sequence comes from Sambucus nigra, assembly GCA_949130495.1. NCBI lineage: Eukaryota > Viridiplantae > Streptophyta > Magnoliopsida > Dipsacales > Adoxaceae > Sambucus > Sambucus nigra. Next base: position 208,701,619 of record OX422222.1, read on the forward strand.
CGAATGGTGTTGCTGAACGCAAAAATCGTACTTTGAAAGAGATGATGAACTCAATGTTATTAAGTTCAGGAGCTCCACAAAATTTGTGGGGGGAAGCCTTACTTTCTGCTAATTACATTATCAATAAATTACCTCACAAGAAGACTCGCAAGACACCTTATGAATTATGAAAAGGTCGAAGACCTTCCTATAAATATTTACGAGTGTGGGGGTGCTTAGCTAAAGTGATGGTTCCTAAACCTAAAAAGGTAAGAATGGGGCCAAAAACCGTGGATTGTGTATTCATCGGTTATGCTACTAATAGCAGTGCATATCGATTTCTAGTTTATAAATATGAGATTTCGGATATTCATGTGAATACGGTTATTGAATTGAGGGACGCTTCATTTTTTGAAAATGAACTCCCGTATAACATGACCCGAGAATCTAGTCCTTCTAAAAGGACAAATCAAGATACTACAAGTGGTACTCATCAACCTATTGAATCAATAGAGGATGAACCAAGACGTAGTAAAAGAGCAAAAACCTCGACTTCTTTTGGTACGGATTTTCTAACATATTTGCTAGAAAATGAACCTCAATCGTATAAAGACGCCATATCCTTACCCGGTGATTCCAATTGGAAAGAAGCAATTAATAGTGAAATTGAATCCATATTACAAAATCATACATGGGAACTAGTGGATCTTCCACCAGGTTCAAAACCGTTAGGTTATAAATGAATCTTCAAAAAGAAGTTGAAGGACATGGGTCAATTGATAAATATAAAGTTAGACTTGTAGCTAAAGGCTATAGGCAAAAGAAAGGGTTGGATTACTTCGACACATATTCACCGGTAACAAGAATAACGTCCATTCAGATGTTAATAGCAATTGCTGCTATTAATGAACTTGAAATACATTAAATGGATGTAAAAACTGCATTCTTAAACGGTGAACTAGAGGAGGAAATTTATATGAAGTAACTTGAAGGGTTCAAGGCGCCCGGACAAGAAGGAAACGTATGTAAGCTTGTTAAATCACTATATGGATTAAAACAAGCACCTAAGCAATGGCATTAAAAATTTGATAATGCAATGTTATCAAATGGTTTCAAAATTAATGAATGCGATAAATGTGTTTACTTTAAATACATTCAAAATGGATATGTCATTGTATGCCTCTATGTTGATGATATGTTTATCATGGGTAGTAACTTGAAAATTGTCAAAACTACAAAACAAATGTTGAGTAGTAGATTTGACATGAAAGATTTGGGAATCGCCGATGTTATATTAGGAATTAAAATTTCTAGAACATCGGATGGACTTATATTATCTCAATCTCATTACATAGAGAAAGTGCTTGAAAAATTCAAGAAGTATGATATTAGTCCCACCAAGACACCTATAGATGTAAATTTACATCTAGCAAGAAATAATGGTGAAAGCATATCTCAACTAGAATATTCTCGTATTATCGGCAGTTTAATGTATATAATGAAATGTACGCGACTGGACATAACATACTCAATAGTCGATTTACGAGTAATCCAGGAAGAGATCACTGGAAAGCAATATTGAGAGTTTTGGGTTATTTAAAATATACTCAAAACTATGGACTGCACTACTCAAAATATCCAGTTGTTCTTGAAGGACATTGAGATGCAAATTTGATATCTGATACAAAAGACTCTAAGTCTACGAGTGGGTATTTGTTTACCCTTGGCGGTGCAGTCGTATCTTGGAAATCCTCAAAACAAACGTGCATTGCTAGATCAACAATGGAATCTGAATTCATTTCACTAGACAAAGCTGGAGAAGAAGTTGAATGGCTTCAAAAATTCTTAGAGGATATTCCAAATTGGTCTAAACCTGTGCCCGCAATATGTATACATTGCGATAGTCAATCAACGATTGGAAGGGCCCAAAATCACATGTATAACGGAAAGTCACGACATATTCGTCGTCGACACAATACCGTTAGACAACTTCTCTCAAATGGAATTATCTCAATTGACTATGTAAAGTCAAAAGATAATATATCGGATCCACTAACGAAAGGTTTAAACCGAGAGTAAGTTGAAAGATCATCGAGAGGAATGGTTCTAAAGCCTATAAATAAATAAGAATCAATATAGTGGCAACCCAACCTAACTAACTGGAGATCCCAAGATCTAGGTTCAATGGGCAAACCGAACTACGTTGTATTCAGTAAGCACTGGAGGATATTTAATCCTATCCATTCCAAAGATGAGACAGTGCACATTTGTCGCGAAATTAGGATAAGTTATGCTTTTAATGACATTTATATATTAGTACGTCTAAGTGGGGTATTGCAGGATACTCTTTATGGAAGTCACCTACGTGAGTAAGAAGGGGGCCACTTCTATGAGAATAATGAAAGACATATTCTCTAAAATACTCATGGAACCAAGTGGTGTTCATGGCCAAAATGAACACAAACGTGAGAACCAACTATGTTGAAGAATTATTGTGTGAATACTATTGTCTAGGTTTACAAAAATGGTTGACGGTTCAAGGACGTGAAGTCTACTTATTAACCAAGTAAATCCGATAGTATATCACTAAGAAAAGTTCAAGGTCACTAGGCTACTTCTCCCGATGCAATAAATCTTCAGTTTTACTCAACATGTGTCTGCATCTGCATTAGCATCTGTTCTGTTTTATTTATAGCGATATATCATTCATGTGGGGGATTGTTGAAAAATTGGACTATTTATAAAGCTGTCCAGATTTTTCTTGACAGAATTTTGAGCAACTTTGAGCTCAAATTTAGGTAGGACCCATACTACGATAATTGTGGGAAATATACGAACGCGTTCTCCTCCGCAAGGAGATTAACGTAGTATATTCATATGTCCAATTTTATTAAGTTATGAATGATAAATATGTCCCCAAAGTGACTTACAAAGCAATGAAAGTTAATGTATTGTGTATCTTTTAACTCTTGTCCCACATTGGAAGAGTAGTGGGAAAATGATGAGTTAATAAAACCCAAATGATGGACTAAGTCTTGGATGCCTTGGGGTATCCCAACTCTTTGAAGGGGAGATGACCTAAGCTATGCACGGGTTGACTTTCGGTCAAAGGTCCACACGCGTGCGCGTGCGCGTCCGTCCATCCGGCTCGGCTCGGTTCGGTTCGGGCTCGGGCTCGGGCTTGGGCTTATAAAAATCTCCTACATTTTTGGACTGAATTTATTTAACTTTTTGGGCTTTAATTATTAATTAATTACGAAATTAATTAATTAATTAATTAACTGTTGGCAGTTATTGCCAACAGTCAACGGTTAATTTCGTTTAACTGTTTTTGTCAGTTATTGCCAACAATCACTTACTTTGCTATAAATACAGATGCCTCCCTCCGTTTTTAAATAATGAAAATTTCCCTCCTCCAATTCCTTCCATATCTGTTCCAAAAAATTGCCAAAAATATTGTCATATCTGTTTCAGAAAAAAAAAATTCTGCATAACATTTGTTGCATTGTTGTTGAGTAAAAGCCACATAATTGAGTTCGTCGTTATTAATTATTGTTGTGCTACATAATTAATTGGAAAATCCGTTCTATCTTGGGAGACAATATTCATCAACCTCGGAGCACATTGGAGGGAATAAATTGTCTTAAGGACACTGTGAAATTCACAGGGCTCGGATTATCTTTATATTTCTATTATTGTTTTTGCAAATTCAAGTAAGTTTTATTTTCTGTAATTTCATTTTTTATTTCTGTAATTAGATTATATTTCGTAATTCTGTACTTTTGTATTTATTAAACAGTAGACATAACAAGTAGATCATAGGAATTCCATGTTTTTGTGTATTTGTATCTATTTTTTTTAAGTGAGAGATTTTGGTTTCATTTTATGCTTCTTTATATGTCTATATGTGCGTGTTTGGATTACAATTTTAGTGCGTGTAACAAGTTATTTATGTACATTTGTTGTATGTTTTTGTGTTTTTTACGATCTGGGGTTTCTGATAGTGGAAGTGTTTGGTCCTAAATCCCTCGCCGAAGACCTTCGCCATCACCTACCTATCTATTACAAGGGACCCTCACTGTCAACCTAAAATGATGATTGTATGGTTCAGTGAAGCATGCCATTATAACTATCATGATAAAAATAATAACAATAAACTAGCCAAACTTACGCAATATATTTCTGTTGTTTTATTTTTTTAAAAATCAAAAGGGTTCAAGAATATCCTTAATTTGGAGAGAAAGCTAAGGAGAGAGTTTTCAATAAAACTTTACAATTCAATTACAACCAACAAATAAACTCCATATATTTTTTTTTTTGTTGGACTTTCCCTATTATGTTTATTTTAATGATATATCATTCAAACTTTTAATAAGTTAGGGGTTGATTTTGATGTAAACTTCTATTTTTTTAGAGATGGTTTGACATATTCATTTAGACTTTAAAATATGAATGCTAAAACTTGGTGTTCTTCACGTATTTAAAATACCAAAATAACACTCATAATTTTAGCTCTAAAAGGGATTTATAGTTTTAATGGAAATTGAGTTATAATGTGTTCTCGAAATTAAAATTATCGATTGCACTTATTGAATGTCATTCATATGACTTTTGATATTAATTTAAAATTCACTCTTCTTTCATTCGTAAAATATATTATGACCACAACAACAAAATAATATAGTTTAAATAAATCCGACCCCGCATCGCGTTGCCTACATGTTATTATACAACCATAAAGCTTTACTTTTTTGGGTTTCCATCCTTTATTTTCCCACCTCCCCATGGAAAATTCAAAATCCACAAAAAGTTGGGAAAACTTTACCTTAAGGATCCGTTTGGTTCGTGGTGAAATACTTTTCACCGTGTTAAAAGTAAAAGGTGAATTATTAGTGCGGTGATTTTGTTTTCACCATCTCCGTTTGGATGGTCGAGTTTTCACTAGGTGAAAATTTTAACTTTTTCACCATTTGTTGTTTGGATGGCAAGATTAATATGGTGAAAAAATAAAATGACCATATTACCCTCATACTTCAAATGCACATAACTATTTTGATTTTCATCACACAAGTATCAATGGCCATTAAAAAATATGCATTTACCTCAAACTAAAATTTGACATAATAACCCCCCCCACACACACACAACTAGTCATATTTGGCTACGCAAGACAAATAAGTAAAAAAACAGTACCAATTAAAAATAAAGTCCTTATTAAAAAAAAAAAATCCAACAATGAAAACAAATTGTCATTTGTAAAAAAAACAATCACAATAAAAAAAAGTCAACTATAAAAACAGTAGTCCACAATTAAAAAAAAGTTCTTAACAATGAAAAAACAGTCCCAATTAAAAGAAAAGTTTTCAACATTGAAAAAAAAACAGTCCCAATTAAAAAAAAAAGTCCCAACTATGAAAAAAAAGTGTTCCAATTAAAAGAATAAAAAAAAAATAGTTCTCAACTATGAAACCGTCCCAATTAGTAATTAAATTTCGAACACATTACCATGCACCAAACAAATATTCCTTTTTTTTTATTTTTTTATTTTTTTATGGGAATGGATATTCCCACACCCTCTATATGTTCCCCCACACCCTTTGAATAATAAATGACAGTTGTGCCTTTAAATTTATAAAATCTAAATGTCCAATTTTTTCACCTCCAACTAAAATAAATACATATGATAAAAACAAAAAAAATTATATTTTCAATAAAAAAAATTGTTTTTTATAAGTAATAATAAAAAAAACTGTTTATAAAACGTAAAAACTTATCTATTTGGTTTATTAAAAAACTGTATATAAAACGTAAAATTTATTTTTCTTAAGAAACTCTTTTCTTAAAAAGTGTTTTATTTTTTATTTACAAATTTTATTTTTGGTTAAAAACTGTTTTTTTTGTACTATATTATAAATAATCTTTTTACTATTTTGAAAAAATATTGTCTGCGGCAGCGGTATATATAAGCGATCCGACAACCTATAAATACTGCTAGCGCGGAGCATTTTTGTCTAATATGTTGGGCCGCGCCAACGGTATATATAAGTGGTCGAACTGCCTATACATACCGCTGACGCGGACCATTTTTTTGTATAGTAAAAAGATTATTTTTAAAATAGAAAAAAAAAACAGTTTTTAACTGAAAAAATAAATAACGAAACAATTTTTTTAAATAAATAAAAGAAGCAGTTTTTAACTAGAAATGATAAAAAGAATGTCCAATTTTTAAAATAAATAACGAAACAGTTTTTTTATCAATGATCATTTAAATAAAAAATAATATGTTTTTTTTATAAATAACATAATGTTTTTTAAATGAAAAAATAACTTTTATAATTTTTATATATTCAGAATATTAAAATTTTAATTTTTTTGAATATTAGGATTTTTATTTTCAGAATATTATGTTTTATTTTTTTCATAATATTACCTTTTTTTTAAGTAATAGATGTTGGGGCAAAAGATTATATTTGCTCAAATCATATATGCATAGAGGGTTTTTTGATCTTTTAGTATTTAAATATTGAAAAGGGTGTGGGGAAAGACATAGAGGGTGTAGGAACAGCTATTCTATTTTTTATTTATTTTTAAAATTTTTAATTATTTAAATTATTATTTTTTTAATTTTTTTTTTTAAATAAAAAATGAAATTTAGAAAAAATATTTTTTTTAAATGAATATTTGATGATCGCATTAATTGAGAGAGAGAAATGAATGTGTGATAGTTGTAAGTGAAAATAAGAAAGGCTACTTTGGTAATAAGATAAATTTCATTGTTTTCACCTGTTAAATTATTCACTTTACCCATGGCTTAAAATGGTTAAAATTTCACCTCACTTTTCACCATATTCATTTTATTTCACCGTGTTAAATGTCCAACCAAACACATATTTTATCTAGGTGAATTATATTTTAACGCAGTAAAAAATATTTCACCACGAACCAAACGGACCCTAAACATAGACAATTTTAACAGCCTCCTTTCCATCTTTACAATCATACACACCAAAGGAAACTTTTTGGCTAGGAAACGTTTTCCAAGAAAAAGTTTATCAAGGAAAACAATTTTTAAGAAAAACATAAGTGGAAGCAAGAATGAACGAATTAGAATTTCATGATAAGAATTGAACAACCTCAACAAATTCAAGTGGCGATATATATTTAACAATGAACATGGTTAGAAAGCATTTTCATACATAAAAGAAATGAAATATAAAAATAAAGAAGAAACAATGAACGAATTTTAGGAGTCCCATATTGGACCAAATGCAGGAAATCCAGCACCCTTGCAAGCATCAACAACATCCCTGCTCCCTTCCGGGTTGCTTGTAACCACAACCACCTCAGCTCCCCATCTCTTCGCTGCATCAACACTCAGGTCAGCCACATTTGGCCTCCCCGTCACGGCTGTGTCACATACAATCACCTTCTCTTTTGGATACCTACTCACCATTTCCTTTATCTCTTTCCCAAAGTTCTCCTCAACCCCTTTAGTCACCCAAACTAAGCAAACCTCAGCTGAACACGGCTGCAGTAAAAAGGACAAAAACACACATATCCCCGAACCCGTGGCCACTAATAACACCCTATTGTACATATTCACCAAATAAGGCAACCCAGCAAAGTGAACTTGTCTAACCCATAAATGGCTCGGTGGGTCCGTGATTAATGATTTTGTAAAGTCACCCACTGCACCAGCAAGCATCATGTGCTTATTTTTCCCATCAGAAATGATCCCAAATGAGTGCCACTCTGATAACGGCGATGGACTAATTCTACCCAAAATTCCAGCTTTTACTCCACCATCAAAATTAATAATTGAAGCGTGGCTGGAAGGGTTTGTGATTTTAACGGCCACCCGTCTCACGGTTAGCCATGGGAGGATTATTAGTATTGTAAGCGCGGCGGTAAACCAGAACTCTTGTTGTTTTATCAGACGAGAGCCAATTTTATTTTTGTAGGATTTAGTAATTGGGTCGTAGGAGATTGTGAGAATTATGAAAGCCCAAAGGAGGCCTAGAGCGGTCCACCCTGTGAAACGGTGGGTTCGTTCGAACACGTTATGGTGGAGGTGACGGACTAGAGGAAATGCTGCCAATGAAGACAATAAGAGAAGAGTTAGAATGGCGGAGGCAACGCCAATGATTTCGCTCGAGGTGTTATCTCTGTCTTTGAGAGTAAGGACTAATGCGTATGTTAACCACGCAATTGAGGAGATTCCACAACCACTATGGACCCCGCCTAGAGATTGTAAAAGCGCGGTGATGGCTGTCTTCAGTTGGAGAGGAACCCAAGGTCGACCAAAGAGTTTCACCGCGAGCCAAAAGATAACTCGCAGGAAGGCCTCACTGCGGCATAATGTCAAAGCAAATATGTTACCAATAGAGAAAAGGGTAGCTTTTTTTCTTGCATATGAGAATATATGAGTAGCTGCGAGAACTAAAATCGTGATGTTAATGAACAAGGTAAGTAAAAGTAGCCTCTTGTAGACGGTGAACAAACCTTGATCAAGCAATATAATTGATAGTCTTGAATATTTTGGTTGCTTAACTTTCTTTGATTGTGATTTTCTTCTACTTAAAACATGTAATTTATCATGGTTGTGGATGCCTTCTTCAATATCTGACAAATTGTCATCATCTTGGTCATTTTCATCAACTTCTAGGTCTAGATCACAGAAATGGCTACTCGGTCGGCTCTTGGACCCTTGTATGATATCTGTATATGGGAATACTTTGAAGGAGATACTCCAAGGAAGCCAAAAACTTTTGCTTGGTTTGTGTGTGGGTTTATGCAGTGAGGAACTTCTTATGGAAAGTAAATCTACATGAGATTTGATTTCAAAAGCAACACCTCTGCAACTCCAAAACCTGTCCATCCTTTTTCTTGGGTTCTGCATAATTTTTTGTTTCTTTATTAATGGAGAAGCAACAATTTGAGAAGGAAGATATTGAACTGACCTTAAAGGTGGGGAAGCTTGTGTATTTATTTTCTTAATGGCTAACATGTGACATGTAATATATATAATGCTTGAGAAGTTAACATGTCTATGGATGAAACATTCCCAGAAATTGTCACGAATTTTCCTTACAAAAATGTCAAACTTTTCATTCAAAATATAAGCATGCAAACAATTTCACCAAAATTTAATAGATTTTTCCAATATAGTAAATTGAATATGCTGGACCATTGGTGTATATTCTTCTTCTGGATTTTAATATTTCTACGTTTATTGAGCTTTGAATAAATGAGGTTCTTCGATGAATTTTCCTCCAATTTCTAATAAAAAAATTAAGAAATTGTTTATCATTTTTTTTTTGTAGAAACATGCCTTTAAAGTAACAATGTACTATTATATTTGACTCGTCCTTTTTCTTAACAATTATGTAACCCATAAATTCGAGGTGGATACTTTACACTCCCAAAACTTTATGGTCTTTTTACAAATCTCTACATATTTTATTTGATAGAAGAAGATTATTGTTTTTTATTCATATTTTATTTCAAAACAAAATATTATCAATATTTTGCGTTTCTTTTGGATTTACTCCTTCATGTATAGTTTTGAGGTTTAGGACACCATGAAAAAAGTCTTATTAGTGTGAAACCTCTGTGTACTTGATTTTTTAATGATGAATATGTGAATCTTGTAATGTATACATTAAATTTTGTAATTTGCAATTTTTTTGTAAAGTATACATAAAGTTTTATAACGTATAAGGGAATCTTTGGAACGTACACACTTTGGATTTGTGTATTTATAGACTAAAGTAGGAAATTCGCATTGTTTTCCCCTTCCATTTTCTCCTAATTGTTTATAAATAAATTTATTCTTGTAAAAAAAAAAAAAAAAAATATGACACCACACCAATCTATTAACAGTTCTTAGATGGAACTCAATATATACTCATATATCTAATTCTCTTTGTTTCCAAAATGCAATTGGGTGAAACTATCTGACTTCATAAACATTATTTCTATAAGATGAAAGAAGCTATGGGAACTGCAAATTCGGACCGCCATGGCCACATGGTTTCGCTGACACAAGGTGCCATTTTCCACATTATACAAGTCAATAATCTAGTGCAAGGTTTGACTAATTTCATGTAAGTTTAATTTTGAACTCAAATAGACAACGACATTCTGATACTTGATTCAAATAATACCCGAATGTTTGAAATTGTTATGGATGTCAAAATTTGAGGAAGACGAAGTTTATTAGCAGCTTCATTGAGTACGGATACAAATGGACTGAGTCACCTTTTGACCTGATGAAATTTGCCTTGTTATGTTTCCGTAAAGAAAAATTCTATTGTGATCGAATTTTAGATAAATTTTTTCTAGACACACTGACGTGGCGGTTTGCTATTGATTGGTTTTTGGAGTCCACGTCAGTGGGACCTATAAACCAACCAATAACAAGCCGTCACGTCAGTGTATTTAGAAAAATTTGATCAAAAATTCGATTACAGTAGAATTACTCTTCCGTAAAAACTGCTGTAGAATAGCTTTTATGACCGGTTTTCAAGCTCACATCAACTATTCTAAAGTTTCGTGTAGGGTGATTACCAACCGTACAAATTTTGGTCAAAAAAATATATGATTTTGATTTACTATTTTTTATTACCTCAAATTTAAAATACTAAAAATTATGGTACCAAAATTAAATAACGAAACTAACGTTCAAAATATCATTTTAATAGGGTCAAAATACAAATTTTATATTATATTTTTAAATTGATATCATTAGTTGAATTCATTGATCATCAAAGATAATATCAAAGTGGATGGTAATTTTATTTTTAGAAAGTATAAAAGGTTTTCAAATTAAGAATACATACTTCTTCATTTGTTTTGTTCCTCTACACTTAAAGTTATTGGATATATTATGTGTACGGCGTATATGATGTATTTAGTTTATGTGTTAGTTTATATTTATGCATTTGAAATTTAAAAACACCTCAAAAATAATCAATAACCAATAAAAAAATGAGCAAAAAACTAACAAAACCAAAAATAAAATACCACCCCGTTTGGTTCTCTATTCTGAAAACTCGATTTAAACACTGTTTTTAAATACAGTTTTAAAATTTAGTTTTTTGTGTTTATAATTATTAGTGTGCATTTGGTAAACTTGTTTATAATTAAAGTTTTTTGAAAATTTGACAAAATTGGCAAATATGTATATTTATATTATACATATATGTGTATATATATAAACACGTACATAAAACTTTCATAGATACATGATACATGAATATATATATATACATACATCATAAATTATATATATGTACATTTAATATGATGTATTTTTATGTATATTTAATGAGGTGTGTTGGGGAGTTTAACTACACACACACACACACACACACACACACACACACACACATATATATATATATATATATATATATATATATATATATATATATATATATATATATTGCATGTATACTTCACAATAAAATTATATACATACATGAATTGATAATATTTTTTAATACATATGTAATATATATATATATATTTTATATTATTCCAGACATTAATAATACATGTATAAAACTATATATAAGTATCATCTATCAATTCATATTATTCTTTAACATATGGATCTTAGTATATTATATAATTTAATAATATAATATACGTAATTTTGTATACGTTTACATATTATTTTTATTTATAAGAATTGCACGCATATTAATGTATTATGTATGTATATGATATCTTAAGGTATAAATGAATTAAAATATTACGAATGAATAATTCTGAGTCGAAAAATAAAAAACAGAACTTATAAAACATCATTTTGCTGTTTTCTGAAAAACTTGATTATAACACAGAAAGATTATAATTCAGTGTTTAAAAACAAGTTGTCAAACACAAATTTTTATCAGAATTGTAGTTAAACACAGAAAATAGAATTACAGTTGCAAACTTTACTGAAAATAATGAAAAAAATGAAATACTGAATGGATTGGTATTGGTAAGGGTTTTTGAAAACTGAAAAACTAAACGCGGTGTAACCCAACTTACTAAAAAAAGTTGGAATCGTATTGGTATATGCCAAATACCGGCCAAACCAACCGATAGCCACTCCTCCTTGAGTGTCATTAAAAAAAAGTTCAACTATTGAAAACTGACATAAATAAAATACTTCTAATGACCGGATTCTAAACATTGTCATTAGATAGACACATGATGTATATAATTTATAACAACTATAAGAACCGTCGTAAAAATGCACAAAAGCGTCATAATAAACATACATGAAAATTTACTTGAGTTGTCATAAAATTCGAAGTTGTAAGCCTAGAAATTATTATGATGGATTGCATTTCCACTATAATGTCATTTGAAACCATCATAAGAGGTTAAATATTTTAGGGAAAAATAATATAGCGTTGATTCGACTACAAGAAAATGTTCTACTCAAGCGACATTTTTACGACGTTTAAGAATTAAGTGTTATAGAATCCATTATAAGACAATAATTTCGTAATAACTTTCGTGCATAAAACCCTTAAACTACAATCCACAGCGCATAAAACAAAAGAGTCATGGAAATCATTAAATACTTAAACTTCAATAGCTATCGTAGTAAGTTTAACATAATTGTTATTTAATATCTCACATATCCTATTCTATGACAGATGCAAGATGTAGGTAAGAAGTATTTCTCAAATAATTAGGAGGTCTCGTCAAAATTAAAAATAAAACTTTTAGTGAGAATAGTTTGAGTCCCAAAATTATGTACTCACTTTGCCTAGCCAATTAGAATGAGTCTCTCCCTCGAATCCAAAATTTTCCCTCAAATCTACCATATACAAAATCATGTCTCTATTTAGATCCAGAGAAACCATATCGTAAATTCACATTTCGTTCCTAAAAGGTATGTGTTAGAGTTATAATTTCGATTCTTTTATCTTTTCTTTTTATTTGGGTATTGTAGGGGAATCTGATCCTATGACAATGTTAAATACCAAATACAATCACATGTATAAATGAAGTAAATAAGTGGGGACAAGAATATCCGTGGTTTGACATATCAAATTCCTACATCTATGTTGAAGGGAGAGGGGTGTGCTTTTAATTATGTTGGAAAAAAGTCGAGTTTGAGTGCTAAATAATTCTAGCTAAGAGTCCAAGTTGTGGGTACAATTATGTTCAATATATTTTTCCATAATAGGGATGTTTTATTTATAGATTGAAGAGTCTTAACTAAGTAAACTATTTCCCTAATCAATCATGATGGATTCGGTTTCCATCTCTAGACTTATCTTTTTAGTTTGTTTAGTTTTAGTATGATATCCTTAGAAAGGTCATCCTTACATGGTCCGTAATTGCTAAAAAACTAGGATTTTACTAATGTAGGATTCTATAAGGGACATATGTCATTCCACATAGACTACCTGACTCATAATCCCTTCAATAGCCCTAACAATTGGACTGCTCGGTCTTTAGGCATGGTCGGTTTAATTCTACTTTAATATATCATCCAAGTGATACATAGATGTCATCATCAAGGCCTCATAAACTTCTGCGCACCTCACTTATACTTACTAGGAATGTATCCATGTATCTATTCACATGTAATCTTGATACCTAGGATTACGCACTCGACTATTTAGGTTCCCCTAGACAATCATTGCATGTGAAGTGTGTTGGTTGGGCCTGTGATAGTATGAATCTATTTCCAAATGATCCATCACTTCACATGCTTTTTGGAAGTAAGGGACATAAGGGGTTTAAAAAAAAATTCAACCCCTTGGTTGAAGCCAAAGGTGCGAAACCCCTTCTCCATTTTTTTTCTTTCATTATTGAGAGACAATTTTCGTTTTTCAAAACCTTCATCTTTTTTCAACATCATTTTAGATACTCCGTTATTACATGATGTCTATGCGCATTAGGAATTACAAAGTTACCTCAGAGAATGACTTTTAGGAATTTCGTGGCAAGTATAATATATCTAGCTCCGTCAATATTTAAACCTCATCTGATAAGGAGAACGTTTGGGCCTCCGTCATGGTAAGGTTTCTTTAATGATGGTTGACATAATAGAAGGAGTATATATTTTCCTCCTTGACCCATTACTGGTAAAGGTACTCTGTTTGTAATAAGTATTACATATTTACCTAAAATAACATTTTTCCCATATTGTAATGGGTATTGTGGACATAAAACAAATTTATGGTATTAACCTAAGAATGAATTAGATAAGTTATTTCTCCTTATCATTAATTTTAATTTCTTAGTTAGTTTACTTTTTTTTGTAACGAGTCGACACATTTTCTTTTGATGTGGATACTCACTGGGAGGGAAAACTAAGAGAGATTGAAGTTAATCTAGTCGACCTAAAAAAGGTTTGGAATTGATGAATTCCTTATGGAGTAGTAATTCATTAGAGATAAGCTCTCGTACTTTTTGGCTATGAACTAACAATTGTATTAGCTACGAATGTCATCGATGTTCTCGTTATGACTGCGGGTAATTATACCATGGTCAGAGATTCATCCATCCTAAGAACTACTCCCATCCTTAATGCAGATGCTAAGGGAGTTTATGTGGACGATTCTTACACACCGACATATATGATGTACACTGATTAAGAAGTACCGAATCGACTCATCACTAGGAATACTTTCAAGATGATGATGACCTTGCCTCGTATCTCTTCATACGAGGTAACAACTAATTCTTTTCGTCTTGGAGAAGAAGAAGAAGAACAAGAAGAATAAGACTTCACATTTCCTCCCTTACTCCAACACTCTAAAGATAGAACAGTCTGCCCAATTCATGTTGTTGATCTTGATGTCATTAGGAGAATCTCAAGTATGAGGTAGACCAGGATCAAGCCACCTATGTAATTAGGTTTCTCCAAGAAAATAATTATCTCCACTAGGGAGATAGAGAACACGGGGAAAGAGACATTGAGTAGGCCAAAGATCAGAGTATTGAAAACATACCATTAGTGCAATGGCCATGAGAAATAATATTCTAGTTGTGATCGTGCCTAGGCGTATATCATATCCATCACCTTTCTTATCATCCAGGAGATAACCCTAGATGTTCATTTTTTTAAAAGGGCAAAGAATTCTTTACCACCAATGATTCAACATATGAAAATGTCGATGTATACCTTTTTCACGCTCAGGCTGGTGTGTCGGCCTAAAAACATATTGGTCTTGACATATTTTAATGTTGAACACCTTCAAAAGGTAATCCTACACCATATGGCGTTTGTAATTTGATTTTAACTCTCTCTCCTTTTATTTTGTGAGTTTTTTAGATTATCGATGTATTGACTAACCTTTTTTGTACATGTGTGTAGGCATTAGATTATGCATGAGACGGTCGTCCATCACCCGAAGACCTAAAATGACATCATTCATGATTAAGCTAGCATCATGAAAATAAACTAGCCAACAAGGACATTAACATGATCATTTTGTCCCTATCATAAAAAATGTGGAAGCTTCTTCGGCATCTAGCAAAGAATTTAATCAACCAATGATTCAACATGTTCTTAATGAATCTTAGGTTGAGAAATGCAATGAGGTCACCAAAATCTAGGGGAGGTGACCCCTATCACCCTAGAGTGTAGGGTTTGGGTTTTTTCTATTTTATGTAGTAGCTTTAGACATTCTTTGTAGGCCTTATGGGCATTTCATCGATTAATAAAAAGTTCATTTATGTCGCATGCCTTGTCTTACCCTTTTTTGTATGAATGTTTAGTTTTTTTTAAGTGAACTCTCTAATGAATTGTGACACCCTGCCTAATTAAATACCGGGTGATCAATCTTTTATTAAATTAAAATCAAGGTGAGCGGTTGGTTCATTTTTAGCATCACTGTGTCAAAATAAAATTTCCAATTTAAGCACCCTAAATAATTAAGCTAAGTGTCAAAACAATTTAAAGTCTTATTCCTATTTTATTAAATTCCAAAATGAAAATCTTTTTAAATAATCATCAGTTTGAGAATCACATAAATGCTAAGGATAGCAAACAACACAAAAGAATTATGCCATCTAAATTAACCAAACCAAGTTAAAGAACCACAAATGAAATCATCCTGACAAGAGTTAACCCCCAATGAGTACTGAATACTGCAAATGTAAATAAACATAAATCTCTGACAAATCCAAACGGAATAGGAAATCGGGTGACACATGCCCTAACTATGAAGAGCTAAAACTAGAACTAACTCAATGAAGAGGTCGTCTAAAGCAAAGGCCTGCAACTCCCACATAAGCTGCAACACGTCCAATCTAAAGAACCTATGAATGACGCCCCTGTGACTGCGCACCTGTAATACATACATATATATATACAAGAGAGAGAAAAATGACAGGAAACGGGTCAGATCCCGAGTGTAAAATAGTTTAAAATAGTTTAGCAAGTATTTAAAATGCTTACCGGCTAATGTAACAACCATGTTAGTATGCGAAACTCTCTTGAGAATTCTCACCTCTCAACTAGTGTGCACTCTTACCGTACTACCGAATCTCATAAGTCTATCTAACTTATTCTCCATAAAGTTTTATCTCGAGAAATAACAAGGTTATGATATTTAATTTAGAGAATCAATCTCTTCATAATTTCTTACATTACTTAGAATATCTGAATACTGTTACAAAGTTCCCGAACACTTACTATAAAGTTTGGAGAATTTATTCAACATTTAACTACTTATACACACATTAGGAAATTTCCATATCTACGTATATATATATATATATATTAATCACTCGCATGATATATACACTATCTGAACCCCACATAAAATCTATGGTGCTGGCATACTCTGCTATCAAGTCCCCGTATCTCTCGTACTAAAGGAAATACTAGTTCGGAATCACTCTCAAACTGTATTAACATAAACACACAAAAATGGAGGCGAAGCATAGTTCTAAGTCACTAAGAGGTCAGCACATACCCCTCACGTCTCTTAGGACCGTCTGACTATCATTCTCAGTTACACTGTACCAAGGACTCCTATGTTCTAGAGTACAAGTTAATATCCCTCATAAAGGTCCCATCGAGATAAGACTGTTCGAGCGCGGTAATCTCCGTGATAGCAAGTAGTGCGGGTATGGTTATTCAATAATATAGTATTTAATATATGTACACGGTCATACGGCCATATATACATATATATATATATATATATATATATATATTCACATTTTCCAATTAGGTTCTCCCATGACCCACAATTATTATTAATCGTACTTAGTACAATTTTACCCAATTATCTCTCATAAAGGTTTCATCTCCATTATTTTCAATTATAATTATTTCAGACTTACTTCTCATCTCTCGAAGTATTCTCTCTTACGAAGTATGATTTCAGTAGGTACACTCTCTCTAACCTTCTAGTCTAAGTCTTTCACGAGTCTCACAATTCTTTAGTGAACGTACGCCCAATTCCTAATGTGTGACGAAACCTCTCGGCAACCCACAATTTCATCCCATATAAAATTTCACTCAACAGAGTCTACTTAGACCCTACTGGTCCTCTTCATGACTCATTATATTATTTAAATGATAATCAAGGCTTCCTACATATTTTAAACGGATTAAACAAAAAGGAGAAGAATATGCAGTTTTCTAGGAGGGGTCGATCGATCGGGGAAAGGGGTTGATCGATCGACACTCTTGGGTCGATCGATCGATCAAGAAGTTATTCTAAATTCTGCCATTGTTAACTACGGGTTTTTTTCTCCAACCTCAATCAAAACACCATTAATGATCCCCAAACTCCCAAACGAAATTACTACTAGTTACATATACCTATATACTTGATTTCCCACGTGAAACATGTACAAATTCATCAAAGACATTGAATTCATTGGGTAATTCATCATAATTATCAAGAACCCTAATTTTTCATTAAACTTTCATTCTTCTAATTCTTTTTTTAGATTTCTTACTTATAAACCAATACAATCTCGTGGGTAATCCTCTACATATGTTGAAATTTCCAGAATATATTTATTTCCTCTAAAACATGTGATTTAAATTCTCTAAATCATCAAATTCTTCCATGAAATATATGTTTAACAATCCTATTCTAACATGGGTGAAACATTAACTAAAAGAAAAGCAAGATAGATACTTGCCTGGGATTTGAATATCTGATTTGTTGGTGATAAGGATATGGCTGTGTTCCTCATTTTACAATCTATATTTTGGTGGTCGTGGCGGTGCAATCGAGTGAGTTCTTGGCCTTGGATTTCTTGGAAAGCTTTCTACCTTCTTCTCTAATGGTCGTTCTTATATTCTGTGATTGTTAACCCTAAAATATAACCTCTAATGGCTGATATATCTTAGGAAAATTCGTGGATTTAATTACCCAAAAATACAAAATGTCTATAATACCCTCCCGAGATGTCAATTAGGCCTAAAAACGTCCCGAGACCCAAACTAAATTCCCGAGCACACTTTTCTGACTATCTCGACCCTTCCGGATACGTTGGCACACTCAAAATGATAATACGGGTGACTTATAATTTATTCACTTATTATAATAATTTAGACCCGACACGACACAGGTGCGTCCCGACTTAATTTTCATAATTGTCATTTTATTCACTCGTGACAATTTTAATAAATTAAATTCTACATATTACTTTACTCATTACGTAATATTCAACTAATTCACAATAATTTCTAACTCTCGTCACGCTAGTAAATATTTAAAATGAATTTCTGGATTAATATTAAATTAATATCTCAAATTAAATTTAATAAATCCCCAAATTTGAAATCTATAAAAATACGGGGTATTACATACTTCCCCCCTAATAATGGAATGTCGTCCCGAAATTTGGGAAAAAATAAGGCATACCTGGTAAAAATAGATCTGGATATTTTTTGCGCATATCTGCCTCGCGCTCCCAAGTGGACTCCTCCACATTATGATGCTCCCACTAAACCCGTACAAGTGGAACTACCTTCGACTTCAATTTCCTCTCGTTATGGTCTAGTATAGCCACTGGTTTCTCCTCGTAAGAGCTGTCAGGCTGTAAATCAATCTCCTCTATCGCGATGTGAGTGTGGGCCATATCATCCCGAAGATATCGTCTCAACGACAAGATGTGGAACACCTCATGAATGCAGTGCAAGTACTCTGGCAACCCCAATTTGTATGCCACCGGCCCAATCCTCTCGATAATGGGAAATGGTCCCACGTACCTCTGAACCAATTTCCATTTCTTCCCTAATCTCATTAGCCCTCTCATAGGAGACACACCCGGTAATACTTAGTCCCCTACGACAAACTCTCGAAAAGACTATTTAGCATTGGAATAGCTTTTTTGTCGGTCATGGGCTACCCGAATGCGACTCCTGATAAGCTGAATCCTATATGAAGTCTCCTGAATCACCTCTGGTCCGAGCAATTTGTTGTCCCCCCCCTCTAGCCAACAAGCGGGAGAACGACAAGGCCTTCCATACAATGCCTCAAATGGGGCCATGTCGATCGTGAACTGATAGGAGTTATTATAATCGAACTCAACCAGTGGAAGGTACGGCTCCCAACCTCCTCCAAAATCAAGGACACACATGCGTATCATATCCTCCAGAATCTGATTGGTACGCTCTGTTTATCCATCTTTTTGTGGATGATAGGGTGTACTCAATCTCAACTCTGTACCCATGGCCTCCTGAAAGCTCTCTCAGAAGCGCGACACAAAAATCTTGTCTTTATCAAACACAATATCTAGGGGCACCCCATGTATCCTAACGATCTCGGCAATGAATAACTGTTCATACTGGCCCGTGGTGTAGTATGTCCGCACTGACAAAAAATGAGCTACCTTGGTTAACCGATCCACTATAATCCATATGAAATCGTGACCCCCACTGTGATATAGGCAACCTAGTAATGAAGTCCATGGAAATACTCTCCCATTTCTACGTAGGTATCTCCAACGGCTGGAGCAACCCTGGTGGTCTCTAGTGGTCCACCTTTATCATCTGATAAGTAGCACATTTGGACATGAGCTCTGCAATGTCCTTCTTCATCATACTCCACCAATACTGTCGCATTATATCCTGGTACATCTTATCCCCTCCGGGATGTACCGCAAATCTGTATCCATGCGACTGTGTCATTACTGCATGATGTAAGTCTTCTCCCTCCGGGACCACCAATCTCCCATTAAACCTCAAACCCCCATCAGAAATCACTGAATAGGACTCAGTACCCTCAGCTAAGAGCCGTACAATCTGCTCCTAGAAAACATATCCGCTGCTTGTGCCTGTATCACCCTCGCAATAATCTCGGGTGTGACTGACATGACAGATATAAAGGAATGGGCTACCGTGTCCTGGTGACCCAACTCTTTCCACTTGGCTTTCCATACTTTTTCTACGTCACCTACCGTTCTACGGCTTAACGCATCAGCAACCACATTATCTTTTTCGGGATGACACTGTATCTCGAACTGGTAGTCTTTCACAAACTCCAACCGCCTGTGCTGACACATGTTCAACTCTCGTTGAGGGAACAAGTATTGCAGTGACTTGTGGTTTGTGAACAAGCGAAACTTCTCCCCCCAACAAGTAATGTCTCCAAATCCCCAATGCAAACACAACCGCTGCAAGTTTCAGGTTGTGGGTGGGGTAATTCCTTTCGTGAGGCTTAAGCTTGCGAGAGGCAAAAGTTATAGCCTGATCCTCCTGCTGAATTACTCTCCCGAGTCCCTATAAAGAGGCGTCAGTGTATACCAGGTACTCTACTCCTGGCTTGGGCAAAGAAAGAACTGGCGCTGAAGTCAACTTATCTTTTAGCTCATCAAAATCCAATTGACAAACATCGTCCCATACATAAGGTACTCCCTTACGAGTTAGATTCGTCAACAGACCCGCTATCTTCAAAAAGCCTCGGATGAACCGCATGTAGTACCCGAATAACCCCAAGAAACTACGTACCTCGACCGGTGTCGTGGGCTGTTCCCACTCCCTCACTATCGACACTTTGCTCGGGTCAATCGATATCTCAAGTTTCGATACAACATGCCCCAAAAACTGTACCTCCCGTAACAAAAATTTGCACTTCTCATACTTAGCATACAACTGATGCTCTCATAGAGTCTTAAGAACCTGCCTCAAGTGCTCGGCATGCTCCTCCTCAGTCTGTGAATAAATCAGGATGTCATCTATGAAGACAATGATAAACTGATCCAAGAACTCTCTACACACTCGGTTCATCAAGTTCATGAATACGGATGGAGCATTCGTCAGCCCAAACGACATGACTCTAAACTCATAGGACCTATATCTCGTCAAGAAAGCAGTCTTCGACATATCCTGCTCCCTAATCCGTAGTTGATGGTATCCTGATCTTAAATCTATCTTCGAAAAGAAGGTTGTTCCTCTTATCTGGTCGAACAGGTCATCGATTCGAGGCCACGGATATTTATTCCATATCATGACCTTATTTAGCTCCCAGTAGTCTATGCACAACCTCAGCGAACTATCTCTCTTCTTCAGAAACAACACTGGAGCTCCCCAAGACAAGGTGCTCCTACGAATGAAGCTCTGGCCTAATAGCTGCTCCATCTGATCCCGTAACTCCCTCTTCTCCGTAGGATCCATATGGTACGATGCACATGTTATCGGTCGAGTTCCCGGCATCAAGTCTATGACAAAATCTATCTCTCGACTGGGGGGTAGGCCCGGTATTTCCTGGAATACATCTGAAAACTCACAAACGACTGGAATAGAATCTAGTGGAATCACAATCTCCTTAGAGGTATCCTCCTCTATATAATACAAATGGGTGGAAGATCCACCCTCTGGGTGAGGTATCGCCACCAAAAAAATCTCCTGCCCCAGAGTGGCAAAGATAATGCTCCTACCGAAACAATTTATCATGACTCTGTACGCAGTGAGCCAATCCATGACAATAATGGCGTCGTGCTCATGCATATCTAAAACTAGCATGTATGCAGGTAAAATCAAGCTACCAATCTCTATACCTATAACTCGACATATAAAGAAAATCAAAGACCCATTCCCCAGTGGTGAGTCTACGCATGTCACTGTACTCTCTGTCGTATCTAATAACCCTAAGGCCCGTGCAAAGTGAGTTGCTATAAAACAGTGCGACGCCCCAGTATCAAATAAAACTCGACCCATAGTGCCATGTATAAGGAACGTACTCTCAATCACGGGTGGATCCTGAGGTGCTGCGGCCTGGTGGACGTTATAGACACGTCCATACTATAATTGCCCCTACTAGACTGGGGATGCTGGAATGGCTGGTAGGGCTGGCATCTGAGATGATGCTGGGAGGGAGACTGGGAAAAGTGGCCTCTGCGGCTCATTACGGGCAGCCTGCTGCTGTGGGACCCTATCCCCCTCTGGGCAATCCTGATGCCTATGGCCATTCGTGCCACATCCAAAACATCTACCCCTGTAGTTTCCTCCCCTATTCACCTACTGACCACGACCCTGTTGGCCGTTACCACCCCGCCACTGGCCCTGTTGAAAATGTCGTTGGCCCTGATGGCCCTGCTACTAACCCTGCGGTTGACGGTGTTAGCCCTGATGGCCATACTAACTGGACTGGCCCTATCCAAATCCCCCAAATCCCTGCCTGAAATAACCTGATCGGAACCCCTTGGCAGGGTCCCCCTGATGGGAACTTTTCTTACTGTGACGGGTCTACCCTTGGGCTGTTGGTGCCCCATTAGTACTACTGCCCCCTGTCCTGCCCTGTTGGCTGGACTCCCTTGCTCGTTTTCTTCCATACTGATGGAAGTGGTGATCCTGACAGTTCAATAGAGTGGCGTTGAGTACATCAGTGTAAGTACCCAACGATAGATTACCTACGAGATGCGGACGAATCCTCCAGGCCAATCCATCTAAAAATAGCAATATCTTCTTCTCCTCAGTGGGTGCCTCATCCATCACTATAGTGAGAAGTCTAGTGAATTCCTCATTATATTCAGCAACGATCATACTCTCCTGCTTGAGATTCAGTAACCTCCGCCTCATCTCAGTCTGCACGGTAGATGGGAAGTACTTGAGGTGAAACTGCACCCATAACGACTAAATTGAAATGTTATCCCTCTCCTCCAAGGTGGTGGTGGACTCCCACCACTGCAAAGAAGCCCCCACTAACTGTCTATGCACGTCAGTGCACTCTTACATGCATAGATGCCTATGGATATCCTTCTTCCATTGGCTGGCGACCATAATGTCCAATCTACCCGAGAACTCTGGGGGATACGCCTTCTAAAAGGCATCCCTGACCCGCTCCCATGCAGTGGGAAGCTGTGCTGGTACCGACGCTACTGCCTAAACCTAGGGTGGAGCCTGCTGCACCACCGTTAATGCAACATTCATCGCCTGAGCAACAATGGCAGCTACTTCAGTTGCATTCATCATTCCCTGAACCGGATCTGCTGGCTACTCGGGCTGGGCATTCCTATCTCGGGGTGCGCATCTCAGAGGCATCTGAAATGAGAAGGAAGTTTATTAGTCTACAGTTATTATCAAATCTCAAATAGATAAAGACGTAAGCGTAAACATAAGAATACAACAACCCTAAAAATAGGGCTCTATATCAAAGACGCTAAACTAGAAGCAAAATGAGCCGTACAGATCCTAAAGGACACTTGAACCTGATGCTCTGATACCACCTGTGACACCTCGCCTAATTAAATACCGGGTGATCAGTCCTTATTAAATTAAAATCAAGCTAAGTGGTTGGTTCATTCTTTTCATCACTGTCACAAAATAAAATTTCCAATTTAAGCACCCTAAATAATTAAGCTAAGTGTCAAAATAATATAACGGCTTATTCCCATTTTATTAAATACCAAAATGATTTTTTTTAAATAATCATCAGTTTAAGAATCACATAAATGCTAAGGATGGCAAAACAATACAAAATAATTTAGCTATCTAAATTAACCAAACCAAGTCAAAGAACCACAAATGAAATCATCCTGATAAGAGTTAACCCCCAATGAGTACTGAATACTAGAAATATAAATAAATATAAATATCTAACAAATCCAAACGAAATAGGAAATCGAGTGACACATGCCCTAACTATGAAGAGATAAAACATGAATTGAATCAATGAAGAGGTCGTCTAAAGCAAAGATCTGCAATTCCCACATAAGCATCATCACGTCCAATCCAAAGAACCTATGCATGATGCCCCTGTGGCTGCGCACCTGTAATACATACATATATATATACAAGAGAGAGAAAAATTACAGGAAATTGGTCAGATCCCGAGTGTAAAACAATTTAAAATAGTTTAGAATGTATTTAAAATGCTTACCGGCTAATGTAACAACCATGTTAGTATGCGACACTATCTTGAGAATTCTCGCCTCTCATCTAGTGTGTGCTCCTACCGTACTACCGAATCTTATAAGTCTATCTAACTTATTCTCCATACAGTTTTATATCGAGAAATAACAAGGTTATGATATTTAATTTAGAGAATCAATCTCTTCATGATTGCTTACGTTACTTAGAATATCTCAGTACTGTTATAAAGTTCCCGAACACTTACTATAAAGTTTAGAGCATTTATTCAACATTTAACCACTTATACACACAGTAGGAAATTTTCATATCTACGTATATATATTGTGGTGGAAATTATTACTCAACACAAAGAGATAAAAGAAGCACAATCATCAAGAAGAATAAGGAATACAAAATGTCAATCACACAACAAAAGATGTACGTGGTTCAACAAAGGTGCCTACGTCCACGGTGGTGCAGTCAGTATATTTTTATATACTCCGGAGAGCGATTACAGAGAATACAATGTGTCCTTTGCCCCGGACCTAGGGTTTATTATATACATGTTCATTTCAGGGAGTGGGGGTGTTGGACTCCCCCACTTTTCCATCTCTTCCTAGATACCCTCTTAATGGGAATATGGGAGGAGACTAAATCATAATCGGTTAAGACATGGGGGTACACAAAGAGATAAGAGAAGCACAATCACCAAGCAGAATAAGGAATACAAAATGTCGATCACACAACAAAAGATGTAGGTGGTTTAGCAAAGGTGCCTACGTCCATGGTGGTGCAGTCAGTATTATTTCTATATACTCCGGAGAGTGATTACAGAGAGTACAATGTGTCCTTTGCCCCGGACCTAAGGTTCATTATATACATGTTCATTTCAGGGAGTAGGGGTGTTGGACTCCTCCACGTTTCCATCTCTTCCTAGAGCCCCTCTTAATGGGAACATGGGAGGAGACTAATTCATAATCGGTTAAGACATGGGGGGTTTGGACTTTGGGCCGCCACAATTGAGCTACTCGTCCAGGCCCATCATTCTAATTTCTGGTACCCACATATATATTAATCATTCGTATAATATATACACTATCAGCACCCCATATAAAATCTATGGTGTTGGCATACTCTGCTATTAAGTCCTCGTATCACTCGTACTAAGGGAAATACTAGTTCGAAATCACTCTCGAACTGTATTAACACAAACACACAAAAATGGAGGCGAAGCATAGTTCCAAGTCACTAAGAGGTCAGCACATACCCCTCACGTCTCTTAGGACCGTCTGACTATCATTCTCAGATAGCCTGTACCAAGGAATCCTATGTTCTAGGGTACAAGTCATTATCCCCCATAAAGGTCCCATTAAGATAAGATTGTCCCGGCGCGGCAACCTCCGTGATAGCAAGTAGCGCGGGTATAATTATAAACAAATATATTATTTAATATACTTACACAGTCATACGACCATATACATATATACACATTTTCCAATTAGGTTCGTCCACGACCCATTATTATAATTAATCGTACTTAGTACAATTTTACCCAATTATCTCTCATAAAGGATTCATCTCGATTATTTTCAATTATAATTATTTCGTACTTACTTCTCATCTCTTGAAGTATTCTCTCTTAATAAATATGATTTCAGTAGGTACACTTTCTCTAACCTTCTTGTCTAAGTCTTTTACGAGTCTCACAATTCTTTAGTGAACGTACGCCCAATTCCCAATGTGTGACGAAACCCCCTCGTAACCCACAATTTCATCCCATTTAAAATTTCACTCAACGGAGTATACTTAGACCCTACTGGTCCTCTTCATGACTCATTATATTATTTAAATGATAATCAAGAGTTCCTACGTATTTTAAACGGATTAAACAAAAAGAAGAAAAATATGCCATTTTCCAGGAGGGGTCGATCGATCGAGAAAAAGGGTCGATCGATCGACACTCTTCGGTCTATCAATCGATCAAGTAGTTATTCTGAATTCTGCCATTGTTAACTACGGGTTTTCTTCTCCAACCTCAAATAAAACTCCATTAACGATCCCCAAACTCCCAAACAAAATTACTGCTAATTACATATACTTATATACATGATTTCCTACGTGAAACATGAACAAATTCATCAAAGACATTGAATTCATGAGGTAATTCATCATAATTATCAAGAACCCTCATTTTTCATTAAACTTTCATTCTTTTAATTCGTTTTCCATATTTCTTACTTCTAAACCAATGAAATTTCGTGGGTAATCCTCTACATATGTTGAGATTTCGAGAATATATCTATTTTCTTTAAAACATGTGATTTAATTTCCCTACATCATCAAATTCTTGCATGAAACATATGTTTAACGATCCTATTCTAACATGGGTGAAACATTAACTAAAAGAAAACCAAGATAGATACTTTCTTGGGATTTGAATATCTAATCTGTTGTTGATAAGGATATGGCTGCGTTCCTCGTTTTACGATCTATGTTTTGGTGGTGGTGGTGGTGCAATCGAGTGAATTCTTGGCCTTGGATTGCTTGGAAAGATTTCTACGTTCTTCTCTAATGAACATTATTATGTCCTATGATTGTTAGCCCTAAAAGATAACCTTTAATAGTTGATATATCTTAGGAAAATTCGTAGGTTTAATTACCCAAAAATACAAAATGTCTATAATACCCTCCCGGGATATCAATTAGGCCTAAAAATGCCTCGAGAACCAAACTAAACCCCCGAGTACACTTTTCTGACTATCTCGACCCTTATGGTCACGTTGGCGCACTCAAAATGACCATACGAGTGACTTATAATTTATTCACTTATTATAATAATTTAGTTTACACGACACGGGTGCGGCCCGACTTAATTTCCATAATAGTCATTTTATTCACTCGTGACAATTTTAATAAATTAAATTCTACATATTACTTTACTCATTACGTAATATTCAACAAATTCCCAATAATTACTAACTCTCGTCATGCTAGTAAATATTTAAAACAAATTTCTGGATTAATATTAAATTAACATCTCAAATTAAATTTAATAAATCCCCAAATTTAAAAGCCATAAAAATACGGGGTATTATATGAATTTCTCTAGTTAGTTAGCTCATTTGTTTGGTGAAGGATAGGTATGAAACCAAATTTACTGACTTTTAAAATTGATGATAAGTTAACCTTTTTATTTATATTATCACGTAATCGGTGGAGGGTATGTGATTAGTTAAGAATATTATATATTATCACCCCATTTCATATGATGCATTGTCTGAAGCGTATCCCCTAGTCATTACCGGTCCAAGAGAAGTTTTGAGTTGAGTGGACGGTCGACGATCTTGGTCAATCCCATTGTTCATTGAGCTCCCCAATGCAAGGTGAGTTTGTCGAGCATGACGTGCTTGTGCCTATCCCTTTTCATCAATAATAGAGGGAAGCTTATCCAGTTGATCCCGTATAGGCGGATGTGAGGACGGAAGAAACGGCGGCGAAGCCAATATATTTATGCATTTTAGCACAATTGTGTCCATTATATCCTATATATATGCTCATTTATTGGTTAACCTTTTATTGTGACCTAAAATACCAATGATACGTAGACAAATGATAACATAACACCTACCAAAGTATCCAGTGGACCCAATCCCATGATATTAATATGGTTGGCTTATTATCCCCTCGGGTTAGTAAAATGATCGTCTACCTTCAGGAATGTGAACAATCAATAAGGTATATAGTAACATGTGGGAATCTATATAGTCATCCATACATATGCACATGAGGACGTGTAAAGCTACTATCCATAATGTAAAAGGGTATAAATACTTGATCTATAAAGGTATTCCACCTCTTCTCCTCCTTACTACTATAAATAGCTTACCACACCCACCAGCTAGGTAACTGTAATACCCCGTATTTTTATGCTATATTAATTTGGGGATTTATTAAATTTAATGTGAGTTAATTATTTAATAAAAATCCAGAAATTAATTATGTTATAATTATTAACGTGACGAGAGTTAGTAATTATGGGAAATTTGTTGAATATTACTAATGAGCAAAGTAATATGTAATATTGGTTATATTGAATGTCACGAGTGAATAAAATGACATTTTTGGAAATTTGAGTCGGGATGCGCCCGTGTCGCGTCGGGACTAAACTTTGATAAATAAAAGTGAATATTTTATAAGTCGTTCGTATGGTCATTTTGAGTGCGTCAACGCATCCGGAAGGGTCGAGATAGTCAGAAAAGTGTACCCGGGGGTTTAGTTTGGGTCTCGGGGCGTTTTTAGGCCTAAGTGGTACTCCGGGAGGGCATTTTGGACATTTCACATTTATGGGTAATTAAACCCACGAAAATTAGTAATCTATATCAGCCATTTAGGTTAGTCAGCTAGGGTTAGAAATCACAAACACAAGAACGGCCATAGGAGAGGAAGGAGAGAGCTCTCAAGGCCAAATTCAAGGCCCAAAGTCATCCGTTTGCACCGCCACCACCACTAACGCGTAGATCGCGCAACGGACTACGCAACCACACCAAAATCATCTGCAAATCAGAACACCAAAAAACCAAGGCAAGTGTTTATCTTTCTTATTTCGTTGGTGCATCCTTCATATTAGTTTAGGAATGATTAGGGATGAATTTCATTGAAGAAAACCTAAATTGTGATAGGAATTTGCATGTAGTGATGACTTAAACCTTATTCTGGAAATTATTGGTGATGTAGAAGAATAATCCATGAAATTTTAATGTTGTATTAGAAGGAAATTTTGGGAAAACATATTAGAACCATGATTAAGAAATTTCTAGGGTTCTTGATAATTGTATAGATCTTGGGCTGTTAATCCATGATTAAATGACTGAAATCTACATGCTTTACGTTGAAAATACCTAATATGATGATATATGGTTAGTAGTATCAATTCTGGGACGATTGGGATTAGAAAATATGGAAATTGTTGAAGTTAGGAGATGAAACCCGTAACTGCAGAATTTTAGTTTTTGCAGACCTGCTTGATCGATCGATCGAGCCCAGAGCTTCGATCGATCGAGCCCCAAACCTCGATCGATCGACCCCACCTGGCAGACTCCTATTTCCTTTTCAAATGAGTCAAATTCAATTTATTGTGAGATAATTCTTGGGCATCCTTAATAAAATGTTTTGGGAGATAGGGAAGACCAGTAGGACATGTGAATAGATTTTGGGACCCTTGATGTCGGGCAAAGATTGTATTTTGGGATAATTACATAAGGGTCGGTGAATTTATGATTTAAAGAGAGAGACACATAAGAGAGTTACTTTGGGACAAATGTGTATACCTACTGAATTTTATAATTGGGAGGATAGAATCCATGAAGCGTTATGTAGTAAGTGGAAAAGTTCCTCAATTTAAAGTAAGATGTGAATGGTTATACGTGATAACTATATAATGAAAAATAAATGCAAATGATGTAATTATGGGAATTGAGAATTTACCCATTATTGATATGGTAATATTAGTATAGTTATATAATTGTGTATGCATATACTATCTATGTGTGAAAATCATGCCCACGCTACTTGCTATCCCTGAGGTTTCCGCGTTGGGACAGTCTTATGTCGATGGGACCTTTATGGGGGATATTGACTGGTACCCTAGAAGATAGATATCCTTGGTACAGGCTATCGGAATGATAGTTAAGACGGTCCTAAGAGATGAGGGTATGTGCTTTCCTCTTAGAGACTTGGAATCTATGCTTCGCCTCATATTGTTTGTGTATAGGTATCCTTGGTACAGGCTATCGCAGTGATAGTTTAGACGGTCCTAAGAGACGCAGACATATGCCATCCTCTTAGAGACTTGGAATCTATACTTCGCCTCAATATTGTTTGAGTATGTGTTAATACAGTTCGAGAGTGATTCCGAATTTGTATTCCCTTCGTACGAGTGATACGGGGATTGGATAGTAGAGTATGCCCGCACCATAGTTTTTATTTGGGGTGATTTTATGATATATATATTTTACGAGTAGTTAATATATATATGAAATTCTAAAATCTGGAATTGCCTACTGTGATTTGATATGTAGGACATGGTTGATGACTCAAATTGTAAATACTTATTTTGAGAAAGTATAATATGACAGTGAAAAACTTTATTGATAATTAAAGTTAAAATGAGAACTTTGGTTACTAATTGAGATATTATTTTCAAACAATTGAATCGTTAAATTTTGAATCCGGCGAATAACCTAAGATAAGTCAATCATTGGGAAAGGATAGCGTGATATATGATGAGTTTGACCACTGGGAAGGTTAGTGCGATAGGTGTGCGCATTAGAAGAGAGGTAAGATTTTCTCAAGAGAGTGTCGCACTAATATGTTGTTGCATTGGCCTGTATCAATTTAAATACTTGCTAAACAATTTTTAAATCATATACACTATCGGTCTCTGACCCGTTTTCTCTCTCTCTCTCTCTCTCTCTCTCTCTTGTATATATATATATGTATGTACTACAGGTGCCCAGCCACAGGGGAGTCTTGCTTAGGATCCCTTGGAGGAACGTGCTGCAGCTTAGGTGGGAGTTGCAGGCCACTTGCTTAGACGATTTTATTTACTTGATTCCACTCCTATGATTCTCAATTACTGGGGCCTGTGTCGCCCTTTCCACTATTTATCTGTTCTGTTGGGATATTTGTATTTCAGTTATTTCTAGTACTGTTACTTTGGGATTTATTCAGCATGTATGTTTTACATTTAGTTTTAAATATTGGGATTTTGGATGTTGAATGTTTAAAGCATTTGGATTATGTTCCAGGATAATTGTTGTATGATTCTTACTTATTGAAAATGTTGTTACTAATTAATTAAATAATTTTCCTTTAATAATAAAATTGGTCAGAAATGTTGAAAAATGGTTTTGACACTTAGCTTAATTAATTAGGGTGTTAATTTGGAAAAGTTTATTTTTACGACAGTGATGCTAAGAATGAACCAACTGTTCACCTTGATTTTAATTTAATAAAGAAGTGATCGCCCGGTATTTAATTAGGCGGGGTGTCACAGTAACAACTAAGAAAAATAGTATACACCTAAGCATAGAGAGTTCTTGAGATGATGTAATCTACCATAATACTTAGTGACTTCCCACCTGTGGATATAGGAATCTTACTAGACTAAACCACGTAAAAACTTTTGTCTACTTCTTTGTATCTCATCTCTCTGTAATCCATATCATCTTACACCCTATTTATGGTAGATAATTATTGGTATAACTAGGCTAAGACTCATCATAATCACTTTACTAATTTTGGACATCAACATATTGGCACCATTTGTGGGATTCGATAAGCCATTCTTGTTTCTTATCTATTTACAGTCTTGTAATTATTTTACCATCACTTACTTATGCAATGGAAGACAATCCAGAAGGTATCCATGCATTCGACACTTTATTCCCTCTGCCCCTTCCAATATAGGGGATCTTTAAGGAATTTTGATAACCATAACCAAAGGTCAAGAAGCTATACAAGAGACAATCAAACAATTGACTAAGACGCTCCAAACCAGGCCTGTAGGAGCCCTCATCATAAGAGGATAAATGTTACCTCCTTCCTCTTATGGGAAAAGGAAAGACAAAAATCAAGTAGGAATGTGTAAGAGAAATAAATCTAGACACTCTAGATCAACTAACGACCAAGCTTATCATCCTGGTGCTATCTCGTCTCTAAGATCCAATAATTAATATGATGGGCGATCATTCTCTCAATAAAGGCCGATCATTCTAGAAAGGTTGAGCAGGGGCTCTGCATTCGATCGCCTAAGTCCCGAGCTGCATGGGGTCATAATCACAAAGAGCCCGCATGATCCAAAGAACACCAAAAAGTGTTTATCAGGTCAAGGACTAGCGTACAAGGATCAGTACGAGATGAGTAGACTTTATAGGAAAAGATCTTAGCATAAACCCATGGTTAAGGGGTTAAAACTATCTCAGTTAAAGTTGACCCCGATGAGCATCCACGGAAGGGCTAAATTTATTGATTGGAAGACCGTTCGGGGGAAATATCAAAATCAAAGAATACCCTGCACATGATCATTATAAAGGGATCATCCTTCATTCTTGGAAATATGAACTACCCTACAACAGACAAGTTTAAACCGTCGATAGTAACACCAAAGTGCGATAGAAAAACAGACCTTGTGAGGTTTAAACCCATAATAACACAAGTGTACGTGTTATGTAAGGCTTTCAACATTAACAAATATTTTGTAAACACGATATGCGCGTGTGTTAAAAGAAAGTCTTAAGTAATGATTAAGGAACTCTGGTGTGAGTTAATGAATGTTGAGTAATAAAAGTTTTAAAAGTGAATGAAAGGTTTTCCCAACAATTATAACGGGATGAGTAAATGGGAAGAATATGCTATTTTTAAGCATAAAGATACAAAATGATTATTTTGTAAGGACAAGGAGAATAAAGAGTACCAAATAGCATTTTTGGAATAAAATGATTTAATACATTAGGACGTGTATTTTCAAAGGTATATGTGTAGATATATATGTATTTTCACATGCATGTGGTTGTAAAGTGTGTGTTCTGCCGTTCGTTTTTATACTGAATTTGTATAAGTTCCGACTGAGCATTCGACTCACTCCCTCCTTTTGTTACGGCAGGTTGTATTATATTTCGTATTTTGAGAGCGTTATACAGGTTAGTAATTATTTTCATTTACGATTAGTAACTCTGTTTATTTGTCCTTGGGGGCACTTCCCTTGGGTCCTATCATGTAGTTGATGAAAACTGAAATCACATGTTAATAAGTGTAACCTTAAATCATAATAAAACTAGATTAGAGATATTATTTAGGTTGTTCCAATGCACTTCATAATTAACGCGCGAGTTGGATCGGGTTGATCCTTTATTAACCTTTAAATCTGGGTCGGGTCATTACAACTTGATATCAGACCTTTAGGTTTAATTTTCCTTTCGGGTGTGACGTGGTGAGGTCGGTAGTGGATCTTCTCGACGTCGATGTTGGTGTTAGAGAAGTAGACTAAAGCCATGATTTATGTAATAGTTTATTTATGGATTTATTGTTAAAATAAAATCAGTTTTTTTGGTTTTAATGTGAATCATGTATGGACATAATGTTTTCATTATTTTATATATTTTCTATGTCTTTTATTCTGCTCAGTATGTGTTCTGGTGTGTAGAGTACGACTTACACACAGAGGATCAGATCACCAGTTCTTGTAGAATATAAGATCTATCGTTCACGATTTTACATGGATTTGGACATACCATCAGTACGGTTGCAACATAATATTTTTGTAGGTATATCTTGATTACGGGAAACTGTATAGTTTCAACTTATTGTGCCACTACACATTATGTGTATTAAATGGGACCACCTTGAGATCATTGTCTTTATACTGAATTTATAAGACAATGTAATTCAATCATCTTGATAGATTAGGTAATGGTGATTAATTTATGGTGAAAGTTTTTTATGGATGGAATCCACGTCTCAGTATAGATACTGATGATACCCCCTGAGATGCTTATAGGTTTTGTATGCTTCAAACCATGCAGGTGGATTATGTTAATCTGATGTTACAAATAAGTTAAGTTGGACTGCTCAAGGACTTAAATAAATTAATCAAATAAATTATGAGTAATTTATTTTATTAATGGGTATGTGTAACCCTAACTTGGGGAGAATTAAGTAAATAATAATGAGGAGATCGAAATATAATTTTGAGTTAAGGACTGGAGTTACAATTATAATTATATAGTGATATTAATTATAATTAAGGGACTGATATTAGGATTTGAGAAGGATTTGGTTTTCTTAGGACCATTAGGAACCACGTCATTATATCTCATTAGGGTCCCTACTATAACCTATATATATGGATCTAAAGCTCATTTTTTTAAGCCAGTTATCACTCTTTGATACTCAAAAGACACAAATTTGGATTTATGAGAAAGAGAGATAACAAAGAGGAAAAATGAGAAGATTAGGTGGTCAAGGAGATAGAGCCCACACTCTTCATGTGACTGTGTATATCAGGAATATAGTGGAATATCGTGAGGTGCATCGGGCTTGCGTTATTGATCAATTGTCATCACATACGGTTTGTGATAACATGAGATGAAATCAAACAGATCTTGAAAGGTAAATCTTAGTTCTGCCTTATAGGATTTCACGTATGTGTATTTTTTTGAAGTTCAATCCATATGCGTATTCAGTAGACCCTTGGATTACCGCTCCAACAATTGGTATCGGAGCCATGTTGATGTCGCATATAGGCTGAACATATCCATGTTGTCCAATTAAAACAATCATATATGTGAATGGATATTGGGTAGAATATATATATGTGCTAATTTATGTTTTTTAGCGACCTAGTTCCACTATTATGGTAACGTATATATGTGTATGTTATATGTGATTGGATCCCATGATGATTTATTTGCGGTTATTTTTTTTCGTTGGATTAATGTAATATTGATATAGAATGTGAACTCCTTCATATAGGCATAGGGCATTTGTAAATTATTATTGTCTTGATCGTAATTTTCAACAGAGGAGTGCAACACCAGATCTGTGGTCGGAAGCTATTTTTAGCACAAAAATCTGTATGGACAGTGTAAAACATGTGGAACCCTGTGTTGTCCCAACGTAGTGGAAATATGAAGTGTTTGGGTTCAAGGTTGACTGTTGAGAACTCTATTCTACGATAGAGTTATATCTTGCCCATAATAGACGGGAATCCTTATTTATCTCGATTTTCTTATTTACGTTGATTTATGTCTTTATTATTCATATTTTAATTATTGCGTTCTTAATATGTATTAACGGTTCCCTTAAAATTAT
The DNA here is from genome assembly GCA_949130495.1 of Sambucus nigra. Lineage (NCBI taxonomy): Eukaryota > Viridiplantae > Streptophyta > Magnoliopsida > Dipsacales > Adoxaceae > Sambucus > Sambucus nigra. The sequence goes on from OX422222.1 coordinate 208,736,753, forward strand.
GGACAACATGGAATACTGACTGGGCTTAAATCATCTAGATGTTAAATGTGAATAATTCATAATTATATTAAATTGTGGACATTAATAATTGATTATTCGTTTTTTATAACGATTAAGGCTGTTTGAATTTTTTTTGTTTATCAAACATTTGCTTGATATATTAAAATAGGGATATCCCAATATTTTTGAAAATATATCAAATATCTTAGATTTTTCAAATTAATTAAAAATTGGACACATTTTTTATGACCCTCACAAATATTTTAAATTACTAAGTGGGAGAGGGAATTTTTCAAGAGAAAATCTCATGGTCTTCATTAAGGATTTGTAGACATTCAATAATAAGTAGGTCCTCCAATGAAGAATGTTAATATTATGGTAGTCGTTATAAATTTCCTTAAGGGTAATTTTGGATTTATTTTTCACATTAGCTGCCCCAAAGGAGTAGTCTATGTGATATGAGATAATATAAAATTAGTTGGTGGTATACACTTAGACAAAAAATAATGGTAGGTTCTCCAGAGAGGAATGCTATTATTTTATGGGACCAAAGTATTGGCTATTTAATTTTACTTTACATAGGTTTTGTCTAGTTAATAAAATTAAAAGGAATAAGATTCCTATTTTTTTTTGGAAACTAACTTCTCTAAAGAGGAATACTATTCAAATGGTAATCGGGATGCCGACGGATTCTTTTAAAACTAATATAGGGAACATTAATTTTAATTTAGAATTCATAAAGTTTTATGCCCTATAATAATTCATTTTATTATTTTATTCTCAGCATTAAGATGTGAAGCTCTTTCAATCCACTTGTTGTCATTATCAAGGAAAATAAATTAATTGGACCTAATTACTTTGACTGGAAAAGGAATTTGGATATTGTGTTGACTTCTGAAGGTTAAAAGTTTGTACTCTATAATATTTGTCCTGAAAACCCTGGTAAGAGGGGGGCTAAAAGGGAAACCTAGGATTACTAGAAATGGATCAAGGCTGATAAGATGGCGTGGTGTTACATTTTGGCATCTATGTCAAATGTTCTACAAGATCAACATCAGTCGGTGGACCATGCCTATGACATGATACTGAACCCCAAAGATATGTTTGGGGGTTAGAATTTTTCTATAAGGAAGGTTTCCATGAAAAGAACTCATGAACACAAACATGGATGAAGGGACCCCAGTGAGGGAACATATTTTAAGGACGATCTCTCTTCTCAATGAGCTTAAAATCCTCGGAGCAGAAATCAATGGGGAAACCTAGGTCAATATTGTTTTACAGTTGCTTCCTGAGTCCTTTTAAGCAGTTCTACCTAAATTTGAACATGGATAAACTTTTTTACTCTTTGGCAGAACTACAAGCAACCGAGGGTCTTATCAAGAAGTCAGTAAGTGCTTTTATTACTGAGAAACATTCTACTTATAAGCCTATGGACAAGAATAAAGAGGATAAGAAGACCCAGAAACCAGTTATGGTCCCTTAGATAGCTCGTGGGACTTAAGGAGGTAGGAAAAAGCAAAAGGGAAAGTGTTTTCACTGTAAGCAGTCAGGACACTGGAAGAAAAATTATACAGTTTTCCCCAATAAACAAAACAACATAGTAAATTCAACTTATTTGTCATTGAATCATGTTTTGTGATTCGTACTACTGGTACCTAGTGTGTAGATACACGATCCATTAATCATGTATGAAATTATTTACAGGGGTTCCAGAAACCCAGGCGACTAAGTGATGGAGAGATTTATTTGACTATGGGAGATGCTATGAGAGTAGCGGTAGTTACTTTGGGAGAGGTTCATTTAAGCTTTAATATTGATATGAGTTTAATTTTAAAAGATTGTCTTTATGCACCTTCCATTAGAAGGAATTTGATTTTAATTTTTTATTTAGCCTTTTATGGATATTTAGTTTCTTTTAATAAACTCGTGGTTATTAAGAATAATAAATCTTTTATTTTTTCTGGTACATTAGTTGATAATCTTTATGTTGTTAATCCTATCTCTCCCACACAACAAATTAATATTTTGCATAATTCAATTGGACCAAATTTAAAGAGAAATGAACCCTCCTCAGTGAACCAAACGTATATTTGGAACTTAATCCTAGTTCATAATAATCTAAAAATGATTTGTAAACTGGTAAAAGTGGGCAATTGAGATCACTAAAAGTGGAGGCACTTCCAACTTGTGAATCCTATTTAGAAGGTAAAATGACCAAGAGGCATTTCTCGGCCAGGGGCTATAAAGCCAAATAACTATTGGAATTAGTTCATTATGATTTATGTGGACCGATGACAACCTGATAAAGAGGGGACTTTGAGTATTTTATAATTTTTGTAGATGATTACTCAAGGCATGAGTATGTTTACCTAATGCACCATAAGTCCGAGGCCTTTGAGAAATTCAAAGTTTATAGGGCATAAGTGGAGAAGCATTAAGGTAAAAGTATGAAGACACTACGATTTGATCATGGTGGAGAGTACCTCTTAGGGGAGTTTAGGAAATATCTACAAGAACAAGGGATCACATCCCAATTATCATCACCTGGTATGCCTTAACAAAATGATGTAGGGAAAAGAAAGAACAAGATTCTTTTGGATATGATTAGGTCCATGTTGAGTTATAAAGATCTCCCAGATTCCTTTTGGGTACATGCTTTAGAAACGACCACTTATTTACTGAACTTGGTACGTTAAAAGGCTATCACTACTACACCCAAAGAATTGTGGATTGGGCGTAATCTTAGTATGAAACATATTAGGATTTGGGGTAGTCCATAACATGTGTTTAAAAGAGATCTTAGTAAGTTAGAATCAAGATCAGAAGTTTATTTCTTTGTAGGATATCCAAATAAAACTAAGGGTTATTTATTATATGATCCTAAGGATCACTAGGTCATTGTTAGCACCAATGCTCGATTATTGGAAGAGGATTATATGATGGATCATAAACCCATAAGTAATGTTCTTCTTGAAAAGTTGCGAGTGAACCAACAAGATTATTTAACACCACCTGTATAGGATGAAATAACACAACGTGTTGACTCTTGTACACCCGCACCAAGACAACCTCATCTTAGTAGGAGGGTTGTACGTCAACCTGAATAATTTATGTTCTTGGGAGAGTCTTATGATAAGGTCCCTGATGAACTAGAATTCGATCCCTATAACTACAATGAGACTATCCAAGATAACGATGCAGAACTTTGGGTTAAAACTATGAATTCTGAGATGGAATCTATGTATTCTAATCAGGTCTGGAATCTTGTAAATCCACACGAAGGCATAAAATCATGATGCAAGTGTGTTTATAAGAGGAAGAGAGGGGTAAACGAAAAGGTTGAGACCTTTAAGGCACGACTTGTTACGAAAGGATTTACTCAGAAAGAGGGCATAGATTATGAGGAAACCTTATTTTCGGTAGCTATGATAAAGTCCATCTGAATTCTCTTAACCATCGTGTCTCATTAAGATTATGAAATTTGGTAAATGAACGTCAAGACTGAATTTCTTAATAGGAATATTGACGAGTGTATCTATATGGGGCCCAAGGCCAAGAGAATAAATTATGTAAGATTAAGAAGTCCATTTATGGACTTAAGTAAGAATCTAGAACTTAAAACATTTGTTTTGATCAGGAAATGAAATATTTTGGTTTCGATCAGTGTCTATATGAGTCTTATGTGTATAAGAAATGCAACAGAATGGTAGTGGTGTTTTTAGTATTATATGTGGATGACATTATTCTCATTGGAAATGTTGTTGGAGTGTTGTCTTCAGTTAGAGTGTAGTTGTCCAGCCAATTCAATATGAAAGACTTATGAGAAGCTTGTCACATCCTTGGGATCAACCTGATGCGTGATCGCAATAATAGGATGTTGGGTTTATCACAATCGACTTATATCAATTCCATTCTTTCCATATTTAGCATGAAATATTCCAAGAAAGGGTTCCTCCCTTTCAGACATGGAATTCTCTTTCTAAGGATCAGTCTCCTAAGACACCTGATGAGATAGAGAAGATAAAAGGCATCCCTTATACTTTTATAGTTGGGAGCCTTATGTATGTTTTTCTATGCACTAGACCTAATATTTACTATGTTATTGGCATGGTTAGTAGATATCAGTCTAGCCCTGGGCAAGAACACTGGACTGCGATAAAGCATATACTCGAGTACATGAAAAGAACACGAGATTATATGTTAGTTTACTAGGCAGAGCATCTACCTATTGGGTACACCGACTCAGATTTTCAGTCTGATAGGGTTTCCAAAAAGTCTACCTTTAGATATGTGTTTACCCTAGGAGGTGGAGCCATTAGTTGAAGGAGTATAAAGCAATCTTACATTACTGAATCCACCATGCAGGTTGTATATGTTGCGGCCTTTGAGGAAGCCAAGGAAGTAGTATGGCTTAGAAACATCGTAATGGATCTAGGAGTGGTACCTTTAGTTCAATCGACTATTACACATTATTGTGATAATAGCGGTGCGTTTACTAACTCAAAGGAACCCAAGAGACACAAACGAGGTAAACACATCGAGCGTAAGTATCATCTCATTCAAGAAATTTTTCAATGAGGTGATGTCACAGCTATGAAGATTGCATCAGAGAACAACCTATCAGACCCTTTCACGAAGATCTTACCAGCTAAAACTTTTGATAGTCACGTAGAGGGGATGGGAGTGAGATACAGTGAAGCAGGTCTTTGAGTCTAAGTGGGAGATTGTTAGAGAAGTAGAATAAAACCATGCTTTACATAATAGTTTTAGTTATGGATTTATTGTTAAAATAAAATTATTTTTTCCCATTTGAATTAGAATCATGTATGGACTTAAAGTTTTCATTATTTTATATATTTCTAATGTCTTTTATTCTACTCGGTAGTTATTCTGGTGTGTAGAGTACGCCTTACACACAGAGGATTAGATCACCAGTCCTTGTAGAATATAAGTTTTATCATACACAATCTTAGATGAAACTGGGCACACCATCATTAGGGTTGTATCACAATATTTCAGTAGATCTATCTTGATTATGAGAAGCTATATAATTTTAACTTATTATGCTAGTACACTTTATTTGTATTGAATGGGACCACCTTGAGGTCATTGTCTTTATACTGATTTTATAAGACAATGTAAACCTCGTGATTATTGAGTATACGTAAGGCTCTTAATCTGGATATGATTGGTGACACATGTACCGGCTATTTATTGCTTTAACCAATCGAGTGATATTTATTATTGGATTAATAATCTTAATAGATTGGGAAATGGGGATTAATGTATGGTGAAAGTCTTTTATGGATGGAATCCACATAACGGTATAGAGACTGATGAAACCCCGTTAAGATTCTTATAGGTTTTGTATGTGTTAAACTTTGTAGGTGGATTATGTTAATTCGATACTACAAATAAGTTAACTTGGATCGCTTAAGGACTTAAAGAAGTAAATCAAATAAATTATCAGTAATTTATTTTATTAAAGGGTATCTATAACCTTATTCTGCAGAGTATTAAGTAATTAATAATGAGTATCTCAAAATATAATTTTTAGTTAAGGAGTGAAGTTGCAATTATAATTATTTAATAGTATTAATTATAATTAAGGGACTGAGATTAGGATCCGGAAAGAATTAGATTTTCCCAGGACCATTAGGAGCCACATCTTTATCTCTCCTTAGGGTACCTACTGTAGCTGATATATATGCACCTCAATCTCATTTTTTAAGCTAATCGTAACTCTTTGGTACTCAAAAGAAACAAATTCAAATTTGTGAGAAAAAGAGATAGCGGAGAGGAAAATGAGAAGAGTAGGTGGTCACGGAGATAGAGCCCACACTCTGCTCATGACTGTGCATATTAGGAATACATTAAAAGATTGTGAGGTGCATCAAGCCTGTATTCTTGATCATTTGTCATCACATATGGTTTGTGCTAACACGAGATCAAATCAAGAAGATCACGAAAGTTAAATCCTAATTCCGCCTTGTACAATTTCACGTATGTGTATTTTTTTTAGTTCAATATATATGCGTATTCAATAGACCCTTGAACTGCCGCTTCAACAGTTGGTTTAGGCCGATCACACTGGATTAGTGACGATTTTAGTTCGAATCCTGGACGGTGAAGTCAAGGACATTAGCACGATGTGCAACTCCTATGGGATGGTAGACGGTTAAGTTAGTATCCTTTCATGCTCCGTGGTGTTTCTGATGTACATGTGTTGGTAACCCATGGGTGTCAGTGTAGGCTAATAGCGGCAACAAAGTGATCTATTACGTGAGATATAGTTGGTGGTAACCTTGATGATGTGGTTAGTCTTAGTAGTAGTAGAAAATTCGTATATTGTTCGTTGAAACCTAGTTATAAAGGTTGTATATTTCATCTATGGAGGTTAGGTGACTGAGTGGAGTTCATAAGTATTGATTCTGCTGTGAGAACATATTGGGTCCATTGGTTGAGAACTAAGATTTAGTGTATATTGATTATAATACATGTATAGATAATCATGATGATTTGAAGTAACCTAGGAATGAACCTATAAAATCTTAGCGATTTAGTTGTAAGTACTGACATTTTGATGTTCTAGAATAGGACCTCTTGTGGCATCATAAAGGTGAGATTCCTTATAGGCAATACCCGTTGTCCTATGTCCTACAAAAACTCTGGTGGTATTAATTTATATTTTTAGAGATAGTAATATAGTATTGAGGAATAGGATCCCTTGTGGCATATATTGTGTGGGCCTTAGTATTTATAGGCAATACCTGACGTCCCGTGTCCTACCAAAATATATAGTGGTGTTAGCTTCTAGATTAACACAAAGTATGATGTTTACATAACGAGACAATTTAGTCATCGTGGTTGAACACTCAAGGATTAAGTAATGTGGTCTAGTGAATTTGGTTTGGGGTTAACCTTTCGGATAGGCATATGAATCCATATTAATTTTTCTTTGGAGATGTGTACTAAGGTTTAGCTAATGGAGCGTTAGTACAAGTAATAGGCATTTTCTAGTAATGGTGAACATAAGGTTGTATAGCGTATATTACAATGACAATGATGTATCTTTTTGAATATTTTGTGATTCCTTATGTTGTCAAGGATATAGCCTTACGATTGGTATAAAAAGTAGTGACCAGGATTGATGCCTTGCGGTTACTAGTTGGTGGTCATAATCGGTTCTCATACAAAATAAGATTCAGCCATGAAGACTCTTACACTGGGATGTGTATGTACATTTGGGGATGATTAAATTGGTGTCTTTTCCATGAGGCGTCGAGAAGAATTAATGTTATTGAGGTTTATGTGGTGATGGTAAATCATTGATGATTGTAGTATGGCCAGGTCATGTTGATTTGTGGCAGTACTTTGGAATTAGTGCTATGCCTTTTATTTATTAGATTGTGTCGTTATATGACCTTTGAGGATAATGTCGAAAGTAGGCTAATACGTGCTAGGTTATAAACCTGGGAGACTTTAAACATGATGATGTTCATCACGGTTTTAGAGATAACACTCGAAATGGAGTGTTAGGATTGATTATAGCACCTACATGTGCTACCTATATGGTTGGGTATGACTATAGTGAGGAATATCATTAGGTTTTAGGCATGGGTAATGATTGAAAGTTTGAGATGCCATTAGAATAGTTATAATTTGGGATCATATAGGGTGTTGCTAAGAGTCATAGAAGTGGTCCTTGTATTGAATGTCTGAAACTATGTGAGAGTTGTGTCTCACTTGCTGAGAGTGATCTCGAAAATAGAGTTTATCTAATACGTTTCGAAATTATAAAGGCATAGGTCTGATATGTCAATGACTAATGATAAGTGCCAACAGATGTAACTTCGCCTAGATTTGGGGTAGTTATGCTTACCAATGATGGAATATGTAGCAATGGTCCTAAGTAGGTAAGGCTAACGTTTCAGCTTCCCGAAGAAATTGGTTTCATATTCTGTTCATTCAGAAAGGATGGATGATTCATGGTCAGGACCCATTAGGGTTAATGGGCCAAGCCAGGGTATGTGGCAAGACTAAGTCGTTTGCAGATATAAGTGAGAGTGACAGATTTCAAGTGTACATTATAGGTTCATACTTCGTGTGGCACGGACCGTTGTTAAAATTTGATTATTCATAGTGTCATGATGGTTGCCTAATTCGTTGCATTCCTTGTGTCGTCTTTCTTCCTGATAATGGTAAGTTGCTGATCAGTTGTGATTTGGGTGTAGTGCTGCATAAGTTCAGTAGTGATGCGGGTTAATTCGGTTATAGTAAATGCATAACAATAAATACGTGATCTCTTCTTTGGAGAACCTTTGTTTTATACTAGTTTACGGGTACGCGTGGTCTCGCATTTATCACATATAGTTTGCATATATTATTTAATAGCCTTAGGTTAACAGATTTTGTTAATTAACCGGTATAACTAGTTACGACTTGGTTGTGGGTCTCGAGGTTGTGACTTAAGGATATTATGAGCATTAGACCCATATAAAACATTAGATGTTTGTGTTACATTTTTCTTGGAATTGTGAGGATCGAGGATATAATCGCTTGTATATATTTGTGATGTGATACCTAGGATAACTCTAGGTTAGCATAAGGATCTCGTAGGAGATATCGATAAGGTAAACCAATGTGATATAGTGATTGTTTTATGATCATTAATCTGTACGGTTAGAAGTGTCGAGTTTGTAACAACCTAGGTTAGGCGCAAACCAAAATTGTTGTGAAATGTAAGATTGTAAATCCTAATATAGGAAGGATTCATGGTGATGAGTTCATTAGTGCTAGCGTGATATTTGTTAACATTGTTTTTTTAGGGATTGTTTCAATGGACGAGTTAGGCATGCTTTGGATTAGTAGTAAGACCTTACTTTTTTCCATGATTAGATTATCAATGTAATTGATGAAAATAAAATCTTTGGGTTTTTAGACCATAGTATTAACGATGCCCTAATATTGGAAACTGGTTTTAGGTAACTAGATTTTAAGTTTGATGATCATGAATTTCGTGGATGAAATTTCCTATGGTGGGAAGAATATAATACCCCACCCTAGAAAAATAAGTATTTAAGGATAATCGAAGTATTTTATTCAAAGAAAAATTTGAGGAATAAATATAAACGGAAGTTACACCAAATGGCACGAAAAGTGATGCACTATGAAGAGTAATTAAGGAGAAAAATTCTCACGTTGAATGGTTCGTTTGGATCCATATTTTAACTTCTAATAGTCTTAGTAAGTATGTTGGATAAGTTTAATGCAAAAATGCCAATGAATGATTGTGAAACAGTCATGATTTATATAATGCGACTTTTGTCAACACGCGTCGCGCAGGACGCGACCTTGCGAGATTTCTGTAGGACAATTGGAGAGGTATAAAAATAGTGTGAGTACATATTTAGAGCCCTAAAAATAAAAGGAAAAATATCGTGTAGAGGAATAGTAAAAAAAATAATCTAGCACTTTTGACGATACGCAAAACTGCGAAAATCCAACTTTGTGTGAATTGTTTAGGACTATTATAAGGTCAAAAAATAAAATGACCATATATATGAGATCCTAAAATTACATATACAAATACTATGGGGTCAAAAGTTAAAAAAGAAGTAAAAAAATTATATTTCATCAAAATATGTAAGTGCTCAGAAAAATCTGCAAATCAACCAAAAGATGTAAAATTTAATTCTGAGTAACTTTCCCTTTTTCGACATCTTCAAAAAATAATTATTCAGACCTGTTTTACGCGAGTTTTCTATCTAAAATGTAGTAAAATTATGTTAGGTGTTGCCTCAATTGTAGCCCTTGATTTTGAACACATGTCAACCTTTTATAGATCCCTTACTTTGAGCATTTCGAGTCCTGCTTCTTAAGAGGAGTTGGTTGGGGTTACCTCTTATAGTAAGTAGGGTTTGGTGGGTTGTAATGTATAAACATGGAGAGGGGGTGGGGGAAACCCATCATATTTGTTTGCCTCTCACTCTCTCAAACTCCCAAGACATCTATGGGGGGAAAAGACTTCTGCCATAGATTGTTTCCACCCATTTCAACCACTCACATGCCCATTCTTCACCATTAAAGGCCACACCCAAGCTCCCAAATACTTGTAGAAACCTTAGGATAACTTGTTAGGTGAAGAAAATGATGTTCTTGCTATGTTTGATGGGTGTTTGAATGGGGTATTCTTGATGATGAAGATGGATTTCATGGAGAATTAGGAGAGCTTCAGTGGCGTTTCCATTAAGAAAGATTGGGAAGCTATTTAGTGACCCCTTTAGGCCACCTTTGGAGATGGGAGTTGCTCTTCCTACACCACCATTTTCACCACCATTTTGGAGACTTTAGAAGTGGAAATATTAACGTTGGTTTAAGTTTAAAAATGTGTAGATTTTTAACTAGTTTATTTACATATATCATGAGGTTATTAGTAGAAATCTCACCATTTTATGCGTAAATGGATTTCAAAGAAATGATTTAAAACGGGCTTTGAAAATGAATAGATTTCAGAATATATATATATATCTTCAACAATTTATGAAATAAAATGGGTTAGAATAATGTTTTAAAGATAATTAATGTGATTTTATGCAAAGAAATGCAGTAGACTTGTTTTAGCCATTTTATGAGATTAAAATGCGACTTTCTTCTTGCATAATGAAGATAAATGTAAAAAGAAAACTTTCACTTTAATGGTTTATTTAAACTGGGTAAAACTCATGTAGAAAGTAAGATGGGTTTATTGTGTAGATATGTGAAAAGTTAAAATTTTCTGTAAGTTGTTGGTTAAAAGTTAATAAATGAAAGTTAAGGGTTTCAAATGTGTAAATAGTAGAAAAGTGGGTGTGAAGATGGAAAATCCCATAAATAAAGTGTGTATCTCAAATGTTTGGAAAATGGGACTTTAATATGTAAAATGGTGTTATTTTATATATTAAATGTGTTAAAGTAGCAAGTAAGAGTGTTGGGTTAATTGTATCATTAAACAAGTATTAAAAATGGCTAAAATAGTTTTAAATGATAAGTTGGAAACTTAATGCCCATTTTTAAAAAATAACACTTGTTAAATGACTATATTTCATGTTTTAGCAATAAAAGAGTAAATTGATATATTTGCTTAAAGTGGAACATTTTTATGAGATAAAAATGTTAATGAATAATGTTACACTAGTATGGAAAAAATGAATTAATTCTCTAAGTGCGAATGATTTTTGATATAAAATCAACGTGTGTGTGTGTGAATAAAGGACTTAAAGGAGAAAGAAATAATTTTCCAAGTATTTATGAAAAAATAGACGGTTAAGTCCGGGCTTTTGGCTTTGGCCCGTAAATGTGAATTAATGTGAACATTGGAATAATGCCGAATACGTTAAAAGATAAAAGAACGCTCAGATGAACCCAAGAAATAATTAAGTAGAGCATTACGTCCCTAGTTGTGAAAGACCCCAAAACCACCTCGCAGTTAGCATATAGTAACTGGAACCAACGATGTAGAGCCTATAAAGTCCAGGGGATATTGGCAGATTCCGAGAAAAGATAATGGCAATTAACTAGAACATGATAAGATATGCATTATAAGATGGAAATAACCTAACTTGTGTAAATGTTTAAGGTTCCAATTAATGTAATGCGGACAAGTAATTTAAGAATAATGATTAATGTCCATAAGAAAACTGAAATGGTTAAGCAAGGTGACTTAATGGGTAATTAAGCTACCTACTAAGGTTTAAACTGATAATAACACAAGTGTTCATGCTATATAAGGCTTTGAATGTTGATAAATATTTCTAAACATGATGTGCGCATGTGTTGAAATAAATTCTTAAGTAATGATTAAGCAACTCTGGTGTGAGTTAATGAACGTTGAGTAATAAACGTTTTGAAAGTGAATGAAAGGTTTTTCCCACAATTATAAATTGTTTAACTGGGTGAGTTAATGGAAATAATATGCTAGTTTTAGGCATAAAGATACAAAATGATTATTTTGTATAGTCAAGGTGAATAAACGGTATCAAATAGTGTTTTGGGGATAAAATGGCTTAATATATTGGGACATGTATTTTCAAAGGTATATATGTAAATATATATGTATTTTCACATGCATGTGGTTATAGCGTGTGAGTATTCTTTATATCGTTCATTTCTATACTGCATTTGTATAAGTTCACTTTGAGCATTCGACACACTCCCTCCTTTTGTTAGGGCAGGATGTATGATGTTCCGTATTTTGAGAGAGTTGTATAGGTAAGTAATTATTTGCATTTATGATTAGTAGTATGTTTACTTGGCCTTGGGGGCACTTCCCTTAGGTCCTATCACGTAGTTCATGAAAATTGAAATCACGTGTTAATAAATGTAATGTTAAACAATAATAAAAGTGGATTAGAGACATTACTTATATTATTCCATTGAACTTCACTATTAATGCACGAGCTTGATCGGGTTGATCATTTATTAACCCTTAAATTCAGGTCGGGGCATTACATTTAATGCTGAAAAAGCTTTTCTTCTGATGTAATCATTTATGCTAATTAACCCATGGTGAGGGATATAATTCTCAATCTATAGATTTTATTCTTGTTGCTAATCTAGTTTCATTATTTTCCTAGTTCATAATGTTTATAATTAATACAATCACCTTTTACACTTTTATTCTTGAAATAATAAATGAGTTAAAGTCTAACAATTATATTCCATGTGTTAAATTGCCACTATACTCCATAAGAGTATAGTTAAAGTTTAGATTTTTTATGTTATGGTGGAATTGAATAACAAAGATAGGTGAACTTATACAACCACTCGATTTTCCCTCAATCAGTATGTCTTTGATTAGCTTCACTGATTTGTAAAATTTTCTAATAAGTTAACATTCTTATTTAAATTTTCACTCAATTGGTGGAGGTTAGGTCTGTAATAGACTCCACTGACTTGTAAAATTTGATAATATGTTAACTATCTTATTTAACTTATCACTTAACAGTTAGTTGGAAGGTCTGTGACCCACTCCACAGACTTGTAAAATTTAAGAATAAGTTAACATTTGTGTTTAACTTACAACTTAATTAGTTGAAGGTAAGTCTATCACCAACTCCACTAACTTGTAAAATTTGATAATAAGTACATTCTTATTTAACTTATCACATAATCAATGGAGGTTAGGTTTGTAACCAAATCCATTGACATGTAAAATTTTATAATCAGTTAACGTTTTTATTTAACTTATCACTTAATCAATTGAGGGTAGGCATGTGACCGACTCCATTGACTTGTAAAATTTAATAATCAGTTAACCTTCTTATTTAACCTATCATTGTGCCATTATCCTCATGAACATTTCTGGATGTTCTAGTAAAAAATAACTTATTTCTGGTATGTGCCTATTTTTAGGCTGACCAACCCATTCTTGGGTTGTGCTAATGTTTTCTAGTGGGTTTTAGTCTATTATATGTGAATTGATATATTCTTAGTTGCACCACCCATTCTTATATGGGTTTGTGTTTGTTTTAGGTCGACCACAGCATTCTCGGCTTATATCACCTTTTTCGGGTGGGTTTTTGTTTGTTCTAGGTGAAACTTACTTACTTTTGGTTTGATCACCCATTCTTAGGTGGATTTGTGCCTACTCTAGGTCGACTAACCCATTCTAGGGTTGTAACACCATTTTAGGTGGTTTTTGCCTATTATAGGTGAAACTCACTAATTTTAAGTTATGCAACCCCTTTTTTGGGGGGTTGCATATTCTCGAGCGACTGAATCATTCTTGCATTGTGCCACCATTTTCAAGTGATTTTTTTCTTTTTCTTGGAAAAACGAAATTATTATAAGTCATACGACCTATTTTTAGGTTAGTTTGTGCCTATTCTAGCCTGGCCAGACCATTATTGGGTTATACCACCATTTTTGGGTGGTTTTTTCTTGCTCTTCATGAAACAAACTTATTTTAAGTTGGCATATCCATTCTTAGGGGGGTTTGTGTTATTTTTGGCTGACTAACCCACTATTGGGTTATACCATCATTTTTAGGTGGGGTTGGTTTTGTAAGTCTTCGCAAAAAAGTAAAAGGATATAAATTTCTTAAACTAATGCTATTAAAAATGAATATTTTTTTCCCGATAAGCTATGTAAAAGTAATCTAAGACAAGAAGTGATAAAATTTCCAGAGATTCATGGCATTCCATGAATTTTTGTCTATTGTATCTCTAGGGAGATGACCAATAATATTCATGCCCTGATATGCAAAGGTCCAAGGACTTGTAAGCAAGTTAAAACTACCCGTTGATTGCTTTATAATAGAGGAAAACTCTTAACACTTAGAATATTTTTAGATAAACTGAACTACGTCCTTTTGCACGAAGGACCACTAGTATTCTTGTGAGGTTTCCCTATAGGAAAGAGACAGAAATTGGCTCGTGCATTTCCTTGAGGATTCCTTCCACTTAGCCTTGGTGAACACCCTTAAGTATGGGCCTGTGAATGATCAGTGGTAGAATTCTCCCTCTGAGTTGAGGCTAAAGCTATCTTGATGAATTTTCAATATATTCACCTCATTATTGCCTTAGGGGGGATATCTTTATCTTTTAAGTAGGTCGTAATCGCATATATCCAACTCGGAGATGAATTAAACAACATGACAAATGCCTCAAACTCAAGTTCATCAATACTAATTCAGTCGATATATTCCAACTCAATCACCCTTTTCATATGGGTGTCAATTGATGAGGTTAGTATGACAAATGCATCAACATGACTATTATATATCCTCAATAACTATTCGATGGTCATCGACCTAAATCTCTTCATATTTTTTTGGCTTTATCCTGGTACGCATGCATTTTGGGATCTTTAGCTTCGTATTCCCACTCAATTACTTGATGATTAAGCGGGAATTATAGTGGATGGATATGTCTTGTGATCCCACGAAAATTTCTCTTTTAAGGTCAATAATCATTTCTTCATAATATTCTTTTTTATTTGATCATTTGAAACCTCATTGAACGTCTTGTTCAATAAGGATTCCTTGTGAAGTGATGCAGACGATTCCAATTCCAGTTCCTCATTCATTGGATGTCCCGTCAACAAATAATCTTCACTTGGTGAATTTATCAATAGATCCCAGATTGAACATTTTAGGAGAGTACTTGAATGGCCTCCTCTTTTGGGCTTCCTGGGAACTCTATTATTATATGGCCAAAACATGTCCTTTTATTGCACTTCGGGGATCATAGGATATATTGAATTGAGCCAATTATAATGAACAATTAATCATCCTATTGAAAAGTTCATAAATAACCTTTTTATAAATACATTATAATACCATTATGACAACCCGCACTATTGACCTAATTGAATATGACATTAGTGGTTTAGTACGTGTAATAAACAATGTTCTGAATTAGTGTGGAACCGTCATGACTTACATTAATGGATTATTCAAATAAGGTGGATAACTGATGATGATTGTATGCATGTTTATTATATACCATATGTTCCAAAAATTAAATCATAAAGTGAAATTATTATTATTATTTACAAGTGGGAGATTGTTAAGAATATTTTAATAAATGAATAGTTTTGAAATTAATAGAAATTTTGATTTAATTAATTAATTAAATCTTAGAGTCCTACTTAATGTGATTCATATAAGAATCGAAGTTTGAAAAGTATTTATGTGGACAAGTCATCAGATTTTTAAGATAATTGTAATACCTCGTATTTTTTATGCATTTAATTAATCTGTGTAGTTAATTATTTACTTTCCTATCGTGACATGTGATTTGTAACTTAGAATATTTTCATATGTGTATATGTGATTCATATCTGTGTTACGTGAATTCACACTTTTGGAAATTGACATAATACATGGTACTATATTAATTAAATATTTTAAGTGACTTATTTTCTTTTTATAGAAACTCAAGTCCATGGAACCTAGACATAAGTAAAGTTTTATTAAAAAGGATAAAGAAAAAAGATAATGAGGAGTTATAAGACATCCTCAAGGATTTACAATAAAGAAAAGTATAAAAATAGGTTGTCGGAGTACCTTTTAGATGCCATGTATCGACTTATAAAAAAATACAATCTCATAATCCACCAAAACTCTGAATGACCTAAAAGCAAGAGACATTAGTTCAATAGTTACTTAACATCCAATTATAGGGGAACCAACAAACACATAGTTAGTTAAACCGCAATATTATAGAAATATCGGGGCAAGATAAAGAGATAAAGTGGTAAAAAGGACCCATGGGATTATCTTCCAAACAAACAATTAAGAAACACCAACCATGAAATCCATACAAGTGATTATTATATTTTAGCCAGTGAACTAGAATTAGACTGTCACCCAAGTCACTTCCCATGCCAAAGGAACCAACCTAGTTATCACAAGCAACCAAAAATACTCAATACCTTCTAGTAGTACTCATGGCCGATTTTGAGGGGAGGCCAGGGAGGCGGCCGCCTAGGGCCCCCAATTTTTTACGCATTTTTTGTGCCCCAAAATTAATATATATATATATATAGCATCATTTTTTAATTGTCCTAAAACTAATTTGGTGAAAACTGGACTAACAAATATTTAAACTTGCCACAACTCCCGAAAAATAAGTGAACAAATTTTTGGCTTAAGAAAACTGTAATTTATAAATTAATAAAAACAATCTCTTGTTAAATATGGGGCCCCTAAAATTTCGGGACCGGCCTTGGAAGTACCACTAGAAGGGTCATTTGATCTTAACTTCTAAATGGGTTAGACGTCCCCCTCAGCCACTTTCCACTTTAGAGAACCAACCAGATAACCCACGCAAGTAGTCCCTTGGTGTTAGCCAATAGTATGGGGACTAAAAGCACGAATAAAAGAACGACAAGCACTATAAACTAAAATACAAACAATCTTTTGTTTTTAGTTAATAGCCATGAGGTTAAACTATTTGGCCCACACAATCACTCCCCCCACCCCCACCCCCACCCCCACCCCACCAAGTACACCAAGCAAAAGACCGCAAGCAAAGTCCAATAAGCCAAAAGGACACCCGAAAAAATACACAATCAAGCAGTACAATCAACTATTAACAACTAAGATAATAATAGTAATTCCTAAAATTGAAATTAAGAACTCACGTAATAAAATCCACAATAGGTATTACCCATAGTCAACGTCTAAAATGAAAAACATATGGGAGCCCGCTGGTATATTGCTGGTCCATTAAATCAAAACTCTACTTCTTGATCATAGATTTTTGTAAACGTGTTTGCCAAAAAAAACTCATCAAGTCCTTACATTCCTACACTAGTATGATAACTTTGACCCAGTCAATATTTACCCTCATTGACCATCTCAATGACTCTTATGAATAATCATCGGACAGCCAATTCAATTGCTGATGAGTGTAAAACCACAAATCAACGTGTGGCTTTATCTAAGTTCACATCCATGTGTGATAAACATGCAAACCCATGAATGAAGATGTGATCCAATCAAATATGTAGACATTTTTTTAGATTAATTTCTAATTTTGTGAATGCCATCACACCTACAATAACATTGATATTAAATCATCAAGAATTAAAAATATTGAATTTTGCGGAAGCGTACCTGAATCCATAACGAGAAAATTAAAATATATGAGTCACAGGTCTTATGATCTTCTGGATCAACACTTTTATTTTCTCTCTAAATTTCTCTCTAACAATGGGAATCAGAAGAATGGGCTAGTGTGATCTGGGGAGCATGACCCTTATTTACAAGACATTCGTGTCTTTTCATATTTCGTATATTTCTATTTTAACCCATCATAACATAGAAATTACGCTTGTCTCTACACAATAAAACCCACACTTATTTATATATTATTAAGGCCCCAAAACTTAAATTAATCACTTTAAATGGCCCAACTTTATTTAATAGTCTATAATTCATATTTATTTCATATATAAGCCCATATAGATAGTTTTACTCTAACAGTCTACCGCTTGGGCTATATATATAACTTTATAAATTTGAATTACACTTTATGAGATCATGAGTTTTGCTATAAAAAATTTATGCATCTTAACAATCTTGTCCATTAACTATACCAATATAGAATCAAAGAAATCATCATTACATATTCCGTATGTAGACCCATCAATGATCACATATATCAATGCACCTAATGACAAAGATCAAGTGTGGATGTGTAGCATGAAAATTTCATGCAATGTGATCTTAACATGCCTATTTCCAATCGATCCTTCTTAAACCTTAGTGAGATCAAACCATATAAAATTAGAGTGAATATAAAGTTAATACTTTAGTACTATAAATTACCATAAAATCCATAACAAATGTGTCTATGAAAGAAAAATACAAACTTCCACTAAACTGACATATCCTGGAAAAAAAAATTACACCCATTTAAGCAATGTGCTCATGAAAGACCTTGGGTGGTATCCCTTAGTCAGCGGATCTGCAATCATGGAGATTTTCCCAATGTGCTCTATAAACATAAGTCCACTCTGAACTCTTTCTTTTTCAACTAGGAACTTGATTTATACAAACTTTGACTTTGTAGAACTCCTATTGTTGTAGGAATATAGTACTGCTGATTTATTACCAAAAAATAACTTAAGTGGTCTTTCAATGCCATCCACAATACACATCCCCATAATAAAATTTTGCATCCATATTCCATGATTGGACGCCTCATAACAAGTGACAAACTCAGCTGCCATAGTGGAAGAAGATTTAATAGACTGTTTAACACTCTGCTAAGATATAGCACCTCCAATAAGTAAGTAGATATAACCCGAGGTAGATTTCATGCTATCTTAGCATCCAACAAAATCGGAGTCAGAATATCCTATGATTTAACCGATATAACTTCTGATAGGTGAGCATGTAGTTTTTTATTATCTGTAAGTACCTCATAACTCGCTTCGCTGCTAACTAATGATCCTTTCCGGGACTGCTTAAGTATATGCCCAACATGCCAACAATGTACGTAATATCCGAACGCATACATACTTGAGCATACATAAGACTTCCTATTACTGAGGCATCAAGAATATTTTTCATCTCTCGAATCTCAAAATAATTCTTGGTACATTGAATAAAACTAAATTTATCTCCTTTAGCCATAGGGGTGTCACTAGGTTTATAATCATGCATGAAAAAACCTTTTAAGAACTTTCTTGATATAGCTCTTTTGTGATAAACCAAGTGTACCCCGAGAGCAATCTCGGTGTATCTTTATACCCAACAGAAAAGAAGTGTTACTAAGATCTTTCATCAATCTCTTGGTTTCGTGCAACATACATATATCGTTGGTGGCAAGCAAGATGTAATCAACATATAAAACCAAGTAAATATTCTTACTCCCACTGAACTTGTGGTATATATAATCATCAACCAAATTCATCTCAAAATCGAACGATATTATAACTTTATGAAACTTTTAATAGCATTAATGATAAGCTTTCTAAAGCCCGTATATGGATTTCTTTAACTTGTAAACCGTCTTCCTTGCATCTCTCGACACAAAGTTTTCTGGTTGCCCCATATAGATTGTTTCATATATGTCACCATTGAGAAACGCAGTCTTAACATCCATCTGATTAAGCTCAAGGTCAAAGTGTGACACAAGTGCCATTATTATCCTAAAAGAGTCTTTCGATGAAATCGGAGATAAAGTCTCTTTATAATCGATGCTTTTTTTCTGTGTAAAGCCTTTAGCGATAAGACGAGATTTATATCTCTCCACATCACCTTTCAAACCCCTCTTGGTTTAAAATATCCATTTGTAACCAATGGGTTTTGCACCTTCAGGCAATGGGACAACATCCCAAACGTCATTATCCTTCATGGACATTATCTCATCATTCATGGCATCAATCCACTCTTGAGATTTAGAACTTTCCATGGCTTGACGGAAGGTGCTTGGATCATCTTCCACCACACCAATGTCAAACTCATATTCTTGGATAAATATAATGTAATTATCCAGCACAACACTTCTCCTTTATCTAGTGGATCTCCTTAATGGCATAGGTTCATGAGGTGGTAGAGTTTGTTCATCTAGAACGGGGGGTTTCTTGGATATTTTTTTGATTAGGATTTACTTCTTGATTTATGTCAGCAATAGGAGCCTGATCAATGTTAATACTAGTTGTAGGAATATAAATATATTCCTCTTCAAAACCAAAATCCCTCACCTTATCCCCCTGGCAAACTCAACATCCTCAAAGAACTGGGCATTTTCCATCTCAAAAATTGATTTAGTAGTAGGATCATAGAATTTTTATGTGGTCTATAAGGCCTTACTTTAGTTGGACATCCCTAAATATGGAGGTGCTTCAGACTAGGTTTCTTACTTGTCCAAAGTTCAAAAGGGGTTTAGTAGTTTCTTTAGCTGGTACTCTCTTAAGGATATAAACTGCAATCTTTAATGCTTCACCCCAGAGTAATTCTGGCAAGTTATAGTGACTGGTCATACTCCTTACCATGTCTTTAAGCGTTTTATTTCTCCTTTCAGCAATACCATTAATGCTTGGAGAACCTGGCATGGTGTACTGTGGTACCATACCACACTCCTATAGGAATTTAGCAAATGGCCTCGGGCATTGTTCACCTGAACAGTCATACCTACCATAGTATACACCACCACGATAAGATTTAACGCTTTTAATCCTTTTATTGAGTTAATTTTCAACTTCATCTTTGAAAGATTTGAACACATCCAGTGATTGGGACTTTTCATGGATGAGATAAAGGAAGCCATAACGCGAAAAAATGTCTATGAAGGTGATAAAATATTATTGATCATTCTCTGAAACCGTAGGGAATGGCCGACAAATATCTGTATGTATCAGTTATAAGACATCTGTATCCCTAGTGGCACCAAACCTCCTTATGTTTATATGTTTTCCCTTTATTAAATTTTTACAAATTTTAAAATCTAAAAATAAAGGGAATTAAGAATCCCATCTGACACAAGTCTGTCAATTACCCTTTTGGAGATGTGACCTAATCTCTTATACCAAAATGATGCGAAATTCTCATTGGTTAATTTCCTTTTAACACCTCAAGTACTTCATCGCAAGGTTTCATGATGTGAAGCAGCCATATCAAGCATATAAAGGTTATCCACATAAGATAAAGACCCAGTAACAACCAAATTTTAATTATGAAAAAGACTAAATTTATTATTTCAAAGGGGATAAGTATAACCAAATTTGTCCAATACAGAAATGGAAACCAAATTTCGTCTAAATGACGGTATAATAAATGTCTCATTCAAATTCAAATAAGTACCAAACTTCAATAATAACCTAAACATCCAACTTGCTTCAACTTCAACCTTCTTGCCATCGCTGACAAAAGTGTATCTTTCACCATCATTTGGCTTTCGGCTGCTCAGACAACCCAACATAAACACATTGATGTGAGTGGTTGCTCCAGAATCTATCCACCAAGTGTGTTTAGGTACCGAAGTTAAATTAACTTAAGAACAAACTAGATTAATAAGTGTACCTTTATTTACACGCCAAGCATGATAGTTAGTACATTGCTTCTTCTTATGTGTCGCAGCTCCACAAAAGAATTATCCATAAACAATTTTTTCTTTATGTTGTTTCTTTAGATATGGAACCATTACATCTTATTTATCCTTCGTTCTTTTCTTCCCTTTGTCCTTGGAAGTACTAGACAAATGAGAACTTTCTTTTTTATCTTGCTTCAGTCTTTTCTCTTCTTGCACACAATGTGACATGAGCTCATTAAGAGACCAAGTCTTCTTTTGGCAGTTGTAGCTCACCTTAAATTGACGAAATTGTGTGGGCAGGGATATCATAACCAAATGCCAAAGTAAATCCTCAGAGAGATCAAGCATTACCACTCTTAACTTTGAAGCGAAATGAGACATTTCCATAATACACTCCCTAATGTTCCCATTACCTTTATATTTCATTGATACGAGACTTGCCAAAAGCGTACTTGTTTTAGCCTTTTCATCCCTGGCAAATATGTTCCTAATTTCTTTTAGGAACTTTTTGGTTGTCTTTATCATTTTCGATACTTTGCCCCTGAATGCTTCTGAAATGGCCTTCTTTATTATCATCAAACATATGCGATTTGACTTCTCCAACCTTTCAGTGTCCCTTTTTTCATCGGAGAAACTTTTATCCGTAAGAGGTGCAGGAGAAAAAACTCTTAACACAAGGTCCAGATCCATGACACCGAGAACTATATGGAGGTTCTCTTGCCATGACTAGAAGTTTGTGCCATTAAGAATAAGAATAGAATTAATACTGGTAGTTATGTTAGAAGCCAAACTGATAGCTAAATTAGAGAATAACAAACAAATAAAACTTGCTTATATAAGTCTTAAATAAATAAATAAAAATACAAATGAAGGCAAACACCATATAAAGATATCGAACACTTTATTAATATTTCATCTTTAGAAAAATATTAACTTATGACTGATATTTTGGTATAGTAGTCAAACACTGATAATAAAAACATATCAAACAATAATTCTTTCTTTGGGTTGATTTATCATTTATAATTAAAAAATCAAATATTTATCATGCGCTTATTACTAAAGGTGCACATGAAATTTTGTTAAAAGTTAATCTTCCTTTGGACCGATTAATATTCACATAAATTACATTCACATAATCCTTTTATACTTCGAAATAAAATTAATTTATTTTTAATAAAAGAGGTCACTTTGGTGACACATTGTTTAAATAAATTTATTTTGAAATATATATATATATAAACATCAACATAACACCAATCTTTGAATTTAAATTTGTATGGTATATAACATCAACATAACCAAAGTGGTTGCTTAGTCTAGTGGTTGCTTGCGAATGAACCAACAACACTATACATTAATATTGTGTGAATAAATAATCAAAACAAATACATGAAAATGTCATCTTATTAAACAAAATGATGTCGTTTTGAGTCGTCTTCTTTGTTGTTCAAGAAAGCCATGAACAACAATCCAATTTTTTTTCTAATCTTAAAAAAATCATAAAAAAAGCAATCGCAATCCAAATTTGATGGCTTTTATATCGTTGGAATCAGAATAAAACGAAGAATATTTTTGTCCAATTTTTTTTTTGAAATAGTGAACTTTCCAAATAAATTTTTTTTATCCTAAAATTAAATTAAATTCCTTCCTCTGATATTCTTAACGGTTCAACATGAAATATCTCTGACACCACATGTTAGATTAATTTTTAATTTTGTGAAAACTATCAAACAAAAAGGAACATTCATATTGAATCATAAAGAATTAAAAATATTGAATTTTGCAGAAGAGTACCTGAATCCATAACGAGAAAATAAAATATATGAGTCTGCGGTCTTATGATCTTCCAGATCAACACTTTTATTTTCTCTCTTAATTTCTCTCTGACAACGGGAATCAGAAGAATGGTCTAGTGTGATCTGGGGAGCATGACCCCCTATTTAGAACACAAATGTGTATTTTCATATTTCGTATATTTCTATTTAGACCTATCATAAAAATAGAAATTATGCTTGTCTCTACACATTAAAACCCACACTTAAATAATACATTATTAAGGCCCAAAACTTAAATTAATCACTTTAAACGGCCCAATTTTATTTAATAGCCTATAATTCATATTTATTTCATATATATAAGCCTATATATATTATTTTACTCTAACAACTAGCATGTGACAGTATAATTTCAATAATATAGGAAAATAGATATTTGTATACTTGGAAAAATTACGTAATATAAATAAATTAATTATTACACACATAAAGAAAGGACTCACAAACACTTGATTTGTAAGTTTAAAATCAAGCTGAGAAATTATGTACAGATAAACATAAAAAAAGGTGTAGAGAGAAGACATAAGAAGTTGAGGATAGACACATGAGGAGGAAATATGTGCTTTGAATGAAATTAGTAAAATAAAAAACCAACATAGTAGTTGCAGGCAGTAAATATACCTCATATACCTTATAGGTTTTTAGAGAAAGATTGACAACCAGTTTCCTCATATTTTTAGAATGCAATATAAATGTAATAATCCTGTTACACCCAACAAAAATCCCAAATTATAAAACAAACAAATAAATAATGAAATGATGAAAAATGTAATGACACTTGTTGAATGGATGATGAAAAACACAAACGATCATATTTAGGAGAAAAAATCATTTTTATAAACTTAAAAGACAACATAGCATCATTGTAGAAAAATCTAATAAGCATCCTAAAAAGGGCTTTACATCAATTTTTAGTCAACCAAACCCAGTTTGGAAATATCAACAATTTTACAACACTTTATCCTCAAACTAAATAGTGCCTTGATTTGTGAAAGCCAGTAAACAGATAAGCATTAGAAGTATTAATTTTTTTTCGAGAATGAAATATTACATAATATTTGAGAATATAATTTACGCAATTTTAACTTCTAATAAATATATGGGGCATTTCTGTGGGGATGTTCTTTCATCATTACTCTCTCTAATAACCCAAGTTTGACTCTATACTAGTATAATACGCAACTTAGGAGAAAAAATCAAATATAAATCATATCAAAAGGGAACAAACCTCATTACAATAATTTGTGATATTGTAATGAGTACATGTAACAATGGTAAGGGTTATACATGAGGGGACAAAATGGTGAAGAGGAAATGTGTGTTGTGATGTAGGTTGTCTTTATAGGATATTATGATTTAGGACACCAAATTTGAAACTATTGCCTTAAGAAAAAAAACTTACTTCTTCATAGGTATAAACACTGAAATTTAAAAGCCTGGCTTGATAACTCCTATTGTGAACATGTAAGCTTGCTGGACCGAGTTCGCTGTTCCAATTGACATAAAGGGATTTAGGAAGAGAGAGAGTCGGGGATAGGTAAAGAGAGGGTAATGAAATGTAAGAGGCATGAAATAAATGGTTTCTCTGTAGAAGATTCATCCACGTTTGTTCTTTAATACTTGAGAAGTCAAAAATCTCTATAGGAATGGGTAAGATGCAAACAATGAATCGATGGTGTTAATGAATAAGATTGGTAAGCCTAAAAGTATTTGGAACAAAACGAAACAAATATGCATTTATTCAGGGAGCTTTTGAGTGTTTACCAATTTATGAGGTCCACGTGTGGTTATGTGTTGTGATGGCTACAATTATATATATATATATATATATATTAGGTGTAAATCCGCGCGATGCGCGAGCGAGGTTATCCATGAAAGATGATTTATTTTTTACTTTAGAAGGTGTTTAATAGAAATTGACTTGCCACCAGAGTATACCTTATCTACATACATAAAGAAAACCCAACAAATTAGAAATAAGGACATCAAACTTTTATAGCTTTTAAAAAAATGTTTTATCATAAAAAAGAGGGGTGACTACAATTGCAACTAAAGCTATTTATCAATCTCAATCCCCCAAATCCGTCAACAACATGTGCTTGATTGAATAAGAAAGATAATACAGCTTGCTCAAAAAAGGGGTTAAAATTTTCCAATTACAAACTAAGTCAATATCGAACATATCCTCTCATATATGATAAACATTCAAATTCATACCAGTGGATAATCAAAATGGTGAGTTAATATTGAATCAAACTCTAATATTCATCAAACTATCAAAAACAGGTATCCATTGAGAATTGGACTAAAAAATGAAGATTCAAAAAATAAAAAAATATTCCTCTCACAAGCGAAACTTCAAATCCTCCAACATAGTTTTCAATTTGATTTTCCTCTCCATTAAGAACCAATGCACGAAGCCTGCAAATATAATTCACTACTAAAATATATTCGTATGTGTATATACACAAAATTATATGTTTAAACGTAAAATCCACATTAAACTTTTTTGTGTTCATTAACTACTATTGTCAAATCAAAGAACAATAAAGTAAAAGATAACATTTAAAAGAAATATAAATATGTAAAAAATAAATATCAATCTACTTTCTTTCCCAAGTATATTTAAGTCATTTGATCAACCAATTTACATAAATCAACAAAATAGTGAAAGAAGTAAGTCAACATTACGGAACCAGATACTTTAGCAGATTACAATGTAGAGGAATTTAAACAATTACCACTCGAATTTGAAGAATAAAATTTGGACTGTCATTACAAAGTGCCTAAGAACACATAAAAATTCTAAACCCCTGATATCCAACTAATTTTGAGATAAAAAATGCTCAGCCCGTGAAATTTTTTTATATATAGATAGATAAATAGAGAGAAATTTGTATGAGATTGCCTTGGTAAAATATATTAACTAATAGATGCCCGGACCTAGAAAATAGTAGTTAAAGAAATTTAAGTTACCAAGTTAAACAATAAATACATTGAGTTACAAATATATAAAATATAAATGTAAGCAAGAAACCAACTTGAGACCACTAAAGTACATATTATCCCAATATGCAACTCCAACCATTTTTCAGCCTCTTCTCATTTGCACACCTTCTTGTCTGTCCATTATCTAATCAAAAAGTACAAAATCATTTTTAATTCATCACCTCTAATGTAAATAGTAAAAGATAAACTACTTTGTGAAAAGTTCCATGGTTTTGCCTCTAATGATGACACTTATGCAAATCCACAAATTCGAGCCACACAAAAAAACAAATCTAACATAGAAATTAACGTGGAGATAAATAATAAATATTTGTTCCTTACGATCGGGAGTGGAGTGTAGGTGGGGTGGTGGCGGGGAAGGGTCGTATAATTCCTATCTCATATTGAAGAATTATATATGGCATCTTCATTGAAAGTTACTCGGAGAATTTGGGAAGAAATATCATCTTAGTTTAAATAGCTTATGTATTTAGAGATCAGGGATTCCGAACTACTGATTCGTATATAAAATGAAATCAATTCTTATGTTTCAAACTAAATCTGTCCATGGTCACTTTATAAGGGATAGAAGATAGAGAACCCGATTTGGAGTTGTAGGCTCTTCTAGTTTTCTAATCTTTAAAGCTAATCGATCAATCGTGTTGGTGTTTTGTTACTCAACCTATTTATGAAAAGTAGAAAAAATTAATACGAAACCAACGGAATACCAAGGGGCTAAAATTACAGATGAGATTATTGACAATGTGGAGAAAATGGTGAGATCTAGAAGGAAAAGAAATCAAAGCCAAATAATTTAAGTAAAAGACCACTAAGAAATTCTGTAAAATACCCAAGAAATAATAACTTCCCTAACACATCCAAGAACTATTGTAATATTCAAATTCAGATAGGATAAAATGAGAAAATTTGATGAGCAGAGGACTAATAATTATAATTTTATAGGTGAGGTTGTTGAGGACGTTGTTGAGTATGTATCGTTGAATTAATTATAAATTATAAAAAAAGTATCCTTCACATGATCAGAGTATCCAGTTTAGAGCGGACTAAAGAAGTGTATAGGAAATGTTCAAGACGACTTTGATCATATATCAAATTAAAATTTTCCTAGCTATTAACCATAATAAAAGAATCAAATTTCAATTCAAATTAAAGTAATTATTTACAATAATAAAATACATTTTTTCAACTTCTATTATCTCACTGCTTTCTTTTACAACCACCCACAAAGCATAGAAAATTAAAGAACCACTAATATATAAATGTGAACCTTGGCAAAATCATATTTAAATCAAATAAGTCACTGTTCTCATAATAATTTGAAGCATATACAATACTGCATACTTCTAATGTCAAAACAATATGGTTATGCAAAAGCAACATACAAATTTTAAATTAGAGAATAATTGCATAACCATCTGTTTTGGGGAAAAACCAATAACCCTTTGGCATTATATAAAGGCATGAAAGCTTATTTCTTGTGGTTTTAGTTTGAAATGCACGATATCTTGGTACAGATTAGGTAATTGGTACCTTAAAAAATTGTCTTCAAAGATTTCATACATTAAAAAAGTAATTAACACACCTTTATACAATTATTTATGAATTTTTTCTAAGGCCAATCATTAGCATCCAACAGTTAGATGCAGAAGCTTATATATAACATTTTTGCCTTGAGTTTGAAATATATAGTTAAAAAAATAATAATCAACATTTTAAAGAAGGGTGTACAGAAAATGACATTAAAGTACTTAATCAAAATATGATTTTGTAAAGCAAAGGAAAGCAAGCTAGAAAATGAGTTCACACTATGCAATATTTTTATCGTCACATCAACATTTAATTGAATGGGAAGCGTGCAGCATAAAAAGATTATATATCTGTTTAGTTTTGTAGGTGAATACTCATATAAAAATACATAAAACTATTAGAGTAAAAAATAGAGCTACATATAAATCCTTTGGTTAAACAATATGATGAAACTGAAAAAGAAAGTAGAAATGTAATTAAATTCATTGGAACTATTAGAGACAAACATGATAAACCTAGAAAAATCCATATTCAGGAAAGATTAATTAATCAAAGATATCAATAGAACAAACTACATATTATCAATAAGTTTGGGTACCATTGAATCCAACTTCATAAGAACTTTCGACACATACCTGTGAACATTTGACAACTAATGGAGGGGAGGAAAAATATCGTGATATGAAGTTTGTTTTACTTCTATAATTGAAGTTTATAGTACTTCCAAAGTCCAAATAACTATAAGTAATAATACTACAATTAAAGGTACATAGCATAACAATCAAAGTCATGTATTCAGTTCTATAATTTGCCAAGAATTGATAATTAGTAACAATTAAGGCAATAGAAGACAAAAAAACTTGTTATATACCAAATTTTTTAGATTTGATATTATATAGATGAAAAATGACTTGCTTATTGCTCTTAAGAATCTATATGAAACAAATTTTCAGTATTTTTTTGCTAAAAATAGATTCATCATAAACAAAAATACAAAATTATAGTAATTGAACAAAGAGGCACACCTAGTAAACTACATTATAGAACCTAAACTAATAACTAAGCCTTTTGGCCCAATTGTATAAGGTTGTCACTGAGACAATCTTGGTGGTGAATTGGATTTAATCCCCGGTTCGACCCTTGACACTGTCAAAATAATTTTTGGCCAGCGGAAGTTACGAACCGCGAATGAGGATTAGTCGAGGTGCGCGTAAGCTGCCCGGACACCTCATGGTATGCTACAAAAAAAAGAACCTAAACTAATAAATAGACTTCCACAAGCAATTAATAATTAACATAAAACAAAAATATAACAAAAAGTAATTTTGAAACATGGTAGGTTTGTAGGAGTCAAACTTAATCCTTTTTGGACAAAGTTTGTTTTGGATAATATAAAATTATAAAACCTTACAAAGGAACCCAATGAGAAAAAAGACTATCTGATGAGGAGAATTTTTTTAAAAGAGAGTAGTCCGTTTAATGTCAGATAATTCCTATAGATTTTACGAAAAGCTAAATTAATATTCTGTATAAAAATCATTTTGTTAAGTAGCAAAGAATATGTATTCTTAGAAAGCCATCAATTGATGTGTACATATCTAAGATGAAAACCTAAATATAAGCACAAATAAAAAAAAATGAAACCCAAATCAAACCAAGAACCCGATTTAAATACAAACTTGTCATAACCCTGTACCTATTTTTAACATGTAAAGTAAACCATACTCTAAACAAACACCTTCAAATTCAAAGAAAAAACAAATACACTTAAAAAAAAAACATTAAAGCCTTACCAAATTTATACATCTAACTTCAAATAGAGAGAGAGAGAACTGAACCTTATGATTGAGATGCTCAATGTCAGGAAGACCAACTTCAAACGTGCAGGTTGTTCATATAGATGTTAGTACCTTTGATATCAGTCTGGTTTAACCCATTGGAGCAATGTTTAAACCGGTATTGGAGTTATGAAAGTTTAGGAAAGCCCCATTATGGTGTCTAAATAATAACCAAATCACAAATGCCTGACGTTTTGTTTCTTCTGTGGAACAAAAATTCTATATTTACACGGAGTACAAAAAATAAATGATTAAACCAAAAATCATAAAACCCAACACTCATAAGAGAATTTAAAAGAACCAAAATGTGATGAGATGAGAAAATTGTGGTGAATATAAGAGAGACAAACCATTCTCACTTCCTAAGCTTTTGAGATCTGTAGATATGAAAACTCGAAGCACAATACAAAATGCATGCCCAGAACCAATAAAAAACTACAAAAGTTACAGTTAATTTCCTTGAAAAATGATGTAGTGCGGTGCACTTTGAGAGAGGTGCAAAGGTCAGGTGTTTAATTGAAGGTTTGAGGGAGATGGATCATCTAGATTAGAGAGATGTGTGAGCTAGTGTGAAAATTAGAGTGTGATAGAAGGGGGTTTCATATGAAGTAGGTAGGGAAATGAATAGACTTTGGGGGCATTAAAGAAAGAAAGGCGTTGGGAAAATGCTTATGAATGGAAGCAGCCACGTGGCTCCCTCAAATAAGAGGGGTAATTAAAACATGTAGTACATTTTAGAAGATATATAGATGTGCCACATGGATAGGCTAATTGCAAAGAATAATAAATTTCTTGTTTTACATTTTATAGTATATAGAGATACATAGATTTCAACATGTTATTGCATCAAAATAGATCTTTGAATCTGGTTAAAATTTTAGCACACATCCACCACCTGTAGAGATGGACCCAGTTGATACCTTTAAACACACCACCCATAAACATTGGACAACCATTAGATCTCTTAGTGGATTTGAAATCCACATGACCATACCCATGGTATGAATGAAGCTAACTATCTGATCTAGTAAATATCAAATAAAAGTAATCGATTAATTGGTCCAAATATGAAACCATATGAACTGAAAACCCCACATGCGTGGATCTAAGGTTGAACATTGAATCCATTGGATTAAAAATAAAAATCATCATGTGGAGAGAACTCGCAAAGAAATTGAAGGTCCCTAATAAATGGTATAATCAAAAGATTGGATAAATTGCAACTGAATCATTCAGAAGTGA
The DNA here is from genome assembly GCA_949130495.1 of Sambucus nigra. Taxonomy (NCBI): domain Eukaryota; kingdom Viridiplantae; phylum Streptophyta; class Magnoliopsida; order Dipsacales; family Adoxaceae; genus Sambucus; species Sambucus nigra. The sequence continues at coordinate 208,767,734 of OX422222.1, forward strand.
ATAATCCCACAAAAACACGGATCAAAACAAAAGTTTCCATGCATTGATGCTACTGCAAACCATCCAAAACAAACAAATTACACTTGTAATCCATTCATGAATACATGAATCCCATTGAGTTAATCACAAATATGATTGAATTAACCATAAGAGATGACAAATACGACTAACCTTAGGGAGAACCTAAGATCGCCTCAAAATTGCCTATCTCTCTCTGTAGGGATACATCACATTTTTCATCTCTTGTGATTTAGTATTATGGATGACTATGGACGGTCAGGGACTAGGTGTTGGGAGTTTTCTTATTTCGATTGTTCCCCCAATATCGAATCCCACTCATCATGAAGAAGTTTTTTATAAAGTCTTATTTGGATTATTCCCTCCATATCAGATCCCACTGATCATGAAGTAATTTTCTATAATGTCTTGCCATACGAAAAATAATTAACTTTTAAGTTTTAACTTTGTCAAGTACCTACTTATAAATCATCATAATGAGATAGTTAAATTATTACAATATGTCCTTTTTGTGTTGAGTTCTGAGACTCTTAAAAAGTCTATTTTTTACTTGAAATAGTGGAATTTAAGTCTTTTGGATTAGTATATGCTTTGGTCCAAGTTTCGGATCATTTAAAACATGTTTCGTGCTCATTGGGTTAAGGCTTATATTAGGCCTAGGCTTAATTTTGTGGTTAGCACATTTATTAGTTTAATTTAGAAAACCTTGAAAGAGCATAATTTAGGATTTTCTCATCATGTTTATAGTTTGGTATATTCCGTTACATCTCTACACTATCATGTACATTCTCAAAAAGATTCATTCAAAGACAAGTTAGTGACCGAACTCATCAATCGAAGATTGAAGAGTTGATATCATCACTTCAATTACCGAAGAGGGTATACGTGGTAGTTTTAATGTTAACTTATGTTTAGGGTATTTTTAAACATGTTTGCATCAAAAATGTTTTCCAAAAGTTTTTTAAAACAAAAAAACGTTCTTATGCATCTCGTTAGAAGGAGATCGAGGGTCATTAAAACGACCTTCAAAACTGCATTTTTCCTCTCATTCTAAAAAGTCGTTTGATAGCCATTTGAATGAGTTTGTGAAGTTTATTGGAATGAGGTCCAGTTCATTTGAACGAACCAACATGAATTTTATTTTTTAGTTTGTTTCAAACTCAATATTTTCAAGCTTATCTCTTTTAGATTTTCCATCCTATTTAAGAAGTATGAACCTGCATATTGCTGCAAGACTTTTTTAACATGTGTTTTGATCAAACACTTTACTTTTTTAAAATCTAAACTCCTTGAGTATTTTTTATCACTTTATCAACCCGAAAGAACACATCACTTGTTCAAATCCCTGTAGAGTTCATTCTTCCCTAGTGATAAGAGGAAAGGGGTTTTCTTAGGCTGATCGGTGTATAACGAGGGAAGTGGATCTTGTTGTGGGGCGTTGTTGGATCTACAATGTTGTCTACTATCAACAAGGAAGGATACCGAATTACGATACTTAGTGGTGTCTATGTTTGTAGGTCCATGTGTGTTGTCTATACTTAGTGGTGTCTACATTTGTAGGTCCCTATGTGTTGTCTATAACATCTTAGGTGAAATAATGTGGAAAGGGTTTTTTCTGAAAGGTTTTTTTTTCCTCATATCTCGTGTGATTTTTTGTTTGTTTGATTTAGATTCATTATCTTACAAGCTTAGTTTCACCTTAATAATCAAGATAAAATTACATTAAAATTGAACTTGGTTTGTTTTTTTACCTCACTTACAGATTCTACCACTGGCCATATAATTGGACCACTTTGCACATTTTACAAATTGGTATTAGAGATTATTTGTAAAAGTTATTTAGATGAATATTACCAGTTATATGGAGAATTTTTACAATAGGCAATGTTTATTTAATTGAACTACTTATGCATATTGTAAATCTCAGATGAAATCATCTCGAAATTCAATCGACGAGCGCATTTGGCTTGTCATTGAAAGGGGTGGGCTCCTCCTACTTTGACTAATGAAAATGTCACTAGTCTCAATCCACCCGCAAATTGGACTGAATATGACTTTAATTTAAATAATTTTAACTCTGAAGATTTGAATGAAAGTTTTGGTGTCATCACACCCGACGAATTGAGTCACATTGTGATGTGTACCACGTCTAAATAGTCTTAGGATATCCACCAAATCACACACGAGGGTACTAATGTTGTTAAATATTCTAAGCTTCAATACCACATCACAAAATTTGAGACTATACGCAAGATTGAAACTGAGGCATCTAATGAATTGTATGCCCATCTATCTGATATTGTGAATTCCTGTTTTAATTTGGGTGAGCAAATTTCAAAAATAATAGTTGTTAGGAAAATTTTGAGGTCCCTCCCATATCATTTTAATGCTAAATTTATCATCCTTAACTCTTTTGGAACTCTAGATACAATTAGGATAGAATAACTAGTATGTTATCTCCAAACTTACGAATTAGACATGCTCTCTAAAACCTAAAAGAAAAATGAAAAAGGAATAGCTTTAAAAGCTAAATCTAAAAAAGAGGAAGTTTCTGACTCTGATTTTGAAATTGATAAAGATAATCTTTCCTTTCTAAAAAAAATTAAAAAGTTTCTCGAATTCAAAACTCAAAGTTCATCCAAATCAAAAAACATAAAATTTGAGAAAAGAAAAAATTACAAGAATGGTAAGAATTTGAATATGAATGACCAAAAGAAAGCTAGAGGTGATAATCTTAAGAAAAATGAATCGAAAACGTGTTATGAGTGTGACGGGAAAGGTCCCAAACCCCATAAGTATCCCGCTAGTCTTAAGAGATAGGACAAAGGAAAAGTCATCTATAATTCCACTATAAGTGATAGTGATGTTGAGCCGGTGGATTTAGGGAATGAATAACTACGTGGGCATAACTTCATCACGGTTATGGCTAGTCACATTAGAACTTGAAGAACATCTCATGTCAATGATGATGCTTCTAAACGTGATAACCTCGATAATGAGTCAAATATTTTTGGAGAATTATAGGGTGATCATGGGAATTTGAGTGACGAAGAACGTGGTCTTCAATCTGCATACTCAAAACTTTACATCGAGTAGTTAAAGAAGTAAAAAGAAATATAAAAATTTGACTCTTAGGGTATTTTTTTTGGAAAAGGAGTTTAAAGCTTCGAGAGAGAGAATGGGCCATCGGTGATTGGACTCGAAAGAATAAGAATCTCTTTGAGTGAGAAATTTGTTTTGGTAAATAGGGAAAGGACCGAATTAATCAACAAAATGGCTAGTCTTATGAGATATCTTCAAACATCATTGGAGATTCGTGAGAAAATTGAAGCCCAAATTTCCCAACTCGAGAAAGATCTTAAACGTGCTCAGGAGATGAAATTAACTTTAGAAGACACATCCAATAAAGTTAAAAAATATTCATATGTACCACTTTCGATTTTTAAAAGAGGTGTGTCATAGGTTACGATGGTGCATCCACTTCCAATACTGCACACGAACCGGTTGTCAAGTTTGTGTTAGATCCTTACGGGCCTCTATCTAACCCACAAAGGAGAACTCGTTCTAGGTGTTTGAACAAAGGTCGAACTAAAAAAATCTATCTTTATATCCATTGCAAATAATGATGTCGCATTAGGGAGTTTTGTTATAATCTAAGAAGAGTCCCTCACGCACATACTCCCATACATCGCTATAGCGACCTAACTAGTCTTAAAGAGCTAGTTGAGTTTCTAGTCAATACATCCAAATTGTTAATGGAAGTATTTCAATGGATGTTTATGCCTGTTGATTACACTTCAAATGCAATGACTAGTGACAACATTGATAAGGGTTGAGAAATTTGAGAATATTTTCTATTCTTTTTGAAAATTTTAATAAAAAATTAAAAAGATTTTATTTTAATAATAATTTTCAAGAATTTAAAAAGATTTTTGTATTTTTACATTACATATGGATGCACATTTAAGATGTTCGAATTATAATATCATTCCATCCATTCACGTGACTTAATCATGGTGTTATTAGACTTGGTTACGTAATTTGTTGTGTGTTTAATAATGCACGTTTAGCATTGCATCGTTCATTCTTTATTACTACCTTAATGCTAGACTCATTATATCGCCTTGATTTAACACAATTTGCATGAACTTTTAAACATTGTACTTTCTTATCATATGTTGAATAAGATGTTCTCATATCAATCGTTCTTAATAACGAACCAAATGTATTGTAACTAATTGTGCATGTAAGAACCATTTCCCATAATTTTTAACTAAAAAATTGATTAATAAAATTTTAAGCAATGGAAAGGCACTACGAAAGAAGTAGTCTTCTTTGCGTTAGCCTAAAAGATGAATTAAGCACATAAAAATAAAAAGTGCCAGTGCCAAATTTGTTTCATTGATGCTTCATTAAAAATAAACAATGTGATTCCTTAAAAAAAATGAGAGTTTATGCTTAAAATGTGAGATTTTTAGGGTCTTATAAGTTGAAGATTAATGTGTTTGCACAGTAAAATTCCATGAAAAATATTAAATAGTTTCACGTTATTGATTTGAAATGTATTAAAATTTGAGGCATTTTTCACAAGTTAAGTCATTTTCACTTTGTTAAACAAAATTTACACAGAAGGTTAATTGTAGTACTTTCTTTAGGAGTGTCTCATTGACTTCATGGACCGTCGCTACATATGCTTATGTTGACTTTCATGTGCTTAAATTTCACACACCTACATTCCATTTTCATGATTCAAGTATTTTTATACTAATACATGGTCTGTTTGTTTGTATTTATAACTGTATATTTTTATACCAAAAAACTTTAAAAAATTCAAAAATGGCTTATGGATTTGTTGAAGTTTCATCGCATATACTTAATTGTCTATACTTTGATATGATATCTCGAATTTGTATACTCTTGGTGCTAACTTTTCAGGTTTATCTTCTAATCCTTTGTTTATTACGAACAAAGAGAGGGAGAACAAATTAAGGGGCAGTTTTTTTTTTCAAATTCCATGCTTCACAATATTTTTTTGCTTGATGTGCGTAGGTTTTTTTCCACATCATGGACTATATGATTAAGATTTTCAGTAAAGGCAAAGTTACAAGTGCCTTTTCCTTTTTGGGTTTGTGAGGAACATTTCTTAAACTTGTCTTAGTTTTTTTTTTTTTTTTGTGTTTTGTACCAAAATAGCCAAAGGGGGAGATTTGTAAGAGCGTAGTTTGTGATTTTCTTATTAGTATTATAATTTGTCATATTCCATTACATTCCTTCACTATCATGTACATTCTCAAAAAACTTCAATCGAAGACAAGTTAGTGACTGAATGCATCAATCGAAGAATGAAGAGTTGATATCGTCATTACAATCATCGATCAAGGTATATGAGGTAGATTTAGTGTTAACTTATGTTTATGAGTATTTTTAAACATTTGAATCCAAAATATTTTTTCAATTTTTTTTAAAATAAAAAGCTATTTTTATACAACTCCTTAGAACAAGATTGAGGTTCGTTCGAACGAATTCATACAGCTCATTGGATAGCCGTTCGAACAAACTTCAATCGTGAATTTTTCTCATTATAGATAGTCATTCGATCTCTCATTTGATAGTCATTCAAATAACTTTGTTAACATCATTCGAACGAGGTCCAATTCGTTCGAATGAACCGATAAGGATTTCGTTCTTTTAGTTGATCTTAAACTCAATATTTTCAAGCTTATCTCTTTTAGATTTTTCATCCTATCAAAGAGGTACGAATCTACACATTGTTACAAGACTTTGTGAACCTATTTTTTTTATCAAACACTTTTCTTTTTGAACATCCAAACCCCTTGGATATTTATGATCACTTTATTAACCCGGAAGAAGACATTACTTGTTCAAATCCCAATGGAGTTCATTCTTCACTGTTGATGAGCCGAAAGAAGTTTTCTAAGGCCTATCGGTGGATACCGAAGTAAATGGAGTTTGATTTTGGGTGTTTCTGGATCTGCATCACTTTTTTTTATCAATAAGAAAGGATATCGGACCACGATACTTAGTGTCTTAGTCTGTAAACGGGGGTGTTCTTCAAATAGCCCTGGTTATGGAGTTTAAATTGTATATGGAAAAGCGTAGTTATGTTACCTTGCTGTTTCTTTGAGGTTATAGGTTTGAGATTATTTATAACTCTACCTAGTATGCAAAAGTGATCCCTAAAGGAAATAGGGATAAGCCTTCATGATTTTATATGTGGGCTTATGCATAGCCCATTTATTTGTATGTGAATGAGGACATACTTACTGGATATCAGACTTGGGTGTTTGTCTTTCTTTTATTGAGTTGATATGAGAATAGTCACTACACCAAAATAAATAAATTACAAGTGTTTTAAACACTTACAAATGGCATTTACAACGATTTAAAACACTTGTAAATCGGCGCATTGCAAAAAATTTTGCAAGTGTTCAAAATTGTTGTAAATGGTATTTGTAACAATTTATTGAGAACAAATGCCCATTCTTGATAATCATTACAAAAAATTGTAATGGTTTGGAACACATGCAAATGAAATTTTTGCGAGTGTCTTAAACACTTGAAAAAGTTTGATTTGGAAGTGTTCAAAACCATTGCAAAATTCAGTACAACGATTGTAACACTTGCAAATGAAAAAATATGTATTTTTTGCAACGGTTCAAAACACTTACAAATCGTAATATTTAGGAAAAAAAATGTTTCTTTAAGTGTTATGAACCGTTACATAAATTAAAATATTAAGTAAAAATTATTCACTACATGTACCCTTACATATACCAAATAATAAAAATAAATAAAAATATAACAATTAGTTAAAAATTTGATAAAAATAAGTGGAATTAATTTACTTAATAATATCAAACTATGTTAGAACCCAAGCAAATACTTCACGATATGTTCAACAATGAGCTATGTGGAGGCGAAGAAGTTCAAATACGTTCACACAAAGCAATGCTCAAAATGAACATGAGTCGAGTAGACAACAAAACAATGGTCAAAAAGAAAATCTTAATAGCATGACGACACATAAATATATAACTTTTGTGGTGCATCATTAACATTCCACAACAACAAACTCGATGTATCCGAAAATCCTAACCTGATGTGCTCCTTCCAAGGCGATGAACTAGAACATATGTGGCTCTTCAGGCAATAATAAAACAAATTGCAGACCATGTGCCTTATTTAGAGAAATCTTAGTACATAAAATATAATCCACCGATCCATAATCTGTGAATATTTAGTGGTAAAACAATCATTCACATGTGGAAATGCAAACATCAACGGAGGTTAACATAACCGAACTCAAATGTTAGTTATTCTAGTAAATAAAAATCACATGGAAGGTCATTGTAAGTATTCACTATTTAATTAATAAGATGAACAATACTGGTATCCTATGACAATTGGGTGAATTTGCTAACATGATTCTGATCATATCCACAGACCTTTAAAATGGGAAGGGGTTAAAAATTTCCCTGGGAGAAGCCATAGGTTTAAACCATTTGCATGAGAATAACATAATCCAAAGTGATATAAGGCCAAATAATAATGTAGTTTTTTTTTTTGTATCATATCACGTGGTGTCCGAGCCAGCTTTAAGCGCACCTCAATTAATTCACGTTCGCTGTTCGTGACTGCCGCTAACCAAGCACTGTTTTGACAGTGCCGGGGATCAAACTGGGGACCCAATTCAATCCACTTCGAAGACTTTTCCGGTGACAACCTTATACCACTGAGTCAAGAGGCTTGGTAAATAATAATGTAGTTAACCAAGACCATAAGCCACTAGTACCGATAAATTCAAATGAAACCATAAAATAAAAAAATAAAAAAAATAAACTATTGTTTCACAAACCCCTAGGAACTATTTAATTTGTTAAAGAGAACATGTATGCTTTGCTCAAAACTCCCCATAATGGGGTTCCTCGCCATATAATCAAATAAGTGGGGTTTCACTAAAAACGTGAATAGTTCAAAGTGTTTTTTTGGGTGCACTCCCCACACACACACATACACAAAAAGGGGGTCATGACTTCTTACATGATAATTGTATCAGCTAGGCACTTTAGAGTGTCAATAAGATAATATGAATTAGATTAGTCCTCTGCTCAATGCTTGGCTCCAAAATATGCAGAAAGTGGGAGTAAATCTAAAGATTATGAAAACAGAGGAATATCTAAACTAACACCTAATTCAAGGGGGTCAAAAATATGTCCAACCCCTAAACGAGATCATGATAAACCTATTCCGACCTAAATAAACATCCGAAACCTAAGAGAGGTAAAATCATGCACACATGCATGTATAAATGTATTTACGCAAGGATAAAAGTTGACTTACCATGTTGTTACATTGTCTATCCTGCTCAACCATGTAATTAGGTTGCATAACAACCATTAAAATTCCCCCTGATTTTATTCTCTTACATTCTTGCAGTGCCAGATAACGTCGTACAATAAAACCATACAAAAAGAGCGTAAATGATACAAATGAGCATAAGCGTACGTCACCAATACAAATAAGAAATTATAGTTTTCCCATCCACATATCATTTTCATTCAATGTGTCAATGTTAATTACAATGAACAGTAAAACAAATTATTTATAAGGACCTCTAGATAGTGCCCATAGGTAGCTAATGACATTTTTTGGTACTAAAACTTTATTTCTGCACAAACTGAAAACTGAGAATTACAACAACCTATGAATATAGATATTAATCCTTATAAATCTCATTGCTCAACAAAAATACTCCAAATTAACTTACATTAATAAGGGGGAAATTTGGGAGGGGGAAAATTAAAAATAAAATCACAAAGTAAAATTCAAATTCAAATAGAAACAACCTAACGTTTTTGCACAAGCAAATCTGCTACGACTACATACGGAAAATGAATTCAGACTCAGAAGTCTATCAAGGTATATCTTAAAGAGGATTATAAATTAGAGATAAGTTGAATTTTATGATACCTTTTGCATTTCAACACTTGCGTGGAAATGAAAATGAATGGCAATTATGGTAATGAAGATATGCATTCCAACCATTTGGCCCACTTGTGCATTCTATTGATCATAAATGGCATCATCATCACCTCTTCATGCTTCCATCAAAACCTCGATGACCACAATCAATCTATGTTTAGTGTTAATGCTCCATTCTGGAAAATTTCACAACTCGGATGTTTCCCCTCCTCTTTTTCCCTCTCTAGAAACCCATGATATATGGAATCGCGTTATCGATGAGAAGGGACCCAAGTATGATTTGTTACAAAAAGATAAAGATCTCCCCATATGTTCAATATAAACTAATATTAGCTGGAGGAACAAGTGTTTAAGGAAACATAGAAACGCAATGCAGATTGGTAGAACTGTGGCCCAATACCAACCTCAATAGATATCGAAACAAAAAGATTAGTCATACTGGTGTGTTAATTGGGTAATGATAACCAAGTTTCAGATTATCAAAAAATTATCATAGATACCATGAACACAGAAAAGAACAAAGGGAAATGGTATGAGAGTTTACATCATACATCACAGTTTTTATTGTGGCATTCTATCACATTATAAAAAATACATTTTCATTTTCTTTATTTAATGAACATAACTGGTGTAATTTTACCATATTGCAAAGTGAAAGAAGAGCTCATAACACTTACCTCTTGTCTAGACTCAAATTTAATTTGGGAGTAAGACTTATTACAACAAAAATTATGCTCCACAACATGAAACTTGTGATATAAATTTATAATAGATAAATCAATTAATAATCATTATGGAGATAATAAACAATCAGTAAAATAAGATGTTAATCAAATTTGCATAATGCATACTTGCTGACAAATCTTTGATCTAATTTTTTTTTTCACTTACAAACATTTCTCCCACACTACATATAAAAATAATAATGGTAGGAGTGTAAGGATATATTATTGCTCATTGATAGAAAATAGAACATTCAAGATATGTTCCAGTATCCTACAAATAAATGGGGTCATTATGTTGGACAAAAAAAAGAAAAATAAAAGGCATTGCAAGATATTGACATTCATTACACTTCTATTAGCCACATAAAAAACTATAAGCAACAACTTGGGATAAACTTTAATGTGAAACCTTATACCTTCACGAATATGCAAATAAAATAAAACAAATATGGCTTTCTTTATTTTCATTATTTCCATTCAATTCTATTTGGGAAAAAATGTTGTCATAGAGAACAAAATAGTCATGTACTCAACGCTTTCAACGATGGTCTCCATTTTATTATTACTTCATAAATAAGATAAATGAATTGTGTAATGAAAGGCATATGCACAAGAGACTTCAAAATAAGACGTATTTGTATGTCTATATCCTAAAAAAGGGCTTTTACAACAAACCCAAACCAAAAGTCATCAAGATAATGAAAATGATTCTTCGGCATTTTTCCAACCACGTAGAATACAAACTTACACACTGAATAGATACCGATAAAAAATTCAGCTATACAACTACATTTTCGTACTAGAAATATGAAATGGACATCTATAGACTACAATAAATGCAAACCAAAACTAACCAAGATAATCAAAAGATTACTTGCGAATTTCGAATGCATACTCATAGAATAATGGTAGAACCAAAGAAACAAAAATATGGTCCATTTAAATATACGCATACCTTAAACTAATTTAGTTCATATATAAATATGACTAAATCAAAGGAGCACCTTAAAAAGGTTACCAAATAAATTTCGTTACATATGTGGTGTTTATAAATCTAATATTATTCAAACAAATTTGAATGACTTAAGGGAATTACATGTAAACAACAAAGTGGATTCAAATATAAAATATAACGAAGTGGGACCAATTTTAGAGAGAAACAACTTGTAAGTGATTAGTGAACATAACCATAGACTACACTAATTTAATTCTCAATGTTGAAGTTATTCACAAAGAATAAGATAAAAAGACTTACCAGAATAAGAGAAAAAGACTTACCTAAAACTGAATTTCCAAATTTATGAAATAGTGACCATATGTAGAGCACTTGTCATCAAATCATTAAAACAACCTTCAAAAATGATATGAAAGCTCCAAGTTAGTGTTTCAAATATGGTAAAAGAAAATGGGGGTGCGATTCAGATTAGGGTTTCAAATATATTACCGACGACGATGACGATGGTGATGAGCGGCGGCGAGCAAAGGGGCCTGATTGTCTTTGAGTTTGAGAGATGTGTCTATGAGTAGCGTGAAGTGATAGAAAATCTAAAGCGCGAAAGATGAAAATTAAGAGGGGCACGAAGTGATATTTTTTAACACTTTGGGGGAAGGGAAGTGGTATACAACGAACATTCACGTGTTGTATACTCTCCATCATGTGTTAAATTTTTTATTTTATAACGATTTTGAATACTTATGTTTTAAAAGTGCCTATAATCATTACAAAATTTCTAAGTGTTCTAAACACTTACAATCCATTATTTTTTATTATTTTTAGTATAAAAAATTTGATTTAGTGAATATACACAAGATATCTATTATGGAATCTTACACTACGCTATACACCGAAAATGGTCATGGAAGTTAATTCACGGTCCAAATCCATGACCACCACTGGAGTCGTGGCCCAAAATTGTGAACACCCTAAATATACTATGGCTAAGAATCTGACCCCTTCTAGGGATGACCTAGACATTACATTAGCCACAGTTTTAGACGGTGACCACCATGGTCACGGATTTAGACCACTACACCAAATCTGTCGAATTGTCAAGGTCAATGACCATGACAATTCTGGGGGTGACAACTTTTGTTGTCACGGACTTGTCACGGTCATTGACTGTGACAAGTTCATGAGACTTGTCACGGTCCTTGACCTTGACAAGTTTTATCACGGTCCAGGACCATAACAAGCCCGTGATAATGTTTAAAAAATTGTCACGATCATTGATCGTGACAAGCCCGTGACAACAATCCTTTGTCACGGTCAATGACCGTGATAATTCTGGACAGAATTGAAAAAAAAATTGCTGGGCAGTTTAGCCGCTGCTACTGCCACTGCCCAACAGTATATTTGTACGTGTTATAGCAACGTTGTACCTGTTCAAGCATCATATATCAAAATAAAATAGAGATAATGAAAATATACATTCAAAATAGAGACAATATGCATCAAGATATAAACCAAATATAATTCAAATGTACCAACTTAAAAACAATTCAATTCAAATAATGTCACTACATGTCTTGGATAAGGTTAAATTTGAGGAGGTGAGTAGGCCACACGATATACGAATTTACACACCCACTGATATACATCGTATCGCATTTTTCGCGCAACTACAATGGGGAGTTCTGCTTCTCGGGTATCACATTCGTGACGAGCACCTTGGACTCGATGTCTTAAAGCTCACGTCCAGGAACTAGTCCACCATGAACAATAGCCATCAAATATGTCCAGTATAAACACGTTAGGCCAACCAAGTGTCGACATCGGTCGGTCGAAGGGAGCCAAATAGGAAAGTGGATCATCAAACTCCGAACGTGTCGGCGATGAAGCAGCGAGGTCCACATCCTTATCATCCTGCACCTCATCCTCCCGCACCTCCTCCTCCACCACCTTCTCCTTCCCTTTCCCCTTGCATTTTCCGCCCAACGAACGCTTTATGAATGAGAACATATCTTGGACCATCGCCTCCAAAAGGGACAGCTTCATGTCATGCGAGTCCACCGTTCGAGTCAACCCGGTGTCGCTCATCTCCAATCCGATGATCCTAGATTTGGCCACCCGCGAGCTCACCCCCTTGTCCTTCCCTTGCGATCAGAGCCAAGCACTTGGCTGAGTGCGTCTGTGGACAAAGATGCCTTGTCGGCATCAGACTGTGACTCATGCACCTCTTTAAGCTTTGCCTGAAATGACAAAAAGCACATGATTAGTAAAATAAGTAAATTCAAAAATTATAACATAATTAACAAAAAGAAAACTGTCGGATTACTTACAATCGTGGTCGCGACTCTCAGGGACACCTCTTTGTCCTTCCCCTTCTTCGTCCGAAGAGTCATATAAGTATCGAGCCTATGTGGCCTACCCCCAGGGCCACTCCCTGTCCCCTGAAATAAAATAAAGTAAAATTAGTATCAGACTCCCAAAGTAAAATAATACATAATAATATATTTCTGTAGTTATAGAAAGATTAAATCTTACCATCATCCTATGCTCCACCTCGGCGTAAGATGTCCGGCCGGAGTAGTGCACGTTCGTCTTTTTTTCCCAGTTTTCCCTCCCCGATTGGCGAGATGCCAATTATCGCTCCCCGATCTCATTGTCAACGAACTGTTGCCATTTTGCCAATGAGATCGGATCCTTCGGCGGGACGGATTCACGCATTCGGATAACGGACTCTCGTGTCTTCCCAAAGTACCGAGTTCGCATATTTTTCTTCCACGTCTTGTGTTGCTCTCTCAACTGCTCCAAGACGGAATCGCATAGCTTTAGATCCAGTCTGAATTGTTCTTGTCCAACAAATACAATGTTAGTTGCGAATAAATATAAACATAAATTGAAATTGAAATCGAAATTGAAATTGAAATATTCATATAACTATAACTATAAATATAAATACATTACCTATAGTGCCACCCAAACAGCTAACTTGAGCTCATATGGAACCTCCTTCCAACTAATGTACCCCGGGCCGATGATCGTCTTTACCAGCTCGAGGGATCTCGCTAATAGCCCCGACTTGTTCTCGATGGACATCCCCAATTTGTCATATTTAGGGAGCCTAGGGGCCAAGGATCCCGCTTTGCCTCCGCTACCACCGAGCCCAGACGACATCATCATAACCAGCATCATCATCTTTCCTTATTACCTGAAGGAGACATTTGCTGTAACAAAATATTATTAGTACAAATCAAAATGAATTAAAAGAAGACATGCAAATATGCACAATTACTACAAATAAAAATGAATTGTTACTGTTAAACATCCCCACCCCCATCCCTTCCCCCCTACCCTGCCCCACCCCTTCCCCCACCACATATACACACAAACAACCCCACCCCCACCACACACACGCACACACACCCTGCCCCACCACACACACACATGCACATATATGTACAAATCAAAATGAATTGTTACTACAAATATGTACAATTACTACACACACACTCATACTACACATCCCCACCCCCACCCCTACTGCCCACACACACACACACTACACAAGAGTGAAAATGATAAAGTGCAAATCAATTAAAAGCATTAAAAATGGATGTTTCGGTACAACTTGGAATATTTATTACAAATTGAAAAATTGTTTAAAATTCAGGTTATCATAAAAAATGGATTGATATTCGGTAGGAGGAGCCAAGTCATCCACACTACTATTTAGACGCTTTGGCGCGTGTTGGACAATTGACCACGGCTCGTTGTCTCACCCATCCACTCTTTGTATTTCGAATATCCCATCACAGCTACCACAACTAATCACTTATTAAAGGTAAACAAAACTTAGATTTATAGTATGTTTAATTTAATTATGTCTTATTTATATTCGATTTTTAAATTTCAAATTCAAATTCAATTTATAATATAAATTTCTATTTCCTCCATCTCCTCTAAAGGTTGAGTGGTCCTATCCCATTCAAGATCGCATTTTTCTGTAATATACATAACAGATCATGCACATTATTATGATTTGAGAAAAATTCGGCATCATATCCCCGTAGTTCATTAAGTACACGACGTAGATTGGCAAGTATGAGTGTTATTTCAATTGCTCAATTGAAATAACAGTCACACTTGTCAATATAGTATGTACCTAGAGAACATTAGGATAAGACTGCAGAACTTCCTCCAAAAGTAACAACTTTAAGCCACTAAGAATATTATACATAAATTATGCAGTCCCAAACTGTCCAAATAGGACAATTCGAGACATCTCATTACAGGGGTAATGACTCTTGAACGGGTTTAAGGGCTATTGAATGCGTACGCATAAGAACTGGAAGGCTAGTATCTATGCGCACTATATGTAATTTCAATTATTTTCATTTGATTATCATACTATATATATATATTGTTCGATATACAAAGTAAATATGGACAATAATCCAGTGGTCATGCCATTTTTAAAATTAACCAACCCAACATCGATCCACTATAATCCAACAGCAATGTCAACAACAAATGTGTATCCCATACTCCTTCTAATTCATCTACTCAATTAATTATTTTCATCAATTAAACTAACAATTAAAGTGTACAATTATTAATTTACTAATTTACAATGAGGGGCAATCCTACTTTCATAATTAATCATATATTAGTTTACAAATTTATAATGAGGGGCAATCATATATTAATTTACTAAGAAAATTAATAATCAATCAATTCGTTTACAAGGGACACTATGCACAAACACGCACACTACACACACATATACACACACGCGCACATACACACACACACGCAGCCCGCCTACCCCCCCCCCCCACCCACCCAGCTCCACCCCCTTCCCCCACCACACACACACACACACACACACCTTGACCCACCCCCTTCCCTTACCACACACACACACCCAGCCCCACCCACCACACACGCACATACACACACACACACACACACATATAAATGGAAGAGAGAGAGAGAGAGAGAGAAACTAACCTGAAAGTAGAGAGAGAGAGAGTAGCGTAGAGAGAGAGAAAAAAGGAGGGAAGAAATCGGTGGGGGAAAAAAGGAGGGGAAGGGGTTTTTTGCTGGGAAATTTGTCACGGACGTGTCACCGTCCTTGACCGTGATAATATTATAAGAATTGTCATGGTCAATGACCGTGACAAGTACTTGTCACAGTCAATGACCGTAATAAGGCTGACCGCTGGAAGGGTGCCAATTTACCCATTTTGGTGTAGTAGACTGTGACACAACCGTAACCTATATGGAGGGAATTATGGTGCCACTTAATTCACATTGAGGCTCGTGGTTGTGACACCCCTCCCAATTAAATACCGGGTGATTAGGACTTTATTAAATTAAAAATAGAATATCCTGATTGGTTCATTCTTAGCATCACTGTCGATTTTTTTTTTAATATTTACTAACCACCAAGTATTTGAAAAGCTGGTGTCAAATTTTATCTTTATTATTAACATGAAAAAATTTAAAACAATCAAATATCACATTCACCATACTAAATTGATCAACAAAACGAATAATGAAATACAGAATCAAATAAAATATAACGGGAGTAAACACCCCAGTCTGAAACTCTAATACAGTAATCCATAAAAACTAAATCCACAACTGAATAATAAAAGAAGTGCAATATTCCCGGAAGAACTACGAATGAAAAATGAGAAACATGCCCGACTGAGATAAAGTAATGAGTGCATCAAATCTGCAAGAAAATGGAGACGTTTATCAAACTAGGACCTGCAATCGTCCATAACAACTCCAACATTGACAAATATAAATGAACTCCTATGATGGGCCTCCTTGAGCTGAGCACCCAAAAACTGATTTTTACAAAAAGATATAGATTTGGAAAACGGGTCAGAGCCCGAGTAAAAATATTTAAAAATTTAGCAAGTATTTAAAATGCATAATTAGCAGATATTATATGCATGTTATGTTCACGGATCTCACTTGAGGTCCTCACCCCTCATCTACAATGCTCGCCTAACGTATACTCATAACCCGTCCTAGTTATGCTACCCCTCCTAACTTGTTCGAATTAAATCTATTACCACACCGACTAACTCTTGGTGCTTATCTGTATTACCCATATAATAGCTATTGATGTTCCATACCGATTTAATATTTATAAATTCCTCAATTTTGATTTAGTTCTCACATATTTAAATTCATTTAGATATTACAATCTTTCTCATCTACTAAGCATATACAGTAGATTTAAATCACAAGTATATATATACATGTCACTCTAATCGCATATATACTAATATAGCACCACTAGGCTGAGACCTGCGGTGCATGCATACTCTGCTATCAAGTCCCTGTACATCACGTACTAAATGAAGGACTAATGGTTCGGTATCTCTCTCGAACCATATATATAAATCACATAACATGGAGGTGAATATAGTTCCAAGCCTATGGGCTACGCACATACCTACTCACTCATATGACCGTCAGTTTATCGTTCTCAAAGATAGGACTTTCCTACGTTCTATATTCTGAGGTACAAGTCAAGAATCCCCCCAATGGCTCATCAGGATATGACTGTCCCGACGAGAAAACATCTCGTGATAGCAAGCAGCGTAGGTATGTCATACATATAAAAATCATACAATAGGCATACACACAACCCATATATTTGTATCATCGGTATAGGCATGTGCACATCTTATGTCATAAGTCCCATACGTAGTATATTTATATCCCGAATATCCCACGTATTAGTAAATAAAAATTTTACTTCTTATCGTATGTTCCTGAATGTCTCTCACCACTCGAAGTGCGTTCATTATTCTCTAACATAAATACAGTAGGTAACTCACTTATATCCTACTGGTTTAAGTCATCATTTTCGTCCAATTCCCATGACTCGAATTATCCTTCAATTTAGATATTTTCTCTCGATTAAGCCTAATTAATCTAGCCCTTAAATTACCCTTATAGGGACAAGCCTAAACCCCAGCTTAGGCCTATTGGTAGATCAATATAATCCCCATTATATTTAAATTTTAATCGAACAAGTGAATCCCGAACATTTTCTAAAGATTCTAAACAAAAAGAGAAAAGTGGCCAAACATCTAGGTAGCCGAATCAATTCGGCCCTTGTTCGAATAGATTTGCCCCTATAGGTATCGTCTTCTACCTTTGTCTGTTACGGGTTTTCTCTATTTTTACACCTCCAAACCATCATTATACTATCCCAAACAAAGGTCTATAATATTATAGTAACATGTATCAATGATTTTTAACGTCGGATAATCATTAATCTCTTACAAAATAATCCTAAATCAGATTTAATCCAATATAATCTTAGAAACCCTAGAATTTCCTATTTCTTTAAAACCTCATTAAAGATTCCAGATTTCTTCACCAAGATTAAATGTAAATTCGTGGTTTTTATACTAAATGTAAGAGGAAATCTATCCTATATCAATTTCACCCAACATTATGATATATGTCTTCCAAATTTATCCAAAACACATGAATTTCATAGGTAATTTAACCTACTCTAACATGTACATCATATATACTTATAAATTTGCAAGTTTAAACACTTTCCTTTTATAATATGTCTGATCCATTAAAGATGATGGGTATGCTGGTGTTACTCTTCCCCCGATCTATGTGGTGGTGGTGTTGGTGGTACAATTGGAGTAGGAATTGGTGGTTCTAGCCTTTGGAACCTCCTCTCTTCTCCTTTGTAACTATTATTTTATCTATTTTTTAGAAAAAAACTATTTATATATATATTTATAAAAATATTTTGAAAGATAAATGTTTTTATAAATATTTATAAAAACAACCCGAACAGTTTAACACCTATTTTCATATATATTTTAAAAAATAATTGTTTTTTTGTTTTTTAAGAATTTTTATGTGTATTTATTGAAAACAGTTTTTATATATATTTATAAAACTTTTAACTATTTTTTACCTATTTCTTTTTTTAGAAAAAACAGTTAAAATTGTTTTTATATTTATTTATAAAAAAACAGTTTAAAAATAGTTGTTTTATAATTATTTATAAAAACAACAAATATAGTTAAAAAATAGTTTGAATATACATTAAAAAAATAACTGTTTTACTGCTTTTTTTTAAAAGACACTTAAAAAAATAACTGCTTTTATTTAAATTTATAAAAGTAGCAAAGATAGTTAAAGAATTATTTTGATATAGATATTTAAGAAATAACAGGTTTTGCTCTTTCTTTGGCAGTTTTTATATATGTTTAAAAAAACCTTTATATACATTTACAAAACTTTGTAACCATGATTTCACCTATATTTTTAGTACAAAATATTTTTTATATATATTTAAAAAAAACTTTAAAAAATAACTACTTTTGTATATATTTATATAAAAAAAAAGTTTTATATACATTTACAAAACTTTGTAACTATTATTTTACCTATATTTTTAATACATAACATTTTTTATATATTAAAAAAAAACTTAACATAAAACTATTCTTATATATATTTATAAAATTAGTAAAAACAGGTTAAACTATGTTTTGATATATATTTAAAAAATAACGTTTTTTGGTATTTTTTAACAGTTTTAATGTGTATTTAAACATAAAATTCATGGAGTTATTGCAAAATTAATTGTTGAAAGGGATTGAGTTTAAGGTTATTTTTAAACATTTTCCCTTTATTAAATAGGAAAAGTTGTACAACTTTTTTTCCAACTGTGGACAAAAGAAAGATAAGGATTAAAAGTGGGGGCATATACCAAATAGTCCTCTGAACTTTTTTTAATACACATTTAGTCCAAGCATTTTTATTTTGCACCAAAAAGTTCTTCACCATGCTAAAAAGGCTTTACTATGCCTTTTTCACACAATGTTTTGATGAAACCTCATGGATACGATCTTCTCACTATCGAGATCATATCCACGAAGTTTCATCAAAAAATTCATTTTTTTACTATTTCAAAAAAATGGTATGTACCAGGGTCTGCACCATAAGAAGTCCTTATAGGAGGCTCATTTGCACACTAAGTTCGCACAATGCTGGCGCACACCAATTTTTTTAAAGCACTAAAAAATATATTTTTGAGATGTTTTTTTATGTGATATTTAAACATTTCAACGGACCCATGTAAAAAAAATCAGCTCAAAAAACCTTTTTTTGCTGTTTTTAAAAAATCGGTCAAACTTTCGCAGCTTTTATATATACATATGTATGTCGAACGTTGTGAGGCTTCCAATCCCTTGATTCTATTTTTTAAGAATTTTCAATTTTTTTATTCTAACTATTATACGTGTCATGTTTTTAATTTAAGAAAAGAGTCATTTATACTCACTGATTCACATATGTCCCACGTCTCATTTAAGAGAACAGTTATAACTGAACTGCATTGTGGATATATTACCTGAACTTGGAAACTGTTCAAACCCCTCCTCTTACTCTTAATGGTTTACGCACTGTACAACTCTCCAATCTTCACACCAAGAAACACCCTGTTTTTATTCTTCCAAACTCATCTCCGGCTTTCAGCCAATCTTCTCTTATCTCCGGCATTATCAAAGTTAGGTGACCTTTTTAATAAGGTACATAATTGTTATTCTATTATAGTTTATCCATGTTCATTGTTTGTTCATAAATATAACAAATATGATGAAATCTGAGTTCATCTGTGTTTATTTTAGAAACTTGGTTTATCCATGTTCATTTTTTGTTCAGAGTTTATCCGTGTTCATTTTAGAAACTGGGTTTCCATTTGATGAAATCTGCCACAAATATAACCTTAACTACTTATAAAAAAATGATTTTGAAAAATGGATCCTTTAACCTCAACTCCCGTAAAATGAATCTCCAACGAATGTTAATGTACTTTAATGTTCGGTTTCAACTGCCAGTAAAAATTAAATTATTTCTTGGATTTCAAAAACAAAGAGTAATGTACTTTAATGTACGTTAGAATGGTTGATAAGGGAAGAAGGTAATAGAATAAGCATATTTTTCAGTTTGAGAGATAAGAAACAAAGCAAACCCTATTTAAGTAAACAAACAAATCCAGCTGAAACCATTGATGAGGGAGGAATGTAATAGAGTAAGAGTATCTTTGTTTTCTCCATTCATTACAGAGCACAAAAAACAAACAAAAACGGTTTCAAAAGGAGTATGAAAAAACAAACAAACCCAGTAGAAACCAACGCCGGCCAGTTAGAAAACCACAGCCCACCAGTTCAAAAGGAGTGTTTTAAATCCATTGATGGCATAATAGTTAACACCCAGCCCATTTTTAAGGTATGATCGGGGAACACTCATTTTTTAAGGTACGACCCGAGAACACCCAATTTTCTGGTAGCCCGAACTCCGGAACTCAACCAATCTTTCGACTTGGGAACACCCTATTTTTCTTCTTCCGAACTCATCTCCAGCGTCCTACCAATCTTCGCCCATCTCCGACGTTGAACTCATCTATGATTTTTGCCCACCTTCACTTTCCATCTACGGCATTGAACTTCTTGAACATATGCGTGTTATGAAATTTTGACCACGCTTGAAACTCATTTTTGTTAACAAATGGGTGTTGTGAAACTGAACAAATGAGTGTTCAGTTTATATTAATAAATGGGTTATCTCTCTCTCTCTCTCTCTCTTTTAGTTCTCATTATTGTCCCAGCTTTTAATCGTAATGTTTCATTTGGTTATTACTTATCACTATCATGTATGGAATTTTATAAACATATATATAAACTATTTTTTATAACCATATAGTTTTTAGAAAATTATTAGAAAAGATAGGAAAAAAATATTCATCCATTTTGGATGCAATCCCGCAAATAGAGCATTCACCTAGAATGTGACATCTCACAACACATGCACGTTAAATGTGATCCTGAAAATAAGTTTAAAAATAAAAGATTTTGAGTTACGGTCATGGACATTTACATGATAATCATAGAGATGCTTCCACCCAGTTGGCCATGTGCATCTTTTCATAAATTTTTAAAAAATAATAACACTTAGTTGGAAATCATACACATCAAGCATGTTTTAAAACAATTGAAAAGGTATATTCATATATGTGTATATATATATATATATAGCCATAAAAATGACTGTTGTACACTCTTCGTTATTTATTTATTTATTTTTATGAAATCTCAAATAGGAACAAAGATAATCAACCAAATAACGGAACACCTCAAACTTAATTCACTCATATACCCCAACCTCAATTCTCATCACATGCGGGTTCGCAATACTCTACTCCGCTACAGGTTTATTTTACCACTCCATTTATAGTTTCTCTGAGTAAACATACCACCTCTCTCTACCAAGGAATCCCAATCAGATAATAAGAAGCCCATTGGGTTCTCAGTTACCAGGAATCCTACCGATAACAAAAATGATGTTCATATTTTTTAAAGCTCACTATCTGTCTCTCAAAAAGATGACTGTGGGCATCGAGGACACAAACAACTAGAAGAAATTTGATCCTTCCATAAAGGGTGACATATGGGATCATCTTTGTAAGAGTTTCAGTTCTCGCATGGTGCAAAGGCAAGTGTTATTTCCCGAGTAGGTGAACATATGAAAATTTTTGAAAGATTTTTTCCTGAAGGGGGAATTAATTTTTTATATTTGGGGGGTAAAAGAAAAAGTTCCCCAAAATGTTGAAATGCCCATCGACTAATGGAATATCTTCTTAGAGATAGAGTCAATGGATTAAAAACTAGCACAGAGAGAGAAAAATAAACAAAACATGGCAAAGAAAGTTGATTTCCACATACTTGGGGCAAAATCATATGATAATTTTAAGGATGAATGGATGGACATGGCCAAGACTACTCCATAAAAGGTAAAGCCTCTAATCGGGTCAACTTGTACTTACATGCCTAGCGGGAAAAGGGGACCATTTCGTAGACACATTAGATCCGACTCTGGTGAGTTTAAATTTAATTATCCTATGTATACATAGTATAATCGAATAATGTTGAAATCATAGTCCTAAATATATATTATGCTATAGAAAATAATAGAAGGTACGCTGAGTAGTCTGTTTGAGTGCATACCTTGTGACATGGAATGAGATGCCCTATCTAAGGTACTTGGTAAGGCCAAAAGGGGTAGGGAGAAATATTTGGTCTCACATATGACAAATACCAAATTACAACACACTTCACCTATATTGTACGAGGTTTCTTCGGTGAATAGTCACATGTTAATCCAGGTGGAAGAACAAGCCAATATGAAAGGGTAAGTGTCAGATTTTAACAAGGACATGTGCAATGTTAATTATACCTTGGTAATACTAACGAATGAAATCAAGGAGTTGAACCAACTAATTAGTCTGCAACATGGTTTCTGATAGGTCTCAAATATTGTACATGATCGCCCTTTTTATTCCTATGCCTTCCAGTGCAATTGTGTCCATAAATACTACTTTTATGCTCAATTATTGGCTAACATATATATATATATATATATATATATATATATATATATATATATATATATATATATATATATATATATATATATATATATATATATATATATATATATATATATATATATATATATATATATATATATATATATATATATATACATATACATATTTGTGTGTGTGTGTGTGTGTTGTGCAAGGTTTAGTTGAGTTTTTGTAGGTATTGGAATGCTTAGTTAAGCATTTGGTTGCACTTCGGGAATGTTCGCCATTTGATGCAACTTCAATGGAATTTTAGCCTTTTCATACTTATTGTCCCGGCTGTAGTATCTCCATAAAATATTTGTTCATCGAGTTAGCTTGGCTTGTCCTTAAACCTCACGTCATTCCGAGTCCAGATGATGAAGTTAGAGTCGTTTCCTTAAAGCAACATTTCTCCTTATAAAGAGCAAAGAGGCCAGAAAAATAGGGCATCAATCGATCGACACACTATTTTCGATCGATCAATCATTTTTTTTTCCATAAGAAGAAACATGTGGGCATTTTTCCTTTCATCGATCGATCGAAAAATGTTCAATCGATCTATCATCCTATTTTTACTAAATATCTTTTGGAAGTATGCATTTTTCAGAACCATTGATCGATCAACCATCCATCGATCGATCGATCAACCTAAATATTTGGCGGTTTTGGCTATTTTTATTTATTTTATTTTGGATTTAATCCACTTACCTTAAATTGTAAGCGGAGATTTTTTATTCATTTTCAATTATTAGGTTATATTAGTTTTGGGTTTGGGAGCTCATCTCTTTCTCTCTCCTAGAGTTCCATCACATTTATGTTGTAAATATACTATTCGTTGTCGTCCTCCATTAATTTAAGCTTCCATTATTATTTCTTACTCTGTTAACTTGGTTGTATTAAATAGTTACTTGGTTTCTTCTAATTCATGCCATTTAATATGCTTTGTAGCTAATTTAGTTTAGATTGAGATGATTAAACTCACCTTGGATTAATTAGTTTTTTTTCTTTGGTGATGGATTAGACTTGTTTGAATGGGTTAGGTTGTTTTTAATTTTATGCCTAGGAGATTTAACCGTGTATATCAAGTATGCGTCATATTTATGACCTTGCGTTTGTAATCCGTGGGATATTTATTGATTCTAAAATATATTAATCTTTTATGAGAATTTAGGGGTGATAACTCTAGGTTTAACTAATTGACAAATTCAGATATAATATTGCAAATATTTTCTTCCCATGCAACCATTTATGCTAATTAACCCGGTGTGAGGGATATTATTATCTCTATAGTTTTATTCTTCTTATATTTAACTTAGTTTAAATACTTGCCTAGATTAATATATAATTAAAATAATTATCTTTTACACATTTATTCATAAGTTTTACATCAATTAATGTCTAGCACACATTCCATGAGGATTCGATAGCTAAACTAGCCATTATACTCCCATAAGAGTGTATTTAAAGTTAAGGTTTTTGCATTTTCACACGGTAGCTGAAAATAACGATTAGCGTAGTCACATGAGGCTAGGGTCCAGCGCATGCATTAGTTCCCCCTCCTAAATGCCTCCTCAAACATTCCCCTTTCCTACACCTCTAGGTTTCCCCTACTAAGTGCCTTCTCCTATAACATTCCCCTTCCAAGTGCCTCCTCCTATGAAATTACCCTCCCAATTGTCTCCAACAATAACATTCCATGGATCATCATCGTCTATATACGGTGACTATGGGAAAGAGTATTATATAAGGGACTTGATCAATACCAGGGTCGTTGGCACGCGTACGCTCGTTTTCATTAATGAGGGATCACTTATGAAAAATCACCTTTTGGAGGTGGGTAGGCTCGGATATTGGTTGATTAAATATACCAGGGTTGTAGGGAGGACCTTGTGTATGTTGACTCTGATTAAGGGCCTATATTAAAATTGTATAATGATTGTTATATTATGTGTCCTGTTTAATTGTTGATCAAGATTAGGCGATGAGCAATGTCTTATTTGGGAGCAAGTTTGTAATGATTTAATTATGTGGGACATCTGTTGACATTTTTATACATTTTAATTTTAATTTTTAGAGGTTTAATAACATCTTAATTTATTTGGTTTTATTTCATAATTATTAAATGCTCGGGTTGAATGAATTTGAATGAATTTTCTTGGGTTAAATAAATTTGCTGGAATTATAAACTGAGAGTTCTTATATGTAGCATGAACTTCGTTTCAACCTATTTATAAAGGTGACTTGAAATTTTAATATTATTTATTAGAATTCCCACAATACAAAGAGTGGATGGGAGAAACTAATAGAGTCCCTGATAAACATGTAAAAGCGTTAATGAATTTGTATAATATGCAAATAGAGATCTTGATAGTGATAATATTTAGCATCCATGCACCCATTGTAAAAATAACAAATTTAAGTCTTTATGTCTCCAGACTAGGACATTTCACGGGAAAAAGAATGTACCATATGTTCTGAAAGAATTATCGCACCCGATTGCATAATGAAAACCCACCAGGTGGAAGTGGTGAATGATTCTCCATCATATTGTCATTTGACTGACCTAATTAATGATGCTTATGGAGTCCACCACCATAAAAATCAGCAGCCTATGGATACAAATAATGTGCATTATGACCAAGTTAATAAACAATTTGATGTTGAAATGACTAAAAGATTGGGAATACATAGGGTTAAAGATCGATGCGGTTAGATTTTTATATGAACATTACGAAGAAGATCACTCGATATTGTAGAAAATGATTCGTTAGCATAATTTGAAGAGTCAATTTGTTTTGGCGGGAAACAATGTGAGAAAAACTCTTAAGTGGGTTAAAGACATTCTCCCGAAAGAGAACACATTACCAAATACTTATCCATGAATGGAGAAGATCTTATAGGGTTTGGGTTTGAAGTAAAAATGTATCCATTAATGTAAGTATGATTGCATATTATACCTCAACGAACAATAACTGAAAGATAAATGTTATTTATGAAATTAGGCAATAGATATGGTTTTTTAAAGTGAAAAAAATTAGCTTGCAAAATTTCGCAAGTGCTTGCAATTTCCACATCATTTATTGAAGTATTATCCACTCGGGACTTGGTTAAAAAGACTTTTCACTCTATCGTGGATAGCAGAGTCCATGACATGTAATTCTCGAGCCGAGGTGGGTGGGAATGTCATGTTCATCCCATTAATTCACACATATGGTAGCTTTTAAATGCACAACACCCTGAATTTATAAAAGAATCGTGCAATGTCCGTCTTGGATTACCAACCGACTGGTTTAACCCTTTCGGTAATCGTGAAAAATCCTCATAGGCTCATTCTTCAACTTGAAGAATCTGACTGGTTAATCTAATAATTTGTGTAGGGTTGTAAGATACCAAATAAATGACCTGATACGGTGCAAGTCTCAGGATCGGAACATCATCATTCAATTAATCTCTCTGTTGTTTAGGCATTTCTTTTTTTAGCCCAAAGATATCTACAGGACAATTATAAAAATTAGTTTGTGCTTCACCTTAATTTGGGCAAAAGTGGTAAACATAAAGCACATTAAAACTGCAAAATCTACTTTAGCCAAGGCCATTTGTGTATTAAGGAAATATTTTCCTCCATAATTCTTTGACATCAGCGCCCACTTGCTTGTGCGTCTATGTGATAAGGCTTTGTTATTTTTACCCATCATCTATTGCTGGATGTATCCTTCTGAGCTCTTAATGAAAACCTTCAAAGATTACATTAAGAATACACGATATAATGGAGGGTTAATTGTGAAAGAACATATAACATAAGAATCATCGTTATACACTCAAGAACATATCTCGAAACTAGGGCTTAGGAGTTTCAATCCTCGTGCAAAATGAATGATCGAGGAACCTGATGAGTGTAAGCATAAATTAACTTTTAGGAACCCAATAAGGTTGAGACTCAGGAATCTGCAATATAATTAAGGATCTCTTTATGTCTTCGAATTGCAATATAGATATGAATATCAATGAAAGTAAATAGATACATATGTAACTTATTTTTATTTGATCATCTGTATTGTTTATATTACCATCTAAACTCTATAATTTCATTAACATCTTTAGGATGTATGTGAGAGAAATTTCCCAAAAATCAGAAGAAGAATTGTATGATGAATGATTTTAGGGCATGGGTATCAAAAGAGGTAATTTTAACCACTTCTATTGCAGTTATTTATGTATGAGTTTTAAAAAGAGGTGAGTGATGAACTTTAAAGACACTTATTTGTAACTCTAGAGATGAAACGATTAAGGTTAAAATCCATTAATTACTAATAGTGTCTCTTCATATGGTCGGCATTCCAATGATTAGATCATGGTTCTCCCTCTAAATTCTCTAACTTGTAGGTCCCTGGGACGACTTCCTTTGTAACCCGATATGGCCCATGCCAATTCGGATGCAGTTTGTTTAGCTTCTGCCAAACATTCTTCAATACCAAGTCTTTTACGGCTATCGATCTCACTTTTATCCTCTCATTGTAGAACCAGGTGGCTCTCTGCAGGTAAGCGGATTTTTAAATTTCGGCATCCTCTCATCTTTTCTTAATAAAATAAAGATCAATTTTTCTCTCATCCTTATTTGCCTCTGGATCGTAGTTCTATACCCTATGACTGGGGAGCCCAAGTTCGGTAAGAATAACTGCTTTTGACCCATAGGCTAACATAAATGGTGTTTCACCTGTCAGCATCCTCTTGGTCGTCCTGTAAGCCCATAGAACCCCATGTAACTCTTTGGTCGGTAAGCCCTTGGCGTCTTCTAATTTTTTCTTTATCCCATCTAGTATCACTCGATTTTTTACCTCAATCTCGCTATTTGCTTGAGCTGGGTCTGCAGCCAAGAATAATTTCTTGATGCCAACCCTTTCACTGTAGGCTTCCAACGATTTGTTTTTAAATTATTTACTATTATTCGATATGAGCGTGTGAGGCAGGTCGTATCTACAAATAATATTTCTTCAAATAAACTTAAAATCTTTAACTTCGATAATGGAGATCATAGCCTCGAACTCTACCCATTTGTAAAAATAATTAGTGGCCATAATCAGATACTAGTAACCATAGGCTACCTTTGGAAGTGGACCAACAAGGTCAATTCCACATACTACGAATGACCACCAATAAACCACCAATTCAGTTGACTCTTTTGTAAGTGTCGATCACCAATAGACCTGAGTAACGATTCTTTTAGCTAGAGACTTTTCACCGATAGAACTTGCACACGACTCCTTATGAACGTCCTATAGGACATAGCTGACCTCAGAGGGGTGAACACGTCTGAGCAGGGGCAGTAAGAATCCTCTTCTGTAAAGTAAGTATCCAATTATAATGAATTTGGTTTCATTGTATCTAATCTTCCCTCTCTCGACCTCAGCCCAAGTGAATTCCGCCATAAAATCCTCTATGGCTTGCCCCTTAATTGCCGTCCTAGGTTGATAGATGATGTCGAACTATCCTAACGCAATTGACCAGGCCATCAACCTACTCGATTTCTCAGGTTTATGGATGACCTGCCTTAAGGGAGTATTGGTGGGTACCACCATCGTATGAGCTTGGAAGTATGGCTTCATTTTTCTTTAAGCATGTATTAGTGCATATGCCAACTTCTCCATTCTAGGATACTTTAACTCGCCCCCTATAAGGCTTTGTTGTTGAAATACACTGGCTTCTAGACACCTTCATCAACACGTACGATAGTTTCACTAATGGTCAAATCTAATATAACTAAGTATAAAAATAATTTCTCCCCTTGAATCGTCTGAGACAACAGCATTGGGGATCCCAAATAAGCTTTTAGGTCTTGAAAATCCTTTTCAGACTCTTCATCCTAGACAAATGCTTTTCTCAAGATCTTAAAAAATAGAAGACACTTATTTTTAGCTTTAGAGACATAACAATTAAGAGCCTCCACTCTTCTTATCAACCTCAGCACATCTTTTATGGTTTTGGGTGTTTGCATATCAATTAGTGCTTTGATCTTTATTGGGTTGACCTCAATCCCCCTTTCATTGATAATGAAGCCGAGGAACTTGCGTGCGCCGACACTAATAGCATACTTCATAGGATTTAACTTCATCTTGTAAAGGTCTATGTTGTTAAATATGCTTTCAAGGCCAGCCACAAGATCCTCATCCTTGAGACTCTTCATCAACTTGTCATGGATGTGAACCTCCATAGTCTTCCCAATTTGGTCTTCAAAAATCTTATTGACCAACCTCTGATAGGTTTCCCCATCATTTTTAAGGCCAAAGGTCATGACCTTGTAGTAGAAGGTTCGTTTATCTGTGATAAAGGAAGTCTTCTCAGCATCGGCCTCATCCATAAAGATCAAGTTATACCCTCAGCATGTGTCCATAAAGCTCATCAGCTCATTCCCGACCATGGCATCTATCATATGATTTATACGAGATAAAAGAAAGTTGTCTTCAGTACAAGCTTTGTTTAGATCAGTAAAATCCACACACATTCTCCACTTTTAATTCTTTTTTGGGACGATTATAGCATTGGACAACCATTTTTGGTACTGTACCTCCAGGATAAACTCGGATGTCTGTAGATTTTTAATCTCTTCTTAAATAACCTTATACTTTTATCTTGCATAGGTCCTTCTTCTCTGCTTCACATGATTCATCTTTTCATAAATATTTACTTGGTGGCAGATGATATTTGGGTCTATTCTTGGTATGTCCTCATGACTCCATGCAAAGATGCTTTGCCTCCTCCTCAGTAGTTTCACCAAATCTTCTTTCACTTCCTTCTTAAAGGCTTTTTTGATTTAGACGATTTTTTTCGATTCATCCTCATCTAGGACAATGGACTCTACCTCCTTTGCGAGTTCTTCTTTCTTCAGTTTATTCTCGTCTCTTGGATCAAGAGTATCTATATTGTAGGAAGTGGTCAGCTTCTTGTAAGCCTCTTTCTGCTCGGATGAACTGAAGTAACACTCTCGATATTCCTCTTGGTCCCATTAAACTTCCCCTACCCCATAAGGAGTTGGAAATTTTATTATTTGGTGGATAGTGGATTATACTACTTCAAACTCCTTGAGTGCCACTCTTACAAGAATAATATTTAGGCCGAGAAGACATTCTCATCCATAACGAAGAAGCTTACTTTCCTGGTAAGGAACCTCGGCCAAATGCCCATGAAGACATCCATTTCAAATGTCCCTAGAGGATGGACCTTATCTCCGCTGAAGCTTATCAGTGACTGATAATACGCGACTAATCTCTTTTTGATGAGCTTCAAACCCATAAAGCAGTCCCAAAACATTATGCCAGCTAAGCTGCCTCCATCAACTAGTATACGTGAGACATCATACCCGTGGACCTTAGTGTTTATGACCAAAGGGTCGTTATGAAGGGAAAAGATTCCCTTGAAATCCATTCTTGAAAATCCCACTACTAGGGTGTCCATATTTATTTTCTTCAACTTTTCTGACTTCGTCTCTGTCATAACCGATTTAACATCCAACCTCTTAGGTGTCGGCTTTTCTTCCACTACGTGATCTTTACGTTCGGTTGACTCTGTGACTCCCTCATATAATCCTCCATATATCATCTTGACATCGAAGGATATCATGTGCATTGAATCTTTGGCTTCTGGGATCTTAAGCGAGATATCTGGGTCATCCAAATTACTGTCAGATCATCATCTTTTTTGTCAGTCGAGGCATATCGTCTTGGCTTTTCATTTTTTACCCTATTCTTCTTCGTTCTAGAGTCATGTTTAGCACTGCTCCATTCCACATACTTCTGGATCTTTCCCTGCTTCAACACCTTCTTTTTCTAATCATTTAGATCAAAATATTTTTCTATCGTATGCCCATGGTCTTGATGGAACTCGCACCACTTGATCTTTTCCCTCTTATGAGGAGGGGACTTGAGATTTTCTGTCATCCTTAATCTCGTTGAGAATTATATCTAGGCTTCCTATCGGGGGTGTATTTGGAAAACTTATCCTTGCTCGATCTTTTGTTCGCCTCCTTATCTTTTGGCTTACTAGCACCAGTCTCTTTTGTGTCTCCTCTCTTAGCCACAATGGCCTCCTATGCATTCATGACTCTCCCAGTCATAACCAACAGTTCTTTCATGGTTTTTGGAAGATCCTTATAGAGTTTCTATAGGGGTTTTCCTGGTTGTAGTCCACTAATGATAGATGACATGGCTATGTTCTCTTCATAGTCTTCTACTTCCAATTTCTCTTTGTTAAATAGAGAGATGTAATCCCTCAGAGTTTCATTTTTTCCTTACTTTAGGTGCAGAAGATGGGTTACCTCCTTTGGTGGATTCATGCAGAAGAAAAAATTGTGAATAAACTTCTCAGCGAGCTGCTTGAAGTTTTTAATTGAATTCTTGAGTAAGGAAGTGTACCACATAGATGCACCTGTAATAGTGCTAGAGAAATCCTTCCACCTCATCTCATTTATGATGGAGTATATGCCTACTGGAGACTGATACATTTTAATGTGGTTCACTCGATTTTCACTTACATCATACTTTGGGTTCACAGTGGGAGGTTTAAATTTAGTAAGAGTAGGAAAACTTACTATCTTGACGACAAAAGGAGACCTTTCTGCGTAACCTTATTTACCTGGGTCTCGGATCTTCAGTAGTGTACCAATATTATATTTCAACCTTTGGATGGATATGTTTTAAGGCTTCTCCTCTATCGCAACATTATCTGCGCCCCCTTCCCAGTCAATCGAGTCTGGTACCTTCTCTCTCCTAACACTTCTCTGTCGACTGTTTAACTCCATTTGCTCCCCATCTCGATTTTATTGTGGCCAACCATACACTACACCAAAAACAGTAATTTGGCACACCCTGATATTAAAAATCTAACACTGTTTTAAACTGTGCCAAATTCTGGCACGGTTTAATGACAATCTGACACACTTTAGAACAGTGCCAAATTTTGTCACTGTTTTAAAGTGTGCCAAAATTGGGTACACTTGACTACAATATAAAATTACCTAAAAATAATTCACTATACGTAATTTAGATTCCCGCTCTCTCATTCTTCTCATTCCCACCCACCTCCCCCAATCCATCTTTCTTTGCTTTCAGATCATCGCATCAATCGAATTTTATCTCCCATTCACGTTATTCCTGATTTCCCTAAACCCGGTATGCACATATGACATCTCTCTCTGTATTTATGTGTTGATTTTAATTTGTGGTTGTTTTGGTAGGAATTATGTTTCAGGATATAACGACGTTCCTTCTTGAGCCTCAAGCTTTCAAGGACACGATCTATCTGTTTGTTGAGAGCTATGAAGGGAAAGATATATCTTTTGTTGCAGGTAATTTCAATGGTCTATAATTTTATTTTTTTTAGCTAACAATATTCTTCAACTACTGATTATAGTTATTTTGTAACGAATCAAAACAATCCTTTTGTTTGCTATTTACTCGTATGGTTTTTAGCAGTACAATGACATTTTTTTTATTCACATAAGGAATAGTATTGTACATGTTCGTTTAATGAGCCTAAACAATCCATTTATAGTCATTAATAGGGTTAAAACAATCCATTTCTCTGTTTTTTACGAAATCCACATCTTGTATTTTTATAAGACTAGAATTTTGAAGAGGTTCACTATTTTTAAGTGAGAGAAATTACCCAAGTAAAAAGTCCTTACCTAGGGTTTTATGCACAAGTTGAGAAATGAACCATTTATTTTTAAGTGAGAATGTTAAGGAGGTTGAAGTGACCTACATGATATTTGTTATTGCTTTGAGAATAGAATCGTTGGTTTGACCGATGGAGTGGGAAATACGGGATCTAGGCAACTCGCTACATATTCTCCGCTTATCTCTCTCTCTCTCTCCCATCTCATCTCGCTCAGGTAATTTTATATCTCCCATGTTTTAAAATAATTTGTGAAGGTTTCATATTCAGGGTCTAAGGTTTCATATTTAGGGCTTGAAGGTTTCATATTTAGGCTTGAAAGTTTTATATTTCAATCCCTACATACATGAATTTTTGATTCATTTCATGTGCTTGACATGAAGTTATCAAATTTGTATTAAACTAGGCTTGAAACAAAGGTATACAAAATGAACGTTTTCAAATTTGTTTTCTTCATCTTTTTCAATTTGATTTGACTGACCAATGTTCGTTTTTTAGTTAGGGTATCGAGTTCCAATCCCTACATGTTATGGTTTTCAGATTATCAATCCAACTGGTATGGCTACTAAATAATAAGTATCTTTGTTGTTCTTACATATGTTATGTTTTAATTTGTGACATGATTACCATATTTTATGAAAAAAAATTCTTTTTTACTTCTAATGATAGATCGACATTGTCATGTTCCATCAAATTAAGTAGTCTATATATTATGATTACGATTACAGTTTTTGCACATTGGTTTGTTTTTTCACAAGATGATATTTATTTAATTGACAAAACTATGTTGATGGTTGGATTGTCACTTAATTTTAAAACTATTTTTTCTTGAGTTTATAATTTTAGAGTAGTTAAAATGAGTGTGTGTATTAAGTGCAGTAGACATGGGTATAATGGCGCGTTGTCTGATGTCTGGGTGTATCGTAAGCATGTTGAACATGTCAATGAGAAAAATGTATTTAACATTTGATAGGCACGAGTATACTTGAGATAAATTGTTTTCTACTTGAGACTCTAGTATATATGCTATCGAGGGGATGAGCTATTGCATGTAGCACAATGCACGAGTTTTTAGCAAGTCTTCTGAATTTAAATTAACCAGGTAGTGAGTTGATCTTGAGGGGCCTATTACAATTTGAATTAACCAGGCAGTGTACTAGATAATCAACCATGGAGATGTGTTAGTAAATGATTGTAATCTCCTTATATAATTATTAACAACTAGATATGTACAATTTTAAATTGTTAATACAATTTATCTTTTGACAAAATATGCAATTTTTAGCATGGAGAGTTTAGTCCACTTATTTGTAAAGACTTGTCTGTTTATGCCTTGTTTGTGTTGAATGATATATTTGGATGTTTATAGGCAACTCCAGAGACCAATTTGTGAGATGAAGAAATTAATTCTCTTACAAAACGAACACAAGATGGTCGGACATAAGTTGTGGAAGCAAAGGTTGGAAAGGGCACAACTACACTCTCAATGATGTAAGTCTGAGATGATGCTTTTACCTTTTCTTCTAACATGCTATTTATTAAACTTATTGTTGATGTAAAAAACTAGATCGCTCTAATTTTTCAATCACAGATAAATAAATAAGACAAAGATTTTTAAAGTGGTTCGGCTAGGAATAAAGCCTACGTCCACTGTTATGTTATTGCTGAGTGTTTGTGGAATTCTTGATTACAAGTTTTCTCAAGAAATTCCGGTCCCCTTGAATGAGGATGATACAAGGTATTTATAGCCCTTAGGCTGTACATGAAAGGTCCAATACATTAAATGATATACATATGAAAGGGTAATACATTTAATGCAGCGTGTGCGTCAAGAATATAATGAATAGTTGAACAGTTGTCCGTCTGGTAATTAATGATACAGTCGAGATGCAGTTCGGACCGCCTTAGTTGCTCGTTGATCAAGAGTTCCTCGGAGTGCTTAGAGTATCTCGGGATGATAGAGTTCCTCGGGGTGTCTTCCTTGTTGCTCGGAGAGGACATGACTTGGTCGGGGGAAATAAACTTCCTCGTTGTTATTGTGCCATGTAGATTGACACGTGTCTTCTTATTATTGGTCCACATCAGCAGATTAAATTTGGTATCAACAGAAGCCCCCAATGCTTCATGCTTGATGGGTTACTTGAAAGGATGGAGTATTTATTCTGCAATGTTGCTCGGTGCTCGTGAAATTCTTGATCTACCTTCTTGATTTGTTTAACATAAAGTGCATTATCTTTTGGACGACATATGATGCCGTTTGTAGCTTGTCATAATCTTCAAGTATGTTGATTGGTTTGCTAGCCGACCTACTGCCTCCAATGAGCTAGCGGTGGACTTCGAAACATTTTCATATAACTTCTTCTTCAATATTGGTTGGGATAGTAGTAGCAAAGATCTCAATACTGTTGATGTTGATTTTGATTTCTACCTCTGCTCGGGGACGAATAAGAGGTTCTCGGGGACGAACAAGTGATTCTCAGGGACGAGCAAGTGCTTCTCAGGAATGAGCTAATGCTTCTCGGATAGATCATCTGTGATGAATATCAGAATGTTGAAAGATCTTAACTTCATAAACTCCCCTTATATTTTAAATGATCCTCCTGCTGGCGAGGAACCTGTTTCAAAAGTAGAAGGAAAAGAAACCAATAGAATAGGAATCTCAATGTAATAGTTAGTATTTAACCTGTAACATATTTTGAATGAAAGACTTTCATTTTTATTCGCAATCTTAATTGCTATTGTGTTGTAAAATACTTTACATCTGTGCATATGTATAAGTTAAAAAGATAGCAATATTGTGTTGTTCATCGACCAACTTAGTAATAAAAAGTTACAAGTATTGGTAACGTTGCTCGATCACTTAATAATAAAGTAATGAGTATAAAAATGTTTAAATTTTTCCAACCAACCAAGGTTGTTAAATTATGCTTGTCGACCAACTACAGTTGATGGGTTTTTATCCCCGACCAGCCATACTTGGTTCAATTTCAAATATTTTCATAAAAAGTGTTCGACCAACTAAGGTCAATAATTTATCCTCGTCGACCAACTACAGTTAGTGGGTTTTTATCCCCGACCGACTATACTTGGTGTATTTTGGAATATTTTGTTCTTCAAAGAACTTTTTGTAATAATCTTGCCTCCCGACCAACATAAGTTGTAATATGAGAGTATATTTTTATCTTACCAACCGTAATTGATCATGCTGGTGTACACCTCTTAACCAAAGGAATATTTTTGGCTCCTTAGAGCTTTTGGCTCCTTAGAGCTGTCCTCCTAACCAAAGGAGGTTGGCTCCTTAGAGCGCTTTTTGGCTCCTTAGAGCTGTCCTCCTAACCAAAGGAGGTTGGCTACTTATAGCACTTTTGCTCCTTAGAGCTGTCCTCCTAACCAAAGGAGGTTGGCTACTTATAGCACTTTTGCTCCTTAGAGCTGTCCTCCTAACCAAAGGAGGTTGGCTACTTATAGCACTTTTGCTCCTTAGAGCTGTTGGCTCCTTAGAGCGCTTTTTGGCTCCTTAGAGCTTTTGGCTCCTTAGAGCACTTCAAATGTTTGACTGATGATAATAGGCAGCAAACTCCTCGTTATCAAATTGTTTTCCATGGTCTGTGATGAAGGCATGAGGGAGACCATATCGGCAGATGATGTTCTTCCAAACAAATTGGTACACCTTCCTTCTCGTATGTCATGTCAATAAGTGGCTCAACTTCTATCCACTAAGTAAAATAATCTACTGTGATGACGAGGTATTTGAATCTTCCTCGAGTCGTCGGCAATGGTCCAACCAAATCAATCCCCACATGGCAATGGTCGGGGATAAATGATGGGTGTCAACAATGTTTGTGAAGTTCTTTGGATGGAGGAAAAACGTTGGTACTTGTCACATTTCTTGGCATAAGCTATACAATCAGCCCTCATCGTCGGCCAGTAATATCCTTGTGTCATCACCCTTTGCAAAAGAGTCCGACTAGCTACATGAGCTCCACAGGACCTTTCATGGATCTCTTTAATCAATTCACCTCGGAGGGATGTACACATCTTTGCAAACCTGCCATAATTCCTCGTCGAGCAGCTTTAAACTTCCATTTCTTGGCGGCGAGCTTTTCCTCCGGTAATTGTTCCTCCTTAATATATGCTCCGATGGGATCCATCCAAGATGGTCCTAAATCAAGGGTAATAATATTCATCGTCAGATCTTCATCTATGCTCCGACTTTATAATACTTCAATTGGTATCGTTCTTCGCAGCTCGGTACGAGTAGCTGATGCTAATCGGGCCAAGGCGTATGCTCTCACATTCTCCATTCTTGATATTCATACCAGTTTGAACAGCAACAAACTCTGATACTAACTTCATCACCTTTGTTTGATACTTGATCATCAATTCTCCTTCGGCTCATTATTTTCCCAACATTTGGTTTACGATCAATTGAGAATTACTGAAGACAATAACCTGATGTGCCTCCATAGTATTTGACAAATTAAGACCTGCAACCATGGCCTCATACTCAACCTCATTATTAGAAGCTTTGAATTAGAAACGTAGGGCGTATTCCATGTCGACCTCGTCTGGGCTGTTCAAAACGATCCCTGCCCCACAGCCTGTAGTGCAAGATGAGCCATCTACATATAATCTCCATATAGGCAATTTGTCTTCTAATTTCTGGTCTGACAGAGTTCCTCGGTGGAATACTTTTTGCTTTCTTTTATCATGTCCTGATACTTCTGAATACAACTCTTGAATTTCGATATACCTCCTGAACTTCAATATACCTCCTGAACTTCAATATACCTCCTGAACTTCAATATACCTCCTGAACTTCAATATTCCTCCTGAACT
This sequence comes from Sambucus nigra, assembly GCA_949130495.1. Classification (NCBI taxonomy): domain Eukaryota; kingdom Viridiplantae; phylum Streptophyta; class Magnoliopsida; order Dipsacales; family Adoxaceae; genus Sambucus; species Sambucus nigra. Next base: position 208,805,400 of record OX422222.1, read on the forward strand.
TCAATATACCTCCTGAACTTCAATATACCTCCTGAACTTCAATATACCCCCTGAACTTCAATATTCCTTCTGAACTTCAATATTCCTCTTGAACTTCAATATTCCTCCTGAGAAAGTGATTAGTCGGGGTTGAATTTGATGCTCGACTGCATGATGATATAAGAATGTGCCACCAAATGAACAAATATATCTGTAATAGAAGCCCCCAACTGTGGAATGTGAACTTTGAATGAGATTTATTGACCAATACCAACCGGAGTTGGATTTTATCTACCAACCGGAGTTGGATTTTGTCTACCAACCGGAGTTGGATTTTATCTACCAATCGGAGTTGGTGGTAATTGATAATGAATGATGAAGACTTCCTCGGAGCTGACCAACGAATTGTTGGGAATAAGATAATATAAATGCTGGAGACCTCCTCGGCGATGACCAACAGATTGTTGGGAATAAGATAATATAAATGCTGGAGACCTCCTCGGCGCTGACCAACAGATTTGTTGGGAATAAGATAATATAAATGCAGGATACCTCCTCGGCGATGACCAACAGATTGTTGGGAATAAGATATAATATAAATGCAGGATACCTCCTCGGCGATGACCAACAGATTTGTTGGGAATAAGATAATATAAATGCAGGATACCTCCTCGGCGATGACCAACAGATTGTTGGGAATAAGATATAATATAAATGCAGGATACCTCCTCGGCGATGACCAACAGATTGTTGGGAATAAGATATAATATAAATGCAGGATACCTCCTCGGCGATGACCAACAGATTGTTGGAAATAAGATAATATAAATGCAGGATACCTCCTCGGAGATGACCAACAGATTGTTGGGAATAAAATATAATATAAATGCAGGATACCTCCTCGGCGATGACCAACAGATTGCTGGGAATAAGATATAATAAATTCCGGAGATATCCTTGGAGCTGAATAAGATATAATAAATGCTAGAGACATCCTTGCTGAAATGAGAATAGAATATGCATCCAAATAGATATAAAGAATAATTAAAAATAATAAATTGCCTCGCCGATCCGTCAAGGTAGAATCATATAATGCCGAACAAGAATAAGATCTTTCAGAACATAAGAATATGGCCGAGAACGTTGTCAGGCCTGAATATAAATAAGAATTACCCCGACCAACTATCCGTTGGGGGTGAAATATAATAACTGTTGTAGCTTTTCCTCGGAGCCGAATATATATAGAGAGAAGAAATTTTTCAAGCTCCATGCTGAGATAAATATAAAATATGAATCTGAATGGATATAGAATAATTTGTGCTTCAGCATTCGTCGGCATTGAACCTTGTGCCTGTAAAAATTAATAATTTGCTCTACCATATGTGTAGGCTGAATTGATTAGTCATGAGAATAATTTACTCATCCAATCAATATATGATATGTATCAGCATAAAAATTTCAAAATATAAAATAATATGCCAAATGTGTGTGAAATGGACGAATTATTATCAAATATGCATCATAAATAAGACGTAAAGTTTTTTGTAAATTTATTTAATCTCCAACAACCAATCAGGTATTAGTTGCTATTTAAAAATATTTTTGGGGTGATCATAAGTTAAAAATACTTAAGCTCCCTGCTTGTCCCCAAGCCGAATTCATGTTTAAAGAAATATCAGGGGTGCTTAGCATTTTTTTAATACCCCAAGATTCTACTGCTGCCGACAAACGACATGGATGTTGTCGACCAACATTTAAGGATATCTAAAGTAATAGAATATATGGTTGGATGACCAGAATATCTCGAATCTTTAGATAAAAAAATAACATTCAATGTAAAATTTAAGCCTTAAGAATGTTAATTAAATGAATAAATAAATAATCCGCTAGATCGTGTGATTTCGACAAAGAAACCTTGTGATGTGATGAACGAGGGGCCAACATATCAAATTTGTGCCCAGAGTCTTGATATGGTCATGATTATTTTACTGATCCTCTTTTATAAGAGGTGGGTAATGATTTTTCAGTTGAGAGAAAATTATTTTTTATATTGATCCCTTCCTATTCCCAATTTGGAGAGATAAAAATATGGTGAATGATTAAAGTTATTACCAAATTTATATCAAAAATCAATCAATTTGACTTTATTGACATAGATGGAAGATGAACCAAATTAATTATATAGTTCATAAAAATGAATGCAAAGAGTCTCAAACTTGTGAATGCAAAGAGACTCAAACTTGAAGAGAGAGAATATATATGGGTCATGATTTCCATGAGAAGACTTTTCATTGTCTTTAACCTTTTCCCATTCTTTTATTAAAAATATGATGGGAATTTGAATAGACATCAAAGATCTTTCAAAAATTTATTTCAAAATCAACAATGAAAATGATTAAATCTTACCACCGTCACATATATTGGTATATGTAATCATTTAAAATATTTATTCCATGATATAAAATTAAAACTTGAGAATCAAGCAAAGAATTATGATTTATGAAATCTACTATTTTTCAGATTTCTAAATAAGAATTAATCTAACAGTTATGATTTAAAAATCATGATATGCAACATTTTGCAGATAAAAATTGGACAATTAATTTATGTATATAAACATAAAAATCATGATTGAATCAAAAGATTTATGTATAATTGATTATACGTAGAGAAAATAAAAACTTAGCTTTTGGTGGAGAACAACGCTTGTAACACGTTCCCACAGACGGCGCCAATCTGTTGATGTAAAAAACTAGATCGCTCTAATTTTTCAATCACAGATAAATAAATAAGACAAAGATTTTTAAAGTGGTTCGGCTAGGAATAAAGCCTACGTCCACTGTTATGTTATTGCTGAGTGTTTGTGGAATTCTTGATTACAAGTTTTCTCAAGAAATTCCAGTCCCCTTGAATGAGGATGATACAAGGTATTTATAGCCCTTAGGCTGTACATGAAAGGTCCAATACATTAAATGATATACATATGAAAGGGTAATACATTTAATGCAGCGTGTGCGTCAAGAATATAATGAATAGTTGAACAGTTGTCCGTCTGGTAATTAATGATACACTCGAGATGCAGTTCGGACCGCCTTAGTTGCTCGTTGATCAAGAGTTCCTCGGAGTGCTTAGAGTATCTCGGGATGATAGAGTTCCTCGGGGTGTCTTCCTCGTTGCTCGGAGAGGACATGACTTGGTCGGGGGAAATAAACTTCCTCGTTGTTATTGTGCCATGTAGATTGACACGTGTCTTCTTATTATTGGTCCACATCAGCAGATTAAATTTGGTATCAACACTTATGATGGAATGCCTTTGTTTGATAAGATATTTAACGGTTGATTAATGGTTGAATGTTATAGAGCATAGATCTTTGTAGGTAAAAATCTGTATTCCCCAAATACAAATGAGGACCTTGAAGAGAAAGCACGACATTTGTCGATTGAGTTTGTGCTAACTGTAACGAAAAACAGGGACACAGGGTGTGGGATGCTTCAAAAACTGCCTAATTATTTGGTTCGTTTTATTCGTGTCTTGATAGAGATGCCTGCTGTTATTGTGGATGACCAAGAGTGGTATAATGCCAGTAGCGATGACCACACTGTAAGGGAATTGGGTATGTGTTCTTACGCCATGGAGAGCTTGAGTAGACTCTCGGTTGCGCTGCGCGGAGCTGTAATTAGACCCTATTTACATATACTCGCGGACTTCTTAGGTGATTTCAATTGGAAAAAGTGCCACGCATCCATTACAGCCATTGGCCTAATGTCAGAGGGATGCTCAAATGTACTAGACAACTGTTTTTTTTTTGTACTAGGTAGTATGATTTTGCTTAAGGGTTATAAGTAGATTGGTTTTGTTTATATATCTTCATGATGAATTGGATTTGCTTGTCTTATTCTGTTATTGTCAATTTAGGTACTTCTACAAAATATGGTTTTGTTGGTAAATGAAGTACTGAGTCTAATTCTTAATAGCCATAGTGGGTGCATTGGGCAATCATGCATTCGATCGGGAAGTTCTCTAAGGATTTAATACCCCAATTTCAAGAGTAGTTTCATCACCAGGTGATCCATGCTTTGATAGCTTCCATGGATGATTTCATAAGTCCACGAGTACGGGTTTATGATTTTTCCAAATTATGCATTGAGTTATACATTATATTTTACTTGTCCCTTGGAAACACTTTACCAAATGTCTTCTTTTTTTTCTCCGTGAATAATTTTACTAGGCGGTCTTCATTATTATGAAGCCCATCACACGCATGCGTTATGATTTCCCTATGAAGTCCATCACACGCATGCTGTTATATATATATATATAAGCTTTAAGATCATAGAAATGACCCGTATGAGGTTGAATTATTAAAATTGTTTATTTATATAATATGGTTTGGAGTATATAACTATAAGAGAAGGGACTTGTCAGGTCGGGTGTATGCTTCGAATAAAGCTAGAGCGGATGCTGTAATGAGAGCAAAAGAGTTGGAATCAAGTCTAGGAGATGAATAACCTACCTTTGTGAAGCTCATGCTTCAATTCCATGTGAATTTTAGACAGGATTGAAATCAACTTGTCATAAATTGTCTACTCGAGACAGGATTGAAATGAATTTTAGACAGGATTGAAGTGAACTTGTGATAACTTGTGAATTTTAGGCAGGATTGAAATGAACTTGTTTTCTACTGAGAAAATCATGATTAAGTTGTTTGCTATAAATTTTTGATATGATGAATTTCTTTTTGATGAATCGTTGTAAAAGCTCTTCAATCAAAACCTCAATTACCTACAAATATATAACAAACTCAAGTGTAGAGTGGTAAGTAAGGATGTCAATCCTAATCTAAGGTGTGAACATGATAAACATGAGAGGATAATGAATATAATTCATTTGATTATTTATTTATTTTACTTTTGGGTTTTTTCTAATTTTTTATGTTTTTTTTAATATTAAAACACTTTTTAGGTGAAAATGTGAAGTAACACTAAACTAATATAAGAGATGAAATTAACAAACTAACTAGTGTGCCAAATAAGAACTAAGTAATAAGAATTGAGATGAACTTAAATTTGAGAAATATTCAAGAAATGAAACTTAACCTCCACTTTATCAATTAAATGTGTTAATTATTCTAGTTTACTAATTTTCCAAATATTAATTTATTTTATCAATTGATTCTCATCATTTGACAAAACAAACTAATATAAAATTAGTTAATCCAATTTTCATCCCCACAACTCAATTGAATAATTGATTTAGAAAAAATTATATAAATCACTCGTTAGAGTAGATTCATTTAATAAATCATAAATCCAACAAAAATTTAATGTATGAGTATAATAAAATATAATATACTCTAATTAGTGGGTCATTCTATCTCTAGTTTGAATCCAAAAATTAAGAGTATATTAGATTTTAATCCTTCCTCAAGGATAATTTACCATTTGTCAATGCATAAACTCATGTAGGAATGAAAAGAAAATTAACTAAATGAAACAAAATAAACTAGATTAATTAATACATTCAATTGAATATATGGGGATTCATTTCACTCTTTGAATGGAGTAATTAGTCAACCGTAGTCATAATTCAAGAATAATTGAAACCAAGTAATAGCATAGAATGATTAAAAAGATAAGAATTAATCAAACCCAATTTTGCCTTCAACTTGAAATAGAATCTTCAATTACAATCTCTCTATAATTTTTTTGGTAAAGAAAAAAAAATTAAAACGAAAAATTTCTCTCTCTTATAACTCTCTAAAACCCTAATTTGCTATTTTGCCCCCCCCCCCCCCCCCCCCCCCAAATGGAGTCTTCTATCTTCAATATATAGTAGGCATGGATCTAGGGGTAAAAATGGGTGGATAAAGGTGCAAGAGGTTGTATAAGGTGTGTGTGAGGGTTAATTTAGGAATTAATGGAGGGTGCATGTGGTTTGGGTGTGAGGTCATGATAGTGGGGAGAATGAGGGTAATTTTGGAATTGGGGTTAAGTTGGTTAGTTGGGATTAAAATGGATAAGGGTAAAAGGGATTTTAAATGGCACATGTGGGAATTGGGTTTATTTGTTGGTTTTGCTTTGGCAGGTCGTGGCTTTTTATTTAGAGGAATGGGTTTTGGTTTAAAGTGGGTCAATTGGGTTTTGCAAATGGGTTTCGATTGGAATGGAAAATGGGTTAAGGATTCTGGTATGTTAGAGTCGAGTTGGGTTCGACCATGGCAGGGGGTTGGCGGATATGAGGTCTAGGGACGATCGGGTAGGAGGACGGGTAGAGGAGTGCGGATCTCGGTCTCGCCGGCGTTGGGGCTGACAGGTGGGTCGCCCGCGGGTTGGAATCGTAGTGGGGTTGTGGGTTCAGGTGGTTTCGGGTAGGCGTCCAGAGTTGGGAGGTATAAGGGAGGTGCTGGCCGGAGTTGGGTGAGGTTCGGAGTTCGGCTGGAGGTGGCCGCGGGGCAGGTGGCTCCTGGGGTTCGCCGGAGTGGGTCAGGACGCTGGTGATGATGGGTTTGGGTTGAGCTGGGAGGTGCACCACCACTAGGTTGCCGATCGGAACAGGTGGGGTTGAATCCGGTTGGTGGTATTCTCGGGTTAGATTCGGGGGATTAGATTTCCGGGCTGTTGGACACAGTTGTGGGATTTTGGTGAGGTGGGTTGGTATTTGTTGTGGTGTTGGGTTTTGCTGTTTGTTTTGAGTTGGTAATGGTGGATAGAGAGGAGAGAGAATGTGGGGTGTTTGAGGTTGAAGAAGAAGTGGGTTGTGTTGTGTGTGGTAAGGTGTAGGAAGTTAGGGTGTAGGTAAGGATGAGGATAGGTAGTGTTAGGGCGTAGGAGTGTGTATGGAAGATTGTGTGTGTGTGTTTAATTTGTACCCAACTAAAATAATAAAAAGACTCAACTAAAAAAAATATCTAACTAAAAATAAAACAAACTAAAAATAAAAATGTTAAAACTAAAAAAATAAAATCCTAGGCTATAAAAACTAAAATAAACCAAAAGAAGAAATAAAAACTTAAAATCTAAATGAAAACTAAAGTCCTAAATTTTTTTATAAAATCTAATAAACTAAAAATAAACTCCAAAAAACTAATCGTAATAAAATAAGACTAAACTAAAAGCTAATAAAAATCAAAATAAAATAAAATTATATTAATAAAAATAAAATTGAAAAATTGAAAATAAAACCTAAAAATTCTAAGTAAATCTAAAATAAACCTAAAAAATAAAATGACTCAAACTAAAAATCTAAAAAATATAAAAAGACACAAACTAAACACACACAGGCTTGGGGTGATGCTTTGGGCTAGGTTTAGGCTCGGGTTTGGTTACGGGATTGGTAATTAGCTCCATAAAATGCGCATTTGCCTCGATATATATCTTTTGACATCGCAAACGGACGTTTGACCTACAAAATAAATATTTAAGCACATAAGACCAATATTACCGAGAATTAACAACTAAAGTACGTCTATTCGGGATATAAAATGTACAGTTTTGGGTGCTTATCATGATATTTTCCTCGTAAGTCAGTTCATAGAATATAAATTGCATGAGATGAACTTACTATTATTGCAAATATTGTCTTTACTAGATGGCATATATGGAAAAGGTGAAAGAAATACATTTTTAAAAATGAATTATATTCTACCATCAGTGTTGCCTTATCTACGGACAAATACCAAGAGTCTTATAGCCATGCTAATGTCCAATGCTCTCATCACTCTTAAAGATCAATGTAGACTATGCTTTCTCCAACCCATGTAATCCTGCTGCTATTAGTGGTGTTATTCAAAATAATAAAGGACAAATTAATCATGACTTTCTCAGTAGGATTATGGTTGAATCTTCATTTATGGTAGAATCTCTAGGTCTTAAAAGCATATTCTTGTGCATTTATATGTTCTTAATCTTTGTATGGGCAGTATTGAACTCATTTGCATTGCAATGGGCCGTGTACCACAATATTATTTCCAAATGGTGGTAGGTAAGTCAGTTCATAGAATATAAATTGCATGAGATGAACTTACTATTATTGCAAATATTGTCTTTACTAGATGGCATATATGGAAAAGGTGAAAGAAATACATTTTTAAAAATGAATTATATTCTACCATCAGTGTTGCCTTATCTACGGACAAATACCAAGAGTCTTATAGCCATGCTAATGTCCAATGCTCTCATCACTCTTAAAGATCAATGTAGACTATGCTTTCTCCAACCCATGTAATCCTGCTGCTATTAGTGGTGTTATTCAAAATAATAAAGGACAAATTAATCATGACTTTCTCAGTAGGATTATGGTTGAATCTTCATTTATGGTAGAATCTCTAGGTCTTAAAAGCATATTCTTGTGCATTTATATGTTCTTAATCTTTGTATGGGAAGTATTGAACTCATTTGCATTGCAATGGGCCGTGTACCACAATATTATTTCCAAATGGTGGTAGGTAAATTAGTCGTGATAAATTTTTTGAGAACGTGAACAAATGCAGCCTTTACTCATTTGAGTTGTGAGGGGCCAAGACTTACGTGGTGTAATAGCCGTGAAGGCCTAGCCAACACTTTCGTGCATTTGTACAGGGCTCTTGGTTATTCTGTTTTCCATATGTCTTGGTTACTAATATGCCTCGATTATAGAATGGAGACTTTACTTTCCAAATGTATCGGTTACAAATATTCCATGGAATTCTTTGGATCATTGCCTTATGATAATAAACACGAAAGGTAAGTCTTTTGAATATCAAACTAAACCCTTCTGCCTTTTAGCAAGTTGGTTTTCGCACCCACATTTTGATGAAATTCTTACCAACACTTGGAATAATGAGGTTGATTTTAATGAGAATATCACAGCTTATACCAATAGATTAGTTACTTAGATTAGTCGTTAGTGTGCTAAAAATTATTATTATACCAACACTTGAAATTATTGTTGTTGATAAAACAGAGACCTCGAGTAATTTGATTGATTTCAGTTCCGATCCCAACCCTGCTGATACTGTATCAACACCACATACACATCAAACTACTACATCTGGTGAAGGTGTCAACTCGTCTTCCACAACTGAGAAGGCTCCTAACGTATCGAATGCCAATTCTTTCGAATCTTTGCTATTTGTAATTTATGATACATATTGTGTTAGTAAATTAAGTCCTTTCTTTATTAATTATGAGTATCCTTTAATTGGGAAAAATAATAATAAGTATAATGCCCTGCTCAAGCAACCGATAGGTTAATTAGGAAACTACATCGACTCCTTCTGTGAGCATTGTGGCGACTAAGCATGTGAGATGGAAATATTAGCATGTAGATGGTGAAAATATTGTATGCATATATGCATACAACAACATATATGCACCAGCTGTATGCATATATGCAACACAACATATATGCAGCATCGGTATGCATATATGCAACAACTGTATGCATATATGCTGTTGTGCATATATGTTATTGGCAGCCCCACGCTTCCACTATCCGACACCTCTATCGACAGCCCCACACTTCCACTGCCCGACATCTCTATAGTTTACTTTCTATAAAGTAATTGACTAATAATGGTAGGATATAAGGAGAGTGAACATTAAAATGGACAAATAATGAACATGTTGGAACTTGGAACTTGGAAGTTGGTATTCTCCTTGACCTCAGGTGACAATAAATGTTAATTTTCTTACCGATACTAATATGTTTCATATAATTACTACATTCCATCCATGATTTAAAGAATACCCTAATCTTTCTTATAAAAAAAATGTGTTGGGCCTAAAACCTTATGTTTGTTTTAGCCTTCTGGAAGTAGCTGTGCTCTGATGGAAAATAATGGTTTATTGGATTCAAACCATGGAGGTTGAATATAAGTGATATTTATGTTTTTATTTGAAGTTTAATCCTTGGCAAAGCTGATAATGTGAAAGAAGATCAAGGACAACTCTTTGCTATTGCTAGGTATTGTATTTTTGTCAATGAGGTGATAGCCATTTGCTCCACGTGATTTGTCTACTGATCATGTTTTACAATTTGAATGCCCGTTATATGCATCTATACTGGAGTTTTAAGCATGATTCTCAGTTTACCTCTAGTATGGAGCTGTTAGAGGGTTATTTTAGAATATCTATTTTACTGTAATTTATTGAATTTGATTCATGTGTTGGCATTTCATAGTCATTAATATGACTTGTGCTGGCATTTCATAGTCAAGGCCCCACGCTTCTAGCCTCTAATAATTGTCGACTTAAGTGAATTATTTCTTTTATCGTAACTCCCTCTCTTATCTTGTTGTTTTCTTTTTGTGCTAGATGGGAAAAAAATTACCTTCACATCCTGCAGGAATTTCTTCTCCTTACCAAATGTCCAGGTAAACAAAGTATTTTCAATGTTTGTAGCTTTTAGCAATTTTCATAAAAAACTAGAGCACACTTAAAAACATGTCGTTAGGTAGTGAAAACTCAAACGGCCCCGTGAGAAGAACGAACACCTTGCACGGGACCAATGTAACTCATAGGAACTGATAGCGTGGTCATGGGACTCCCGGTTTGAGAATATGATGATAATTTGAAAATATCTAGACTTAGGCTTAAAAACATGCCCGTTGGTTGAAAATCCAAACCAGGCCCCAAATGATCCCATAGGAGGCACGGACATGTTGCACGAGACCAATGTAACTCGTAGAAACTGACCGCGTAGTCACGGGACTTTCAATTTGAGAATATGACAATAATTTAAAAATATCAAAGACTTTATCTTAAAAATATGTTGTCAAAGGGTGAAAACCCAAAATAACCCCAGACTAACATCTCGCACGCGACCAATGTAACTTGTTGGAACTGACTGCGTAGTCACGTAACTCTCGATTTGAGAATATGACGATAATTTGAAAATAAATAGATTAGGCTTAAAAACATGCCGTTAAATGGTGAAACGCCAAAACAACTCCCAAACGGCCCCATGGGAGACACTAACACCTCACATGGGACCAATGTAACTCGTAGGAACTGATCGCATGGTGACGGGACTCCCGATTTGAAAATATGACAATAATTTTACCTCGTATATGCAATTTTTTATTTTGAAAATAATTTTTTTTAAATTACTTACTGATATCAACTCTTTTCTGTATCTTATTTTTTTACATGATAACATTTTATTGTTAGCTTTTATCCATGTGGAACACACAAAGAGGTCAATAGCTTACAAAAATGGGGTTGTTTATTTAATGTCTTTAATGTTTAGGATTTTATTTTTTTTTTATGGCCGTGCGGGATTTTGTAATTTTATTGTTAACTTTTATGATTGTGCGGGCTTTACATTGCATAGGTTTTATATTAGCAGGTTTTTAAATGTTCAGAAAATAAAGGAAATTATGTCCCATTTTTTTTGCCAATGAACTATTAAGACTTGTAATATTTTGAAGTTTGTATGTACATTTGTTTATCAATAATGCGCGAGATTCACAATTTGCGATTTTTCTTGATTTTTTTTATAAATAATAAATACTTTTTCAACCAGATTTGGAATTTGATGATTTTCCTGATTTGTTTTCAAATAAATAATTTTTTTTCTTTGATAAAAAAATTTTGCACAGTTCAAAACCGTGCCAAAAGTGTATCAAATTTTGGTACGGTTTTTAATAGTGCCAAAAGTGTACCAAAATGTACTCAATCTGGCATGGTTACAAACGGTGCCAAAAGTGTGCCAGAAATATCAAATTCTGGCACGGTTTAAAAGTGTGACAAAATTGTTCCTGTTTGACCAAATCTGGCACACTTTTGAACCGGGCCAGAAAAAAATAACCATTTTGGAACACCTAATTCTAGCATAGTTCAAAATCGTGCCATATTTGATCTGGCACGATTTTGAACTGTGCCAGATTGTTGTTTTTGGTGTAGTGATCACTGCGTCTTCCATTCCTTCTAGATGTTACATAATTGTGAGAACAAGAAAGCCAATCGTGCAGGTCTCCTACTAGGCTGAGATGATTGAATGCTGACACTCTGTAGAGCCTATCAATGGCTAAAGTCCTTGGTTGACCCTCTGGTTTCGGCCTATAACTCTTTCCCTTATAGGTTAGGGACCGGACAAATTGTGTCACTTGAAATCTCATAGGTATCCTAACAATCTTCCTCGTCGTAGTCCTGGTCATCTGGATTGATATGCCCTAAATGAACCCCCTCGGCTCAGAGACATCAACTTCGGCCATGGAAATGGCCGATGTTAGAGGGGCCTTAGATCAACAACCAGCGGTCTCGTCCTAAGCAATATCGACCATGGCCTACGTTACTAGCTACCTCGGCAGGTGAGGTCTCCATAATCCAAAGGGGCGGTTATCCATCTAGTCATCTAAGGCTTGCAACCTCGGCTTGGTTCAGGCCGAGGTTACCATCCCATCATCATAACAAATCTCGACTGGGGATCAGCCGACGTTCCTGCTACGCCACTATTACCTCGGCCCAGGCCGACGTCACAGCTCAACATGCCTTACCTCATCTTTCCCACTAAGCCAAGGTCACCACCTCGTCCTCTTCCAGGCCGAGGTTGGGACCATTCACAGATGGCCGAGCCCTTATCAGCATATGTATTGTTGGGAACACGTGTACACAATCAGTTATAACTGAATCATTCCCCTCATGTGGGGGAATATTGAGGTCATCATTATCTACATAAGATCAGCCAGGTGTCATTCTCATACTGGTTCGATCCTAATACACATGTTCATTGCATGCTTGGGGGGTACATTACACCCCCAGGCACTATATATAGAGGTCATCCTCTACCTTGTAAAGGATCCGAAATTGGCAACCATAGCTGAAACTCTGTCATTTTACATAGAAGAGAGAGAAAGCTTAAGAGATTGTATCCATGGCCATTAGTGCCTTCATACAGTGATATTAATCACAAACTTGCACAGTGGATATAGGCCTAATTGGTTGAACCACTTATATTTCGGTGTCAATCCTCTTCACCTCACCACCATCTCTTATACATATAGTATACTCATATGCTGCCATTGTGATCACTAAATTGAGCTCATAAACACCTTGAAGGGTGGTGCTATTTTCAGCATCATCATTTTGGCACCGTCTGTGGGAATGAGAAGCTGTCTCTTCCTCATTATTCGCTTAACCTCACTCGAGACTCTGGTGGTGAACCAGGCCTCACCCCTTGCGTGGAGCTGTTTCACCATTGAAAGAGGTCCTGTAAGGTACTAAGCTCACCTACTACACCAGCTCTTTTGTGCTAACACATGGCACCGGAATTACCACCACCTCTTCCGCCGCCTGGGGTTGGAGGACCTAGCTCCAGCCAGGCACCGCCCCAATCCGAAATGGCGGAGGTGGCCGTAGCCTTGAGGTCTTTGGCTGCAATGCAGGAGCAATTTACACAGCTCAACCAAAAATATGATGAGGCCACCTGGAGTCTCACCGGAGATGATTACTCCGGCGGCTGTCCAGGAGCACCCAGAAGCCAGGGGACCACCCCAGGCACCGTGAAAGGATCACCCAACGCCCCAGCGGAGGAGGGACATTGCTGACTCTAGGCGCTTGCGCCTGGGGAGGCAAGAAAACCCTTGACCTGAGGACATGTATGATGATCTAGAGGCGAAAGATGTCCTAGAAGATTATTGGGAGTCGTATGAGGTTTCGAACAATACCGTTCATCCTATCCAACGGAGCCAAGGTTTTGGAGGCAGAAGAGGTGGAGAAGCCCAACAACGAGGATCAGTTTTTGATCGACTGAGTAGAGGGTCAGCCTTTGAAAGGCTCGGCCCCATAAACGACCTAAGATAAAGGTTGTCAAGGTCGAGAAGTGCAGTCGGCTCACAAAGAGAAGAAAGGCAACGTCGGCCTCATTAGGGACGAGGAAGAGACTAAGAAGACGTCAACAGCAGACGTTGTGCTGCGGCTGGGGAACTCTCAGTCCACCCTTTAAAGGTGGTTGGGGACAACCTCGGCCAAGCTGACGTTGCAAGACCATGGAATTACTCCATCCAACGTCTTGAGGACAAGATAGAGACCTCATCAAAAGTCAGGATCCATTGCAAAGAGGTTTCTCATAAGGCTCTCTGTTTGTGGCTAAGATAGTAAGCTTCCCTACCCCAGCCAAGTTCAAGCCACCTATAGTAACTCCCAAGTATGATGGCAACACCAATCCTATACATCATATTGAGATGTACCAGTCGACGGCGAACATTTACTCAATACCAGATGAGATGAAGTGCCGAGCCTTCTCTAGGGCCTTGACGAGAGAAGCACAAATCTGGTTTACTTCTCTTCTGAAGAATTCAATTGAGAACTTTAAGGGCTTGGCTGAACGATTCATTTATAATTTTTGTTTTGGGGTAAGACCTCAGAAGAAGACCACCCATCTGTTGAATGTCGAGCAAGGCAAGGACAAGAGCCTAAGAGACTACATCGCCAGGTTCAACAAAGAAAAACTTGAGGTTAAAGATTACGAAGAGAATATTGCCATGACCGCCCTCATAGGAGGTCTTTAAAAAGGGAAGTTGTTGTGGAAACCTGCGGAAGACCCTCCCAAATCCATGGTGGAGCTATTGGTAACTGCGGGGAAGGTCATGAATGCTGAAGAGGCCATGGCCGCAAAATACGAGGACGAGAATGGCAGTAGCAGAGGAAAGTTCTAAAGAAAGAAGGATGGAAAGAAGAGGTCAGCTGATGACAAGTTTGCACGTTATACTCCTCTTACTGTAAGCTGGGAACACATCCTCAATGAGATCAAGAATGACCGGTCCCTAAGATGGCCAGAGGAGCTGAAAGCTCCACCATATAAGAGGAACCAGAACTTATGGTGTGAGTTCCACCAAGATCATGGCCATGTCATAGACAAGTGCTTCGCCTTAAAGGATGAGATCGAAAAAATGTTGAAATCAGGAAAGTTGAGAAAGTACGTTGATAATAAGGCTCCTAAAAGGGGGAGAGATGTCTTGGCGATTCCCAGTAAAAAGGGGCGATGGCTCGGATGACGATGATGAAGAAGATCCGAACCTCCCAGCAAAAGACGACAACACCCCAGTGAAGAGGGTTGGTATGATCTCCTTTGGTGTTAACACCATATGCGGAGGACTTGCAGGGGGTGGTTCTGAGGTGCCGGATCGAAAAGCTCATGTGGCGAAAGCCAAGTAAGTGGCCAAACTTGAAATAGTAAATCTGACCTCTGTCGAGATAACGCAGAAGAGAAAGAAGGTGGACATGGACACTCTCATAGTCGGGTTCTCCCGACTCGACTTCAAAGGCATCTTAGATCCACATGATGACCCTTTGGTAATCACAACAAGAGTTCATGGATGTGAGGTACAAAGAATTCTTGTAGATGGAGGAAGTTCAGCAGATGTGATGTTCTGGCCCTGCTTCAAAAGCCCATGCCTTAACAGAGCTAGGCTGGTACCCTATCATCATTCGTTAATGATGTTCAGTGGTGAAAAGGTCCATCCATTGGGTGCGTATGAGATGAACATAAGAATGGGTGATGAGTGGCCTAAGAGGTTAACCCGAAAGATTAATTTATTCATTATGGACGAAAATGTCTTCTCGGCCTATAACCTCATCATAGGAAGAGTAGCCTTTAAAGAGTTTGAGACTGTGCCATCGACGGTCCACCAAATGCTAAAATTCCCGACCCCTTATGGGGTAGGATAAGTGCAGGGTGACCAGACCACAGCACGAAAATGCTACTTCAACTCGGCTAAAGAGAGAGAGGCACATAAGAGAGCAACTATCACTTATAATATTGATACACTTGACCCGAGAGATGAAACAAAGTTAAAGAAAGGAGAGGTCACGGAAGAGGTAGAATCCATCATCCTCAATGAGGATGAACCAAAAAAAACTGTCCAGATCGGTAAAGCCTTGAAAGCGAAGATCAAGGAAAAGCTAATAAGTTTCTTGAGGAAGAGGCAGAGTGTCTTCGCTTGGAGCCATGCGGACATGCCTGGCATCGACTCTGAGGTAATGTGCCATAAACTCAACGTAACTGAGGATGCTAAGCCCATCAAACAGAGATGAAGAGTATACTCCAGGGATAAGTACGACGTCATCAGGGAAGAGGTCAAAAAGTTGGAAGAGGCTGATTTCATAAGGAAAGTCATATATCCAGATTTGCTATCAAATGCAGTCATTGTGCCCAAAGTCAACGAAAAGTGGAGAATGTGCGTAGATTTTACTGACGTGAATAAGTCTTGCCCAAAAGATAGTTATCCCTTACCTCGGATCGACCAGATGGTAGATGCAACGGCAAGACATGAGCTCATGAGCTTTATGGACGTGTACTCAGGTTACAACCAAATCTTCATGGATGCTGAAGACCCGGAGAAGACTGCCTTCATCACAGACAAATGGACATATTGCTATAAGGTTATGCCCTTTGGATTGAAAAATACGGGGTCAAATTACCAACGTCTTATGAATAAGATATTTGAGGCCCAAATATGCAAGACTATGGAGGTGTACATAGACGATATGCTAACGAAAAGCTTAAAGGCCTGTACCCATGTGGCAGAGCTGGAAAGGACATTCGATACCATGGACTTATACAGAATGAAACTCAACCCAGCGAAGTGTGTCTTCGGGGTAGGAGCTGGGAAATTTCTCAGATTCATTGTCAATCAGAGGGGAATAGAGGCGAACCCTGAGAAAATCAAGGCTTTGCTCGACATGAAGACATCAAGGAGTATTAAGGACGTTCAGAGACTGACTGGAAGAGTGGTTGCGCTTAACATATTTGTTTCAAGAGCGACTGACAAGTGTCTTCCGTTCTTAAAGTGCTTAAAAAGGCCTTTGATTGGGACAAAGAGTGTACGGAAGCTTTTGACCAGCTAAAGTCCTACCTCGTATTTCCCTTGCTCTTATCTCGTCCCATAATGGGTGAGAAGTTGTATGTTTATCTAACAGTTTCTGAATCAGCTATAAGTGCATCCATAGTACGGGAGGACATTGGGGTCCAAAGGCCTGTGTATTTTAATAGTAAGGCCCTTCAAAGGTTTGAACAAAATTATCCTCGGATGGAAAAGTTAGCCTACGCCCTGATACATGCATCTAGGAAGATGAAGCCTTACTTTTAAGCCCACTCTATGGTCATATTTACCGACTCCCCACTAAGACAAGTCCTCCATAAGCCTGAGATGCCGGGTAGATTGATGACATGGGCAATTGAGTGGGGGGGGGGGGTGACCTTACTATTCAGCCTAGGATGGCCATCAAAGGGCAGGCACTGGCAGATTTTGTCGCAGAGTTCACATGGGAAGAGGTAGAGGTTGAGAATAATTTAGAGACTACTGAGGGATCGAACAACAACGTCTTTCAAGATCAGGAAGAGGGGGTATCCAAGAGAGCCACAGGTGGAGTAGCCGAGAATCAGGAAGACCAGTACCTCTTCAGGCAGGGAATCATATTGGAAGGGGGTTTCTCATCAGATAGAGACATCTGGAACCTATTAATTGACGGGTCTTCTTGCAAAAGTGGAAGCGGTGCGGGGCTGATACTCTCAGCCCCGGATGGTACCAACATCGAATATGCCATAAGGTTTAGCTTCAAGGCATCAAATAACGAGTCATAATATGATGCCATGATAGCAGGCCTCTCTTTGGGAAGGACCCTCGGGATAAGACAACTCCTTCTTCGTAGTGACTTAAGGTTGGTTGTTAACCAAGTATTGGGGGTTTATGAGGCCAAGGATAAAAGAATGGCCAAATACCTGAAGAGGGTAAGGGTGACATTAGAAGATTTCAAAGAGGTAAAAATGAAGAGAATACCTCGGCAAAACAACATCCATGCAGATGCATTAGCAAGGTTAGCTTTGGCGACAAGGACAGATATCAGATGGACAATCCCAGTTGAGATCTTACCTAAAGCGACCATTAAAGAATAAGAGGTCAGTAACCCTTGCTTAAATTTGAACCTAGGGGACTCATGGATGGATCCCCTTATCAGATCTATCAGAGAGGGAGAGCTACCAAAATTAAAGTTAGAAAGGAGGAAGCTGAGGTATAGAGCTGCAAAGTTCTCAATGGTAGGAGATGTCCTGTATAAGAAGGGATTCCTATCACCTCTCGTCAGATGCATTCATCCCATAGAAGTTCACCATGTCCTACAGGAGGTACACGAGGGTTCTTGCTCCAGGCACATAGGAGGGAGACCTTTGGCGAAGAGGATTATCACGCAAGGATACTGGTGGCCGACCTTAGCCAAAGATATTGCAGCCTACGTAAAGAGGTGCGATAAATGTAAAAAATTCTCCACTATTCCACATCAACCTCATCAGCCTATGACGTCAATAAGTTCCCCTTGGCCATTCGCAGCATGGAGAATTGACTTAGTAGGACCCCTGCCAAGGGCTGCAAATAACTACCGATTTATGATAGTCGCCATTGATTACTTCTCCAAATGGGTAGAGGTTGAACCGATGATTATGATTACAGAGCAAAAGACCTTCCAATTTATTTAGAAAAACATCATATGCAGACATGGCCTCCCAAACACCCTCATCTCGAACAACGGAACCCAGTTCAAGAATTCTTCCTACTGCGAAAGAGTTGGGATAAAGCAATTTTTCTCTTCTCCTGGACGACCTCAGGCAAACGGTCAGACTGAAGTCATTAACAGAACAATCCTCGATGGGATCAAGCTGAGGTTAGAAGAGGCTAAGGGAGGATGGACTGAAAATGTCGCGCCCCGACCTAATTTTGTTAAACTCATCATTTTAATTAGAGATAAATTGGCTTAAACAATGCTTTAATTTAAATCTCTAAGGAAAATAACATAAGATTTTTTTTTTCCAAAGGTATGTGTAGATGAAAACATAACTGCCTTTACTTATAACTAATAAGTACTACATAACTTTACATAACCAAGATCCTTAGTTTAATAATTACACAAAATAAATCCCGATATTCAAACCATACTAAATATCTGTCACTCCCCCATTTTAAGGTCCTAACTGGCAGTGAACTCCAAATTGTAAGCACACCTGAAACAAAACATTATAGGAGTGAAAGCTATAAAGGCTTAGTGAATGACCACATACCAAACATATAACCAATTTGAATAACCATTTTTATTTTGTTCTAATGCTATAACCCAACAGGAATTGTGAAACTCTCGCAAGCCTGGACCCGCCACAGTCCAATTAACCCACCACAGTAATTAGGGACCACCACATCCCTTTATTAGGCCCGAGTACACAAACCTTTAAGTTGGATTAACAGGACCACCACATCCCGTAGGACCCACCACAGTCCTTAACATTATATAAAGGACTCACTAGTCCATATCATCATATAACATCGCTTAACATTTTTAATCATATGCATATGTTTCATAAATACAACATTACTCCCATAAACATTTTCGCACATGTGTTTAACTACACATTTCCATATGAAATTATAAGCATTTATATTTCATAAGGAAGGTAACTCACCTTGGATTTAGTGCTAATATTAATACCAACTACTTCCTTGGTATGGTAGTATTAGCTGCTTCCCCACCTAACAAGTCAATGTCGTTAGTATTTGAATACCCCGATTAACATCAAACCCAGTAACACGTCACATAATTTGGTCAATCAGAAATAACTAAGGAGTAATTACATATGACACTTCACATTTATATAACACCCAATTAATTAGGGTTCTAACACAATTTACAGAATTAAATTACGAATTTGCTAGACAAAGTTATGCCCATTTTATTACAGCCTTTTCCAAATCGTTTCTTAAGAAAAACAACAACACAACTTCAACTTCTTGGAATTCTCATAATTTTTGTACAACATAACTTTTCATGATATTCCATCCAATATCAGTAAACACATTGAATAATACAAATTTAATGTTTCATAATTTCTAGGGCTCATTTTCTATGTCGAGCAAAACGTCAAACACTTGGTATGCATTCTTGCTCCTTTAGGGCAGATTTTAAACCACGACTTCAAACTGTCACCAAGGGTTCATTCCTTGGTATTTTTACACAATTTTCGGATATGTTATACATGTATGAGTGTATTTTACTCTCCAACTTGAATCACTCAATTCCAATAAGTATTCCATGATTTATACCATTTTTATCATAACTAGGTCAAAATACAACATTAAGGCATAACTTAACAATTTTAAGCATACATAACCTTGACCTTGAGTATAATTCATGGAAACATATAATAAACATGTTTTAGCAGAAATATACATCATAATCATGGATTTTCTAAATCAAAATGCTTTACGAAAAGATGATGTAAATTTAGGACTTTAAAGTATGCATTTTCGATCCTAGCTCTGGTTCTAACCTATGTTCTTAACCCATCCTTGTTCCAACACAATTCAGCAATATGGGTATCATTAAAATATATATCCAAATCAGAAATAAAAACATGCCAAGTATATAACTCATCCATGTGACAAACTTTAATAAAGATGTAATTACCTCACGAGAATTCCTCGATTTATGGTGAATTTTTAAAGAAATTCTTCCTTAACTTTGTTTTTCTCTCTCCATAAGCATATTTTTCTCAAGCTTGTAATAGGAAATGAAAAGGATGATAAGTTCTGCCTTATAAGCTTAAAAACGTGGCTATGTGAACACTTTAAGGTGGTATTACGCGATTCGTTGGGCAAGGGGTCCAATAGGACAATTCCGTTAATGACAAATTTGTCCTGCCTCGTAAAATCACCATAACTCACTATTTCGGTCCCCGATTTACTCTCACTTTGTGTCTATGAGTATATAACTTAAACATATACAACTTTCATGTTTTGGGTTTTCCCAAAATCATAAAACTAGTACACCTAATTTGGGCTCGAACAGAAGAGTAATTATTTACTCAGAATTTCATAACTTTCACATTTGGCGACCAAACATCGCCACTTTCGCACCAACACTCTAGCTTAATTTTTTATAAACATAATGATGCATTTAGAAACATATTTTCATGATGCATTTAACCACATAACCAATTTATAACTTATAACTCATAACTTATACTTAATCGTATAATTAACCTTACTAATCGTGTTTTAGGGCCTTACAATTCTACCCCTCTTATAAAAATTTCGTCCTCGAAATTTAACGCATAAGAAACTTACCAAACAATTGAGGATATTGCTTCTGCATGTTATCCTCCCCTTCCCAGGTGGCATACTCCGCATTCTGACTTCTCCACATCACCTTAACTAGTGAAATGGTTTTACTACGTAACACTTGCTCCTTTCGATCTACAATAGCAATTGGTTCCTCCACGTAGGTTAGGTCCTCTTGAAGCTCTATCGGTTGTGAAGTAAATACATGTGAAGGATCAGACACATACTTACGTAACATTGATATATGAAAAACATCGTGTATCCGGGAAAATTCTGGTTGTAACGCCAATTTATAAGCTACAGCTCCAACCCGTTTCATTATCTCATAAGGGCCAATGTACTTGGGACTTAACTTTCCCTTCTTCCCGAATCTCATAACCCCTCTCCAAGGAGAAACACGTAGGAATACTCGATCACCTTCCTCAAATTTCAATTCTTTCCTTCGGTTGTCTGCATAACTTTTCTGTCTGCTTTGCGCCACCTTCAAGTGATTATGGATAAGATTTATCTTTTCAGTAGTCTGCTGTACGAGTTCTGGCCCAAGTAGTTTTCGTTCTCCTACTTCAGTCCAACACACTGGAGTTCTACATTTTCTCCCATACAAAGCTTCATAAGGAGCCATCTCAATACTCGAATGATAGCTATTATTATAAGCAAACTCTATTAGTGGCAAGTGTTCATCCCAACTCCCCTTGAACTCCAACACACAGATTCGTAACATGTCTTCAAGTGTTTGGATCGTTCTTTCTGACTGCCCATCAGTTTGAGGATGAAAACCTGTACTAAATTTAAATTTAGTCCCCAAAGCTTCTTGTAAACTAGGCCAAAAGTGAGAAGTAAACTTAGGATCTCGATCAGAAATAATAGAAACAGGTGCACCATGCAATCTGATAATCTCATCCACATATAATTTGGCATATCTATCCATGGAGTAAGTAGTTTTAACAGGAAGAAAATGTGCAGAGTTAGTCAACCTATCAACGACAACCCAAATAGAATCAAACCCTCGTGATGATTTTGGTAAACCTATAACAAAATCTGTAGTAACATGCTCCCATTTCCACTCAGGAATAGGTAAGGGCTGTAGTAAACCACTTGGCTTCTGATGCTCCACCTTCACCTGTTGGCAAACTAGACATCTAGCAACAAAATCTGCAATGTCGTGTTTCATTCTCGGCCACCAATAACATTGTTTCAAATCTCTATACAGTTTCGTGCTCCCTGGATGCATAGCATATAAAGAACAATGCGCTTACTCTAAAATTGTTCTTCTTAAATCAGGCACATTAGGTACACACAAACGGTCTCCGTACATAACAATGTCATCATCCCAAATAGAAAATTCATTTGCTTTACCCTTTTTCATATTATCTCTAACTTTCTCCAATTCTGCATCTCCTGCCTGTGGTTGATTTATCCAGTCTATCAACGTGGGTCTAACATTTAAATGTGCCACTATTCCATAAGACTCATTCAAAGTTAATTCCACCCCCATTAAAGCTAACTCTCTCAGCAGGTCAACTCGAATACAATATATACAAGATACTATGCCTAGAGATTTTCTACTCAAAGCATCAGCAACAACATTAGCTTTACCCGGATGGTGATGTATCGTGCAATCATAATCTTTTATAAGTTCCATCCACCTTCTTTGCCTCAAGTTCAAGTCTTTTGTGTAAACAAGTATTTTAAGCTTTGATGGTCAGTAAAAATTTCACAACTAACACCATATAAGTAGTGTCTCCAGATTTTTAATGCAAAAACTACTGCAGCCAACTCAAGATCGTGTGTAGGGTAGTTGCGTTCATGTATCTTTAACTGTCGAGAAGCAAAAGCAATTACCTTTCCATGCTGCATTAACACACAACCGAGTCCTTGATACGAGGCATCACTATAAATAACTAAACCTTCTGTACCCGTTGGGATAGTCAATACTAGAGCTGATGTCAACTTACCCTTTAAACTTTCAAAGCTTTTATCACAATCGCCACTCCACACAAACTTGTTCTCCTTTCTGGTAAGCTTAGTTAATGGCAATTCAATAGAAGAAAACCCCGGTATAAACCTCCTGTAATAGCCCGCCAATCCCAAAAATCTACGCACCTCTGTCACACTAGTTGGTCTTTCCCAATTCATTACTGCTTCAACCTTTTTGGGATCTACACAAATACCATCAGCAGAAATAACATGCCCCAAAAATACTACCTTGTCTAGCCAAAATTCACATTTAGAAAATTTAGCATACAACTGCTTCTCTCGCAAGGTCTGTAAAATAATACGCATGTGGCATTCATGCTCATCCCTACTACGAGAATATATCAAAATATCATCGATGAAGACAATAACAAAAGAATCCACATATGGGTGAAATATACGGTTCATCAAATCCATGAATACGGCTAGTGCATTTGTTAACCCAAATGGCATGACAAGAAATTCATAATGTCCATACCTGGAAGGAAAAGCAGTTTTAGAAATGTCATAATCTCTTACTTTCAATTGATGATATCCGGATCTGAGATCAATCTTAGAAAACACTTTGGCTCCTTGCAACTGATCGAACAAGTCCTCAATGCGGGGTAGTGGGTATTTATTACGGATAGTCACCTTATTCAATTGACGATAATCGATGCACAACCTCATGGTTCCATCTTTCTTCTTCACAAACAATACTGGGGCTCCCCACGGTGATTCACTAGGCCTTATAAAACCACGATCTAACAAATCTTGCAACTGTATTTTTAGCTCCTTTAATTCTGCAGGTGCCATGCGATATGGTGCAATAGATATCGGTGTGGTGCCTGGTACTAACTCAATCGCAAATTCTACCTCACGATCTGGTGCTAACCCTGGGAGTTCTTCTGGGAAGATATCTGCAAACTCATTAACTACTGGTATATCTGATAGTTTTCCAGCCTCTTGTCGTATGTCCACCACATGGGCAAGATAACCCTCACATCCTTTCCTTAGCAGTTCATAACATTTTGTAGCAGAAATCAAACAAGTTGGAGTGACATTTCGTTCCCCAATAAATTTAAATTCAGGTTCACCCAGTAACTGAAACACTACCTCCCTTTTAAAGCAATCCAAACATATATGATATGAGGCTAACCAATCCATACCCAGTATCACATCAAAGTCACGCATATCGAGAGGTAATAAGTCAACTAGTAATTCTTTTTCACCCACTCGTACCACACACTCCCTATATACCCTCTCAATAAAAACCAACCCCCCCACTGGAGTAACAATAGCTAAACCAGAATCTAATGATGATAATGGTTTATTAAGATGCAACAGATAAAGAAAAGACACAAAAGAATGTGTAGAACCAGGATCTATCAACACATAAGCATCTTTATCACCAATAGGAAGTGTACCTGTCACTACGTTAGGCATAGCTTGTGCATCTTGTTGCGTCAGTGCAAACACTCTGCCTTGGCCTTGACTTTGCGATATACCTCCTCTACCTCCCTTGGGTACATTCTGCGTAGAACTCCTACCTCCTACTGCCACACTCCCAACTGATGTTGTAGCTCCCATCGCTGGACAATTCTTTCGTAAGTGCCCCGGTTGATGACAATGGAAACACAAAGGTGTCGTCTCAGCTATTGTACACTCTCGAGACATGTGCCCTTGACCACCACATCTATAACAAAATATAGCCCTCGGCACCAACACAGATGCATTTTCTGTCCGATTCATCCCAGTCCTTCCACCTCGAGCTTGAAATCTTCCACGTGCACTTCTATTATTTTTAAATTCTTGTCCCTTAGGTACTCCTCGTGATACACTTTGAGTTGAGGTTCCCGTCTCCCATCCATATGATCTTATAACATCATGTCTATCTTTCTTCGAGTGTTCAGCTTGCATTTCCTTCATTGACTTTTCTGACACCATGGCCCTATCAACCAAGTCCACATATTCTATGATCTTCATATTAGCAACCATGCTTTTTATCTCTACACTCAGCCCGGTTTGAAACCGATCACATTTACTTTCTTCCGTCCTCACCAAGTCAGGTGCAAATCTTGATAAGGATATAAATAAAGCTTCATACTCTACCACTGTTCGGTTCCCTTGTTTCAACGTGATAAATTCTTCCTCTTTCTCTTTCCTATAAAGCCTTGGGAAATATTTTTCAAAGAACACCTTGACAAACCTCTCCCATGTAATTGGTGGAGGATTTGCTGGAACTACTCCCCCAATCATAGTAAGTAACCTCTCAGTAGAATCCCACCATAACTTTGCATCATTCTCCAGTCTAAAGGTTGCTAACAAAACCTTTTGTTCATCTCGCACTTCCATCACCTTGAATATTGTTTCCATTTTTTGAATCCACCCCTCTGCCATTAACGGATCCGTAGTCCCAGTAAATGCAGGCGGATTTAACTTCATGAACCTCTCATGTAATGTGTCCCTATCCCCACCATGTTCTCCACCTCTTTCTTGTTCCATAAGTTGTGCCACAGCACGTAATATTCTTCCCACGTCATCAATAGGTTGCTGTTGCACCTCTAGTTCCTCCACTTGAATATGTCTATGTCCTTGCTGACTATTAGGAACATAAGATGCCTCACCCTCCGCTCCATCATGTGGCTCATGTGTATCCATCATTCACTGCGATATAATTCACTTAAACAAAATACAATAGCATAAATTTAATATTAACATTGTTAGTCAAAATCCAGGTGCATAACAAACTCACTTTCTAGTGTCCACTGCCAATCTAGACCCCACACTCTATCCAGAACCTAATGACCACGCTCTGATACCAAGTTGTCGCGCCCCGACCTAATTTTGTTAAACTCATCCTTTTAATTAGAGATAAATTGGCTTAAACAATGCTTTAATTTAAATCTCTAAGGAAAATAGCATAAGATTTTTTTTTTCCAAAGGTATGTGTAGATGAAAACATAACTGCCTTTACTTATAACTAATAAGTACTACATAACTTTACATAACCAAGATCCTTAGTTTAATAATTACACAAAATAAATCCCGATATTCAAACCATACTAAATTTCCGTCACTCCCCCATTTTAAGGTCCTAACTTGGCAGTGAACTCCAAATTGTAAGCATACCTGAAACAAAACATTATAGGAGTGTAAGATATAAAGGCTTAGTGAATGACCACATACCAAACATATAACAAATTTGAATAACCATTTTTATTTTGTTCTAATGCTATAACCCAACAGGAATTGTGAAACTCTCGCAAGCCTGGACCCGCCACAGTCCAATTAACCCACCACAGTAATTAGGGACCACCACATCCCTTTATTAGGCCCGAGTACACAAACCTTTAAGTTGGATTAACAGGACCACCACATCCCGTAGGACCCACCACAGTCCTTAACATTATATAAAGGACTCACTAGTCCATATCATCATATAACATCGCTTAACATTTTTAATCATATGCATATGTTTCATAAATACAACATTACTCCCATAAACATTTTCACACATGTGTTTAACTACACATTTCCATATGAAATTATAAGCATTTATATTTCATAAGGAAGGTCACTCACCTTGGATTTAGTGCTAAGATTAATACCAACTACTTCCTTGGTATGGCAGTATTAGCTGCTTCCCCACCTAGCAAGTCAATGTCGTTAGTATTTGAATACCCCGATTAACATCAAACCCAGTAACACATCACATAATTTGGTCAATCAGAAATAACTAAGGAGTAATTACATATGACACTTCACATTTAAATAACACCCAATTAATTAGGGTTGTAACACAATTTACAGAATTAAATTACGAATTTGCTAGACAAAGTTATGCCCATTTTATTACAGCTTTTTCCAAATCGTTTCTCAAGAAAAACAACAACACAACTTCAACTTCTTGGAATTCTCATAATTTTTGTACAACATAACTTTTCATGATATTCAACCCAATATCATTAAACACATTGAATAATACAAATTTAATGTTTCATAATTTCTAGGGCTCATTTTCTATGTCGAGCAAAACGTCAAACACTTAGTATGCATTCTTGCTCCTTTAGGGTAGATTTTAAACCACGACTTCAAACTATCACCAAGGGTTCATTCCTTGGTATTTTTACACAATTTTCGGATATGTTATACATGTATGAGTGTATTTTACTCTCCAACTTGAATCACTCAATTCCAATAAGTATTCCATGATTTATTCCATTTTTAGCATAATTAGGTCAAAATACAACATTAAGGCATAACTTAACAATTTTAAGCATACATAACCTTGACCTTAAGTATAATTCATGGAAACATATAATAAACATGTTTTAGCAGAAATATACATCATAATCATGGATTTTCTAAATCAAAATGCTTTACAAAAAGATGATGTAAATTTAGGACTTTAAAGTATGCATTTTCGATCCTAGCTCTGGTTCTAACCTATGTTCTTAACCCATCCTTGTTCCAACACAATTCAGCAATATGGGTATCATTAAAATATATATCCAAATAAGAAATGAAAACATGCCAAGTATATAACTCATCCATGTGACAAACTTTAATAAAGATGTAATTACCTCACGAGAATTCCTCGATTTATGGTGAATTTTTAAAGAAATTCTTCCTTAACTTTGTTTTTCTCTCTCCATAAGCATATTTTTCTCAAGATTGTAATAGGAAATGAAAAGGATGATAAGTTCTGCCTTATAAGCTTAAAAACGTGGCTATGTGACCACTTTAAGGTGGTATTACGCGATTCGTTGGGCAAGGGGTCCAATAGGACAATTCCGTTAATGACAGATTTGTCCTGCCTCGTAAAATCACCATAACTCACTATTTCGGGCCCCGATTTACTCTCACTTTGTGTCTATGAGTATATAACTTAAACATATACAACTTTCATGTTTTGTGTTTTCCCAAAATCATAAAACTAGTACACCTAATTTGGGCTCGAACTGAAGAGTAATTATTTACTCAGAATTTCATAACTTTCACATTTGGCGACCAAACATCGCCACTTTTGCACCAACACTCTAGCTTTATTTTTTATAAACATAATGATGCATTTAGAAACATATTTTCATGATGCATTTAACCACATAACCAATTTATAACTTATAACTCATAACTTATACTTAATCGTATAATTAACCTTACTAATCGTGTTTTAGGGCCTTACAGAAAAGGTTTATGCTGTGCTATGGGCCTATAGAACGATGACTAGGACACCAACGGGGGAGACACCGTTTATGTTATCACATGGCTCAGAGGTCGTCATACCAACAGAGGTAGGAATCCCTACTTATAGGGTTCACACCTATGACCCTGAGAAGAATGAGGAGGAGAGAAGACTCGACCTAGACTTGATTAAAGAGAGAAGGGAATACGCAGAAGTTAGGCAGGAAGCTTACCAGTAAAGAACAACAAAATTCTACAATCAAAGGGTAAAATCAAGACCCATAGCTGTAGGGGAGCTGGTGTTGAAGAAGACGTTGCAGAAGGCGAATAAGCTTCACCCAAATTGGCATGGTCCTTACAAAGTGATTGAGGAGGTTGTACCTGGGACCTGCTGGATAGAAAACCTCAAAGGGGAACCTTTATCCAACCCTTGGAATGTTAAACATCTAAAAAAGTATTACATATGATGTTATCAGGGCTTTCATGTAAATGTATCATCTTATGAAGAGATTAATAATGAGAAGATCAGTTCCTGTGTCAGTACTTGGTTCATTGTGCTCGAATGGTAAAATTGTATGGGGGTAACATCTTAGTTGATGACCTCAGACCTTATAACATCATGATTTGGTGACAAAGTCCGAGGTCAGACATCATACTTGGATGACCTCAGACCCTAGACATTATTAATTTGATGAAAATTATTTATGGGGATAACATCTTAGTTGATGACTTCAGACCTTATAACATCATGATTTGGTGATAAGGTCTGAGGTCATACATCATACTTGGATGACCTCAGACCCTAGACATCATTAATTTGGTGAAAATTATTTATGGGGATAACATCTTAGTTGATGACCTTAGACCTTATAACATCATGATTTGGTGACAAGGTCTAAGGTCAGACATCATACTTGGATGACCTCAGACCCTAGAAATCATTTATTTGGTGAAAATTATTTATGGGGATAATATCTTAGTTGATGACCTCAGACCTTATAACATCATGATTTGGTGACAACGTCTGAGGTCAGACATCATACTTGGATGACCTCAAACCCTAGACATCATTAATTTGGTGAAAATTATTTATGGGGATAACATCTTAGTTAATGACCTCAGACCTTATAACATCATGATTTGGTGACATGGTCTGAGGTCAGACATCATACTTGGATGACCTCAGACCCTAGACATCCTTAATTTGGTGAAAATTATTTATGGGGTTAACATCTTAGTTAATGACCTCAGACCTTATAACATTATGATTTGGTGATAAGGTCTGAGGTCAAACATCATACTTTGATGACCTCAGACCCTAGACATCATTAATTTGGTGAAAATTATTTATGGGGATAACATCTTAGTTGATGACCTCAGACCTTATAACATCATGATTTGGTGACAACGTCTGAGGTCAGGCATCATACTTGGATGACCTCAGACCCTAGACATCATTAATTTGGTGAAAATTATTTATGGGGATAACATCTTAGTTGATGACCTCAGACCTTATAGCATCATGATTTGGTGACAAGGTCTGAGGTCAGACATCATACTTGGATGACCTCACACCCTAGATATCATTAATTTGGTGAAAATTATTTATGGGGATAACATCTTAATTGATGACCTCAAACCTTATAACATCATGATTTGGTGACAAGGTCTGAGGTTAGACATTATACTTGGATGACCTCAGACCCTAGACATCATTAATTTGGTGAAAATTTATATTGAGACTTCAGAACTGCACACCGCATGGAAAAGAGAATCATTCAGAGAACATTCAGCAAATAAAGAAATAAATCCCTCATCAGAGGTGGATATAGGTTAAAGTTAAAGAGTTACAAGCTACAAGCTAGTCGAGTTTGTCATCAGAGGTTATAATTTAAATGCAAAATGAAAAAGTACAAAAATCTTCACAAAAATGGCTTAAGGGTCTGCAGCTACAATGTTTGCATCCTCGCATTCATTCCCTTGGCCGACGTTAGTCACCTCGGCCCCATTATCTTTGAGGTTGGCACCCTCCGTCTCAGTAACATATATAGGAGAGGTCTCTGCAGGGGCAGCATCTTCCTCTTTAACCTCTTGAAGGGCCTGAGCAAATTGAGGATTGGAAAAACTCAGACCAATGAAGTCAGAGGCTTTTAGGATCCCTGACTCCTTCTCCTTTATAGCCGCCCATTTTCCAGTGGCCTTAATACCTCTTTCGAGGTATTCAAAGCCAAAGCGGATGAATTCATCACAGACTTTGTAATCAGCCAGGATCCCCTCAGAAGCATCCTCAAGGACTGCCTTCACTACAGCATCAACTTTCTGCTGGAGAATATCGCCCTTGGCCTTCAGAGCAATGGTGTTGTCCTTTTTAAGCTTGGAGATCTCTTTCTCCAACTCCTAACCTTCTTATCAGACCCCTCAAAGGTAGACTTCAGACGATCTACCTCGGCATTCAGAGAGTCCTGCAGCTTCTCGGCCTTTTAGCCTTTCTCGATGAGGGGCAACCTCTTTAGAGTCCAGTTGGCAAAATGATGCATGGCCACGATGCCCTGCAAGACAAGGGTCGGATGTATAAATTTAAATTCAAAGTAGAGGTTTCACTTCGGAATAAAGTTGAAATTTTATTCTTACCTGGATAGCCCTGTGAAGGCCAAAATCAACTACCAGAGGAGTATCCATGGAACGACAGAAGCGTTTGTCAGCATCGGTCATAGAAGAGCCAATGGCATCTAAGCCTGAAGGCTATGACCTATAATACTATCATTAATTTTTAGCTGCTCCAGACGAGCAGCCAGTGCATCTTCAGAAGATATGGGGATGGACTTTTAGGCCTTGCTTTTCCTCTGATCCTCAGAGGGAGTGGTTGTGGTTTTCCTCTTTCTTGTAGCATCGGCTTTGGACGTGCTGACACTCTTCTTCGGTGGAGGAGGAGAGGGTGCATTCAGGCCTGCCTTCTTCACCAGCTTCGTGAGACTTGGGGCAGACATCTCCCAGATATCGTCTGAGATGCCTTCAGGGCGTTTTACAAATGGAAAGGTATGAGTTAGAAGATCAGAGACATAAAAAGTCAGAGGTTTAACTTGCTGAAATAATAAAATAAGCACTTACGGAGATCTGTCACAGGACTACCCCCAAGCCCAATCTCAGAGAGATAGTAGGGGGTCATCAGGTGTTCGAACCTGACCAACAGACCATGTTCCCCCTGATCTTGAAGGTCTTTTACTTTTTGAAAATTATTTTGGCTTAGCCCAGGGTTGGCCCTGGCAGATATTGACACTTGAGGCAAGGGCCAAATCCTCGGCTCTAAGTTTGAAGAGGGGACGCAAGGGCCAAATTCTCATGCCCTTGAGGCAAAGAAATATCGCGGCTTCCAATTATGGTTACTAGTTTGGGTGACCCACAACATCTTCTTAGTTGACTTCCGAGCTAAGAAATGGTAATATCTCGAATGATTCCTGGCAGAGGAAGGTATGTAGTACCTAGTGAAGACCTGGATAGGAAGGTCTGAATGGTGGACTACCTTCCATAGAACTATAGCTCCAACTATCACCCTCCAGGCATTGGGGGATAACTGGGAAGGAGCTAAGTTAATGTGGGAAAGTATGGCCCTAATGATGGAATGAATGGGAAGACAAAATCCTAACTCGAACATCTGCTCATACAGGCAGATCTCACCATCTCGGCCGCCGAAAGCCCTCTCTTCCCTCAGAGGTCTCCTAAGTTTTATGGAGGGTCTAATGGAATATAGATGCCTAAAGGCAAAAAGGTCGAGCTCGGTGATAGTACTTTCTATCTCGACTGCCTCCGAGGTGTCAACATCACTCCCATCATCCTCGTCCTCTCCAACGTCGACCGAAGTAGATAAGGGATTTCCATCAGGAAAACTCTGAGCGAACTCAGCCCCTGTGGCAGCTGACAGGGGGACAGCATTAATGGGAGGAGGAAAATCCACACTCAGTTTTACAACTTCAACATCTGAGGAAGTTTGGGACGTGCTAGACTCGTTATGGGATGAGACGCGACTCGAAACCTCGGCTTGATTAGGGACCTGATCCTATAGAATGGAAAAGTCCATGGCCTCTTAAAAAGAATCCACAGATATAGGGTCTGAGCTGGGACCTCTACTTGGGTTACTGGTTCGGCTGGCTCAGGGTATATGACCTTCAGAGGGGTGGAAAGATAGGTCTGAGGGGGAACGCCTCTGCCCTACGAGCTTCCTCTTGGGCTCTTTCTATTTGCCTAATTTTATCTAAGGTCTTATCCCTAAGAGAGGGGAATTCCTCTAAGAGTTGGTAAAGGGGTCTGAGCATATGAGGCAGACCCTACACTTGTTACTCTCTTAAATAAACAGGATTGGCAATTGAATTAAAGATCAAACTATTAACTTTGAGCAAAAAGAAACCAAGAACAATAAGAACCAGGGCCACCGAAAAACATAAGCGATGACCAGAAAACCCAAAGAACTCGCCGAAAAATACAAAAAATAGGAACAAGTCAAGAAAAAGCGGAGAATGATGAGAAGAGAGGACGAGTTGGCAAGGAAAAGTCCACCCAGTGCACTTCTAACCAGAGCTCTTGTAAAGAGAGAAAGAGGCAGAATATTTCAGGCGAGAAAATGAAAAAGTGGGGAAGAAAGAGAAAGGAAATGAGGGTTTAACCCTCAAACAGCCCCACACGCATCCCAAGGCCCATAATTGCCTTGGGAACCCAAAATACTGCAATCATTACCCGTGCCAGGCACGCTATCCACTTCAGAAGCTGACACTTGTTAAAAAGGTACTAACACCTAAGGAAGTCCAACCTCAGGTAAATATACCCCTTAGGCACCTGATCACACAGGTAATTAAGGGCTAGGGGTGATTGATATGCCTTAAATGCACCCCCTTGGCTCAGAGACATCAACTTCGGCCATGGAGATGGCCGATGTTAGAGCGGCCTTAGATCAATAACCAGCGGTCTCGTCCTAAGAAAGGTCGGCCATGGCCGACGTTACTAGCTACCTCGGCAGGTGAGGTCTCCATAATCCACAGGGGCAATTATCCATCTGGTCATCCAAGGCTTGCAACCTCGGCTTGGTTCAGGCCGAGGTTGCCATTCCATCATCATAACAAATCTCGACTGGGGATCAGCCGACGTTCCTGCTACGCCACCATTACCTCGGCCCAGGTCGACGTCACAGCTCAACATGCCTTACCTCAACTTTCCCACTAAGCCAAGGTCACCACCTCATCCTCTTCCAGGCCGAGGTTGGGACCATTCACAGATGGTCGAGCCCTTATCAGCATATGTATTATTGGGAACATGTGTACACAATCACTTATAATCGAATCATTCCCCTCACGTGGGGGAATATTGAGGTCATCATTATTTACATGAGATCATCCAGGTGCCATTCTCATACTGGTTCGATCCTCATGAACATGTTCACTTGTTTTTGTCACCCATTCAATCCAAACCCTCCATCGTCCCACCAAAACATTTAATTGGCGATGGTTCCTTTCTTTCGCCTTACACATGCCTTCCGTTGTTTAAACGGAGATCATATTTTTCGGAAGGCATGCTTGTATGTGAGGGTCCACCGGTTATCCTCCAAAGTCAAATCGTTCTTAATGGTGGACCCTCAGCTATTTAGACTTCTAATGTATAGTTAGTGTGAGGCCTAAATAGTAGGTTGTATATAGTTAACATTTTATTCTTTCTTTTTATTTTTCTCCGCTTTTTAATTTAGTCTAGTGTAATTAGTTAACTTTCTAATTTTTGTTTTTTTTATGCTCGGTGATAACTTGTTTTGTAGATTCTTTGGACTTGTTCTTATGGGGATCGCTCCAATTTTTGGTAATATCGCTCTTTTCCTCTCTTTGACTTGGATCTTAATTTACATAGAGGACAATGTCAAGTTTTAAGTTAGGGGGTGTGGGTTATTCTATCCATTTCATTATTTAGTCCATGTTTTTTCTCACATGTTAGTTACTTAGTATGCTTTTCTTAGAAAATTAAAAAATTTCAAAAGATTTTCTTTCTTTTTTCTCCTTTTTTGGGCATTTTGCCTTTTTTCCAATGATAAATTTCAATAATTTCCCGATCCAATAGACAACCCAATGACGCATGTATTCAATTTTAGAAGTTGTTTGTCTTTAGTCACTTATTGATATTATGAATAACTTCTTGAATTAAACTTTAATCCCATGAGCACATGAACTTTTATGGTTATGTTGATTTGGTTTAAGATTTTTATAACTCGGTAATCTTTTGTTGCATTGTATATACTTACACCGAGTAAG
This sequence comes from Sambucus nigra, assembly GCA_949130495.1. Classification (NCBI taxonomy): domain Eukaryota; kingdom Viridiplantae; phylum Streptophyta; class Magnoliopsida; order Dipsacales; family Adoxaceae; genus Sambucus; species Sambucus nigra. The sequence continues at coordinate 208,839,880 of OX422222.1, forward strand.
TTTTGTACCTTTCGTCGTTTGTGAGTATATACACTATTCTTTTCTCATTTAAAACATTGAATTTGTTGGTAATCTCACTATTCTTTCATTTGATCGTTCATTAATTGAGTTCATTCTTGAAGTGTGTTACTTGAGCATGATTTTCATATATTGTTTTGACTCGAGAATTGCGTAAACTTTGTGAAATGATCATAGGCATTCTTTGTTATATCACCCTTATAGCCTTGACCTCACCCTTATAAGTTTACCCTCGTTAACCCCTTTGAGCCTAAATATATCCCTCCGTTTCATAACCCCAATCCCATAACCAACTCTATAATTGAGTTTTATACCATACATACACTTTTCACACCTTTGTTTGGAATGTTACTTGGGATTGAATGATGATGTTATGATGACGGTTGCAATTTAGGCATATGAGAGTTTGAAAAGTAAAGGAAAGAAAGTAGTGAAAAAAGTGAAGAAAAAGAGAAAGCAAAAAGCAAAAGAAAACAAAAGAGAAAAATGAGAAAAAGAAGAAAAGAAAAAGAAAGAGAAAGTTGTAAATGTTGTATATAGTTCGAATAAGCTTTGATTACTCTCCCCGATGATATATCTAATGCTGTTTTGGAACTCGTTTTCCAATTTTGATATTGCCCGCATTTTCCCATTATCCCTAGTTTTCATTCCGAACACTTTGAATCCGTACATACATATCCTTTATTTCATACCCTAGCCATACCTACATTATAACCCTGTTAAAGTCCTAAGTGATCTTAAAGTGTATTTAATTTAAAAGTCATAATAGTTTTGATAATCTGTGAAAATGCATTTCGCCTCCTTTAGTGTGCGGTATCCTTTCATTGAGATTACGTTTTTCATTATATATATAGCGTTCTTTATTTGTGACATGTGTGCCGTCTAGTTTCCATTTACATTTACTCTTTATACCGCATGTTCCGTGTGTTACCTCCCTGTTTCAAGTGAATTCCATCTGATGAGTGTAATGCTCGTGAGGATTGAATGTATGCTTGCTTTAATGTTTATTCGATTTATTTAAGTTTTTGCCAAATCACACTTTGCATGTGCTCGTCCCCCTCCCACATTTTAAGGTTTCAATTCTATGAGGTGCATTCTATAATGCTAATGATTTGGACTTTTGTTTGAATTCATTCAATGTGCTAATAATGCGTACGGAATCCTTTTCGCCATTGTTGGGCTTGTCGCATGTTGGTTTGGTCATATTTTGAGGAAACCATGTGATGTTTGTGGGTACCATCACTGAAAACCCTCACGAGACGACACTCATCCACTAGGGTGACCTAGGGGTTTAATGGCTTATTACATACGCTAAATGCAATCGAATCGCCCGCGAAAGTGGGCTTTTGCTTTTATACCATACTTTTGTACTATCTCCTGCTTTTGGTTTGCTTGTAGTTCTTGTTGCATCCTATTTCATTGCTAGGGACTAGCAATGTGTAAGTTAGGGGGTGTGATAATACGCAAATATTGCGTATTTCATCTCTCGAACCTACGCATTTTAGCCCCCTCGGGTGCCTTATTCTCTATATTTAAGCCTGTTAACCAGACAACCTCGGTTTATATTGTTAACATGCTATATGAGGTACATTTGGGTTTTTGTAGGTATTTAGGTACTAAGTATGGAGTTCGGACGCATTCCGGTGAAGTTTCGAAAAAAATCGCATGTTCAAGGGTATTTTAGTCATTTCACATCTTGGGTACATGGCCCGACATCTCACGAAAGTTGTATCCCTCCTCTCAAGCTTCGCGTGGCCACGAACAGTGTGCGATTCCGATTCATAACGAAGAAGTTACGGCGATTTTAGCAGAGGAAAAATTAAGGAAAGCAAAAGGGGAGGAGGAAAGAGGAGAAAAGAATGCAGAAGCTACTGCTTGGCTCACCCCTTCTTGATTGATCGATCGACGATTTTGGTTGATTGATCGACCATTCTGAAATGCCGAAATTTTCCCTTGATCGATCGATCGATCGATCCCCTGTTTTTCAGCAAATATTTTGCATTTGTTTTCTTTCTTCTTTTCTTTTATTGTAACTTACTATATAAAGCAGTTTTGTTGTAATAAGAACATTATTCAATGGATACACGATTTTAGCTAAGGTTAGCTTAGGGTTTTGAGGGTTTTGAAGAGTTCTTCTTCAATTGTTCTTGGTTTGACACCCCATTTAGGTTGAATGTTGCACTATTCATCATCCTCACCATTAATATAGTTTGTATTTCTTCATTTCTTACTTTCATAATTAGATTTACATGCTTTCTAATTTAGGTTTACATGCTTGATTTACTTGCTTTCTAGGTAGTTTTATCGCGTTTCTTTATTGCATTTATTTGCCGCTTTTTTAATATGCTTTCTAGGTAATTTAAATTAGGTTGTGTTTGAATGGAACTCACTCGGGTTAACGCGTTGCTTTGCTTCATCATAGTGTTTACGGGTCTATTTCGGGTGCGTTGTCCTAGTTTTTACGCATAGGAGATTTGACGGGGCATATCATGTATGTCCCGTGCTTACGACCTTTCGTGCGTAATTTCTGGGATATTTGTTGACGCCAAAATCATATTAGTCTTTTATGTGGATTTAGGAGCTTAACAACCCATGGTTCAATTAACTTTCAAAATGAGACGCATTTGTAATAACTCGTCAACCCATGTAACTATTTTATACAAATTAACTCGGGTGAGGGATATTCGACACAACCTATAGTTTTATCCTCTTTCTTAATCTAGTTTCATTTCCCTTGCCTAGATTTACATTTTACTTTTATGCATCTTTTACTTTTTAGTTTGTAATCATCTTTCACACTTTTATTTCAGAATATTAAATCACTTAAATTCTAACAACTTGTCCCTCTGGATTCTCGATACCCAACTTACCGTTATACTCACCAGTTGAGTGTAGTAGTAACTTAGGTTTTTGTATTGAGTTGGCGAAACGAAAACAACAATTAGCGTCTTTACACGCGCTACTTTTCGCAATCAATCAAAATGTGTGGGATATTCTATCCATTTCATTATTTAGTCCATGTTTTTGCTCACATGTTAGTTACTTAGTATGCTTTTCTTAGAAAATTAAAAAATTTCAAAAGATTTTCTTTCTTTTTTCTCCTTTTTTGGGCATTTTGCCTTTTTTCCAATGATAAATTTCAATAATTTCCCGATCCAATAGACAACCCAATGACGCATGTATTCAATTTTAGAAGTTGTTTGTCTTTAGTCACTTATTGATATTATGAATAACTTCTTGAATTAAACTTTAATCCCATGAGCACATGAACTTTTATGGTTATGTTGATTTGGTTTAAGATTTTTATAACTCGGTAATCTTTTGTTGCATTGTATATACTTACACCGAGTAAGTTTTGTACCTTTCGTCGTTTGTGAGTATATACACTATTCTTTTCTCATTTAAAACATTGAATTTGTTGGTAATCTCACTATTCTTTCATTTGATCGTTCATTAATTGAGTTCATTCTTGAAGTGTGTTACTTGAGCATGATTTTCATATATTGTTTTGACTCGAGAATTGCGTAAACTTTGTGAAATGATCATAGGCATTCTTTGTTATATCACCCTTATAGCCTTGACCTCGCCCTTATATGTTTACCCTCGTTAACCCCTTTGAGCCTAAATATAGCCCTCCGTTTCATAACCCCAATCCCATAACCAACTCTATATTTGAGTTTTATACCATACATACACTTTTCACACCTTTGTTTGGAATGTTACTTGGGATTTAATGATGATGTTATGATGTCGGTTGCAATTTAGGCATATGAGAGTTTGAAAAGTAAAGGAAAGAAAGTAGTGAAAAAATGAAGAAAAAGAGAAATCAAAAAGCAAAAGAAAACAAAAGAGAAAAATGAGAAAAAGAAGAAAAGAAAAAGAAAGAGAAAGTTGTAAATGTTGTATATAGTTCGAATAATCTTTAATTACTCTCCCTGATGATATATCTAATGCCGTTTTGGAACTCGTTTTCCAATTTTGATATTTCCCACATTTTCCCATTATCCCTAGTTTTCACTCCGAACACTTTGAATCCGTACATACATATCCTTCATTTCATACCCTATCCACACCTACATTAGAACCCTATTAAAGTCCTATGTGATCTTAATGTGTATTTAATTTAAAATTCATAATAGTTTTGATAATCTGTGAACATGCATTTCGCCTCCTTTAGTGTGCGGTATCCTTTCATTGAGATTACGTTTTTCATTTTATATATAGCGTTCTTCATTTGTGACATGTGTGCGGCCTAGTTTCCATTTACATTTACTCTTTAGCCCGCACGTTCCGTGTGTTACCTCCCTGTTTCAAGTGAGTTCCATTTGATGAGTGTAATGCCCGTGAGGATTGAATGTATGCTTTCTTTAACGTTTATCCGATTTATTTAAGTTTTTTCCAAATCACACTTTGCATGTGCTCGTCCCCCTCCCACATTTTAAGGTTTCAATTCTATGTGGTGCATTCTATAATGTTAATTATTTGAATTCATTCAATGTACTAATAATGCGTATGAAATCCTTTTCGCCATTGTTGGGCTTGTCGCATGTTGGTTTGGGCATATTTTGAGGAAACCATGTGATGTTTATGGGTACCATTACTGAAAACCCTCACGGGACGACACTCGTCCACTAGGGTGACCAAGGGGTTTAACGGCTTATTGCATACGCTAAATGAAATCGAATCGCCCGCGAAAGTGGGCTTTTGCTTTTATACCATACTTTTTTACTATATCTTTCTTTTGGTTTGCTTGTAGTTCTTGTTGCATCCTATTTCATTGCTATGGACTACCAATGTGTAACTTAGGGGGTGTGATAATACACAAATATTGCGTATTTCGTCTCTCGAACCTACGCATTTTAGCCCCCTCGGGTGCCTTAATCTCTATATTTAAGCCCGTTAACCAAACAACCTCGGTTAATATTGTTAACATGCTATATGAGGTATAATTGGGCTTTTGTAGGTATTTAGGTACTAAGTATGGAGTTCGGACGCATTTCGGTGAAGTTTCGTATGCAATCGCATGTTCAAGGGAATTTTAGTCATTTCACAGGTTGGGCACCTAGCCCGACATCTCATGAAAGTTATAGCCCTCCTCGATAGCTTCGCGTGGCCGCGAACGGTGCGCGATTCCAATTTATAACGAAGAAGTTACGGCGATTTCAGCTGATGGAAAATCAAGGAAAGCAAAAGAGGAGGATAAAAGAGGAGAAAAGAATGCAGAAGCTGCTGCTTGTGTCACCCCTGCTTCATTGATCAATCGACCATTTTGGTCGATCGATCGACCATTCTGAAATGCCAAAATTTAGCCTTGATCGATCGATCGACCAAAATCATCGATCCCCTGTTTTTCAGCAGATATTTTGCATTTGTTTTCTTTCTTCTTTTCTTTTATTGCAACTTACTATATAAAGAAATTTTATTGTAATAAGAACATTATTCAGTAGATACACGATTTTAGCTAAGGTTAGTTAGGGTTTTGAGGGTTTTGAAGAGTTCTTCTTCAATTGTTCTTGGTTTAACACCCCATTTGGATTGAATGTTGCACTATTCATCATCCTCTCCATTAATATAGTTTGTATTTCTTCATTTCTTGATTTCATAATTAGATTTACATTCTTTCTAATTTAGGTTTACGTGCTTGATTTACTTGCTTTCTAGGTAGTTTTATCGCGTTTCTTTATTGCGTTTATTTACCGTGTTTTTAATATGCTTTCGAGGTAATTTAAATTAGGTTGTGTTTGAATGGAACTCACTCGGGTTAACGCGTTGCTTTGCTTGGTGATAGTGTTTACGGGTCAATTTCGGGTGCGTTGTCCTAGTTTTTACGCCTAGGATATTTGATGGGGCATATCATGTATGTCCTGTACTTGCGACCTTTCGTGCGTAATTTTCGGGATATTTGTTGACGCCAAAATCATATTAGGCTTTTATGCGGATTTAGGGGCTTAACAACCCTTGGTTCAATTAACTTTCGAAACGAGACGCATTTGTAATAACTCGTCGACCCATGTAACCACTTTATACAAATTAACTCGGGTGAGGGATATTCGACGCAACCTATAGTTTTATCCGCTTTCTTAATCTAGTTTCATTTCCCTTGCCTAGATTAACATTTCCCTTTTATGCATCTTTTACTTTTTAGTTTGTAATCACCTTTTACACTTTTATTTTGTAATATTAAATCACTTAAATTCTAACAACTTGTCCCTGTGAATTCTCGATACCCGACTTACCGTTTTACTCACCAGTTGAGTGTAGTAGTAACTTAGGTTTTTGTATTAAGTTGGCGAAACGAAAACAACGATTAGCGTCTTTACACGCGCTACTCTTCGCAATCAATCATGAACCATTCCGGGTAGACATCTTAAGTAGAGGCGGAGCGTAGGACAGTGAGTAAATTGATTTAAATTACATTTTGTTTAGTGGTAAGTAAATTACTTTAACTTGATCACTTTTCTTTAATTTGGTCGCATTTTGCAGGAGTCTGTAAGTGGACGGGGGGAAAAGAAACATAAGATCGACTCCTATATAAAGATTCAGGCGAAAAAAGGAGAGCTTGCTAATCCTTATGTTGCCAAGACCATCAAAAGTTATAATTTAAATTATATTGTCAATTTCAGATTATTTATTAATATTATTTTTCAAAGTTAATAACATGTTTTTATATTATTTCACTAGAGGATAAGTACGGTGCATAACACCCAGAGTGATGCTGATAAGTTATCTATGAGTATGGATGCACTAAGCCAAGTTCTGGGTATGAATGCACTAAGCCAAGTTTTGGGCCCAAATAGAAAAGGTCATACTCGGGGTGTCAGCTCCCGGATGGGAAAGTCAAAGATGATAGGTGTTATTTGTAGTAATAGTGGGTTATCCTCCAACTTCGAGACGTACAAATAAGACAGAGATTCAAAATATAAAAGTCTCCAACAAATGTTGAACCACGTGTTCGAATGGGTCAAACAAGCCTCCACGGATAAATGGAAGGTCAAGGCGGAGGCGAATGATAATGGAAATCACAAGGAGAAGGTGGGTGAAGAGACCACCACTCCATCCCCCCTCCCCCCCCCCCCCCCCCCCCCACTGAATCCGTCAGACTCATCATCCCCGTGTGACATGTACTCTACCCCCAACCTAACTATATTGAATCTATTTGGTCCAACTAGGGAGAGAGTATATATTCTTTACACACGTGGAGGCGACCGAATTACCAAAGGAATAAAGTACACATCCATCACTTAGGGCACCATAGTGTATAATACCATAAATATTGTATGGCTCCTGGACCAATCAGAAGAAGACACATAGACTCATCATCTATATACATGTGACCAGCTCAGTTAATAATAAGATCGGCTCAGTTATTAATACAGTCATCCTAGACAATCTAGTTTGCCCCAGTATTCTAGATAGTTTAGGTAACCCAATTAGCTCACAGCAGGTTAACACTGTTAAGTAACTCCGCTATAGAAGGTATGCACCATGTGATTGGATGACAATCAACAACATTGATTACACGTGCACATGTGGGAGATATGTAAATATTTTCCCCATGTATCAATAACTAACTCTATAATTATTCTCTCACTAGTATAAAAATTTGTACTTGCCTAATCTATAAAGGCATGACACATGTCCCTCTCTTTTATAACTCTTCCAATAGCGTATAAATAGCACCCACAGTCCCATATTGAAGGGATCCAAGATATTTTCTATACCATTGTGGTGTCAAACTCTAGAGATAATTTGATAGCTTTAACTTTTACTCATTTATGGCTTTTTTTAGTGATTAATACATAAATCACATGCACATATGAATGTATGTATCACTTTGGGCCGAACCACATAAATTCTGTCTTATTTATCTTTCTCTCATCTCTTTATTGTTTTATCTAGATTAGCATTTCATCAGTTTATATCTCTTATGTAGTATTAGCATATAATTTTTATACTCTATCTGAGACAAACTAATACACTAGATTTAGGCAATAACAGATTAGCCCCGTCTATAGGAATGGTTGGCCATCGTCACTTTCCACCATTTTAGATTTTTAAAACTCGAGGATACCCATTCCTAGTAAACGAGTGAATCACACTCCTATGATTCAGCTATATTTTTATTGGGTTAGAGTCTGTTACTTTGTAATTTCCATTTAATTCTCTTTATTTCATTGAATCCACTATTAGATTCGTGTTTTCCTGCTTTCGATTTACTTTTTATGCAATTTAGGTTATTATTCTATTTTTTCTAATTACGGTACTGCATTTTTTTTTACAAATCCTATGAAAATAGCTGAAAACTTAAAAAGTAGTCGGACCAGAGAGGGGGTTCCACCTTCTATGCCTATGGGTATGGGCAACCTAAAAGGGATTTACAAATCTTGGCTAGGGGGATGGTTGCTATGTAAAAGAACGTGAAATAGCTGATGTAAAGTGTTTTAGCCGAATAGAATAAACGCGAAATGAATCTGATTACCCCAGCAATAGGGGAGAACTCTGAGATGAGGCGTGAGATGTCACCTCAGGACCCATACATGGACAAGAGGCATGCACACTTTGATAAAGGAATTGATTACCCAAGAAAGTTGGATTTGGGTTCACGAGGTGAAGTTAGCAAGTCCAGATACTCTTGATCTGATAGATCCTACATGCCTGGAGCAACATATATCATCCGGTCAATAGGGTATGACGTTGATCAAATGTACTCCATGGAGCAACCAAGTGTTTGTGAAAGGCTTAGATGAGGGTTTTACTTTGATTGAATTAGCCCAAGAGATACACGAGAACACCATAATAGTGACCCTATAGAGCCTAGGGAATATAGAGAAAAATTAAGAAAAAATGAGAATATGAGGGTAGAGTTCTTATTCAGGTCAAGTCAGAGCATATGGGCATCATCTAAGGCCAAGCAGAATTCTATAAAAGAGAGCTCAACTAAAATTTGAGGCCGAGCAGAGAGGAGAATGGGAATTAAGGCTGAGCAAGTGGAACATCTCTAAAAGGGTTTATTCAGTGCCAAGAAGATCGACTGGTGAGATTATTAAGACAAAAAACCCATTACATGGGATTTATGTCCAAGGTTCACCATTCACAGTCGCATTAACGGGTTGTACAACATTCACAAAATTTAATCCACCTATTACCATTCCCATATATGATGGGAAATACGATCCATTATTTCACAAAGCTGAGTACCAAGCTAATTTAAATATCTATTCAATTCCTAATGTGATGTGCTTCTGGGCGTTCTCTAATACTCTCACTCGATCATCCCAGATCTGGTAAAACACCCTCCATATGGGGAAGATTTTGAACTTCAAGAAGTTGGCCAATCTCTTTGTCAGTAACTTTTGTTTCAGCACCACATAGGTAAGATGGTTGCTCACTTGTTAAGCATCCGTAGAAATATGGATGAAATGACATGTGAGTTCATCATGAATTTTAAGATGAAAAGGCTTGGGGTAGTAGATTATGATGAGAAGATTTACATTACCTCTATCATAAGTATCATAAGCAGTTTGCTATGTGGAAAGTTATAGTGAGCATTGGCTAAAGAACCGCTAATATTGATGGTCGAGCTCCTGGCCAAGGCTAGCAAGATTATGAATGCTAAAGAAGCGAAGACAATAAAAAAGTCGAGTCAATCAAAGCCTGAAATGGAAAGAGCTCGAACATGAAGGATATATCTAAGGACTCTAAGAAATCGGATAAGCTGAAGAGATATGATGAGTATACTCCACTCACTGTGGGTGTCCACCACATGCTCGATGAGATCCAAGGAAGTAATGATCTCAAGTGGACTAAAAAATTAAAGGCTCAACCTAACATAAGGGATAAAAGCAAGTATTAGGAGTTCTATGAGGATCACGACCATAATATTGAACGAGATAAAGGATTTGATCTGATGAGAAAAGCTATCAAAGTATGTTGACACGGGTGGATAAGAAGATAAAAGGGACGAGAAGAAGCCTGGGATATGGTCTACGTCTCTATACAAAAATACTAACGAGAAGAAATACGATCGAGACGAGGACACTAATGATGGGTCTGATCCAGATTTTCCTAAGAAGTGTAGGGAGATGGTTAATGAGATTGGCATGATCTCTTTCATATTTTGCTTTATAGATGGAGGTGGAACTGTTGGTGGTGATAAATCAGTAGATAGGAAAGCTTCCCTTAATGAGGCGATGTCGTCCTCAAAAGGTAAATAAGGACCGTATGATTGTTGGCTTGTCTAAAAATTATTTTTCTGGTGTGTTTTATCCACATGACGACCCTATGGTCGTTACCATAATGATCAAAAGTAGAGGTTGTCATTAGCACATGGCCAACCTAATGAATCGAGAAGATACGTTTCTTCGTCCTTGATAATAATTTCCTTTTGGCCTATAATATTATCTTCGGTAGGGTTGTCTTGAAGCAGTTTGAGATTCTTCCCTCCGCTGTCAATTAATGTTTAAAGTTCCTTATAAGGTATGAAGTTGGTGTAGTGAATAAAAACCAAGAGGAATCAGGTGAATTCTATTACATGTTGGAAGAATAGGGGAAACGAAAGAAATTGACCACCACATATCAAACCGAGACATTACATCCTCAAAATGAATATAAATTGGTCATATGAGAGGTTAGTTAGTAGATGGAGCAAGTAATCATGGACGAAGATCATTTATAAAGGATAACCCAGATCAACTCATCACTAGATCCCTCTCTCAAGAAGGAATTAAATGGTTTTCTAATGCAGAGAAGGAATGTGTTTTCTTGGAGTCAAGCAGACATGCAAGGGATAGATCCGTCTTTTCTTTTCCATGATCTATGTATTATGAGTTAAAGAAGAATGACAAGTGGCACACGTGTATCGACTTTACCGACCTCCATAAGGATTTCCCTAAGGACTATTATCTGTTTCTCGGAATTGACCAGCTGGTTGATGCCCCTGTTGGGCACGAGTAGCTTAATTTCATGGATGCCTATAAAATATGAAATCAGATCAGGATGAAACCTGAAAACAGGGAGAAGACCACATTCATCACTAGTTGAGGTATATACTGTTACATCGTTATGTCTTTCAGACTAAAAAAAATGCTTGAGAAGCGTACTAAAGATTAGTGAACAAGGTCTTATAGAATCAGATCGAAAATGCTACGGAGGTATATATGGATGATATGCTGACAAAGATAAGGAAGGCTTTTAATTACATCAATCATCTCAGCCAAACAGTTGATTAGTCGATGAAGTATCAAATCGAGCTGAATCCAGTAATGTGCTTTAAGACTAAGATAGGGCAAGTTCCTCTAAGAGAGGGAAAGTTTCTCATCTTTATAGTAAAATATAAGGGCATATATGCCAACCCTAACAAACTCTAAGCTTTGATCAATACGTAGCCTCTGAAAAATAGATGATTAGTTACTTTGAACCATTTTATTTCGAGAGCAACTAATAGATGTCTTTGATTTTTAAATGTGCTTGGAAAGACCTTCTAGTGGACTAAGGAGTGTGATAGATCCTTCCCAGAGTTAAATAAGTACCTAGGATCCAAGTTATTACTGTCAAAGTCGATCCTAAGTGAAAAGATTTACTTATTTTTAGTAGTGTTAGTGTCAACATTCATCTTGTCATTAGTACGATATGATGATGGAGTCAAGAATCCGATATACTATAATAGCACGACATACCATGGAGCTGAAATCCAATTCCCTAGGCTGGAAAAGTTGGCATTGGCTTTGATAAAGCTTCTTGGAGAATTAAGTCGTATTTTCAGGCATATACAATTCTCATTTATATATACCTTTCTCTATGATAAAATATTCATAAACCTACAAAATCAGGAACACTTATGAATTCATCCATAGAATTAGAAGAGTCTGACATATTGTATAATCTAAGGACTCCAATTCAGGGGCAAGCAGTGGTCGATTTTATTATAGAGTCTAGTTATGAAGAGATACCAGATGAGAAGATAGTAGAAAAATCAACCGAGTAGAATAGAAAATGACCAGAGTAATCGACTCGGTCGGAAGAAAGAGCTTGCGACTTAGAGAATATGAAAAACCTTTTAAGGGCATATATTTGGTTAAAGGAAAGAGCTTCTTGTGTGGAAGTTGTTTGTGGATGGATCATCATGTGCTAAAGGTAATGGAGCAGGGATGATCATTACCACACTTGATGGTCTAGATATTTAGTACGCCCGTAAGTTCAATTTTGAGTCCTCTAATAATGAGGTGGAGTATCAAAAACTTGTAGAAGGACTTGGATTGTCATTTTCACTGGGCATCGAGTAGTTGCACTTACTTGTCTGGCATTAGTAATGAGAGTTAAGCTTTGAATAATAGTACCTATTGATATCTCATTGCAACATTTAATCGAAGAATAGTGCATTCTTGTAATGGACTTAAATATGTGTACATCTTGGATGGAAACCATCCGGGCATATTTAAAGATCAAGGCAATACCGAAAGATCCAAAGGAGGTAAGAAGACTATGATACAAGACAACATGATTTGTGATTGAATGAGGAATTATGTTCAGAAGAGGATTTGTAATGTCTTCGATCAAATGTGTCCATCCTACTGAATTACCCAACCTCGTCAAGGAGTTCCATTAAGGCTCATGGGGAGCCCATTTAGCTGGCAGATCATTAGTCAAGTGGGTTTCCACCCAGGGTTAATATTGGTCAATTATGATGAATGAATGTGACAACTACGCTAGAAGTGTGACAAGTGTCAGCAGTATGCCATCATATATAGAATTCCTGGGGAAACATTGACACCGATCGCATCTTCTTATCCATTCTTTATGTGGAGTATTGATCTAGTCGACCCATTACCAGAGACGAGGGTCATATTTACATACTTAGGTGGTACAATAGATTACATCACAAAATAGGTTGAATCTGAGCTACTAGTCGAGATGTCATATAATAAGGTATTCCATTTTAAATGGAAAAGTAATATATGTCGGTATGGTATTCCATACACCTTTATCCCGGACCATGGCAGGCAATTTGATATTGACATATTTCAAGACTACTGCATTCGATCAGGAATCAAGAAATTTCCTTATTCACCTACGCATACTTAGTACAACAGGAAAATATAAATCACAAACAAGACCCTGTTGGACGGAACGAAAAAAAGATTGGACGATGCCAAAGGGAATTAGATTAATGAGCTACACGTTGTACTCTAGGTCTACTGAACCATACTAAAGACAATAACTAAAGAGACCCCATTCATGTTCGTGTTTGGCACCGAGGCGACGGTGCCCACTAAGATAAACCTACCCATCCATAGAGTACTTAACTTCAACTAACCCAAGAGTAAGTTAATGCGAAGACTTTATCTAGATCTGGTAGAAGAAGTTGGAGCATGAAACACTTTAGGTGGCAGCCTACCAACAACGAACAACTCAATTTTATAATAAAAAGTAAAGTCGGACACTCTGAAGGGAGATATTATGTACTAAAGTAAGTTATACAGAAAAATAACAAAATGGAACCTAATTAGCATGGACTATACATAATTTCTATACTTATTCAACTTGGGACTTACCAAATTAAGACTTTAGAGGGTGAGTAATTCAAGAATCCATGGAATGCAGAACATTTAAGGAACGATTATTAATAGTGATGAGCATATTATAGTTTAGAAAAGAAGAATACTATGTAAACAGTTTTCATTTATGTTTAATCAATCTTTAGTGATCGATGAGAATAAAAATTCTTCCTTTACATATGTGGGCATTTTAAAATGTCATCATTATTCAATGCCTATGTCGTCGCTATGACAAATGTGCAAGAAGCTCATTCCGAAGACATCTCAAAGCCGAGCATATCATAATAACTACATTCAAATCACACTTCATGAATGGCCTCGTCTTAGACAGGTTACAATTAATATGTTTAGCCAAATTTGGAAAATCCAATGTAGTCACATGGTCATGTTGACCACAACTGACTATTGCAATCATATATCCTAGTATATTTGGCCGACTTGGGAAACCAATACTAACACATGATCAAGATGAAAATATCTGTCAATATGACCAATAAATTGGAATAAGAAATGATAGATCCCAAGTCAGGACAACTCAGGTTCGTCCACCCAGTAGACAGTAATTGAGGTTAGGTGTAGGCCCCTTTTTCTTTCGAATGTGTTTTAAGAAAGACAAACCAACTTTCTTTCTTAAAAACCTTTTTTCCAAATTTTAAAGTGCTCCAAGTATGTGAACCAATTTAGTTAAGCCCCAATTTTATCTTATTTAATCCTAAACATACATCTAGGTGATTAAATCAAGTAAAATAAATAAGTTCACAAAGGCGACGCCAAATGTACGAGGAAACCACTAAGGGAAAAAACATCGGACAACCCAAGCCGGACAATCACTATCTTATGGTATTATAAAGTACATACAATAGACTCCCTCAAAGACTCGATCCCCTATAAATCTTGACGCTCTTATAGTCCTTCAACTACTCCTCCACAGTTCCCATGAAGAAGTCCTTCTACAATGCTCATCCACAACATACTCGTCACGTATATCTCAGTGTCCACGGATGTAGCTAAGCAATGTCTAGGATGTTGAACACGAACTCCTCTGCTTTTTCACCCCAAAACCCAATGTACAAAGTGATGAAAAAAAAATCCAATAGTGAAAACCAATATCTCTATAGCATATGAGTAAGAAAGTTCAAATCTTTGAAACTCTAAGGATGTTTTTAGTCTTTGAAAACCTTAGAAAACTTGTGCAGAAAATGTATTGTATGGAAACTAATTTTATTGTTCTACAACTTACGAAATTCTGGGAGAAACAGGCCTTAAATAAAAAACTTAAGTCGGCACATCGTTCGAATGAAATCTTCCTGTCGCTCGAACTAAATGCACATGTCGCTCGAAAGACATTGGTATCTCTCTTGAATGACTTGCAAAGTCGTTTGAACCACTGAAAATAAGAGTTTGTGATTCACACAACTCTAAACCATCTTTATCTTATAATAAACGAATTTTAACATATTAAAACCATTTTTTAACAAAAATAACATCCTAAAATATTTTTCGAGTCCCATTAACATTACACATTCATACCTGAGCGATCATGGAATGCAATGAAGATGTGAAACGTGAAACCAAATAAGCTCGGTATGATTTATATTTGAAGTTTGGCCTCAACGTTTTCAATAAACGTTATGTCATAGACTATGTGGGATCGTGACAATAAAAATCTATCCATAACTCAAAAACATGTTTTGTTACGGGAATAAGTCAAATACTACTATGGACTCAACTAGAAATTTTATCCTTACAAATCTCCCCCTTTGACTATTTTGGGACAAAACCCAAATAGTGAGATACCTGAGTGGGGCTGTTTAGCCATATGATGCCTGAATCCCATCCCATAAAATCCAAAATCAAAATTACAAGACAAGACTAGTAAATGATGGTTCGACAAGCAGGATCTGTCTGAATGTGATGTAGATTTGAAATCTCGAATCTCTTAAGCATATATACACACATGAAACAGACAAATATCAAGTGAAGTATGGAGGTACAAATGATATAACCATTATGGTATCAATATGAAATATTAGTACCAATTTGTAAAATCAAAATCAAATCATTTGTTAAACATGTGAGCAAGATTAGATAACATGATACCAATTTGTGTAAACTAATCATGAAAAGCATATGATCACAAGAATGATACCAATGTTTAATCCAACAAACATATATTCTCAACAAACAAACTCTTCCCCTACATCACATACATCTCTCCCTCTTTTTGTCTCGAATAGATAATAAGCGAAAAAGATAAATAAATTATGAATATATCTAGAATAAGAATAATCAATGAAGTATATCTGGAAAAAAATGAAACAACTAACTAATAATGATCAAAAGATACCAAATCCATTGCTAGTAAACAGTAATCACAAAACATGGATCATCACTCTAAGCAGATGTGACTTAAATGAATAATGCAGTAAAATTCATCATGCATAAATAAATATCCTACACTGCATAAAACTACCCATAAGTACCAAAACATAATGATATGATCATTAAAACTAATCAGGTACTAAACATAAGAATTTAAAATTCCTCTGGAGGTTGCTCAAACAACTTAGCTTTATCGTTTGAACGACATAGTCACGTCGCTTGAACCTGATCATTAAGCGACCTTAAAATTCCCAAAATAGTAGCCTCTCGCTTGAAGTAACCTATCTTGCGACCCTTCAAGTGACCAAACCAGAAACTTTGCATTTTGTCGCTTGAACCTCTTTTGAACAAAACTTCATGCGACATCAGGTTGTCCCTCTAACGAAGTCTGATTGTAATTTGAACAATAATAAATTTTCTCAATTCTCGTGTTAAAAAACATGAAGTTTCATCTAGTGAAAAAATTTCCTGAAAATATTAACTGGAAAGAGCTAACATCAGCAAGAAAGACTCAAAACAGAAAAAATAAAACAAGTTAAACAATGAGAGTTACATGCCAACATAGAATCAATGCGCTCAAACATGGATATAGAGTGAATGGGCGTGAACTACAATAAATGGACCACAACTCCAACACATTAAATTGGTCAAGTAGCTCTAATTGATAGCTAAATGTCAACAAACTAAGTTTTAGCCATATGTGACAATTAATATAATGAGCTAAATGAACTAGGCAATCAACATACACACAAATCCAGAATTTTGATGATTCTACAAACAATAGCGCCACGATACGATGTTTTAACATAAGGATTCGTGGTGAAAATTCGTTTATATTTTTCCATCCAAACTCCCTCAAACATATATATTTCCTTTTCTTTCACTTTTTAAGGTTTCTATTTTTCTCAACTTAGAGAAATCCTATTAGACCGATTTTGTCATATGATTCTTTTTATCGCCTTAATTGTTTCTTGGTCTCTTTTAAACGGTGGCTTTCACGATGTGATTATTATTCACTCCCATCCCTTTCCCGTGAAAACTCATCATTTTTTTAATTTAAGCATTATTAATCCACACGATAAACAGTTCTTACCTGCACACCTCTACCTAAGTTTACTTGTGCGTTGATGGAAAAATTAAGATAAGAATGTCTCACCAAACTCAAATATGCATGAGATGTCAAACATTCATATCAAGTCATGCATGTGTGCAAAGATGGCATATATACAAAGTCGAATTCAAATGCAAATCAACTTAGAAATAATCCCATATAGACAATGGTTAAGATCATTCAACGCATCAATACTTATTATCAAATGTCCTAGCCACATGGATAATGAAATAACGGGAGTCCAAGCACACTAATATGCCACATCAAACATGAAACGCTCACGACACAAAAATAAACTAAAAATCTTTTTATGTTTTTCTAAAAACAAAATTGACCCCAAATAAAATCTTTTTGTATTTTTTGAAAAATTAATTCAAAAATAAAATATTTTTGTATTTTTCAAATAAGATTTAATAAATGAAAAATATAGTACAAAAGATAAAAATTTCATAACACTAGCAAGATATAAATTATGATGCAAAGGTTAGGTTATGACAAACATGGCAACAGAATCATCATTGAGATTTACCATGGGAAGAATCAAGTGCAACAAAACAAGAACCATGAAGTTTAATTCCTAAAGCCTCTAAGTCCGATTTCCTGACCCAAGTAGGTGTGAAATTACACATGGGGCTTTTGAGAACCAAAACAACTTTATTCCTTAACTTCCTAGGAGCATTCCTAAGGTCATAGAAAAAAAGTCTTAAGTGACCTTTCCTACCACAATGAGAGCAATTGTAAACATGGTGGGAATGATTACCAAAATGATGACCTTTCCTCACATTCCTAGGGGTTCTCTCACACGATTGGTATTGACGTTAGGAATAGAAACAACTATATCATCGTATCACATACCAAACCTATCTCCCTTGTTTTGGACGGTTCGTAACATCCTATCTAACTTTTCTGACCTAGATTCCAAATCAAACTTAACTTTACTTGAGTCTTTCAGTCTCTCATCTAACTCACTAATCCTGGACTCAAGCAAACGCCTAGACTCCTCAAACTCTAGAATTTGCTTCTTCAAATCCTCCATCAAACCACGAAAACTATCTCTCTCTTTCTCAACATATTCTAGATTCTCCCTAAGAGTCTTATCCCGTGCCCTAAGATCCTCAACCAAAGCATCATTATTCTCCACGACACGCTCATTCAACCTAGCTTTTGATTTCAAGTTTGCATTTTTTACCTTTATCGTCTCTACATATAACTCTCCAAAGGCAACTTGCAATTCTCCTACATTAATTACCTCATCCTCAATAGATTCACCCTTGCTCACTTGGGATTCACACTCAACGGCCTCGGAAGTGTCATGTACATGATAATGTTCATGGGAAGATTTATTGTCGTCCCTCACATGACATGCCATGAACACAATAAAGTTACGATCAATGGGGGAACTCTCTCCATCTTCTGGTTCACTATCACTTAAGGCGGCATTATATGTTATCGGTTTCTTGACCTCTTTCTTAAGTCTAGTGGGACACTCGGCAACCTTGTGACCATACCCTTCACACCCAAAAAACCGATTCGACTCAACCCGCTTGACATTCTCACTCTTATCCTTAGGGGTGGGATCTACCTTGTTGTTTTTTAATTTCTCAAATCTTTTAGCATCTTTCGATTGCTTTTGGAACTTAAGAAACTTTTTGAACTTCTTTGCCTATAAGGCTACATCCCAAAATCGGAATCGAAATCATCATCCGGAACTTTAGTCTCCTCCTTTCGGGCTTTCAAAACAATGCCCTTTTCTTTCTTTGGAACTTGCTTGGAGGTAAAAATATCGAGTTCATAGGTTTATAAGTCACCTATAACCTCTTCAAGTTTTGTCAAATCACGCATACCCATGGAATTCAAAACGGTCACTTTTTATCAAACCTACTTGGCAACGATCTTAGAATTTTATTTATGACTCGGTTGCTGAGTATTTTATCTCCTACGTTAAACGACGAGTTGACAATATTAGACAACCTAACGTAAAACTCATCAAGTAACTCACTCTCTAGCATATTAATTGTCTCAAATTGTGAAGTGAGATTTTGATGTTTCGACGCCCTAACCGTGCTTGTGCCCTCGTGACTAAGTGCAAGTATATCCCTGTGACACCCCGCCTAATTAAACCTTGGGTGATCAAGCCTTATTTTAATATAAACAGGTTTCTTTAATGGTTCATTCTTAGCATCACTGTCGAACGCTAAAAAAAAATTACTAACCACTTAAGTGAAATTAAAACGGGTGCCAAATTTTAACTTTCTTAAACAACTGATAATCCAAACCATACATTACCAAAACTAGATATGAATACGCAACATGTAAAAGAAATCTGAAAGCAGTTAAAGTCTTGCCGTAAACCACGACCCAAAAATACAACTACAAATCCATAACTAGAATAAACTGTAATAGAAAAGGTGGAACGACATGTTCCAACAAAGAATAATAAAACTGAGATCCTGCACTAGATCTGAAAAGAAAGAAGCGTCTAAACAATCCCTGCAACCTCCACACTGGCTGCAGCTCCCAAATATCTGACATGAAATCAAGCTGGGTGTCCTTGTGGTTGGGCACCTAAAAGGTTTTTAAAATTTTACATAGCAAGAGTTAGTACTCAAAACATTTGAAAATATTTTGCAAGCGGTTATCACAATTAAGTTATTGATTACACATATTAAGGTTTCACACACTCCCTTGAACCTCCTCACCTCTCTTTCATAGTATGTAACTATCGAGGAGACTTAGTCTACCTAGTTATACTACCCATAACTGTAGTTAACTCATTTACCGTTCGTTACCTTACTCTTGTAATAATTACATTATTCTATAAATTATTACCAGGACATTTACTTATCATAACATTGTCTACTATTCTCAATTTGTAGATTAAGCACATATAACATTTTATCTCACAATAATGTATATAATATTAGTTACCACTAATATATCCTTATTACACACAAAGGACTCTTGGCTCAGAATAATTCATCGACTCCAAGTGAAAGTTGGTTCGGAATGGTTCATCGACCCCAACTATATACAAATATAAATATATACACATATTCTGGTTCGGGAATCTTTCATCGCGACACCAGTCCAAAGTTTGGTTCGGAATTTAACATCGACCCCAAATTTAATATAACTTTATGTTAGTTCGGAATGTCACATCGACCCTAACATAATTAATTTAGGTAGTGTTCTCTTCACCCAATATCATTTATATAAATTCAGTAGGTACGCACCCGACCTAATAAATCATACCCGTACATACTATATTTATCTTATATTCTCCGTACTTATTAATTACAATATAACTCACTATTGTATTTATTCGAGTATTCGTTTAACTCTAAGGGCCCTAGTTACCCCTCCCTTAATTCAGTAGTTAAGTAAATTTTAACCTACTGGTGTTTTCTCTCCGGAATTAAGTCTCACTCTAACCGAAATTAAATTAACCATCTCAACTCACGGCGAAGTCAATCGTTCTTTAGTCATTCCATTTCCCCAACATTACTACTCAATCATAAGTGGAGTAACCCTATAGTACACCTACTGGTAATTTTCAAGTCTCCTTATAGGAAAAATATCATTTCTAAGGTTCCCATTAAGTGACGGCAATTAAAGAAATTTATACACGAATTCTCTATAGTTCAGACAGGGTCGATCGATCGAAGGAAGATGATCGATCGATCGACTGCTTCGATCGATCGATACTCCAGGGTAGATCGATCGATTAAGCAGTGACAGACCCAGTTCATCTTCTTCCTACGGGTTTCACCATTTTTACATCTCTAACTTTCATGATAGGCCATCAAATTCACAACCAACAATTTCTAATCATTCCTACATATCCTGGGATGATTACTAACGATTTAAAACATCAAAATCATTATAAATCTTAGCTAAATTCACTGAAAATCTCTATAATATTCAAGAACCCTAAAACTGCATTCTTTATATTTTTCATCAAAGTTCTAGATTTTCATATGAATTTCTCATCAAGTTTTCTGTGATATAAACATACTTGGTAATTCAAAAAAAATGTCCTACATGCAAATCCTAATCAATCATGGATTTTTATCAACTGTTTGTTCCCAAGAATATCATAAAAATCATGTCCTTCCTCAAGCTTAAACATGGGTATTATAACTCAATTATTTTGCAAATAACCACTTGCCTTAAGGTCTGTAGGGTCTGAATTCGTGGTTGTTGATGATGATTGATGATGTTGGTGCCTCAATCCTTCTTCCCAACAATCTTATGGTGAAATCTTCCTAAGATGATCCCTCCTTCCTTCTTGCCTAAGGAATTTGCCTCTCTCTCTCTCTCTCTAATGGCTATGGTGTAACTCTAATTGTCTAACCCTAGCCACCCCTCTTATAATCAGATTTAGGGTTACAAAAATTCGTAGGTCTTCTTTCCCCTAATTGTAAAGAGACCAAAATGCCCCCGAATGGTCCCAGTTTAGCCCGAAAATGACCCGGCACTCAACTAGTACCCCCGGGTACACTATTTTGACTAATTCGACCCTTTCGGAATCAACCGTGGACTCTAAATTATCATTTGAGTCTCGTAAATATTTTTCTACTCTCATCCTTAAATTTTTGTCAAGCTACATCCGGTACGTCCGTATAGTCACTAGACCGTACATATTAACATTGAAAATTTATTTTCATCTTTATTAACATAATATCTATTTAAATTACTCTACTCACGTAATTTAAATCAAACATATTTAATCACATTAAATTACTCTACTCACGTAATTTAATTAAAGCGTATTTAATCTCATTAAATGACTCTACTTACGTAATTTAAAATTAAGCAGAATTACGGGGTGTTACATACTTCCCCCCTTACAAAAGGAATTTCGTCCTCGAAATTAGGAAAAATACCTGCTATGAATAATTCTGGATATTGTTCTCGCATATCCTCTTCCCGTTCCCAAGTGGACTCATCCATATTGTGATGTCCCCACTATACTCGCACTAAGGGTACCACCTTGGATCTTAGTTTGCGCTCACTATAATCCAGGATAGTCACGGGTCTTTCTTCATACGAGATATCTGGCTGCAAATCGATCTCCTCCAGTGGAATGTGCCAGAAGGCTCTCTCACTCCTCTTGTATTTCTTCAGCGACGCTACATGGAACACATCGTGTATTCGCTGAAGATGTTCAGGGAGTCCCAATCGGTAAGCTACCGGTCCCACTCTCTCAATGATAGGAAACGGCCCTACATATCTTGGCGCTAACTTCCCCTTTTTGCCAAACCTCGTAACCCCTTTCATAGGAGATACTCGAATCAATACCTGGTCTCCCACATCTAATTCCACATGTCTCCTGCCGGCGTCAGCATAACTCTTCTGCCTATCCTGGGCTATTCGAATACGTCCTCGAATCAACTCTATTTTGGAGGAAGTCTCCTGTATCATTTCTGGCCCTAAAAGCCTGTTATCCCCCACTTCTAACCAACAAGCGGGTGAACGACAAGGTCTCCCGTAAAGCGCCTCGAATGGAGCCATGCCAATAGTGAATTGGTAAGAGTTGTTATATGCAAACTCCACCAAAGGAAGATATGGCTCCCAATTTCCCCCAAAATCTAGAATACACATTCTCAGCATGTCCTCTAGCATCTGGTTTACTCTCTCCGTCTGGCCGTCCGTCTGTGGGTGATATGCCGTACTCAACCGTAACTCGGTGCCCATGGCCTCCTGAAAACTCTGCCAAAAGTGCAACACGAATATCTTATCTCGGTCCGATACGATATTAATAGGAACACCGTGCAGCTTAACAATCTCTGAAATAAAAAGCTACGTGTACCGCATAGTATCATAATCCGTACGAACCGGTAAGAAATGTGCGACTTTAGTCAAATGATCCACTATCACCCAAATGGAATCGTGGCCCTTCTGCGAGGTTGGTAACCCGGTGATAAAATCCATAGAGATACTCTCCCACTTCCGCACGGGAATCTCTAGTGGTTGTAGCATTCCTGAAGGCCTCTGATGGTCAACTTTTATGAGTTGGCATGTAACACACTTCGAGACAAATTCTGCAATATCTCGTTTCATACCTGACCACCAATATACTCGTCGCATATCCTGATACATTTTGTCCCCACCTGGGTGTACTGAGAATTTTGACCCGTGTGACTCTGTCATAACGGCCTGCCTCAAATTATCATCTTCGGGTACTACCAGTCTACCGTTGAAACGTAGTCCACTCTCTGAACTGATGGAGTAGAACTCTGCCCCCTTGGCCAGTAACTTCTGTACTTTATCCTGACATACTGGGTCTTCTGCTTGTGCCCTCACTATCCGCATAACGCTCTCGAAAGTGATAGCTAGAACTGCCATACATGCTCTTGCCATATCATCCTCGTGTCGGAGCTCACTCCACTTTGCCTTCCAAACTTCAGCTAACTCTCCGATAGGTCTTCTGCTTAACGCATCTGCCACCAGGATGATACTGTATATCAAATTGGTAGTCCTTCACGAATTCAAGCCACCTTCTCTGCCTCATGTTCAGGTCCTTCTGAGTGAATAGATATTGCAATGACTTATGATCCGTGAATAGCGTAAACTGCTCGCCCAGAAGATAGTGTCTCCAAATCCTCAAAGCAAAAACAACCGCTGCCAACTCGAGGTCATGGGTGGGGTAGTTCTTCTCATGTGGCTTAAGCTTTCGTGACGCATAAGCTATAGCCTTCTCCTCCTGCTGTAACACACCCCCAAGTCCTTGTAAGGACGCATCAGTATAGACTCGGTATTCCACTCCGCTCTTAGGCAAGGTAAGAACGGAGGCTGATGTCAACTTGTCTTTCAATTCATCAAAAGCTAACTAGCAACTACCACTCCATACGAAGGGGATTCCCTTCCGAGTTAGATTCGTCAACGGTCCGATAATTTTTGAGAATCCCTTGATGAAGAGACGATAATAACCAGCCAAACCCAAGAAACTGCGGATTTCTGTCGGTGTCGTGGGCTGTCCCCACTCCCTCACCGCCGATACCTTACTTGGGTCAACTGTAATGCCCCTGCTAGATACGACGTGGCCTAGGAACTGAACCTCCCGGAGCCAAAATCCGCACTTCTCAAATTTGGCGTATAACTGATGGTTCCGCAATGTCTGTAGGACCAATCGCAAGTGCTCTGCGTGCTCCTCCTCCGTACGGGAGTAAATCAGAATGTCGTCTATTAACACAATCACAAACTGATCCAAAAACTCCCTGAATACCCTGTTCATGAGATCCATGAATACCGCCGGTGCATTAGTTAGCCCAAAAGGCATCACTCTGAACTCATATGACCCGTACCGCGACAGGAAAGCGGTCTTAGGTACATCCTCTTCACGAATGCGCAATTGGTGGTAACCCGATCTCAAATCGATCTTTGAGAAGTATGCAGCCCCTCTCAATTGATCAAATAAGTCGTCAATCCTCGGTAACGGGTACTTATTACGTATCGTTACTTTGTTCAGCTCTCTATAATCTACACACAGACGAAGTGAACCATCCCTTTTCTTCACAAACAGTACTGGCGCAGCCCATGGCGATGTACTCCGTCGAATAAAACCCTGTCCTAACAGTTGCTGGATTTGCTCTCTCAGTTCCCGCATTTCTGAAGGAGCCATGCGATATGGTGCTTTGGCAATCGGTCTCGTCCCCGGTGTTAGATCAATTACGAACTCTATCTCTCTGCTAGGTGGTAACCCTGGTATCTCCTGAAAGACATCTTCAAAATCCCTCACAACTGGGATTGAGTCCAAAGAAACGACCACCCCATGTGAGGTCTCCTCCTCAATATAATATAAGTGAGTTCGCGATCCTCCCTCGGGAAGTGGAATAGCCACAAGGAACATCTCCTGCCCCGGGATAGAGAACACGATGGTCCTCTCATAACAATCTACCATTGCCCTATTATGTGCCAACCAATCCATGCCTAGGATGACGTCATATCCCTCCATATCCAGCACTAGAAGGTCCACCGCTAGACTCAATTTCCCGACCATAATGTCCACACCCTTACAAATCGAGTGTATGAGAGACCCACTACCCATCGGTGACTCCACACACATAAGATGAGTGTCTGCTGTCGCTAATAGGCCGGCTGCCCGTGCAAATCTAGTGGAAATAAATGAATGCGTTGCCCCTGTGTCAAACAAAATATTCCCCTCAAGCACATGAATAGGAAACATACCCGCAACTGCCGGCGGTGCTGGCGGTGCCGACTGAAATGGAATATCACGAATGTTGAACACACGTCCGTACTGCATCTGTCCTGGCTGTGGGGCCTGTACTGCTGGTGGAGCTAATGGTGCCTGTTGCCCCTGTTGGGCACCCTGCTGTTGTGCCCGGTCTTGCTGTGGACAATTTCTGCTCTTGTGACCCTGCTGACCACAAGTGAAGCACTATCCCTGGAACTGTCTTTGTCCTTGGCCCTGTTGGCCCTGACGTTGGCCCTGTCACCCTTGGCCTTGTTGTCCCCCATTTTGATGACCCTGGCCCTGTCGACCCTGAGGGACTGGTTGCTGAGGACCTTGCTGGCCCTGTCGGTCGAAGCGATACTTCCCGTGCTTAAACTTCTTGGCAGGGTTCCCCTGTCTGGAATCCTGTCCCAACTGACCTGCTGCCTGCTGCTGTGTTGTGCTGCTGCCACTACCTCCATCTACCTTGCCCGGTTGGCTAGGTTCACCCCTCTTACTTCCCTTAGTATGAAAACGGTGATCCTGACAGTGTAGTAGAGCGGCATTGACGACATCTGTGTAGGTTACCAATGCCGGATTACCAATTAAGTGCTGTCTGATTCTCCAGTTTAGGCCCTCCATAAATTTGGACTTCTTCCTCTCCTCATTGCTCACCTCGTTTGGCACAAAATTGGCCAAGCGGGTAAACTCCTCCTCGTAGTCTGCAACTGAGCGATCACCCTGGACCACTTCGCTGAACTTCTTTCTCATCTTCGACTCTACTGCTGGAGGGAAATACTTGCGGTCAAACCGCACCCAAAACTCAGAAATAGTCAAGGTATCTCTCTCCTCGATGGTGGTAACTGACTCCCACCACTGTAGGGCCGCTCCTGACAGACGGAAAGTGGCTCGCATCTGTTCCTGCACTCCGGTGCATTCTAGCATGCGCAAGTGGCGCTGGATATTCTTCTTCCAGTTGCACGCTTCCACTACATCAGTACTGCCCTGAAACTCGGGTGGGTGCCCCTTCTGAAACGTCTCCCTGACTCGTTGCCAAGTAGATGGTCCTGCCGGAACTTGCACTACCGGTGCCACTGGGGGTGGCACTTGGGGCTGAGGGAAGTGGGCTGCCATTGCCCTCATCGCTGTCTCAACTGCCTGAGCCACTATCACTGCGACCTGAGTAGTGGAGATTAGCTCGGGTGGGGGTGGTGGTATCGGTACCTGTGGCTCCTGATGATCCTCCCTCACCTCCTCTCTAGCTTCAGCCCTCTCTGCTCTCATTCTCCTTGGCGGCATCTTAAATAAGATTCAAATTGTATAAGTACACAGTTTGTACAAATTTTAAGAGCAGAAGTACGATATCGCAACAGTGGAAATTTAGTCAACAATCCTTATAGTAGGGCTCTAATACAAACATACGTAACGCTGAATCGTAGTAAGCCGTACAAATCCTATGGACACTAGAACCTGATGCTCTGATACCATCTGTGACACCCCGCCTAATTAAACCTTGGGTGATCAAGCCTTATTTTAATATAAACAGGTTTCTTTAATGGTTCATTCTTAGCATCACTGTCGAACGCCAAAAAAAAAAATTACTAACCACTTAAGTGAAATTAAAACGGGTGCCAAATTTTAACTTTCTTAAACAACCGATAATCCAAACCATACATTACCAAAACTAGATATGAATACGCAACATGTAAAAGAAATGTGAAAGCAGTTAAAGTCTTGCCGTAAACCACGGCCCAAAAAGACAACTACAAATCCATAACTAGAATAAACTGTAATAGAAAAGGTGGAACGACATGTTCCAACAAAGAATAATAAAACTGAGATCCTGCACTAGATCTGAAAAGAAAGAAGCGTCTAAACAATCCCTGCAACCTCCACACTGGCTGCAGCTCCCAAATCTCTGACATGAAATCAAGCTGGGTGTCCTTGTGGCTGGGCACCTAAAAGGTTTTTAAAATTTTACATAGCAAGAGTTAGTACTCAAAACATTTGAAAATATTTTGCAAGCGGTTATCACAATTAAGTTATTGATTACACATATTAAGGTTTCGCACACTCCCTTGAACCTCCTCACCTCTCTTTCATAGTATGTAACTATCGAGGAGACTTAGTCTACCTAGTTATACTACCCATAACTGTAGTTAACTCATTTACCGTTCGTTACCTTACTCTTGTAATAATTACATTATTCTTTAAATTATTACCAGGACATTTACTTATCATAACATTGTCTACTATTCTCAATTTGTAGATTAAGCACATATAACAATTTATCTCATAATAATGTATATAATATTAGTTACCACTAATATATCCTTATTACACACAAAGGACTCTTGGCTCGGAATAATTCATCGACTCCAAGTGAAAGTTGGTTCGGAATGGTTCATCGACCCCAACTATATACAAATATAAATATATACACATATTCTGGTTCGGGACTCTTTCATCGCGACACCAGTCCAAAGTTTGGTTCGGCATTTAACATCGACCCCAAATTTAATATAACTTTATGTTAGTTCGGAATGTCACATCGACCCTAACATAATTAATTTAGGTAGTGTTCTCTTCACCCAATATCATTTATATAAATTCAGTAGGTACGCACCCGACCTAATAAATCATACCCGTACGTAATATATTTATCTTATATTCTCCGTACTTATTAATTACAATATAACTCACTATTGTATTTATTCGAGTATTCGCGTAACTCTAAGGGCCCTAGTTACCCCTCCCTTAATTCAGTAGTTAAGTAAATTTTAACCTACTGGTGTTTTCTTTTCGGAATTAAGTCTCACTCTAACCGAAATTAAATTAACCATCTCAACTCAAGGCGAAGTCAATCATTCTTTAGTCATTCCATTTCTCCAACATTACTACTCAATCATAAGTGGAGTAACCCTATAGTACACCTACTGGTAATTTTCAAGTCTCCTTATAGGAAAAATATCATTTCTAAGGTTCCCATTAAGTAACGGCAATTAAAGAAATTTATACACGAATTCTCTATAGTTCAGACAGGGTCGATCGATCGAAGGAAGATGATCGATCGATCGACTGCTTCGATCGATCGATACTCCAGGGTAGATCGATCGATCAAGCAGTGACAGACCCAGTTCATCTTCTTCCTACGGGTTTCACCATTTTTACATCTCTAACTTTCATGATAGGCCATCAAATTCACAACCAACAATTTCTAATCATTCCTACATATCCTAGGATGATTACTAACGATTTAAAACATCAAAATCATTATAAATCTTAGCTAAATTCACTGAAAATCTCTATAATATTCAAGAACCCTAAAACTGCATTCTTTATATTTTTCATCAAAGTTCCAGATTTTCATACGAATTTCTCATCAAGTTTTCTATGATATAAACATACTTGGTAATTCAAAAAAAACGTCCTACATGCAAATCCTAATCAATCATGGATTTTTATCAACTGTTTGTTCCCAAGAATATCATAAAAATCATGTCCTTCCTCAAGCTTAAACATGGGTATTATAACTCAATTATTTTGCAAATAACCACTTGCCTTAAGGTCTGTAGGGTCTGAATTCGTGGTTGTTGATGATGATTGATGATGTTGGTGCCTCAATCCTTCTTCCCAACAATCTTATGGTGAAATCTTCCTAAGATGATCCCTCATTCCTTCTTGCCTAAGGAATTTGCCTCTCTCTCTCTCTCTCTCTCTCTCTCTAATGGCTATGGTGTAACTCTAATTGTCTAACCCTAGCCACCCCTCTTATAATCAGATTTAGGGTTACAAAAATTCGTAGGTCTTCTTTCCCCTAATTGTAAAGAGACCAAAATGCCCCCGAATGGTCCCGGTTTAGCCCGAAAATGACCCGGCACTCAACTAGTACCCCCGGGTACACTATTTTGACTAATTCGACCCTTTCAGAATCAACCGTGGACTCTAAATTATCATTTGAGTCTCGTAAATATTTTTCTACTCTCATCCTTAAATTTTTGTCAAGCTATATTCGGTACGTCCGTATAGTCACTAGACTGTACATATTAACATTGAAAATTTATTTTCATCTTTATTAACATAATATCTATTTAAATTACTCTACTCACGTAATTTAAATCAAACATATTTAATCACATTAAATTACTCTACTCACGTAATTTAATTAAAGCGTATTTAATCTCATTAAATGACTCTACTTACGTAATTTAAAATTAAGCAGAATTACGGGGTGTTACAATCCCAAGCTTCTTTCGAAGTTACACACGTCATGATTCAATTATACTCTTTCGATGCTACATGTGAGGAAATAAGGTGAAGGCCTTTAGAGTTAGAAAATTCAAGTCTATGTTCGGCTTCGGTCCATGACTCAATGGTTTTTAAAGTAGTAGCCTCACCCCCTCATGTAACCGGTAGAGTCCAACCCTTTTCGACTACTAGCCACACACGCTCATCAATTGATTTCAAAGCACTTCTCATTCACATTTTCCAATGACCATAATTAGTTCCATAAAAATAGGAGCTCTAAAACTTTCATAGTTTTCAAAATTCATCCTTAAAAACACAAGGCATCAACACAATAAAAAAATATGTTTCTAGCTCTGATATCAATTTATAGGCCCATTTTCCTTTCGAATGTGTTTTAAGGAAGACAAACCAACTTTCTTTTTAAAAAAAATCCAAATTTTAAACCACACCAAGTATGTGAACCAATTTTAGTTAGGCCCAATTTTATCTTGTTTAATCCTAAACATGCATCTAAGTGATTAAAGTAAGTAAAATAAATAAGTTCACAAAGGCGGCGCTAGATGTACGAGGAAACCACTAAGGAAAAAAACCTCGGACGAAATAATCACTATGATATGGTATTACAAAGTACGGATGAAAGACTTACTCAACGACTCGATCCGCCACAAGTCCTGATTCTCCTCTTATCCTTCAACCACTCCTCCATAGTGCCCATATAGAAGTCCTTCTATGACGCTCGTCCACAATACACGAGTCCACGTTTGTCTCATTGTCCACCGATGCAGCTTGGCAACATCTATGAAGTTGAACACGAACTCCTTCACTTCTTCACCGCAAAACCCAACGTTCAAAGTGATGAACAAACTCCAATGGTGTCAATAGCATATAAGTATGAAAGCTCGGATCTTTGAAACTCTAAGTATGTTTTTAATCTTTAAAGATCTTAGAATACTTGTGCAAAAAATGTATTGTATGGAAACTAATTTTCTACTTCTGCAACTTACGAAAATATGAGAGAAACACGCCTTAAATAAAAAACTTAGGTCGGTACATCGTTCGAACGAAATCTTCCTATCACTCGAACGACATTTGTATCTCGCTTGAATGACTTGTAAAGTCGTTTGAACCACTGAAAATAAGAGTTTGTGATTTACACAACTCTAAACCATCTTTATCTTAGAAAAAACGAAGTTTAACATTTTAAAACCATTTTTAACAAAAATAACATCCTAAAATATTTTTTGAGTCCCATAAACATTACGCATTCATACTTGAGCGATCTGGAAATGCAATGAAGACATGAAACGTGCACTAAAATAATCTCAGCATGATTTATCTTTGACGCTTGGTCGCAACGTCTTCAATAAAATTTATGTCATAAATCGTGTGGGATCATGACAATGAAAATCTATCCATGACTCAAAAACATGATTTGTCCCGAAAATAAGTCAAATACTACAATGGACTCAATTGGAAATTTTGTCCTTACAAATCTCCCCCTTTGACTATTCTAGGACAAGACCCAAACAGTTAAATGCTTGATCCGGGTCGTCAAGCCGTATCGCCTAAATCCCATCCCGTAAAACTTAAATTCAAAATTACAGGACAAGACTAGTAAATGATGGTCCGATAAGCATGAGTTGTCTAAATGTGATGTAGATTTGACATCTCGAATCTCTTAAGCATGCCTACACACATGAAACAAATAAATACCCAGTGAAGTATGAAAAGCATATGATCACAAGAATGATACCGATGTTTAATCCAACAAACATATATGCTCAACAAACAAACTCTCCCCCTACATCACATACATCTCTCCCCCTTTTTGTCTCGAATGGACAATAAGTGACAAAGATAAAAAAATTATCAATATATCTAGAATAAGAATAATCAATAAAGTATATCTAGATAAACATGAAACAACCAGCTAATAATGATCAAAAGATACCATATCCGTAGCTAGCAAACTGTAATCACAAAAGATGGATCATCACTCTAAGCAGATGTGAGTTAAATGAATAATGCAGTAAAATTCATCATGCCTAAATAAATATCCTACACTTCATAAAACTTCCCAGAAGTACCAAAACATAATGATATGATCATTAAAACTAAGTATGTACTAAACAGAAGAACCCAAAAAACCTCAATAGGTCGCTCGAACGACTTAGCCTTGTCGTTTGAACGACATAGGCATGTCGCCAGAACCAGATCATCAAGCGACCTTAAAATTCTTAAAACAATAGCCTCTCGCTTGAAGCAACCTATCCCGCGATCCTTCAAGAGACCATATCTAACACTTTACATTATGTCACTTGAACCTCATTTGGAATCAAACTTCGAACGACATCAGGTTGTCGCTCGAACGAAGCCTGATTGTTGTTTGAATGATAATAAATTTTCTCAATTCCAATGTTAAAAAAACATGAAGTTTCATCCAATGAAAAAATTTCCTGAAAACATTAATTGGAAAGAGCAAACAACATCAAGACATACTCAAAATAAAAAAAATAAAACAAGTCAAACAATGTGAGTTACACGCTAACATAGAATCAAGGTGCTCAAATATGGATATGGAGTGAGTGGGGGTGAACTACAACAAATGAATCACAAATCCAACACAATGAATTGGTCAAGTAGCTCTAATTGACATCTAAATGTCAACAAACTAAGTTTTAGCCATATGTGACAATTAATATAAGGATATAAATGAACTGAACAATCAACATACACACAAATCCATAATTTTGACTATTCTATAAACAATAGCGTCATGATCATGGTGCAAACCCATTTAAATTTTTCCATCCAAACTCCTTCAAACATATGTATTTTTTTTTTCTAGATCTTTTTGAGGTTTCTATTTTTCTCAACATAGAGAAATCCTATTGGACCTATTTTTTCATATGATTCTTTTTATTGCCTTAATTTCTTCTTGGGCTCTTTCAAATGGTGTCTTTCACGACGTGATTATTATTCACTCGCTGCCCTTTCTCGTGAATATTCATTATATTTTTCAATGTAAGCATTATTAATCCTCACGGTAAATGGTTCTTACATGCACACCTCTACCGAAGTTTACTTACATATTGATGACAAAATTGAGATAAGAACGTCTCACTGAACTCAAATATGCATGAGATGTCAAACATTGATATAAAGTAGTGCATGTGTGAAAAGATGGCATATATACGAAGTCGATTTCAAATGCATATCAACTTCGAAACAACCCCATATAGACAATGGTTAAGATCATTCAACACATTAATACGTATGACCAAATGTTCTATCAACATGGATAATAAAATGACGAGGATCCCAGAACACTAATATGCCACATCAAATATGAAACACTCACGACATAAAAATAAACTGAAAATCTTTTTTGTGTTTTTCTAAAAAAAAATTGACCCAAAATAAAATCGTTTTGTATTATTTGAAAAATTTATTCAAAAACAAAACCTTTTTGTATTTTTCAAATAAGACTCGATAAATGAAAATATAATACAAAAGATAAATATGTCATAACACTAGCAGTATATAAATCATGATGCAAAGATTACCGTATGACAAACATGGAAACACAATCATCATTTAGATTTAGCATGGGAAGAATTAAGTGCAACCAAACAAGAACCATGAAGTTTAATTACTAAAGTCTCTAAGTTCGATTTACTAAGCCAAGTAGGTGTGAAATTGTGCATGGGGGTTTTGGGAACCAAAATGACTTTATTCCTTAATTTCATAGGAGCATTCCTAAGGTCATAGAGAAAACATCTTAGGTGACTTTTATTACCCCAGTGAGAGCAAGTGTAAACATGGTCGGAATGATTACCAAAATAATGACCTCTCCTCGCGTTCCTAGGGGCTTTCTCACATGATTAGTATTGGCGTTGGGAATGGAAACAACTCTATCATCGTATCCTATACCAAACCTATATCCCTTGATTTGGACGGTGCCTAACATCCTATCTAACTTCTTCGACCTAGATTCCAAATCAATCTTAACTTTACTTGAGTCTTTTAGTCTCTCCTCTAACTCACTAATCCTAGACTCAAGCGAATGCCTAGACTTCTCAAACTCTATAATTTACTTATTCAAATCCTCCATCAAACTATGAAGATTATCTCTCTCTTTCTTAACATATTCTAGGTTCTCCCTAAGAGTCTTCTCCCATGCCCTAAGATCCTCAAACAAAGCATCATTATGCTGTACAGGATGCTCATTCAACTTAGCTTGCAATTTTAAGTTTGCCTTTTTCACCTTTACCGTTTCCACATATAACTCTTCAAAGGTAACTTACAATTCTCCTACATCAATTTCCTCAGCCTCACTAGCTTCACCCTTACTCACCTGGGATTCACCCTCAACGGAATCAGAAGTGTCATGCACATGAGAATCTTCATGGGAAGATTTATCATCGTCTCTCACATAACATGTCATTAACTCTACAAAGTTACGCTCAATGGGGAAACTCTCTCCATCTTCCGGTTCATTATCACTTAAGGTGGCATTATATGCTATCAGTTTCTTAACCTCCTTCTTAAGTCTAGCGGCACACTTGGCAACCTTGTGACCATACCCTTCACACTCAAAACACCTATCTGACTCAACCCGCTTGACACTCTCACTCTTATCCTTAGGGGTGGGATCTACCTTATTGTTTTTTAATTTCTCAACTCTTTTAGTACCTTTCGATTGCTTTTATAACTTAAGAAACTTTTTGAACTTCTATGCCGACAAGGCTACATCCTTAAAGTCAGAATCGGAATCATCATTCGAAACTTTAGTTTCCTCCTTTCGGGCTTTCAAAACAATGCCCTTTTCTTTCTTTGGCACTTGCTTGGAAGTAAACATATCGAGTTTATAGGTTTGTAAGACACCTACAATCTCTTTAAGTTTTGTCTAATCAAGCATACACAAGGAGTTCAAAATGTTCACTTTTGCATCAGATCTACTTGGAAATAATCTTAGAATTTTCTTCATGACTCGGTTGTCGGGTATTTACTGTCCTAAGTTAAATGACGAGTTTACAATATTTGACAACCTAGCGTCAAACACACCAAATAACTCACTCTCTAGCATCTTAATTGTCTGAAACTGTGTAGTGAGATTTTGAAGTTTAGATGCCCTAACCGTGCTAATGCCCTCGTGAGTAACTGCAAGTATATCCTCTAATACCCCGTATTTTTATGGCTTTTAAATTTGGGGATTTATTAAATTTAATTGAGAATTAATTTAATATTAATTCAAAAAATTATTTTAAATATTTACTAGCATGATGAGAGTTAGTAATTATTGGGAATTTGTTGAATATTAGTAGATGAGTAAAGTAATATATAAGATTGATTTTATTAAAATTGTTACGAGTGAATAAAATAACAATTATGGAAATTTAAGTCGGGACGCGCCTGTGTAGTGTCGGGACTAAATTATTATCATAAAAGTGAATAAATCATAAGTCACCCGTATGATCGTTTCGAGTGCACCAAAGAGTCTGGAAGGGTCGAGTTAGTCAGAAAATTATGTTCGGGGGTTCAGTTTAGGTCTCGGGGCATTTTTAGGCCTAAATGGCATCCCGGGAGGGTATTATAGGCATTTTTGTATTTTTGGGTAATTAAACTCACGGATTTTCCAGGATATATCAGCCATTAGAGGTTATCCCTTAGGGTTAACAATCATAGAACATAAGAACGGCCATTAGAGAAGAAGATAGAAAGCTTTCCAAGCAATCCAATGCCAAGAACCCATCTGATTGCACCACCACCATCGCCAAAACGTAGATCAAACGACGAGGAACGCGACCATATCCTTTTCACCAACAAATCAGACCCTTGAATTCCAGACAAGTATCTATTTTTCTTTTCTTTTTAGTTAATGTTTCATCCATGTTAGATTAGGATTGATAAAAGTATGTTTCATGGAAGAATTTGATAACTTAGAGAATTTAAATCACATGTTTTAGAGGAAATAGATTTATTCTGGACATCTCAATCATATGTAGAGGATTACCCACGAAGTTGTATGGATTTAGAAGTAAGAAATCTGGAAAATAATTAGAAGAATGGAAGTTTTATAAAAAAATTAGGGTACTTGATATTTATGTCGATTTACCCGATTAATTCAACACCTTGATGAATTTTTAAGTGTTTCATGTAGGAAATCATGTATATAGGTAGATATAACTAATAGAAATCTTGTTTGGGAGTTTGGGGATCATTAATGGCGTTTTGGAGTAAATTGGTGGATGAAACCCGTAGGTCGAATTTGTAGTTTCTAGGTAAGAACTGCTTGATCGATCGATTGACCCAGAGCATCGATCGATCGACGATCGATCGATCGATCCCTCCTAGAAAACCACATGTTTTTCCCCTCTTTGTTTAATCCGGATAAAATATGTGGGAACCCTTGAACATCCTTTAAATAGTATAATGGGACATGAAGAGGACCAGTAGGATTTAAGTAGACGCCAATGAATGAAATTTGATACGGGATGTAATAATTGGTTTAACGGGGGGTTTTGCCACACATTAGAAATTGTGCGTACGTTCACTGAAGAATTTAGATTTGTGAAAGACTTAGATCAGAAGGTTAGAGAGGGCGTAACTACTGTAATTATATTTTTTGTAATAAGGAATACTTCGAGAGATGAGAAGTAAGTATAAAATAAATTATAAATGAGAATAAAAGAGATGAATCCGTTAAGAGAGATAATTGAGTAAATTTGTGCTAAGTACGGATAATAATAATTATGTGTCGTGAGCGAACCCAATTTGATAAATGTGAATATATATATATATATATATGACCATGTGACTGTGTATATATATTGTTATGTATATGTGTATAATCATACTCGAGCTACTTGCTATCATGGAGGTTTTCGCGTTGGGACAATCCTATCTCGATTGGACCTTTATGGGGGATATTGACTCGTACCCTAGAAGATAGAATCCTCGATGCAGGCTATCTGAAAATGATGGTCAGTTGGTCCTAAGAGAAGTGAGAGTATGTTCTGACCTCTTAGTGACTTGAAACTATGCTTCGCCTTCATTTTTGTGTGTGTTGTGTTAATACAGTTCCAGAGTGATTCCGAACTAGTATTTTCCTTAGTATGAGGGATATAGGAACTTAATAGCAGAGTATGCCAGCACCATAGATTTTATGTGGGGTGACGATGGTATATATATTTTATGAGTGACTAATATATATATACTTATATATGGAAACTTTCTACTATGCGTATAAGTAGTTAAGTAATAAATAAATGCTCTAACTTTATAATAAGTGTTCGGGAACTTTGTAACATGACGCTTTTGTTATAAGTAGCGTAATAAATCTTGAAGAGATTGATTTTGTTTAAACTAAATATCATAACCTTACTACATATTGAGATAAAACTTTATGGAAAATATGTTAGATAAACTTATGAGTTTAGTAGTACGGTAGGCGTGCACACTAGATGCGAGGTGAGATTTCTTAAGAGAGTGTCGCATACTAACATGGTTGTTACATTAGCCGGTAAGTATTTTAAATACTTGCTAAACTATTTTTAAACTGTTTTACACTCGGGCTCTGACACGTTTCCTGACTTTTCTCTTTCTTGTATATATATGTATGTATTACAGCGTCATGCATAGGTTCTTTGGATTGGACGTGCTGCAACTTATGTGGGAGTTGCATGCCTTTTCTTTAGACTATCTCTTCATTGACTTTGTTCCTACTTTAGTTTTGTTTAGTTAGGCATGTGTCGCTCGATTTCCTATTCCGTTTGGATTTGTCAGAGATTTATGTTTATTTATATTTTCAGTATTTGGTACTCTTTGGAGTTAACTCTTGTCAGGATGATTTCATTTATAGTTCATAACTTGGTTTGGTTTATCTAGATGGTTTAATTCTTGTGTGGTAATTGTCATCCTTATTATTTATGTGACTCTTAAACTGTTGTTAATAAAAAGGTCTTCATATTAGAATTTAATAAAATGTAAATAAGGCTTTAAATTGTTTTGAAACTTAGCTTAATTATTTAGGGTGTTTAAATTGGAAATTATATTTTGCGACAGTGATGCTAAGAAATAACCAACCGTTCACCTTGATTTTAATTTAATAAAGGACTGATCACCCGATATTTAATTAGGCGGGGTGTCACAGGTGGTATCAAAGCATCAGGTTCTAGTGTTCTTTAGGATCTGTACGGCTTATTTTTCTTCCAGCTTAGCGTCTTTGATATAGAGCCCTATTTTTAGGACTGTTGTATTCTTATGTTTATGCTTACCTCTTCAGCTATTTTAGATTTGATAATAATTGTAGACTAATAAACTTCCTTCTCATTTCAGATGCCTCTGAGATGCGCACCCCGAGATAGGAATGCCCAGCCCGAGAAGCCAGCATCTCCGACTCAGGGAATGATGAATGCAAGTGAATTAGCCGCCATTGTTGCTCATGCGGTGAATGCCGCATTAACGGTGGTGCAGAAGGATCCACTTCAAGTTCAGGCAGTAGGGTTGGTACCAATACAGCTTCCCACTACATGGGATCTAGTCATGGATGCCTTTCAGAAGGCGCATCCCCCGGAGTTCTCGGGTAGCTCGGACATCGTGATCGCCAGCTAATGAAAGAAGGATATCCAGAGGCATCTGCATATGTATGAGTGCACTGATGTACATAGACAGTTACTGGATTCCTTAAAGCTAGTGGGGACCTCTTTGCAGTGGTGGGATTCCACCACCACCTTGAAGGAGAGGGACAACATTTCGATTCAGTCATTTTGGGCGCGATTTGATCGCAAGTACTTCCCATCCGTCGTGCAGACTGAAATGAGGCGGAGGCTACTGAATCATAAGCAGGAGAATATGATTGTTGTCGAGTAAGAGGAGGAGTTCACCAGACTTCTCACTATAGTGCCGGATGAGGCACCCACTGAGGAGAAGAATATACTTCTATTTTTGGATGGATTGGGTTGGATGATTCGTCAGCACCCCATAAGCAATCTATCGTTGGGTACTTACATTGATGTACTCAATGCCGATTTGTTGCACTATCAGGATCATCTATTCCATTAGTAGGGGATCAAACGAGCAGGGGAGTCCATCCAGTAGGGCAGGACCGAGGGCAATATACTAGTGGGTCACCAGTAGCCTAAGGACAAACTTGTCATAGTGAGTAGAGTTCCCATCAGGGGGACCCTGCCAAGCATTTTCGTTCAGGTGATTCCTGGCAGGGATTTGGGGGATTTAGGAAGGTCCAGCTCAGTCAGCATGGCTATCAGGGCCAACACCGACAGCCGTAGGGTCAGCAGTAGGGCCATCAGGGCCAACAACATTTTTAGCAGGGCTAGTGGCGGGGTGGTAACGGACAACAAGGTCGCGGTCAGTAGGGGAAAAGGGGAGGTAACTTCAGGGGCAAATGTTTTGGATGTGGCAATAATGGACATAAGCGTCAGGATTTCCCATAGGGGATAGGGCCCCACAGCAGCAGGGTGCCCATAATAAGCCATAAAGGCCACTCTTTCTAGCCGCCCTCCCAGCGCCAGCTCAGATGCCAGCACTACCAGCCATCTCAGCATCCCCATTTCAGCAGGGGTAACTATAGTATAGACGTGTTTATAACGTCCACCAGGAAGCAACATCTCAGGCACCACCCGCGATTGAGGGTATATTTCCTATACATGGCACTATGGGTCGAGTTTTATTTGATACTGGGGCGTCGCACTATTTTATAGATACTCATTTTTCACGGGCCTTAGGGTTATTAGACACGACAGAGAGTACTGTGACCTACATAGACTCACCACTGGGGAATGGGTCTTTGATTTTCTTTATATGCCAGGGTGTAGGTATAGATATTGGTAGCTTGATTTTACCTGTGAACATGCTAGTTTTAGATGTTCATGAGCACGATGCCATTATTGGCATAGATTGGCTCTCTACGTACCAAGCCATGATAGATTGTTTTGATAGGAGTATTATCTTTGCCATTCCGGGGTAGGAGATGTTTTTGCTGGCGATGCCTCGCCCAGAGGGAGGATCTTCCACCCACTTGTATTACATAGAGGAGGATACCCCTAAGGAGATTATGATTCCCCTGTATTCAATTCCAATCGATCGTGAGTTTTTGGATGTATTTCAGGAGATAACGGGCCTACCCCCCAGTTGAGAGATATATTTTGTCACAGACTTGATGTCGGGCACTCGTTCGATAGCACGTGAACCATATCGTATGGCTCCTGCGGAGATGAGGGAGTTACATGATAAGATAGAGCATCTGTTAGGCCAGGGCTTCATTCATAGGAGCACCTCGCCCTGGGGCGCTCCGATATTGTTTGTGAAGAAGATAGATGGTTCTCTGAGGTTTTGTGTGGATTACCGGGAGTTGAACAAGGTCACGATATGGAATAAATATTCATTGCCTCGAATCGATGACCTATTCGACTAGTTGAGGGGAGCAACCTTATTTTCAAAGATAGATTTGAGGTCGGGATACCATTAGCTATGGATTAG
Source organism: Sambucus nigra (assembly GCA_949130495.1). Lineage (NCBI taxonomy): Eukaryota > Viridiplantae > Streptophyta > Magnoliopsida > Dipsacales > Adoxaceae > Sambucus > Sambucus nigra. Next base: position 208,879,871 of record OX422222.1, read on the forward strand.
GGAGCAGGATGTGTCGAAGACTGATTTCTTAACGAGGTATGGATCCTTTGAGTTCAGAGTCATGTTGTTTGGGCTGACAAATGCTCCAGTCGTATTCATGGACTTGATGAACCGAGTGTTCAGAGAGTTCTTCGATCAGTTTGTTATCGTCTTCATAGATGACATCCTGATTTATTCACACACCGAGGAAGAGCATGCTAAGCACTTGAGTCGGGTTCTTCAGACTCTACGAGATCATCAACTGTATGTTAAGTATGAGAAGTGTAAATTTTGGCTACGAGAGGTACAATTTTTGGGGCATGTTGTATCAAAATTGGGGATATCGGTTGACCCGAGCAAAGTTTCGGTGGTGAGGGAGTGGGGCCAGCCCACGAAACTGACCAAGGTGCATAGTTTCTTGGGGTTATCCGGGTACTATAGGAGGTTCATCCTAGGCTTTTCGAAGATAGCGAGTCCATTGATGAATCTGACTCGCAAGGGAGTACCGTATGTATGAAATGATGCTTGTAAATTAGCTTTTGATGAGCTGAAGGATAAGCTGACTTTAGCACCAGTTCTTGTCTTGCCCAAATCGGGAATGGAGTATCTGGTGTATATAGATGCCTCTTTATAGGGACTCGAGGGAGTACTTCAGTAGGAGGAGCAGGCTATAGCTTTTGCCTCCCCCAAGCTTAAGCCTCACGAAAGGAATTACCCCACCCATGACCTGGAGCTAGCAGTAATCGTATTTACATTACGGATTTAGAGACTTTACTTGTTGGGGGAAAAGTTCTATTTCTTTACAGACCACAAGTCACTGCAATACTTGTTCACTCAACGAGAGTTGAGCATGCGTCAGCGCAGGTGGTTGGAGTTTGTGAAAGACTACGAGTTCGAGATTCAGTACCATCTGGGGAAGGCTAACGTAGTTGCTGATGCATTAATCCGTAGACCGGTAGGTGACGTAGTAAAAGTTTGGAGAGCGAAGTGGAAAGAGTTGGGACACCAGGACGCGGTAGCCCATTCCTTTATATCTATTATGTCAGTCACACCCGAGTTTGTTACAAGGGTGATTCAGGCACAAGAAGTGGATACTTTTTGCCAGGAGCAGATTGTACGACTCGTAGCTGAGGGAGCTGAGTCATATTCTGTGAGTTCTAATGGAGGTTTAAGATTTAATGGGAGATTAGTGATTCCAGAGGGAGAAGACTTACGTCATGCAGTTATGATACAGTCGCACGGATCCAGATTTGCGGTACATCCCGGAGGGGATAAGATCTACGAGGATATGAGGCGGTATTACTGGTTGAGTGAGATGAAGAAGGACATTGCAGAGTTCGTGTCCAAATGTTCTACCTGCCAGATTGTAAAGGTGGACCACCAGAGACCTCCAGGGTTACTTCAGCCGTTGGAGATACCTACGTGGAAATGGAAAAGTATTTCCATGGACTTCATTACTAGGTTGCCTACATCACAGCGGGGTCATAATTCCATATGGGTTATAGTGGATCGGTTGACCAAAGTAGCTCATTTTCTGTCAGTACGGACAGACTACACCACGGGCCAGTGCGCACAGTTATTCATTGCCAAAATCGTTAGGCTACATGGGGTGCCCTTGGATATTGTGTCTGACAGAGATAAGATTTTTGTATCGTGCTTATGGGAGAGCTTTCAGGAAGCCATGGGTACAGAGTTGAGATTGAGTTCAGCTTACCACCCACAAACGGTTGGACAGACAGAGCGTACCAATCAGATGCTAGAGGATATGCTACGGATGTGTGTCCTTGATTTTGGAGGAGGTTGGCAACCGTATCTTCCTCTGGTGGAGTTCGCTTATAATAACTCCTATCAGTTCACGATCGACATGGACCCATTTGAGGCATTGTATGGCAGGCCTTGTCGTTATCCCGCTTGTTAGATAGAGGTGGGGGATAACAAATTTCTCGGACCAGAGGTAATTCAGGAGACTTAATCTAGGATTGAGCTCATCAGTAGTTACATTCGGGTAGCCCAGGACCGACGGAAGATCTACGCAAATGCGAAGCGGTCCTTTCGAGAGTTTAGCATTGGGGACCAAGTATTACTGCGTGTGTCTCCTATTAAAGGAGTAATGAGGTTTGGGAAGAAGGAGAAGTTGGCTTCGAGGTACGTGGTCCCATTTCCCATTATCGAGAGTATTGAGCCGGTGGCATACATGGGGTTGCCAAAGCACTTATACCATATTCACTATATATTCCACATCTCGTCGTTGAGATGATATCTTCAGGATGATATGGCCCATACTCACATCGCGATTGAGAAGATTGACTTACAACCCGACAGTTCTTATGAGGAGAGACTAGTGGCTATCCTAGACCATAGCGAGAGGAAATTGAGGTCAAAGGTAGTTCCACTTGTACGGGTCCAGTGGGAACAACATAATGTAGAGGAATCCACTTAGGAGCGCGAAGCAGATATGCGCAAAAAATATCTAGATCTATTTTTACCAGGTATGCCTTATTTTTTGAATTTCAGGATGAAAATTCCGTTATTAGGGTGGAAGTATGTAATATCCCGTATTTTTATGGCTTTTAAATTTGGGAATTTATTAAATTTAATCGAGAATTAATTTAATATTAGTACAAAAATGTATTTTAAATATTTAATAGCGTGATGAGAGTTAGTAATTATTGGGAATTTTTTGAATATTACTAGATGAATAAAGTAATATATAATATTGATTTTATTAAAATTGTTACGAGTGAATAAAATAACAATTATGGAAATTTAAGTTTGGACGCGCCCGTGTCATGTCGGAACTAAATTATTGTTATAAAAGTGAATAAATTATAAGTCGCTCATATGATCGTTTCGAGTGCTCCAAAGTGTCTGGAAGGGTCGAGTTAGTCAGAAAAGTGTACCCGGGGGTTGAGTTTGGGTCTCGGGGTATTTTTTGGCCTAATTGGCATCCCGGGAGGGTATTATAGACATTTTGTATTTTTGGGTAATTAAACCCACGAATTTTCCTAGGATATATTAGCCATTAGAGGTTATCTCTTAGGGTTAAAAACCACAGAACATAAGAACGGCCATTAGAGAAGAAGGTAGAAAGCTTTCCAAGCAATCCAAGGTCAAGAACCCATCCGATTGCACCGCCACAACCGCCAAAACGTAGATCACATGACGAGGAACGCGACCATATCTTTTTCACCAACAAATCAGACCCTTGAATTCCAGACAAGTATCTATCTTTCTTTGTTTTTAGTTAATGTTTCACCCATTTTAGATTAGGATTGATAAAAGCATGTTTCATAGAAGAATTTGATAACTTAGAGAATTTAAATCACATGTTTTAGAGGAAATAGATTTATTCTGGACATCTCAATCATACGTAGAGGATTACCCACGAAATTGTATGGATTTAGAAGCAAGAAACTGGAAAAGAATTAGAAGAATGGATGTTTTATAAAAAATTAGGGTTCTTGATAATTATGTTGATTTACCCCATTAATTCAATACCTTTGATGAATTTGTACATGTTTCACGAGGAAATCATGTATATAGGTGGATATAACCAGTAGAAATCTTGTTTGGGAGTTTGGGGATCATTAATGGCATTTTGGAGTAAATAGGTGGATGAAAACCGTAGGTCGAATTTGTAGTTTCTGGGCAAGAACTGCTTGATCGTTCGATGTACCCCATTCCTGTTCGATCGATCCGTCCTGGAAAACCGCAGGTTTTCTCCTCTTTGTTTAATCCAGATAAAATACGTGGGAACCCTTGAACATCCTTTAAATAGTATAATGGGACGTGAAGAGGACCAGCAGGGTCTAAGTAGACTCCGTTGAATGAAATTTGATACGGGGTGTAATTATGGGTTTAACGGGGGGTTTCGCCACACATTACAAATTATGCATATGTTCACTGAAGAATTTAGATTCGTGAAAGACTTAGACCAGAAGGTTAGAGAGGGCATACCTACTGTAATTATATTTTTAGTAATAAGGAATACTTCGAGAGAGGAGAAGTAAGTATGAAATAAATTATAAATGAGAATAAAAGAGATGAATCCGTTATGCGAGATAATTGAGTAAATTTGTGTTAAGTACGGATAATAATAATTATGTGTTGTGAGCGAACCTAATTTGATAAATGTGAATATCTATATATATGACCATGTGACTATGTATATATATATATATATATATATATATATATATATATATATATATATATATATATATATATATATATATATATATATATATGTATCTGTGTATAATCACACCCGAGATACTTGCTATCACGTAGGTTTCCGTGCCGGGATAGTCTTATCTCGATTGGACCTTTATGGGGTATATTGACTCGTACCCTAGAAGATAGTATCCTCGATACAGGCTATCTGAAAATGATAGTCAGATGGTCCTAAGAGATGTGAGGGTATGTGATGACCTCTTAGTAACTTAGAACTATGTTTTGCCTTTATTTTTGTGTGTGTTGTGTTAATACAGTTCGAGAGTGATTCCGAACTAGCATTTCCCTTAGTACGAGGGATACGGGGACTTGATAGCAGAGTATGACAAAACCATAGATTTTATGTGAGATGCCGATGGTATATATATTATATGAGTGAATAATATATATATATATATATATATATACTTATATATGGAAACTTTCTGCGGTGCGTATAAATAGTTAAGTAATGAATAAATGCTCCAATTTTATAATAAGTGTTCAGGAACTTTGTAACAGTATGGTATTGTTCTAAGTAGCATAAGAAATCTTGAAGAGATTTATTTTGTTTAAACTAAATATCACAATCTTACTACATCTCGGGAAAAAACTTAAAGGAAAATAAGTTAGATAGATTTATGAGTTTAGTAGTACGGTAGGTGTGCACACTAGATGAGAGGTGAGAATATCAAGAGAGTGACGCATACTAACATGGTTGTTACATTAGCCGGTTAGCATTTTAAATACTTGCTATTTTACACTCGGGCTCTGACCCGTTTCCTGACTTTTCTCTTTCTTGTATATATATATGCATGTACTACAGGTGCCCAGCAACATGGGCGTCATGCATAGGTTCTTTGGATTGGACGTGCTGCAGCTTATATGGGAGTTGCAGGCCTTTGCTTTAGACGACCTCTTCATTGACTATGTTCCTACTTTAGTTTTGTTTAGTTACGGCATGTGTCGCCCGATTACCTATTCCGTTTGGATTTGTCAGAGATTTATGTCTATTTATATTTCCAGTATTTGGTACTCTTTGGAGTTAACTCTTGTCGGAATGATTTCATTTATAGTTCATAACTTGGTTTGGTTTATCTAGATGGTTTAATTCTTGTGTGGTAATTGTCATCCTCATTATTTATGTTACTCTTAAACTGTTGTTAATAAAAAGGTCTTCAAATTAGAATTTAATAAAATGTAAATAAGGCTTTAAATTGTTTTGACACTTAGCTTAATTATCTAGGGTGTTTAAATTAGAAATTATATTTTACGACAGTGATGCTAATAATGAACCAACCGTTCACCGTGATTTTAATTTAATAAAGGACTGATCACGCTGTATTTAATTAGGCGGGGTGTCACTTATACCAAGCCTCGTTCAAAGTTTCACACATCATGATTCTATTATACTCTTCCAATGTGACATGTGAGGAAATAACGTGAAGACTTTTAGAGTTAGAAAGTGCAATTCTATGTTCACCTCCGTTACATAACTCAACAGGTTTTAAGGTAGTAGCCTCATCCTCTCGTGTAACCGGTGGAGTCCAACCCTTTTCGACCTTTGACCACACACGCTCATTAATTGATTTCAAAGAACTTCTCATCCTCATTTACCAATAACCGTAGTTAGTGACATAAAAATAGGAGGTCTAAAACTTTCATAGTTTCTGAAATTCATCCTTAAAAACATATGGGATCAACACAATAAAAAATATTTCTCTAGAGCTTATACAAATTTATAGGCCCCTTTTTCTTTCGAATGTGTTTTAAGGGAGACATACCAACTTTCTTTCTTAAATTTTTTTTCCAAATTTTAAATCTCACCAAGTATGTGAACTAATTTTAGTTAAGCCTAATTTTATCTTGTTTAATCCTAAACATGCATCTAGGTGATTAAATCAAGTAAAATAAATAAGTTCACAAAAGCGACGCCAGATGTACGTGAAAACCACTAAGAGAAAAAATCTCGGACGGCATAATCACTATGATATGGTATTACAAAGTACAAACGGTAGACTTACTCAATGACTCGATCCACCACAAGTCTTGATGCTCATGTGATCCTTCAACCACTCCTCTACAGTGCCCATGAAAAAGTCCTTCTACGATGTTCGTCCACAGCACATGCGTCCACGTGTGTATCGGTGTCCATCGATGTATCTTGGCAACGTCTAGGATGTTGAACACGAACTCCTTCGCTTCTTCACCGCAAAACCCAACTTTAACTCCAATGGTGCAAACCAAGATCTCTATAGCATATGAGTACGAAAGCTCGAATATTTGAAACTCTAAGGATGTTTTTAGTCTTTGAAAACCTTAGAATACTTGTGCAGAAAACATACTGTATGGAGACATATTTTCAAGTGCTACAACTTACAGATTATGAGAAAAACACGCCTTAAATAAAAAAACTTAAGTCGGTGCACCATTCGAATGAAATCTTCCAGTCGCTCGAACGACATTGTTGTCTCACTTGAACGCTTTGTAAAGTCGTTTGAAGCACTGAGAACAAGAGTTTGTGATTTACTCATCTCTAAACCATCTTTATCTCAGAATAAACGAAGTTTAACATTTTAAAACCATTTTTTAACAAAAATAACATCCTAAAACATTTTTCGAGTCCCATAAACATTATGCATTCATACCTGAGTGATCTCGAAATGCAATGAAGACATGAAACGTGCACCAAAATAATCTCGACATGATTTATCTTTGAAGCTTAGCCACAACGTCTTTAATTAACTTTATGTCATAGACTATGTGGGATCGTGACAATAAAAATCTATCTATGACTCAAAAATATGTTTTGTTCCGGGAATAAGTCAAATACTATAATGGACTAAATTATAAATTTTGTCCTTACATTAGGTCGACAAGATCTGACCTCTTAACCATACGACTAAACTACTGGAAGGCCATATCTTTTAAAGCTAGTAAATCAGGTTAATAAGATCAAACTACACGATCATAATTACTGGAAAATAAAAATGTTCGACCACTTATATTTGTAAAAATATTCGACAAAAACACTTAGTCAAACTATAGGCTAATAGTGTCGCTGAGAAAAATGACTTGAATAAAATCAAACACAATGATCAAATACATGCATGCATACAAAAAGTTGAATAACATTTGATTTTAAATTATTAGCAAGCAAAAATGTTAGGCGGTCATTATAGACATTGTTCGGAAGATAAAAATGAACAAATTACAAGTCAAAGTTAACAGTATTAGAAGTTCAAGCTACATGAGATTCTTGATCAGCAAGAGGAACATTAGAGGTGATGCCATTAGTAGCTTCAACCATGGGAGTGTCTTGGAGAGTCTCCTTAGCATTCACATGAGTATCCTCAGAAACGATAAGAGTTGGATCAACAATAACGTTTTCAGCCTCACCAATAGCCTATTCTTCAACAACCTTCTCGTCCTCCTCCTTTTCATCCTCACTTGCTAAGGCTCTAAAGTCATCATCATCCCCTCCCATTCTCTGATCAACTTTACTATTTTAGTATAATGTTTCATAGCCCTCTTGTTTAGCTCATCATAACCCTCTAAGAAGATGGTTGCGATTTTAATGTTATAATCTATAGAGGATTTGTACTTTTTGACTTTGTTCTACTCAGCTTAGGCAAGGGCCTCATTGGTTCTCATAAGCTATTCATTTTCCTTTTAAGGGCCTCCTTAAGACTTTACCTCTTCACATCATCATTAACAGCCTACTCCTTCACCTTTTTATTTTCTTCCTCAATTGAACTAAGGGCCAAAGTTTTTATGACTAGTTGGTCATATCTCTCCTATAGCTCATTGCTAATCTTCAGTATATTATCTATAGAATGTTTAAGATCGCCCTTCAACTTTGAATTCTACCGAGAGAGCTCACCAATGGCCTCTTTCAACTCCCCATAGGTGTGTTGATTAATTATAGCCTTTTTCTTGAAGAAAATAGTCGACCATTGCACCCTGAAGGATCGCGTGAAAGGTGTGTTCGTGTAAGGACAAAATCATTATTTTCGTTTCACCTCGATAATACAAACAAACCAAAATTACAACTACACTTGCGATACAAGTATAGCGGTAAGTCGGGTACCGAAAATCCACAGAGACGAGTTGCTAGAATATCATCTGGTTTAATACTCCTAAATAAAAGTGTAAAAGATAAATATGAACAAAAAGGAAAAGATGCACAAAAAGAAAATATTAATCTAGGTAGGGGAAAATAAAGATAGACTAATAAAGCGAGTAAAAACTATTGGTTGTGTCGAATATCCCTCACCCGAGTTAATTAGTATAAAATGCAACTCGTTTCGACAGTTAATTAAATCAAGGGTTATCACGCCCCTAAATTCTCATAAAGTCTAAAAAGATTTTGGCGCCAACAAATACCCCAAAAATTACGCACGCAAGGTCGTAATCATGGAGCATACATGATATGCCCTGTCAAATCTCCTAGTCATAATAACTAGGACAACGCATCCGAAATAGACCCGTAAACACCATCACCAAAGCAAAGCAACATGTCAACCCGGAATGAGTTCAACCCGGCACAACCTAGACTAACTTAGCTAGAAAGAATATTCAAAACGCGGTAAATAAATGCAAAAAATCTGCACTAGAAAGCATGTAAACCTAATTATGAAAGCAAGTAAATTAACTACAAAGAAAGAATTAATTGAATACAAACTATACTAATGGAGAGGGAATATGAAAGTACTAATTACAAACCCTAAAGGGTGTCAAACCAAGAGAGGAGGAAGAAGATCTCTCAAATCTGCAAACCCTAACCTAAACTCTCTAAAATCTAATTATTTGAAAATAAAACCAAAATTCCTTTATATAGTAAGTTACAAAAGAAATAAAGGGAAAAGAAAAGAAAGGGAAAAGACATCAAAATATCTCGTAATCGCGGTCGACCGGTCGCAGGGGAGCGGTCGACCGCGCCTTCATGTAAAAGTGCACTGTCTTCTTTCCACGAAAAAATGCCAAACTGCGGTCGACCAGTACTCTGTTTTATGCAATTCTTTGGTCCATGAAGAGGGGGAAAAGGTTGCAAACGAAAATGGCCATAACTTCATCGTTCGAACTCGGAATTGCGCACCGTTTACGACTACGCGAAGCTTATTCAATGAACTACGCATCCGTGAAAATTCCATGCACTGAATATGAAATGTGAATAAACTAAAATGCCCTTGAAGTAGCGTCCGGTAACAAAATTTCTCTGAAATGCAACGGATCCTCACTTTTAGCGTTCCAATACCTATAAAAGCACAATTAACCCCTCCAAAGCATGTATATATCCAAATCCAAGGTTATCTGGTTAATGAGAATAAATATAGGCATTAAGAACTGTAAAAGCGCTAGAATGCATAAAGATAACGGGCGAAAATATGCAATATTCGATACGAATCACACCCCCTAACTTAAACTTTGCTGGTCCCTAGTAATTAAACAAAAAAAACAGTCCACAGAGGGCAATACAAGACGTATATATGCATCAGAATATAAATGTCACTTTCGGAGGGAGCGCGATTGCATTTAGCATATGCAATAAGTCGTTAAACTCCTAGGTTACCCTAGTAGACGAGTGTCGTCTCGTGAGGGTTTTCAGGGATGAAACCCACAAACATCATATGGTTTCCTCAAAATATGCCCAAACCAACATGCGACGAGCCCAACAATATCGAAAATGATTTCATACGCATTATTAGGACAATGAACGAATTCAAAAAAAAGTCCGAATTATTAACATTATAGAATGCACCATATAGAATTGAAATTTTAAAATGTGGGAGGGGAGCGAGCACATGCAAAGTGTGATTTGGCAAAAACTTAAATAAATCGGATAAACATAAAGTGTGCATATATTCAATCCTCACGGGCATTACACTCATCAAATGAATTCACTCAAAATATGGAGTTTACACACGGAACATGCGGGCATAAAGAGTAAATATAAATGGAAACTAGGCTGCACACATGTCACAAATGAAGAACGCTATATATAAAATGAAAAATTGTAATCTCAATGGAAGATACCGCTCATTAAAGAAAGCGAAGTGTATTTTCACATATTATCAAAACTATTTAAACCTTTGAATTACATCTACTTAAGATCACATAGGACTTTATAGGGTTTTAATGTAGGCTAGGCTAGGGTACGAAACGAATGACATGTATGTACGAGTTCAAAGTGTTCGGAACGAAAAACTTGGAATAATGGGAAATAGTGCAAGTAATCATTTCATTGAAAATAGATATTACGTCATTTTCATTGCAAATAGATATTACGTCATTTTCATCCTCACTTTTAATATCTATTATGCAATGGGCAAAGTCAATAATGGTTTGTTCCAAAGTAGGCACAAAGTCCTCATTTGGTTCAAAACATTCCTCGACTTCAAAAGTCTCGGAAGAAAAATCGTCGTCGAATTCAAATAATAAATCCAATTCATGATCCCATGGACGATTTTCTTCCCGATAACGATTTTCAATTTTCTCATTTTCAAGCATACGTAAGCCCTCATCAAAAGTCATAGGCCAAGGTGCGTATACTTGAAAATGGGAACTTAAAAAATTATCATCAGACTTAAACTTAAACTCATTATTATAGGAATTTTGAAAACTATTGCAATTCATTTCAAAATTCCTATTATAAGGAGGTAAAGGCCCAAAATCATTATCATCATCATCATCAAAATACATGCACTCCAAAGTTTGACTTTTGTAATACTCGCCCAAAGTCATTTTAGATGTTGCAATTTTTTGGGATTCTAAGTATTTACCAAAAGTCAAAGGTTTGCGAGAATTTTGAGAATTATCATAATGATTATCGAAAGAATTGGAATAAGACATGCTTACCCCAAAGATGGCTCGAAGTGGATAATTCCACAAAGTAGATGCGCGCGAGAGAAATTCGAGCATTTCTTAGCGCTCAAATGTAGAAGTCCTACAAAAATGTTAGGCAAAAAATACAAATAGAAAGAAAATACGATCAAATACTAAACAAATAAAGTCTAAAACAAACTCATCCCCAGTAATGACGCCATTTTCATCACGCGTGAAAGATGTGTTCGTGTAAGGACACAATCGTTGTTTTCTATTCACCGCGATAATATAAACAAACCTAAATTACAACTACACTTGCGATACAAGTATAGCGGTAAGTCGGGTATCGAAAATCCACAGAGACGATTTACAATAATATTATCTGGTTTAAAACTCCTAAATAAATGTGTAAAAGATAACTATGAAAAAAAAGGAAAAGATGCACAAAAGGGAAATATTAATCTAGGCGAGGGAAAATAAAGATAGACTAATAGAGTGAGTAAAAACTATAGGTTGGTCGAATATCCCTCACCCGAGTTAATTAGTATAAAATAGCTACATGGGTCGACGAGTTATTACAAATGCGTCTCATTTCGACAGTTAACTAAATCAAGGGTTGTCATGCCCCTAAATTTGCATAAAAGCCTAATAAGATTTTGGTGCCAAGAAAATACCTCGAAAATTACGCACGCAAGGTCGTAAGCACGGAGCATACATGATATGCCCCGTCAAATCTCCTAGGCATAATAACTAGGACAACGCACCCGAAATAGACCCGTAAACACCATCACCAAAGCAAAACAACATGTCAACCCGTAATGAGTTCAATCCTGGCGCCGTTGCAGGGGATTCTAAGTATTGACCAAAAATCAAAGGTTTACGAGAATTTTGAGAATTATCATAATGATTACCGAAAGAATTGGAATAAGACATGATTACCCCAAAGATGGCTCGAAGTGGTGAATTCCACAAAGTAGATGCGGGCGCGAGAAATTCGAGCGTTTCTTGGCGCTCAAATGTAGATGTCCTGCAAAAATGTTAGGCAGAAAATACAAATAGAAAGAAAATGCTATGAAATACTAAAACAAATAAACTCTAAAACAAACTCATCCCCGGCAACGACGCCATTTTAATCATGCGTGAAATGTGTGTTCGTGTAAGGACACAATCGTTGTTTTCGTTTCACCACGACAATACAAATAAACCTAAATTACAACTACACTTGCGATACAAGTATAGCGGTAAGTCGGGTATCAAAAATCCACAGAGACGAGTTGCTAGAATATTATTTGGTTTAATACTCCTAAATAAAAGTATAAAATATAAATATGAACAAAAAGGAAAATATGCACAAAAGGAAAATATTAATCTAGGCGAGAAAAAATAAAAATAGACTAATAAAGCGAGTAAAAACTATAGGTTGCGTCGAATATCCCTCACCCGAGTTAATTAGTATAAAATGGTTTCATGGGTCTACAAGTTATTACAAACGTGTCTCATTTCGACAGTTAATTAAATCAAGGGTTGTCATGCCCCTAAATTCGCATAAAAGCCTAATAAGATTTTGGCGCCAATAAATACCCCGAAAATTACGCACGCAAGGTCATAAGCACAGAGCATACATGATATGCCCCGTCAAATCTTCTAGGCGTAATAACTAGGACAACGCACCTGAAATAGACCCGTAAACACCATCACCAAAGCAAAGCAACATGTCAACCCGAAATGAGTTCAATCCGGCACAACCTAGACTAACTTAGCTAGAAAGCATATTAAAAATGCGGTAAATAAACGCAATAAATCTACACTGGAAATCAAGGAAAGAAAGCATGTAAACCTAATTATGAAAGCAAGTAAATTAACTACAAAGCAAGAATTAACGGAATACAAATTATTAATGGAGAGGGAATATGAAAATATCAATTACAAACCTTAAAGGGTGTCAAACCAAGAGAGGAAGAATAAGAGTTCTCAAATCCCCAAACCCTAACCTAAAATCTCTAAAATCTAATTATTTGAAAATGAAACCAAAATTCCTTTATATAGTAAGTTACAAAAGAAATAAAAGAAAAATAAAAGGAAAGGAAAAGATCTCAAAATATCTGGTAATAGCGGTCGACCGGTCGCAAGGGCGCGGTCGACCGCGCCTTCTTATAAAAGTGCACTGTCATCTTTCCACAGAAAAATGCCAAACTGCGGTTGATCGGGCCTCAAACTGCGGTCGACCAGTACTATGCTTTCTGCAATTCTTTGGTCCATGAAGAGCGGGAAAATGTTGCAAACGAAAACGACCATGACTTCATCGTCCGAACTCAGAATCGCACACCGTTTGTGGCTACACGAAGCTTGTTCAACGAACAACGCATCCGTGGAAATTCCATGAGCCGAAGATGAAATGTGAATTGACTAAAATGCCCTTGAAGTAGCGTCCGACGACGGAACATATCCGAAATGCAACGGATCCTCGTTTTTAGCGTTCCAATACCTACAAAAGCACAATTAACCCCTGAAAAGCATGTATATATCCAAATCCAATGTTGTCTAGTTAATGAACATAAATATAGGCATTAAGGATCGTAAAAATGCTAGAATGAATAAAGATAACGGGCAAAAATATGCAATATTCGATACGAATCAGCGGGGTTAGTAATAAGTAAAATGACTCAACAAAGGAAATAAAAACATAGTATATGAAGAACTCACCACATACACCTATGGTAAAGAAGCGTCCACAAAGTGTTAGCATTTAAACTCCTAAATAATTTGAAATCTGGATTATGCCCATGGTTGATGAGCATATCCACGATGTTACCCATGTGTTGAAATATAAAGTATTTATCTTTTTTAGTCTGTTCGACGGTTACCACATGCTCAGGACAAAATCGAAATGTCTCTACCAATGGGTAACGACTGGAGGACCCAACTTCCCTAGCCAACCAGTAAGTTGGTTCCCCATCAACCCGTACACACTCCAGAATACGACATGTTATCCTCGGATCTTACATTCTTTGGTGTGTGTTATCACCTTAAATAATAGATCCATCTAATTGTATATTAACTCTAGAAGTTAGGGGGGTCATCACTCGCAATAATTTTCCCCTTGCCCTTAGCCTTAACAACGGCATCCTCAACCTTGTTCTTGACTTCGATCTCACTCTTCTTTTTAGATTTAGCTTCAGCCTCAACCTTCTTTTGGTCGCATCCTTTAACTTTTTCTTACGAGCTGTCTCAATGATGCTACGATCAACCTATAGAAGGGACATACCAAAAGAAGGTTTAACCTGGAACACTTAAGAAGTGGGAGTGGAAGCTACATAAAAGTTTTATAGATAGTCAAGCTGAATGAGAAATTCAAGGCGAACTGACACTTATGAATTCTTACTTACCTTCTTTGACTTCGGCTTTAATGGGTACTAGTAACAACTGAGGCGGTAAACCTCGTAGAGGAGTATAGTATCCAAGATTAATAAACTTCTTAATAAAAAAAAGGCTCTCAAATATAATACGGTCGGCTACTCATGTTCTCTCCACCCCCGAGAGCCTTCTTTTATGAAAAAAGGTTGAATAAAAGTGTTAGCACATATCAAATAAAAGGAAACTAGAAAGAAAATAGAGGATAAGAGTATACCAATTATGTTCGGACCACACAATTCGCGGAGAATACTATAAGACAGATCCCTCTCATGTGGGAGGAACTCCCAATTATTCTTTAAGAACACAAACTAATTTTTCCAACCATGGTTGCTTGTCTAAGAAAACTTTACAAGTTTTAACTGTGATTTTTTAGGGGAATAATAGAAATATTCGGGGCCTTGGGATTGTCGTTTATGCCATAGATGAACCTAAAAACATCCCCAGTAAGATCGAAAACAGTATTTTCTTGCTAATACAATATCAACCCTAAAACTATCCTATATGAATTTGGGGTAATCGAGGTTGGAGCCACCCCATAACCCCTCAAGATCGACCTTATAATGGGGTGGAGTGACAGACGAACTCCGATCTGCAAATCCAAAAGTGGGAATAAAATATCATCGGCATCAAGACGATCATAAACCCTTTCATCACAATCAGGAAGCCTCATCATGATGTTAATAGGGATAGAGTACCGATATCTTAGGTTGTCTAGCTCATTCTCAGTGATATCATAGGTGTGGTATATTTCTTATTTGTTAGTAGGGTCGAACGAATCATAAAAATGGCCAAAATTACTCTCCTCTGTAGGAGGCAAAATGTTAAGGGAGGTTGAAGGCTCATGTCTATTAGACATGACCTTATCAATCGAAGCTTCCAAGTTAATTATTGATATGTTTGAAATTATGTTTAAAAAATTACTACCACCAGGGTGGTGGTGGACCTCTTCAACTTTATTGGGTCCTACTAGCTCAAGACTATTGTACTCTACGTTTGGGGTCAAAGGAGCAAACCTAATTAAAGATTGAACTTGGCGAGTAAACTTACGATGAGAAGGACTATGATTAGAATTAACAACACTCTAAGGAACTGGAAACTTCTCTACCAAAACACCAGGGTAAACCCTATATAACCTCTTAACTTGTTTTAACTACCTATTGATCCAGAATTTTCACTCATAAATGAATTATTTTGACCTTGGGGTCTAAATCAACAACGAAAGAAATGAATTTTAGAATGGAAAGCCCAAATTTTTTAGAAAAGCCCTAAATATAAAAACCTTAGGCAAACCAACTCAATGGGCACCTAAAATGTGTATGTATCTAACCAAGCACTAGAATATACCCAAAATCAATAACAATAAGAAATATTAAGAAGAAGTTGCAACAACAAGGGGAAGAGATTTAAAAAAAAAAAGAGCTATAGAATATAGAAAAAGTACCTTAAAAGCTCCAATTGAAGACATGAAATTCAAAAATGATGGATTACTAGCCAACGAATGTCTAAAATATGCAAAAAGCTCTTTTAAGAAAAGAAGGAGATCGAAAATGGCATAAATGAGATAGAGTTCACCAAAAACGATGAACGTTAAACATGAAAAAGGGTTTTCTCTCCATTAAGCGTGTGGAGGTTTGGAGGAGAATGGTTGAAATGATTTTCAAATCGGTTTTTATAAATAAGGCGGTAATGATTACATTTTTAAAAAGGGACATGGCATCACGCCTAGGAAAGGCAACTGTTTCCTCGAAACCTGGCATCACACTTCCCTAGGCACACGTGCCATTATGAATTTGATGTTACACCAGTGGTCGACGTGTGGAAGTTCATAACCAAGGGCGAAAATATCACAAGTAAATATGCTCGGCCCTAAACTATTTGAGGATATACCAAGTCGAGAAGATCTTCATAATTCGACCATAATACGAACTAATGATATTTCAGTCAAGATTTCACCCACTTAATCTTCTCAGCGCACACTCGAAAAATATGATACTTAAGAGAATCCACTAAAAGCTTCAATCATGAGCGAAGTCTTAGGGGATTTTATTATACCATAATTATGGTAAGGCTCGTGGACCAATCAAAATAGGACACCTTGAATCATTAACTATAGAGATCAGGTTGGATAAACTATTAATGAGATCAACTCAGTTATTAATATGGTCGGACCAAGCAATCTGGCCAACCCTAGTATTTTAGACAATTTAGTTAACCTAGTTAGCTCACAGCATAACACCATTAAGTAACTCCGCTATTGAAGACATACACCATGTGATTGGATGACGTCATCAACATTGATTACACATGCACCATGTGGTACCTCTTCAGTTAAAGAACTTTTATATTTAATGGTTATGTGAAGGCACATGACCTGTGATATAAAAAATTATTTAAGAATATTAGACAAAAAATAGAAGAAGTAAAAAAAATGAAAAGCTAGAAAAAACCATCTTCTTCAACCTCCCAACCCCATCATGTTAAATAAGTCTAATTGCCTACACCCCCATCACCATCGTCTTTGACAACCCTGTAATACCGCAACTCTACCACTACCCCTCCCTCCTCCTCCTCCATCGCCAAACATCACAAAACAATTTTCAAAACCCTAATCACAAACCAAATTCGATTTTAAAAACCAAAATGAAAATAAAAAATAGAAACCCAAAATGATTTTTAAAACCCAAATCTATTTTCGAAGCCCAAATTATTTTTCAAACCAAAGTTGATTTTTAGGATATGCTTTAGGTTTAACCTAACTTGACTGCGGAGTTTACAATTTTACCTGGTGGCACTAGGGAAGGGGTGACGAATCTGTCTGGATTTATGTGTATACATAAAGAGAAAAAGAAAGATAACACAAAGAGGGAAATAAGGGGGGTGGTTGGAAGTGGAAACAACGGGGTTTGTCAGGTTTCTATTGGAGGGAGCGTGGTTGAATAAAACAATATTTTGTTTAAAGTTTTTTTATGTAAAGTTCTACATGAAAAGATTTTATGGGAACCGATCCCATGTTCTTTTTTTTATCAGGCATTAGTCCCATAACTCCCATAACTGCATAAGTGGGTTGGTTATATCTTTCATAATTGCTCCTACTTTGAACGTGAGCTGAGTATCAATAGGACTATTATCGAAAAACTTAAATGCCTGGGATTGTTTGCTAGAAAATAGGATTACAATTTTTAGTCCTTTTTTTTTTAATTATACGTGTGTTTAATCCCATCTCTTTATTTTTTTGTTATTGGTCCTATATTTTTACTCTCGTCATTCTCTAAAAAAGAGACATGAGCAGTTAAGAGAGGTTACATGGAAGTTGAGGGAAGTTTTTGACTATTATGGGATCTAAAATAATTTAAAAAATACATGGGATGGGAGACTAACAAAACTTTAGAAATGATACTAAAACTAACAAAACTATCATGTTCTTTTTTTATCGGGCATTTGTCCCATAACTCTCATAACTGCATAAGTGGGTTGGTTATATCTTTCATAACTGCTCTTACTTTGAACGTGAGTTGTGCATCAATAGGACTATTACCAAAAAACTTAAATGCCTGAGATTGTTTGCTAGAAAATTTTATTGGGTGGGACGAACCCCAAAATCCCCCTTTTTTTGTTTTTTTTCTTTGTTATTTTATATTTTTTTATTTCAAAGGTATTTGACCATTAAATATAACAGTTCCTTGACGAAAGATGTTCAAAGCCAATTAATAAAATGTATCAAATTCAAACAGGGTAATTATAATTATTGTCGTATTTGAGTTTAAATACAACTTTTTATTTATATATTTTTATATTAACTTGTCTTTGTTTGCATATTAAAGGTCAGACCTAGTTCTGAACAAAAAGAGCCCATGTGGAAATCTACAACTGTGATATATTTTGAGCTGTGCAACATTGCTCATTTTGAGCTGTGCAACATTGCTCTTAGAGCATCCGTACTGGGGGAGGGGGGTGAAAGGTAATTTTACACATTGAAAATGGAGTTTTACCTTTTATTATGGTTATGCTCTACAGTGGTGAGAAGTAAGGATTGGCAAAATAACTTCATACGAACTAATGTTGTTCGTAGGAAATATAAAAATATTTTCTACGAACAACATTAGTTCGTAGGAAGTTTATACGGACTACATTTGCTCGTGAAAATCCAAATATATGATAAAAATAATTATTTATCCTTCCTACAAACTTTATTTGTTCTTAGGAATTCCTATGAACTTCAGAAGTTCGTAGGAACCCTTTACAAATTCAGCAAGCAATTTGTATCTTTGTGAAACCACTACAAATCGAGATACAAAATTTGTTTAGTTATATCCACCATTGTAGGCGTCCCAGTTTGTAAACTTACAAATTCTCTTGGCATTTTGTATCCCCATTGTGGATGCTCTTATTACTGGACGGAATGTACTGGACGAAATCTTTCTATTTTTGTCCCACGACTAGATTATGTCTCCTTATCTTATACCGTTCTAACAATTGAAATAGGTATGACATAAGGATAAAGGGGCGCGAATTAATAACAAAATAAAAAAAAACCAACTTTGTCTAAGGTACTGTTTGCATGATTTTCCATTATGTAAGTAAATAAATGTAAAGTATTGGGATAAATTTCCCGAATTGATTAAGTATGTGATGTCATGAATTTGTCATTTTTAAGAATCTTTGAATATTTATGTTTCATATCAAATTTATCACCCTAAAAGTAAAAAGTTTAAATTGTTCAGTGTCATAATAAATTACAAATACTTGAATTTAGTTTTGTTGACCCTCTTTAAATACAAAAGAGTAATTTAAAAAGGCCCTTATAATAAGGGAAATCTATTCTACATCCATCTATATCGTCGTCTCTCCCCTATTTTGGGAAACCTTCCCTCTCAATTTCTTAATTACCTTCCCAACGAATTTTGCTAAAATTTTTCAATTTTGTTAATTTTCCATACATTTCAATAATTATTTAAATCATCTATTTAGTTGAATTTTATTATATGTCGTTCTCAATTCACATTTATTTTCAAAACATGATATCATCATGTTCATACACAGTCCCACAGACATATCGAATTAAAAAAGAAGCCATTTAGTTAAATTATATGAAATCACATGTAAACTATCGAAATACACTTTTATTTATTTACTTAAGTCACTTTAATAAATTAGTATGTTTATCAAAACAAAACACTTTATGAAAGCCGTTTAAATAAATAAAGCAAGTTTTTAATTGAAAAATAAGGTTTTTATTTTAAATAAGAAACCTCTTTTCTTCTTTTTTAGTTCTATTTTTACTAATAAATAACAAAAAGTGTGTTTTTGTTCTATTTTCATCCCCGTTTTTATTTATTGAAAAACATTTTTTTATTCCATTTTTATTCACTAAAACAAACAAAAAATTATTTTCAATTCTCTTTTTCATCCTCGTCTTCATACAAAAAGAAGGTTTTTATTTTTTTTGTCCCATTTTTTTATTAAAAAAGAAATCCCAGTTTTTATTTGTTAAAAAAAATTCTATTTTCTCTGTCTTTTTCCTCTTAGTTTTACTTTTTTTCACCCTAGTTTGTAGTTATAATTTTTTTCTTTTCTTTTCCCCAATTTTTATTTATTAAAAAAAATGTATTTTTTGTCCCCATTTTCAATATGAAGAAAATAAAAATTATTTTTTTCTTTTTTTCCTCCCAACTTTTATTGAATAAAAAAATTAAAACTATATGTTTTGTTTTGCTTTTCAACCCGATTTTTATTTATTAAAATAACAAATATGTTATGTTCCTCTTATTCCTTTCGTTTTTTCTTAAAAAATAACAAAACATAGTTTTGTATTACGTAGGTAAAAGAGTTCAAGAGTGGGTTTTGGATTTAAATGTGGCGAGAATAATATTTTTGAAATGATACTTTAAACAATATGAAGTTGCTTGTTCGTTACATATTGTAGGGGTGAGTTGACGAATTATGTGGGTGCAAACAAAAAGTCTCTTATAATAATCTAATATAATCTATATAACTATATAAAAATTGTTGCCCCTAATCGTGTGAGACTGACACGTGGTAGATGTATTAAATATCATTAAGTCCCAAATCTTTCTCCCGCACCCTTTCTTTTATGCTTTCCAATCTGATTATTCATTTCCTCAAAACATCAAACGTCAGAGCACAAAAAAAGAATGAAAAGTTCACGCACTGATTGAGCTTACATAATGAACGTTCATATCTTCCAACTGAGTGGATCTTATATAACGTGTACAAGGAGAAGAGAAATATTGAAACCCACCAAGTTAATCCTCAAATCACCCTTGCCAAAAAACCACAAACCGTGTTGTTAAAACCCCAAAACCTTCAGCAACTTTTACCCCATCAGCGAGGTCCCTCGTTTCAGAATATAATCCGGCCATACTCCCCGCCACCGGTTCTGACTTCATCCGTCCGCTACGACCTACCTTCCAAAATTAGGCCAGTGACCTACCAATGAACACCCAACGCCGGCGAGAACGACCTTCGACAATTGCATATACGTGCATTTAATTGTCTTCTTTTGTTTGCACAGTGGCCCATGTTTGAATTTCTAACCTTAACTTCTTTTTTTTAACCTTTTTTCACCTCTTTAGTTTTATGTATTCTAAACCCAAGAACATCTATTATCCTTTTAAGTTCTCTATTGATATAAAAATGGCAACATACTAAGGGTATGTTAAGAATGGTCATAGTGGGAGAAATTTATACATTAATTTTCTTATCATGTTTATTGCATTTGGCAGGCACGAGAGATATATTTAAATATGTCCGAATTGTAGAGTTAAGGTTGGTTATAAAAATAATGTATCTACTCTAAAATATTCTTTTTGTGGCTTTTGAATATTTTTTTACATTATTGTGTAGATTGTTCATATCATACAACAATTATCCATACAAAAATGACAATTACCGTGCTCTCCTGACTCTTGGTATCATGTATACATAATTTACTCTTTCTTTCTTTTAGAATATATTGTTACACACTTTCATCATTGTAGACGTTAAATGATACAATTTGTCACTAAGTTCTTATTGGGAATTTTGATAGGTCGTTTACTTACTGCTTTTTATTTTTGTTCCATACATGTGCACAACAATAAAAAAATAAACTGCTTATAAATTCGGCCACGCATCATATGACGTGCATGCTACTATCTATATATAAAGGTGGTGTCTTTAATTTGAGGCTTGCCATGTGACTACAATTAATATCTCCAATAAATTCCCTCTTAAAACGAAACTCCAAAATGAGTTCACGAACTATTAAGCAATTGAATAAAAAATGATATATTTATCCAACCCATCTAAATCTCTTTGGCTACCAAACCCTTCATCTTCCATCCACTTAAGGCTTTTCCATTTCAATATCTCCTCCTCAATAATTTAGATTTGTCACTCCCCTTTCTCCCATCTCAAATAAGACGTTTTACATTCCCCTTATATTCCCTTGTTTTAAGCACTGAATATCGTTCTCTCTCTCATTATCTTCACATCTCTTTGTAAATTATTTTATGCCTATTTTCACCTAGATGATTGGGTTTATTTTTGTTGTTATTGGCATAATATACATGGGAATGCTTTATGCTTATAAACCAGAGACACCTTTATTTGTTCTCATATAGGGAGAAAGTTATATATATATATATTTTTTTTTTATTAATGACATGAGCAGACACATGAATTTATATTTACATGTGTAAGTAGTTTTTATTTGAATTTAGTACCATGTGTGATTTTTTATTCTTTGTTATATTTTACACCTATAAATTATATCATAAATCTTAGTATTATGGGAGTAGGGTGGACTGAATAATAGTCACAAATTAAAAAAAAATATTGTGAATTTAAAATTTGTTGCATAAGAAAGGATACATCTATATGTAATGAAAAATAGTCTTTGTTTATTATTCATGTAGTATTTTTATAGTTTGGTTGTTATTGGTTGACATAATTCATAAACATCTGAAAACAAACATCTTCTAATTTTGTTTCTATTAAAATAAAAGTTGTAATAATTTATAGGGTCATTTCCTATTTAAACTACGTTTGTCTTTATAGTAATTGTGACTTGGGATATGTTAGTTTCCGTATTAGTTGGTTGAGTCCAAAAGTAACGAAAACCATCAGTTGACTCACTTAGTTGACCAATTTTTTAAACTAAAAAGACAACTTTACTCCCGAATACATATATATATTACAAAAATGTTTAAATATTTTTTCAAACTGTTTTTTTGTCAATAAACTGTTTTATATATATATATATAGGGAAATGATCAAGTGAGGTCCCAGTTTGATGACCCCGAATGAGGATCATTTTTTTAAAATTTAAAAAAAAAATATTTTTGGGCTGATTTTTTTTGTGTGTTTTTTCAACATTTCAATAGGACCATAAAAAAATAATCAACTCAAAATGATTTTTTTTGCTATTTTAAAAAAATCTGTCAAACTTTGTTAGATTTTAAGTTGTTTTTAAGTTGTTAAAAACTGACAAAGTTTGACCGATTTTTTTAAAATAGTAAAAGAATTCATTTTGAGCTGATTTTTTTTATATAACCCTACTGAAATGTTTAAAAACTATATAAAAAAAAGTAGCGCAAAAATATTTTTTTTACTATTTTATCAAAATTGGTCCGCGCTAGCGGTATGCAAACAGAGGTCCTCATGAGATCCGCTCTCTCTCTCTCTCTCTCTCTCTCTCTCTCTCTCTCTCTCTATATATATATATATATATATATATATATATATATAAATAAAACTTTTTTCATATACAACATTTTTATCTATAAACTTATTTTTATATATAAACTGATTTTTTATTTATAAATTTTTAAAACTGTTTATACATTTAAAAAATAAACTTAAAAATATATAAACTGATTTTTATATATAAACTTATTAAAATGCATTTAAAAAAATTGTTTTTGTATTTGAACAGTTTATTTTCATATATAAACTTATTTTTACATTTAAACTGTTTATATATTTAAAAATTATATAAACCGTTTAAAAAAATTGTTTATAGATTTAAAAATATATGAACTATTTAAAAAAATATATATAAACCGATTTTTAAACTGTTTATATATATATATATATATATATACAGAGAGAGAGAGAGAGAGAGAGAGAGAGAGAGAGAGAGAGAGAAACTGATTTAAAAAAAATGAAGCATGGGATGCTTACATAAACTGTTTATACATTTTAAAAATATATAAACTGATTATATATAAATAAAATGATTTGGAACAAAAGAAATTTTTCCACACAAAAAAATAAATTCGAGCCTAAAAATAAAAAATAAAACTGATTTAAGCAAAAAAAATATTTTCAGAAAAAAATGTTTTTCACTTAATAAAATTATTTTTAGAAAAAAAATGTTTTCTCTTTATAAAAATAAAATTCTTTTCGTTTAAAATATATATTTCATAAAAAACTATATGACCAAAATACAAAATACCAGCCAACAAAAAACATCTGGCCAACAATTTTTTTTTCAGCATAAAAATAATTTCCATAAACAAAAAATAAATAAATTCCAGCATAAAAAAAAGTAAAACTGATTTTAGCCATAAAAATATGTTTCCAAAAAAAAAATTCAGAAAAAAAAAGGTTTTAACAAAGAAAATAATTTCTACCCAAAAAAATAATTTACACGAAAAAAACCCTCCAGCCATGAAATCCCAATCCCAAACCTCCGGCCAAAATAAACCTCCCGGGAAAAAAAATCCAGCAAAAAAACAAACTTCCGGCAAAAAAACGAGCCTCCGGTCCAAAAAAAATATGATTCGGCCAAAAAACGGTTTAAAAAAATGGAACCTCCAATTTCCAGAAAAAACCCTTTGGCCAAGAAAAAAAATTCACCAAAAAAAAAGTTTTTTCATATAAACCAAACTCCGGCACTCTGTATTTCTACCTCCGGCCATCAACCCAAACTCCAATCGAACCTCCGATCCGAACTCCAAATCCAAACCCAAACTCCATATCAATTCGAACCTCCGACCATCAAACCCAACAAAATGATTAAAAAAAAAAACAGGAAAACAAACCTCCGATCTTTGTCCAGGCTTAGGTATCCATTTCTTCCCAGATATGTTTGTATAGGCTTTGATAAAAAAAGCACATGCTTTCGATTTTGTAAAAACAACTCTCATTGGTTTTAATTGTGTATTGATTTGATAAAAAGAGAACATGTTTTTTTTAATAAACAGGGGGTATATATATATATATATATATATATATATATATATATATATATATATATATATGCTATTTGAGTGCTAATGGTATAGTTGTTAAACGATAGTTAGCTGAAATCATTAAAATAATATTCATATAATTATAATGCAAATTAACGTATTTCAAATCATAATTACTATAAACAAACGTATCTTAAATTGTAAATGATCATAATTTATATTCCTACATTCTATATGTATCCAGTTTCTCAAAAAATTATACTTTTATTTTATTTCTCTTTGAAAAATTGTATTTTCCAAAATTCTATAAATTTCTCCAATGAGAAAAATGAATCTCAATTTTATAATGTCAATAAAAATTCAATGTCCGTTATTTACAAACATTATTTTTTCGATTATGATTTATTATACATTTAATGATGCCGCCACATGATATAGCAAAAAATAATAACTCGCAAAATATATACTCCACACCATGAATTAAAAAGTGTCCGCACATCCCACGATACTAAGACTTAGTATATAAAAAAATCAGACCAGCGACGTGGCAAACATATATTGACCGATATCTTTTATGAAACTCATGTGAATTCCACGTATTAACGTGTGTTCGATGCATCACAAATTTTGATTTTTGTGTATCATTTCGAGACTCTATCTATAATTACTCTAAACGCTTAAATTAGATAGACCCTTTAAATGATACACACAATTCACATCTAGTGATATGACAAACATTTATTGGTTGGTATCCTTTTGTGTAACTCGCTTAAACTCATTTTTGTTTTGTACCGGAAGATATGCTGCTATTAACGGCAAGCACTAGTTGTCTACATTTTTGTTGTAACCTTGATCTTTTCAATATATTCATGAAATGAAAATGCTGATGCATAATCTTAGCGGCCTCTTCTCATTATGTTATATCCGACCTTTAATCGAGTCGTGCAATCAGAGGCTGATAGGGGGAGCGGGTGGGGTGGGGGGGGGGGGGGGGGGGCGCAGGCAAGGGGTGGCCTTGCCCCCCCAAACTTTAAAATTTTAACCCTTTAATTTTAAAATTGTAAAAAAAAAAAATTATATTTATATAATTTGGCTTACTCACATTTTTGAATTCGTCACGACATGCAATCAATTATTCTAATGAAATAGAATGCATTCATTTACTTCTCTGGCTTGATTGGATTTGACACGGTTCCGCCTCCTTTTTCTTTCCTTTGTATCTATTTTGGATAAGCCCAAAAGTAAAAAAAAAATAATAATATAACTGTCGACTTAAGCCCAAATCCCATATCGTGGGCTGTGCATATTCTGCAATGGCCTACTTTACTCTTCCATAACTTTTAAACGTCAAAACTCACTTCTATTCATGGTGGGTAGCCCAGTTACGTAAAACAATAACTCCAGATGTATATAGGATTTGGCCCTTGTATAGTTGTAGTTGAGTCTGAACCTTAAACATTAAACAATACCCCTTAGACTCCGAACACTTTTCCCCCCCAAAAAAAGAAAGAAAAAAGACTGTTTGGAACATAGAAAATTAAGGTAGAGAATATGTAGAAGAATAAAATTAGACTCACGAAATAGTTAGACAAAAATTATCCAACAACACAATTATCTTTATTAGATTAAATTGTGTTTGTGGATTAACCTTTTTTTCCCCTAAAACTATATTACGAGCATGGTCGGTCCTAAGATTGGGAGTGTCTTATGCGAAAATTAATTTAGGGCCCTTTTAAAAAAATATTGCACAAAGATAAGGCCCCTAAAAAATTAAACTTATATTTTAGGCACCTATTTTAGTTGGGTGAGAATTTTGTTTGAGTAGTTGAATAATTCTTTGTACAAATTGTTTTTGGATCGTTAAAAAAATGGGTCCTAAAAAATTAAACTTATTTTAAAAATTGATGTAAGGACACAAATTTTCGATTGAGTCCTCTTATAGTTTTGGCTCAATTCCGGACAAAAACATTTATTCATAGGATTTTATTTAATTGTAATATTCTCAAGCCTATGAAGTGTATGTTGAAGACATAGCGGCAAAGAACTTAAAGCTTCATCAAAATACCGGTTTGTGTGCCTCGTTTCTACGTCATCAACTAAGGTTCCATGCTCCCAAGGTATGAATGTAATTATATGTATATAGGAGCTTGGAACAATGTTTATTTGGGTGCTAGGTTTAATAAAAGCCATGTTTATTTCAGAAATAATTTAAAAAGAACTTTATATTAATATATATAAATGTTTCTGGGCCAAAATAGAATTTAACAAAAATTTCTGAAACTCGTTCGAAATTTCGTTCGAACGAGATTTTTCGTTCGAACCAAACTTCGTTCGAACGAGACTGCTTTCTAACCTAACTGGTCAGTCGTTAGATAAGTCGTTCGAATGACTTTCTCGTTCTAACGAGATATCTAACGAGGTTCTAACGAGCCCAGGCTGGTCGCTCGTTAGAAACCTCGTTCGAACGACAGTCAAAGTCGTTCGAACGAGAATGCCAGGCGGGAACAGTTTTGAGCAGTTTTTTGGCAGTTTTCTCCCATGATCCCCACTTGTTTTTTAACCAATTTTTTCCAGCCTTATGAGGGACGGGAAACACATTTTTCCTTCTAACTTTTCCATCCTAATACATCTCCTAGAGAGAGTTTGAGAGATTATTCCAAAAAGGGAAATGTTCATGTTTTAAGTGTTCTTCAACTTAAAGAAAAATCTTTAAACACTTAGTTTACACCCATTGTTGTTTATTCCAAGTTCCATATATAGATATCAATTGCTTGGAGATTGTTTTGGCACCGGTTTTTCTCTACACCGAATTGAAGAGAAGTTCGTTTCATTTCTACCCGTTTGGAGAAAGGCTCCATGTTTGGGTGACGGTGTGCCTAATTGTCCCATCGGTGTATTCCGAGACCACGGTGGAGCTCCGTTGGTTATCCGCTAATTGGAGGTTGGTACAAGAAGAAGCATCACGGCTTGAGAGGGTTCGAGTTTAGGAAGTAAGTCTTTTGTCTTGTATTTTGTAATACCATTTTTAATGGATTTGAGGCTAGGGCCGTCCCGAGGTTTTTTTCCCGTTAGTGGGTTTTTCCTCGTACATCGCGGTGTAGTGTGACTTTGTTTATTTTATCTTGCACAATACTTTAGAATCCATGCTTAGGATAATTTCAAGATAAAATTGGGTTTAATTATCACACTCATTCAATTTGGGACTTAAATTAAAAATTGGGTAAATTTGGTTTATTCAAGTCACTTGCATTAATTTGGTTTCGTCTAACTTTGAATAATGGTTAATTATGACTTAGGCAAATTCTAGGACTTGAATTAAATTATGTTGTTGTAATTTTCAACGCTTCCGCATCTATATTTTAAAAGGAAATTAAATATTTTTTTAATTTGCGATTATTATTACAAACCCGGGGATTCTCCAACTGCGTTCACAAATTGGTATCAGAGCCAAAAACGATAAATTATTTCGTTAAAGATCCGTTACTTTTTGGCTAAATATGGATTTTTCCCCATTTTCAAAATTTCCTATTTTTGATGGTTCAAACTACGCGTATTGGAAAGCGCGAATGAAATCGGCACTTAAATCTATCGATGAACGTGTTTGGATGTCTGTTGTTAACGGTTGGACCCCACCAACACATTTAATTGAAAATGTACATGTTCCCAAACCCGTTGATAGATGGACTGAAAATGAGTTTAAGCTAGCAAACTTTAATTCCCGAGGTTTAAATGCCTTGTTTAGCGCTGTCGCACCGGATGAATTCCGACGTATTATGACGTGTGAAACCGCTAAAGAAGCGTGGGATATTTTACAATTAACTCATGAAGGAACGAGTGTCGTTAAAGCTTCTAAACTCCAAAACCTCACTACTCAATTTGAAACTATCAAAATGGATGAAAAAGAAACATTTGATAAATTTTATGCTAGACTTTCTGATATTGTTAATTCATCCTTTAACTTGGGAGAGAAAATACCTGACGACCGTGTAGTAAAGAAAATTTTGAGGTCACTACCCGATAGATTTATTCCGAAAGTGACCGTTTTAAATTCTTTACCCACTTTAGCCTCTACGAAATTAGAAGAGCTTGTAGGTGATTTACAAACCTATGAACTAGATATGTTTCCCTCTAAAACTGAAAAGAAAATTGAAAAGGGCGTTGCTTTAAAAGCCCGCAAAGAGGTTAAACAAGTAGTAGAGAGCGATAGTGATAGTGACTCTGAAGATATGGCTTTATTTGCTCGTAAATTTAGAAAATTTCTTAAATTTAACAAAGATAAAGTTAAAAATGATTTTAAGAAATTTGAATCTTCTAAACATGATAAAATCGAGAAGATTTCTAAAGCCGAAAAGATCCCTAAGTCTAGTAATGAAAATATTGATAGGGACGAGTCTAATAAATGTTTTGGTTGTGAAGGTTATGGCCATAGGGCTTTTGAGTGCCCCACTAAATTAAGGAAAGAGGGTAAACGACCCATTTCATATAATGCGACCCTTAGTGATAGTGATAAGGAAGAAAAGCCCGATTCCCCCACAAAGAAAAATTTTGTGGCTTTTATGGCACATGTGAGTGATAATGAGAACTCATCGGATGATGAAATTATAGCACATGCCACTTCCAAGGTCATTGTACATGATTCTCTTATTTTTGATGATAGTGAGAGTGAAAAAGAAGAAGAGAGTGAAAATGAAGATGAGGTTGATATGAGTGAACTTCAAAATGCTTTTCATGAATTATATAAAGAATCTATTAAATTGAAAAGAGCTAATTTGAAGTTAGAAGCAAGTTTAAGAGAGAGTGTAAAGGTCATTGATGAAAGTGCCTTAATAGAAGACCTTAGGACTCATGAGAGGACTCTTCAAGAGAAGCTTAACTATGTAGAAGGCGAGAGAGATAGCCTTAGGGGTTTAATGGAATCCTTGAAAAAGGAGCTTCTTGCTTTTGAAGAGCGAAATGTTTTACTAGAATCTAAAATTTTGGATTTGGAAAATAAATTAAAAGATTCTAGTAATGTCAAATTTGATTTGGAGTGTCGTTCAGAAAAACTAGATAAAATATTAGGAACGGTCCAAATTAAAAATGACACTTTTGGTTTAGGCTTCAATTCTTGTAATGATTTTAACCCTCAAGTCAAAACCAATGTTTTAGGAGAATCTTCTCGGAATGCATTTAATGATCACTCCTTAGATAAATCTTTTCGACATATTCTTACTTGTACACTTTGTGGTCGACAAGGTCATCTTAGGAAATTTTGTTTAGATCTTAAACGAATTCCTAGAAAATCCCATAGTAAAGTAACCACGATAGCTAATGTTCCTACACCCCAAGATAGTAATTCTTCATTAATTTGGGTTAGGAAATCTGACTTGGTTACGTCACAAAATAGGGATTTTGATTCTCATTTACTTACACATGCCTCCTCCCTTGCTAAATCTAAAGGATAAATGTGTTAGTGTTTGCATACTTTAGCGTTTGTACTTCATGCTATATTCATATGCTAAATGTATGCTTGTTTAGTCATTTTCTAGTCATTGCCTTACTTCATATCACATGCTAGAAATTATGACTTGTTTATCTTTTTGTATTATATTTTGTGTTTGAATCGACTGCATAATATAAAAAGATTTTTGTTTATCATTTGTGTTTATTTATTTCATTTAAGCTTAATGAAAAATACAAATGATTTTTGTTTGTCCTTTTGAGTAAATATTTATTTTTGATTAAAAATGTTAAAAACTCAAAAAGATTTTGTTTTGTGTGTATTTTTGTTTGACACACTTTATGTGTCATATATTTGTGTTTGAATCCTATCGTTTACGCTTCCATGTGGCCAGAACTTTTGGTTTAGATTTTCAATCCTTAAAATGTTCTTTACCATGTTTTATATGGAGTAGTTGGATTTTGTATTGTTTAAATGGATTATATTTCTATATGCCTCTATTCACACATGCATGAGCTCTTTTGAAATCTTAATGTCACATGTTATATTTGAGCTTTTTGAGGTGTTCTCCTATCAATCTAGTCATCTACATATCTATGACCTAGGAGGACTAGTGCATGTCAAAATTCGTTGTATGTGAGATTTGTGCGAAAAATGAAAACATGATAAATTAATATATGCACGGGGAAGGGCTCCGAAAGGATGAATTAAGTCCTTTGCGATAGTAAGCCACCGTTGATTGGATCTAAAAGAAATGTGTTATCCAAAGGCCTAAAAACAGAATATTTGGCATTAAACAAAAAGCAATTGCCAAGGCCTATGTTTGTTTGATATATTCATTCACAAACAAAAGAATATATGCTCATTGAGGGAGAATTGGATGGTATATCAACGGTTTGCACAATGTCCGTTTATCCTAGTTGTCTTTAATGTCATGACTCTATTTGGTTTGTAGAATCATCATCATGCTAGGCTTGTATGCATTGTGTATGTTTGTTCATTGAGTTCAATCTTTATATTGTCACATGAGGTTATATTTAACTGTGATGAAGTTTGCAATCAAATGAGAACTCCGTGAACGTTTCTTAAGTGTTTGGGTCTAAATTTAATTGTTGCTAGTTCACACCCCTACACTTCCGTTTCCATATGACACATTTTTGCCATACGAGTCTGCAAACTTATTGTATTTTGTGTCATGTGTGTGTTTATATCTATATATATGCAAGTTCTATATTGGTATATTTCTAATGTCTATATATATGGTATTCGTTTATCTTTGCCTTTCTTTTAAATTGCCCATATGCTTTCATGTCTTAACACTTTAAGCTTTCACATGCGGTTTATTAGTTCTTTATCCTTTGCCTATTCCCGAACAAAAAGGGGGAGAATGATGATAGGGGGAGAAATGGTATCTAATCCTATTATTATCGTATCTTCGTTTGGGAGAGATTATTATTATCGTATCTTCGTTTGGGAGAGATTTATCTTAGGGGGAGACGTCTTTCTAAGTAGGTCATGTGTTTAAAAGGGAGAATTAATTTAGGGGGAGTAATTAATTAATTGCATTTAATACTTTGATATTCCCTATGCATTTGATGAGTTTGCTTAAGTGTGCAGGTATTCTACTAAAGTGGCATCTTTCTATGGCAAAGAGTTTAATCCTTGGGTTGAGTCAAGATTGTGCGGGTTATGTTTTGAGTCTAGTAGAGCTTGACGGCCCTTTAGGATTTTTGTTTGGTTTTTGTCCCGGAATAGCCAAAGGGGGAGATTTGTAAGGACACAAATTTCCGATTGAGTCCTCTTATAGTTTTGGCTCAATTCCGGACAAAAACATTTATTCATAGGATTTTATTTAATTGTAATATTCTCAAGCCTATGAAGTGTATGTTGAAGACGTAGCGGCAAAGAACTTAAAGCTTCATCAAAATGCCGGTTTGTGTGCCTCGTTTCTACGTCATCAACTAAGGTTCCATGCTCCCAAGGTATGAATGTAATTATATGTATATAGGAGCTTGGAACAATGTTTATTTGGGTGTTAGGTTTAATAAAAGCCATGTTTATTTCAGAAATAATTTAAAAAGAACTTTATATTAATATATATAAATGTTTCTGGGCCAAAATAGAATTTAACAAAAATTTCTGAAACTCGTTCGAAATTTCGTTCGAACGAGATTTTTCGTTCGAACCAAACTTCGTTCGAACGAGACTGCTTTCTAACCTAACTGGTCAGTCGTTAGATAAGTCGTTCGAACGACTTTCTCGTTCTAACGAGATATCTAACGAGGTTCTAACGAGCCCAGGCTGCTCGCTCGTTAGAAACCTCGTTCGAACGACAGTCAAAGTCGTTCGAACGAGAATGCCAGGCGGGAACAGTTTTGAGCAGTTTTTTGGCAGTTTTCTCCCATGATCCCCACTTGTTTTTTAACCAATTTTTTCCAGCCTTATGAGGGACGGGAAACACATTTTTCCTTCTAACTTTTCCATCCTAATACATCTCCTAGAGAGAGTTTGAGAGATTATTCCAAAAAGGAAAATGTTCATGTTTTAAGTGTTCTTCAACTTAAAGAAAAATCTTTACACACTTAGTTTACACCCATTGTTGTTTATTCCAAGTTCCATATATAGATATCAATTGCTTGGAGATTGTTTTGGCACCGGTTTTTCTCTACACCGAATTGAAGAGAAGTTCGTTTCATTTCTACCCGTTTGGAGAAAGGCTCCATGTTTGGGTGACGGTGTGCCTAATTGTCCCATCGGTGTATTCCGAGACCACGGTGGAGCTCCGTTGGTTATCCGCTAATTGGAGGTTGGTACAAGAAGAAGCATCACGGCTTGAGAGGGTTCGAGTTTAGGAAGTAAGTCTTTTGTCTTGTATTTTGTAATACCATTTTTAGTGGATTTGAGGCTAGGGCCGTCCCGAGGTTTTTTTCCCGTTAGTGGGTTTTTCCTCGTACATCGCGGTGTAGTGTGACTTTGTTTATTTTATCTTGCACAATACTTTAGAATCCATGCTTAGGATAATTTCAAGATAAAATTGGGTTTAATTATCACACTCATTCAATTTGGGACTTAAATTAAAAATTGGGTAAATTTGGTTTATTCAAGTCACTTGCATTAATTTGGTTTCGCCTAACTTTGAATAATGGTTAATTATGACTTAGGCAAATTCTAAGACTTGAATTAAATTATGTTGTTGTAATTTTCAACGCTTCCGCATCTATATTTTAAAAGGAAATTAAATATTTTTTTAATTTGCGATTATTATTACAAACCCGGGGATTCTCCAACTGCGTTCACAATTGACATTTTTAATATACATAAAATATTTTTGGAACCTTATAATATGCATGTATAGGGGCATACTCCAAAATAGGTCATGTGCCATTGCCCATTTGACACATGAAGAGGGCCGACCATGATTACAAGTAGATATTCAATGGGAAATGTACTGACAAATATTAGGGACAGTGTAAAAAAAGGACTTGTTAACATTTTCATTATATATATGAAACAGATAATAATTTTATCATAAATTAGTCCCTAAAATTCTTCAATACCAAAAATGCCCTTCTACTGTCTTAAAATGCAATTGTTTTTTTAATCATTTCCCGGACAATCAACATTTACTTTATAAAACTAGTCCTTAACTAAAATTATTTAATTTTGGTTGGGGCAATATAGAAAAAAGACTTGTTAACATTTTCATTATATTTATAGGGCACACAATAATTTTGTTATGAAACTAGTCTCTAGAATTATTCAATACAAAAAATACATTTTTATCATCTTTAGATACAATTGTATTAGTATATCATTCATTTTCGTGTACCCATAGTCTACGCCACAAAAGAATTATAAACTTTTTATATATAAATATATAAATAGTCCCCATTTTATTTGTCCTTTATTAAATGGGTTATTTACTGTGTGGGGTATATTTGTTATCAGTATTTTGTTCCTGGGGTACGTTTGTTTACGTATTAGTTCGATGGGGGTTGATTTGGATGGAATCCGTTAACTTCCGTTTAAAAGCTTTCTCTCACTTGTCAAATCTCTTATTTGCCCCTGATGATACAAAAAGACCCATGTGCCCCTCTATAAAATACATTTCTTTTATAAAAAAAAACCCATATAAACCATACATTTCTTTTACACGCTTTTTGAAATAAAAACTATTTTAAATAGAATTAACTATTCCAGTATATATGCTTAAAAAATTTCAGCATGTTTAAAAATGAATTTTAGTTAAAATAAACAGTTATAAAATGATTTTAAAAAAGTGTTTAAAAAGGATTTTCAATTAAAAATATGATTTTCAAGATGTTTAAAAATGTTTACATGAAGAAACTCATTTTCAGAAAAAAAAAATATGATTTTCTGTTAAAAATGTTTATAAATGTTTAAACGAAGAAAATGATTTAAAAATATGATTTTCAGAAAAAAAATATTTTCTACAAAATAAAAAGAATATAAAAAAATGTATTTTTTATATATACAAAAAGAACTGTTTATATTTACAAAAAGAACTCTTTGTTAACTGTTTTATAAAAAGTATTTTCTAAAAACTGTTTAAAAACTCAATTCAGTTTTAAAAAATTATTTTTAGAGAAAAAATGTTTTTCGCTTGTTAAAAATAGAAATGTTTTTAGCCCAAAAAAAAATTTCAGGCAAAAAAATATTAAAATAAAACTCATTTAAAACTGTTTTCATTTAAAAAAAAAATCGAAAAAAAAAAACGTTTTCAGAATTAAATTCCAGGAATCCAAGCAACAAATTTCAAACAAAAAAAGCATATAAAATTTAACGGTTTAAATCCAATATTTATTCAACAAATTTCCAGCAACAATAAAAATATTTTCAGCAACAATAAAAATATTTCTAGCAAACAGAATAAGTAAATCTGTTTTCATCAAAAAAAATATTTTTCAGCAAAATAAAAATGATTTCAAAAAAAAAAATCAACCTAACAAACTGTTGTCTAATACATAAACCCCAAACAAAACAATTTTTTTAATCATTTAATAAACAACTTTTTTAAATATATAAACTATTTAAAAATTAGTTTATATATTTTTTAAAAATCGGTTCATATATTTTTAAATGTATAAACAATTTTTATATTTTTAAATATAAAAAAGTTTTTATAAACGCTTTATATATTTTTAACTGTTTAAATATCAAAAAGGTTTTTTAAACTATATTTTTAACACTTCATATATTTGTGCTGAAAATCTTTTTCGGGTAGAAAACAAATTTCTGTTGTTGAAAATCATTTTTTTCTGTTGAAAACGTTTTTTTTCTTGAAATATATATTTTTAATTGAAATTAGTTTTATTTTTAATTTTTTGGTGGAGATATTTTTTTTTTATGCTGGAAATCATTTTTTTGGTTGAAAAACATATTTTTTTGCTGAAGATCAGTTTTTTTGGCTGAAAAATATTTTTTCTTGAAATCTGTGTTTTTAACTGAAAAAAGATTTTTTTAACAATTTTTAACAATTTTCCAAAATTATTTTTTAAAAACTTTTTAACAGTTTTTTCCTAAATATTTAAACCTTATATATATATATTCAATTTCGAAAACAGTTTTTACTAAATAGTTTTTATAAATTTTAAACAGTTATTATAAATATTGAACATATTTTATAAATACTAAACAATTTTTATCAAACTTTTTTTTAATAAATATTAAACAGTTTTTGGAAATATTGTAGAGTTTTTTACAAATACTAAATATTTTTTTTATAAATATTAAACATTTCTTATTAAAAAGTTCTTATTAAACCACATTTTGGACCCAATCAATGACATCAAGGGTAAATATGTTATTTATCATCTAAGAGACAACTTTTAAAAGATGTCAGCTAATGGTCAGTTGGGCAACTGACGATTTCCATTAGTTTTGGATCCAACGAATTAATACGTAAACAAACGTACTTCAAGAACAAAATACTTATAACAAATGTACCCCAAATAGTAAAAGACCCTTATGAATTTTTTTGCTTTAAAAAATCGATTTATCATTTATTTTTCTTTTAAAATCTAGCCATTTTTTTCATCTTCTTAGAATGAGGTGTTTTATTGATAAAAATAAATAAATAAATATGTTTTCTTTTCAAACATTTGATTAAGAATGTCAACGAACCTACTGTCATCAAAACTCCCGCCACCACTACTCTCGTCAGAGTACAAAATCAATTTTGCAGCTTAAATTTTTTATATTTTATGTTTTAGATGCAATAAATTTAACTATTCTTTATCGCCTTACTATCATCGCTAAGCAACTAGATTACAAATTTTATTTGCATTTTTTTCATTGCAAATTTAAATTTGCAGTATTAATACAACAAATTTATTTCACAGCGTAATAGTAAAAAATTGAGTATTTAGCATGATTATATTTTTTTTTATGATAAAGGAAAAGTAAATATATTAATTTTAAAAACGAATGTAAAAAAGTAATAGTGCAAGTTTATTGTATTTTGATGAAGGGGTGCTAATGGATGTACTCTAATGACCAAAAGTACGACAACAACATCAATTGTCTAATATTTGAAAAGACTATAACATTAATTTATTTATTTTTAATAAAAAAAATATTTTAAGCAAAAATAAAAAATAACAACTAGACTTGAAAACAAAAAATAACTTATGAAAAAGCTATTTAAAAAATATTTTTTGTTAAGGACAAAAGTAATATGAATCATTTTTATAAAAGAAAAATTGATTGTCCTAAAACCATAAAATAAGTTAAAACTTAAATGATTCTTTTATTAAGAATAAAAGAAATAAGAACAATTTTTATAAAAGAATGTTAGGTGTGCAACAATCGTAATATGGATAATTTTTATAAAAGAAAAGTTAATTGTTTTAAAATTATAATAGGGATTATATTTATTTAAGAATAAAATTGATATATTTGAAAATATTAAGTCAACTTAATAGAAAATAAAGACTATATCTATAAATATAAAAGTAAGTGTCCAATATTTATAAGCGACTTTATTTTAGGTGTTAAAATGCATAACCTACAAATATTAATGTTCCCTTGTTTTTATGATAGCAAAAGGGGTAGTAGTTTTGAACACTGCATGCAACACGAAGCGTGGTTAACTAAACCGCAAATGCGGTTAGTAATTTGGAACATTGCATGCAACATAAAACATGATTAACAAAGTACTATGCAAGGAGACAATTATTCTCAATAATACTGATCAATATATGGTGCCTAAATCTGAGAGTGACAGAAGACTACTACGATGACTGATGTATGGCTAGTTCCATGAGTGAGAGCAACCAGATTCTAACGCATACGAAAGAAGTTCACGGGAACGAGAATAAGGGAGCAAAGAGGGACAAAGCGTAATGAAGCCCCAAACTGCCCCACCTCAACACCCTCAACCACCGACCCTATTTACTACATATATACAACTCCCATGGACAAGCACCCACCACCACTCACCAGTCACATTCACATCACTCTTGCTACCTATATTACTTAATTTGGTCTCGATTAATTCTACCATTTGTCGAATAGAGAAATCAAGAATTCTCACTATTTCTTAGACTTATGGACCCAATTTAATTCGGTGCAATCCTTCATTCGATTTTTTTTCCACGTTCGTGATATGAAGTATCTTTCATCACCCATCTTATTCTTCACCGTAGTTATAAATATTTCATTTTGATCTAAACAAACCCTAAAAATAACATTTTAGAAATTAATCTGAACTAAATTTCAAAATATTACATTAGAATTTGTTCTTCATATATTTAATGTTTGCATAAGATATTTACTTAAAATAAGAGATATTAAGAAAATAACCCGCACTTCATGAGAATTGAAGTTTTGCAACTCATTGTACCTATTTGCATAATATTTGACGACATAACCGTTCATGTTCGCCTCGTATGTAACAAAATTTAGTGACGTTTAGATCATATAACGTCACACAAAATAAAGTGCTTTGATAGGATTTATCTAACATTAAAGGCTTGTTGCTCATATGAAGTACGATAGAGCTTTTTACCTAATTATAAATTGATTTTGGATTGAATATTATAAATATTTACACAAATGGAGCATATTTATATATAATATTTTTAAAGTAAGTCATCCCTCACATTTAATTATAGGTGTAGAATGGTGTAAAATAGTTTTCTAATTTACGGTATTTAAAGATAAATGTGCGGTGTAACCTGAATTAATGGTTGACACTACAAGAAAATGCATTGTTTGCCATAATATATAGCGATATAGTCCA
Source organism: Sambucus nigra (assembly GCA_949130495.1). Lineage (NCBI taxonomy): Eukaryota > Viridiplantae > Streptophyta > Magnoliopsida > Dipsacales > Adoxaceae > Sambucus > Sambucus nigra. The sequence continues at coordinate 208,918,200 of OX422222.1, forward strand.
TTTTTGTTGCCAAAAGTATTCATTGCACGACAACATAAAATAAATCTTATTGTCGAAAGGTAAAAGTTAGAGTAGAAAACTAATGAAATATGGGACGAATTTTTTTCGAAGTTATGGCAGCATCTCAAAAGTAATCTAATTTCGGTAACCAAAGTGCAGAGATGGGTGACGTTGGGTGACAAGAGTAGTTTGATGACCATTTAATTTTAATATCTATATAAATATTATAAAACGAATGACAATGGGATGAATTCTTGCCTCATTATAGCCTATCCACATTGCATAATAAACCGTAAACCTACACGCTTGTTGATGTAAAAAACTAGATTTGATCTAATTATTTTAATCACAGATAAAAAGAATAAAGGAATAATAGACAATGGATTTTTAAAGTGGTTCAGCCTTGCATGAATGGCCTACGTCCACCATTTTTGTTATTGCTACTGTTTGTTTGGAATTCTCGATAATTGATTTACCAAGAAATTCTGAGTCCCCTTCCCATGAGGAGGTTACAATGTATTTATAGCCTTGAGGCTGTACAAATGAAAGGACTATGCACTGTTATCTGGTAAACATATACATCTGTATGATAATAAATGGCATTTAATGCGCAGTCGTCTCTTTTGATTCTCTTGATTTGGGTGCACTGTACGCTAAGTAGCTCGGACTGCTTAACCTGCTCGGACTGCCTAAGTAGCTCAACACGCTTAGAGCTGCTTGGGGACCCTGAGTTCCTCGTGGCTTCTTAGTTGCTCGGTAGACTTGAGTTGCTCGTCTGGAGTATTCATATTTGCCATGTAAGCTGACACGTGTCTTCAGGTGATTGGTCCATGTCAGCAGACTAAATTTGGTATCAACAGAAGCCCCCAATGTTTCGTAGTTTGATGTTAAAGAAAAGTATGGAACATTCTGCTGCTTAGATTTTCGGTTTGTATGGTTTTTAGGAAAGCATTCGTTGTATATAACTCCTTTTTAAATGCAACCTCATAAATATTTTGAATTTTCATAACCGCTTCGTTTTTTGTGCCCCTTTTCTTCTTTTTAGCCGCCGGATACGCAAACGTCCGTCTTGGTAATCATTGCTCTTTCTATTCCCGAGGTAAAATATTTAAACGAGACAGAAATCCTATCGACTTTCACTTTTCAAATCTGTCTTTGGACTTTTCATTTCTTCTCTATCTTGTGCGTTCGTTTCTTTCCTTATTCGTTGTCAACTGGTTCACTCTTCTCCTGTAAGATCTTCTTCCTTCTCTTTTATTTTGCTTTGATCATCATGGTTTATGTTGTTGAATCACTTGACAAATTTCGTTCTGAATTTTCAATTCCTTCATGGGTCATTTTGGAGGAACTTTCTGAACCTTCTGACTATTTCTCTTTGGCTGAGGGACATTGGTTCCCAAGTCTCTTTGTGGCCGAATGTGGCTTTTCTTTTCCTCCAAATCCTTTATGTTTGGAGTTTTGTCAATATTTTGACGTTGTTCCTGCAAAAATAGCACCGAATACTTGGAGAATAGTTAATGGAGTCCATAGGTTAAATCAAATTCATGGAACTCGTTTAGGAATTCTAAAAATTATGTTTTGTTACAGATGGGTTGTCACCGATAGTACTTTTTATTTAAAAACTAGGTTTTTGAATAGGGCTTTAGTTGTCAATCTTCCAGATGCCAATAGGAATTACTTTGAGCATGGGCTTGTTATGAAAAATTGGCAACATGCTCCATTAAATGGAGATGATGTATATCAGGGTCCCACGTGTCCCCCTTATGGCAATGGAATAGGTTGTTTTTTATTTTATTTTATTTTATTTTTTTTTTGAAATCTTGTTTTTTTTATGCTTGATAAAACGTATCACTGACATTTAACTTTTATGATTTGCAGTTGACAGCAAAAGAAAATCTCCAAAGGAGACAGAGGTTAATTTGAAACTTATCTGGAGTTTGCACCAATCTGTGGCCGAGGAACACATTAGATCTGCTTCTTATTTGTTGCAGTACAAGAGCTATACTTCATCCTTTACTGCTCGTCCGGTGGTGGTTAATCTTGATCAAATACCAGCTGCTGAGACTAGTGTGGAAGGTTCTTCCTCAGAATCAAATATTCCTATTGGTAACATAATGAAGAAAAGAAAAGTTCATGCTTTCTTTGATAAGTCTGCCTCTACTGCTGGAGAGGCAAAAAAAATAATCAAAGTGCCCCCGAAGAAGGGGCAAGGAATATTGATGCACCCCTTCCTGTTGCTGCCAAGAAAATTGTGGATAAGCTCCCAGTGGCCTCGAGCAAGGTTGTTGTTGTTTCTCCTCCAAGCGAGGTTATCGTTATATCACCAACCAAGACAGCATCTTTGGTTGAGAATGTTCCTGCTCCTACGAGGAGGTTAAAGAAAAGTTCTTTTGAGAGACCAGTAGAAGCTGTCTCTCAGTCTTTAAATGTTGAAGGTGGTATTCCCACTTTTGTTCCTCCGAGCTCTGCTATGAGCTTGGTGAAGTCTGGGATTACCCCAGAGGTCCAAGGTATTGAAGACACTCTTTCTCGTAACAGGGTCACTACCTTGGCTGCTCAACATATTGCCTCAGTAAGTATTACTAATCTAAGCTTTCATTTTTCAATGCTATGTCCCTATACTGACTTAAAGTTATTTTATTTTTCTAGATGGTAACATGTTTCAGCACTATTCTGAAGAAGGATGAGACTCTCAAGGCTTCAAGCTCCTCGGGAGGTGTAGAGGAGGCTTTGTTGGTCTGACTCAGTCTTTAAAAGAATCTCGTCAGAAGTATGAAGAGGATAAAGTTGCTTGGGAGAAGCAGCTCAAGTCCATCGAGCAAGAAAGAAATCAGGTGGTGAATGACTCCAAGGATTTAGAGAAAAAATTGACAGAGTCTGATCAGAACAACAAAGTCTTCGAGCAGAGCAATAAGGAGCTGGAAGTTAAACTCAAGTCTGCCAAAGAGGAAGTTGTTAGACTTCAGGAAGTTGGGCGCCAGAAATTGGAGGTGGAGGAGAAGTTGACGGTTGCCAAGGAGCTCCTTAGGGAAAGGACCTCCTCGGAGAAGGAAAAAAGAAAGAAGGCAGTCAAAAATCTTTCAGCGTAGGCTGGGATAAAGGCTGGAATAAATGTTTGACTGCCATGTCCTCAGAAATGGAATATGCTAGCCTTAAATACTTTAGAGATGGATGGGTGGCAGCTCTACAAGAGATGAAAGTTGCTGAAAATTCTGAATTATTTCAATAACACACTCATGGCCCTCCTCCCTCTTCTGGAGAAGAAGAAGAGGACGAAGTTGCCCCAGAAGAATCTTTCATGATAATTGGGGACCAGGTCCTTGCTGTTGAACCTTGTTCCGAGCAGCCCTAACTAGCAAACATTTCTGCCGAGCAGCTTTCCTTGCCCTTCGAGCAACCAACCCCTTCGTGCAAGCACTCCGAGGAAGTTTTAGGAAGCAAGGAGAAGGTGTAGAGTTGTTTGGATCTTTGTTTTGTTATTTCTGAATGTAATCTCAGACTTTTTACTTTCCTTTATGATGAAATAAAAATTCAAACTTTTGGTTGTTCATCTCGACTTTTTCTTCTACTTGCTCTATCTGCATTCTTATTAACTCCTTCTATCTCTCCTTTTTGCTAGTTTATGGCCAGGATGGAGCTTTTATCAGCTCATGATACAAAACTGATGAAAAAATGCAATGACTACTTCAAGGATGGTCGTGAAGATCTGAATGATGCTCAGATCATTGATATCATGGGTTCAGATGCTTCTGAATGAGCACTTGAAGCCTACCAGTATCTGAAATGTCTGCTTGATCGTGCAGTAGCCAATAATGTGGCTTACTATGAGATAATTGAGGACCTTCAAGGAACTATCGAGGAACTCCAGCAGCAGTACAAAGAGTTCTCCACACTTTTGCACCAGGGGTATGAGAAGAAATACCAACAGTTAAGTGCTAAAAAAGGGTATGATAAATTCATCTTCACTTATGAGAAGAAAGAGAGCATTCTGAAACTTGAGGTCGAAGAGCACATGCATATCGCCAAGTTATTGGAGCAGGAGAACATTGCCTTGCAGGAGGAAGTAAAACAACTTAAGTCTGCTGCGTCTTCCTCGGGAGCCTTGGTTCCTGTCAACGATGAAGGTTTCTCCTTCTTGGAAGTCAAAAATGCCAACTTAAGAGATGAGTTGGAAACTTTAAAAAGAGTTGGACCCTCCACCTCTACTCGTGGACGAGCAAGATCTTTTTCTCGGGGACGAGCAAGAGCTGGTCGAGTTTCTCTTGAAGAGGCAAGAACTCAAGCATCTTTGGAAAATCAGGCAGTTCAGTTGGTGGCGAAGAATAAAGCTCTGGAAGATATGTCTAAGAAGATTCTGAATTTCAGCGAACAACTTGCTACCCAAAGCTCCACCTTGGAGAATAAAGAACTTCTAGTGAAGACTCTCCACGAGCAACTGGAGAGGTTGACCTACCAATTCCACAAATAGCCCGGAGAGTTTTGGATGGCTGGATATAACGAATCTCTTTACCATCTTGATGACCGGATCCAGCAATCGAATAATAAGGGTTATAAGCAAGGATGGTTGAATGCACTGGGTGTGCTAAAGTTGGAGCAGGGCCACTATCTATGGGATTATTATGACCCGTGATTGCTCGAGTTGCCCGTACCTCCTTTCAAGCTTGATATGAGTTGGATTCCTGCTCGGGCAATTCCTCAATGCTTAATCTCTAAGTATCTCGGCGACTACGACCTTCATTCTAATTTCGAGATATCTCATCCAGAGCACTTGCTTGATCGGCAATCTGTAATGAATGTCAGGATGCTTCGGGATGTAAATTTTATAAATTCTCCTTATGCCTTGGATGATCCTCCTGCTGGAGTAGAACCTGTTTCAAAGGCAGAGGGAAAAACACCAATAGAATAGGATTTTTATGTAACGAAGTACATTTTTCACAACATATGTAATTCTTTTTTATTTTAATGAAGAAATCTTTAGTCTTTTGCTATTTTACTTTCTTCTAAGTATTCTGCAGAATGTCTTTATTTGTAAATATATGCATATTTTGATATGTCCATTCTTTTTTACTTTTTGATTATAGTGACTTATCACTCTTTGATCCTAAGAAATGAAACAACTTACATCCCATAATTATGCTTAGTTTAACCAATCAGAGTTGATTGTATTTGATTTATCGACCAACCGGGGTTGGTGATAATTGATTCCCGACCAACTGGAGTTGGAGGATTCCCGACCAACCGGAGTTGGAGGAGATTGTTTCTCGACCAATCGGAGTTGGAAGAGATTAATTTCCCGACCAACCGAAGTTGGAAGAGATTAATTTGCTGACCAACCGGAGTTGGAGGAGATTGATTTTCCGACCAACCGGAGTTGGAGGTAATTTGTTCCCGACCAACCGAAGTTAGAAGAGATTAATTTTCGGACCAACCGGAGTTGGAAGAGATTAATTTCCCGACCAATCGGAGTTAGAGGAGATTGATTTTTCGACCAACCGGAGTTGGAGGTAATTTATTCCCGATCAACCGGAGTTGGAAGAGATTTGTTCCCGACCAACCTGAGTTGGAAGAGATTAATTTCCCGACCAATTTGAGTTGGAAGAGATTAATTTCCTGACCAACTGGAGTTGGAGGAGATTGATTTACCGACCAACCGGAATTGGAGGTAATTTGTTCCCGACCAACCAGAGTTGGAAAAGATTAATTTTCCGAGCAACCGGAGTTGGAAGAGATTTATTCTCGACCAACCGGAGTTAGAAGAGATTAATTTCCCGACCAACTGGAGTTGGAGGAGATTGATTTCCCGACCAACTGGAGTTGGAGGAGATTGATTTGTCGACTAACCGGAGTTGGAGGTAATTTGTTCCCGACCAATCGGAGTTGGAAGAGATTTGTTCCCGACCAACCGGAATTGGAAGAGATTTGTTCCCGACCAACCGAAGTTGGAAGAGATTAATTTCCCGACCAACCAGAGTTGGAGGAGATTGATTTTCCGACCAACCGGAGTTGGAGGTAATTTGTTCCCGACCAACCAGAGTTGGAAGAGATTTTTTCCCGACTAATCGGAGTTAGAAGAGATTTGTTCCCGACCAACCGAAGTTAGAAGATATTTGTTCCCGACCAACCAGAGTTGGAAGAGATTAATTTCCCGACCAATCATTGTTGGAGGAGATAGATTTACCGACCAATCGGAGTTGGAGGTGATTGATTTGCCGACCAACCGGAATTGGAGGTAATTTATTTCTAAACTTGATGTGTAGTGTGTAGCACTAATACTCCGAAAAATTTCAACAAAGAGAGAGAAACTGGGTAAAACATTAAACACTTTATTCATTCTGAAGAAAACTGCATTACATAGGAATTCCAACTACTGATAATACTTGTATAGATGCTCTGCATTCCATGCATTCTTGAATTCTTCTCCTTCCAATGTTTCAATCCTATACGTCCCTGGACGAACAACTTCTGTTACTCTGTAGGGTCCATTCCAGTTAGCTTCCAGTTTGTTGTGCTTTTGAATTACTTTCTTCAGCACATAGTCTCCTTCCTTCAAGTCACACTTCTTTACCCTCTTGTTGTAAAACAGAGTTATTCGTTGTTGGTATGCAGCATTCTTGATTGTTGCTTTCTCTCTAACTTCTTCGAGAATATCTAGATCTAATCACCTCATCATTCCACTTAAAAGTCTTTCGGAGTGTTTTGAAGAATGGGAGGCATCTATCAGTTGCCCGTGACACAAACCTGTTAAGTGCTGCAACTCGCCTTGTGAGGCTGTGTACTTCCTTCTTCGTCGTTGGAGATCGTAGCTCCAATTGAGCCTTGATCTTTTTAGGATTCGCCTTAATTCCTCGTTGATTAACGATATACCCGAGAAACATTCCTTCTCGTACTCCAAATATGCATTTGCTGGGATTTAGCTTCATTTGACATTTTTCTAATTGATCAAAGGTTTAGCCCAAGTTAACTAGATGATCATCAACTTTCTTTCCCTTCGTCAGCATGTCGTCAACATAAACTTCCATGTTACAACTGATTTGCTCTGCAAACACCTTGTTCATCAGCCGCTGATAGGTAGCACCTGTATTTTTAAGTCCAAAAGGCATAACATTATAACAATAAGTTCCCCTCAGGGTAATAAAAGAGGTACTCTCCCTATCTTCAGGCTTTATTTTAATCTGGTTATAACCAGAATAAGCATCCATGAAACTTAATAGTTCGTGCCCCGAGGTAGCATCCACCAGTTGATCAATTCGGGGCAAAGGAAAATGATCCTTTGGGCATGCCTTGTTAAGGTCGGTAAAGTCTACACACATCCTCCACTTGTTATTTTTCTTCTTTACCATCACCACATTCGCTAGTCAGTCAGGATATTTAACATCCTCAATGAAAGAGGCTTTTTGTAGCTTCTCTACTTCCTCCTGTATAGCTTGATTTTTCTCAGGGCTGAACACTCTTCTTCGCTGCTTTACCGGCTTGATTTCCTTATTCACATTGAGCTCGTGACACAAGAAATTCAGATCTATTCCTGGCATGTCTTCATGACTCCATGCAAAAGTCTACTTTCTTCGCCTTAGGAATGCTATTAATTCTTATTTTATTGATTCATCCAAGGATGCACCAATTTGAGTTGTTCGTTCTGGATGCTCGTCGTCCAGAATGACATTCTCAGTGGTCTCCATAACCTGCCCTTTCACGAGTTGGGACTCATCTCTAGTGTCTAGTGTTTCAATCTCCGTATCTTCTATTTGGTAGGTAGTAGTCTTCTTTCTGGATTCTTCATGCTCTTCCTGCTCGATAGATGAATAATAGCATTCCCGAGCTACTTTTTGGTCGCCTTTCACCACTCCTACTCCAAAATTGGTTGGGAATTTTAAACATTGATGTACAGTAGATGGTACTGCTTCGAATTTTTTTAGTCCTACCCTTCCCATGATGATGTTGTAAGTCGATTGGACATTTTTATCCATTACGAAGAAGCGTACTCTTTTTGTTCCACAAGCAGGCCATGTACCAATAAGCATATCCAACTTGATCGTCCCAAGTGGAAAAACCTTTTCGCCAGTAAAACCAAGGAGAGGTCTATGATATGGCTCCAACTGGGATAACTTCAAATTCAAACTGTCAAAGCATGGATAGAACATGATATCTGCTGAGCTACCATTATCCACCAGTACTCATGAAATTACCACTTCCTTCATTCTCATCTTGATCACCAATGGGTCATCATGAGGATATAGTACACCTGCCAAGTCGTTCTTAGAGAAACCAATGACCATTTTATCCTTATTCACCTTCCTCGGGCGATCATCTTTAGTCAGATTTATTCGTTGAATGTACAAGAAAGCTTGAGCCTCATTGAGGTAAGCTTTTCTCTCGACAGTCATATCTCCACCTCCTGCATCTCCACCTGTAATGACATTACACTCAAATGACCCAAAATGGATAGAGAATACCTCACGTTCTAGCTGTTTTGGTCTTTTGGGGAGATCGGGGTCGTCTTGGTCATCATCCGGATCTTCTTCATGATTTCTCTTCTTATCTTCTTTTGCTCAACAAGGAGATCTAGACCTATGCCTTGCTCGATCATTGCTTTTTCCACCATTTCGATGATCAACATACTTGGCCAGCTTTCCTCGTCTAATGAGTACTTCAATTTCATTCTGAAGAGCTATGCAATTTTTGGTTGTGTGACCATGGTCTTTATGGAACTCACAATATTTGGACTTATTTCTCTTGTCAGGATTTGCCTTTATTTTCTCTGGCCAGTTTCGCTCATCGCTATTTTTGATCTCTTCTAAAATGTGGTTTATATCTACTTTCAAAGGAGTATAATTTCCAATTTTCTTCAATTGTTCCAATGGTTGCTTTGCTTTTGACTGCCTGTTACCTCCATTGCTCTTCTGGTCCTTCTTCTCAGCCTTATCAACCTCAACCTTGGTCTTTTTAATATCCATATTCTTCTTCGTAGCCATAGATTCCTCGGAGTTCATAATCTTGACCGCCTTTTCCATTAATCCTGCCATGGTTCTAGGTGGATCTTTGGCTAGAGTATAGTACAATTTGTCTGGCAACAGTCCACTCATCAGAGCAGTAATTGTTGTCTTCTCCTCATAATCAATTACTTCGAGCTTCTCATTATTGAAATGAGTAATATAATCCCTGGTGCTCTCACCTGCCTTTTGTCTAACACTTAACAAGTGTGCTACTCGTTTGATTGGCTTTGCTCCAAAACAAAAATTTCCAATAAAGAGTTCTGCTAGCTGAAAGAAAGTCACAATTTTCCCCCGAGGAAGGTTATTTTACCACATCTGAGCAGATCCGGTAAGGGTTCCTGAAAATGCCCTGCATCGCATCTCGTCTGGAACAACATAGATATCAGCAGCTGCCTGGTATTGTTCTATATGGAGAACATGATCAGTTTTTCCATCATATTTAGGCGTCACCACAGGAGCTTTAAATTTTGATGGTGTGGGAAAATCCACAATCGCCTGTACAAAGGGTGTCCCTTGAAAAAAAATTCTTTGTAAAGGATTCTTGGCCTTAGCCATTTCCCCTAACCTGTCTTTCAACCTCTGAATAGAACCTTTCTATGCGTCATTTTCCTCCTCGGGCCTATTTGTTCGAGCAATTGATCGCGTTGAATTTACCTCTTGGGATCTTTTATGACGAGCAACTGGTCGTGATTGGGCAGAACCTTCCTTTAAATCAGATGGTCGCTGAGAGTTCCTCGACATAGTCCTAGGGGGACTTCTATTCCTCCTAGGACCCAAACGGTCAAAAGGAGAGACTCTACTCAATCTCTCAAGAGCACTTGTCCTTTCTGGGGATAGAGTGATGTCTTGTTGATTGTCTGTAGCTCGCACCGAGGAAGTATGACCAAGTTGATAAGAGGGATCATTAGATCTATCAGTGCGATATGACTCGATGCGTCTAGATTGAGATTCCTCTGGGAATAACGTTCGCCTAGTTCGTAAGGAGGGCAAATGGGTATTTCTTTGAACACTACGTTGTCTTAAATGGGCAGGCGCTCCACCCTGGACAGTTTGTATGAGCTATCGCATGGTTTCTTGCATGGCCGTCTGGCCTTGGGCCAAACTAGCCATTATACCAGGCAGATCTTGGACATTTGGGGGAGTAGATGGATATGGAGGGATTCCAGCATTTCGATTACTAGATTTCGGATTATCAGCCATTGATGATGAATTATTTTGGTGAAAAATGATAATTATAGTCGTTTCCCACAGACGGCGCCAATCTGTTGATGTAAAAAACTAGATTTGATCTAATTATTTTAATCACAGATAAAAAGAATAAAGGAATAATAGACAATGGATTTTTAAAGTGGTTCAGCCTTGCATGAATGGCCTACGTCGACTGTTTTTGTTATTGCTACCGTTTGTTTGGAATTATCGATAATTAATTTTCCAAGAAATTCTGAGTCCCCTTCCCATGAGGAGGTTACAATGTATTTATAGCCTTGAGGCTGTACAAATGAAAGGACTATGCGCTGTTATCTAGTAGACATATACATCTGTGTGATAATAAAGGGCATTTAATGCGCAGTCGTCTCTTTTGATTCTCTTGATTTGGGTGCGCTGTACGCTAAGTAGCTCGGACTACTTAAGCTGCTCAGACCGCCTAAGCTGCTCGGACCGCCTAAGTAGCTCGACACGCTTAGAGCTGCTCGGGGCCCCTGAGTTCCTCGTGGCTTCTTAGTTGCTCGGTGGACTTGAGTTGCTTGTCTGGAGTATTCGTATTTGCCATGTAAGCTGACACGTGTCTTCAGGTGATTGGTCCATGTCAGCAGACTAAATTTGGTATCAACAACGCTTATCTATCCTCTTGCATTTTTTTGATACCTTATTCAAGAGAATTTGCAAGGTGACCATTCAAGTCTCTTATACAATTGATATAACCCTATTCCTTTGCGAAAATCAAAAGAGTTCCAGATTTGATGCAAGTTTCTAACTCTTTTTGGGAACCTAATATTATCTTTTTCTCACACACATTTGTCTCCCTCTCTCAAACATAATTGATATATTTATTCTCTATATAATAAGGAAGCTTACCTCACATCGTTGTAATTTATATTAAAATCCACGCCTCTCCCCATTATGTCAAATATAAAACATATATAACTCATTTGTCTTATCATCGACTTAAACTATATATGAATTTCTAGCCTTAAGTAATTCATCACCGAGGAAGATGAGATACGCATAAATCTGGAAGGAAAAAGGATTCAGAATCATGAATTCGAGACCTCATATTTTTCAATAAGCAATGGGCATGAATTCGTATGTGAAGAACTAAAAGAAAATGTAGAATGTTTAGTAAATTAGCCATGATGGTTGCATTTGAGTTTGGTGACACAAAATCACCACTAATTTGAAATCAGTTGAAGTGAGAGATGAAATACAATATAGTCTCTCTTGGGTGATTTGTTGTTCTATCAAGATGTGCAATTATAGAGTGAGATATAAAAAATGGATTATGGACGGGTAATAACAATGGTGGTGCTAGGTTCTAGAGAGAGAGAGAGAGGTGGCTGTTTGGGGTTGGGAAAATGAGAGGGAGAGTGAGTCTATAATGATCTTATTTTTATTGAAATTCTTTTATAGGTAATTTGTTGTTTGATTTTAAAGGTCATCATGATAACCATGCGAAAATGTTTCTATATTTATTATAATGTACTATTTGTTAGTTAGAGGTCGTACATTGGTGCGATGGCAAGTACCCTCGTCCAAACTACGATTGGTCTCGGGTTAGAGACATGAAAGTAACCTCTCCACATGTGGGGGTAAGGCCAGCCGACATCCGCCTCTCCCAGACCCTGCAAGTAGGCAGGAGCCTTGTGCACTAGATACGATAGTTTTACTATTCCTTAGTTATACACCCTCAATGAACTGATTGATGAAATGTGTATAATATTATATTTAGTCTACAAACTGTTTGTGTTATATAAATGTGATCATATATATGTTCAGACTCCATGCATTCTTGCACTATGTGTCTTTATTTTCATTTAGCTACCATATTTTTTGTTTTAAGTTGTTTCCTTATGTAAACAACTTGGTTGGTTTTGCATATGAAGATAAGATTACAAAAACAAAGAAGTTATGTATTTGGAAGCATTAGCGATAGATCTTCTCCTTTTCTCAATACTTTAATTTTAACATATGTTCTCATATATCTATTCTTAAGATCCATGGTTAGTCCAATGGTTATCCCTCTATATAACCCACACTAATATTGTTTTTAATAAGTGTATGTTCCTATCATAAATTATTTTTCTTATATATTTATCATTGTAAATTTAGATGGGTTTATAAGCATTATATATGTATGGCCAGCGCATCGCTCGGGTTGGATGAAAGCTATAAATAAACGTATGTCTCTTACACTTACTCCTACACAAACCACAGACTCCTCTCTCTCTCTCTCTCTCTCTCTCTCTCGGCACCAAATTTCCTCACCGACGCGCAACCAACATTAATCACCATCATCACGTACCCACTGTCGATCACCATAATGGCTTAATCACGCCAGTCACCTCTCTCTCTCTCTCTCTCTCTCTCTATCTGTCTATCTCTCACCCCACATACACACACACAATTCAAATCGCTAACTAATCTTTGAATTAATTCAACGAGATTTACAGTTCAAATAGATTCAACTAGATTAGCAATTCGAATTGATTCCATGGATTATTTTCTCTCTAATAAATGAGTTCTTCAATATTTGTCTTCATGTATTATATATTGTCGAATATTTGTCTTGTGATCTATAGTTTTTGTTACTATTTTTGAAAGATAAGTACGCTCTTAAATGGAAAAGGTAAAATGATAACATGTGCTATATTAAATATATGTTTATTGCATATATACAAACATATATACGAATGATATAATTTCAATTATGATCCAAAACTAGATTTTCTTCGATCCCGCATATGTAGATCTATGTACTTAAAAAATTACAATTTGAAAGAGGAAACAGAAGGGCTTTGACTTAAATCAATTTATACATATGTAACCTTGCACGAGCATTGTTTTACAATAGTTAAAAATGGTAGTAACATTATAGATCTCTAACCTTGGTGATGTGTGATTTACATTCATTTTTATTTGCATATGGATGATCTTTAATTTAATATTTTAATATAAGTCTCTATGTTCCTATATATTAATTAATGACATTGAATAAGATATGTTGAATTGGTTGATTTATGCTTTAATGTACTATTATATAAAAGTTCCTTGATTGATTTATGAACCTAATAGATGACAATATAATAGATTTTGTAGACACCACATTTCAGGACCCCCTAAGCATTTCCTTAGGTCCCTATCACTTATTCCTTCACCATAAATCCTAGTTTATACTCCGATTACTGATCTAGAGGCCACTAGGCTCCCATGAGCCTCGCTTGACTACCAATAAACTCTTTTACAACTCATTGGATCTTCAAAGGTCTCTGAATTCCATTTTTAATGGCCCACCCCATCCATGAATCGTCCTTACGGTTCGAAAGAACGGTCCGTCTTACTATCGAAAACCAATCTAGAGGCCACCGAGCGCTCCCGAGCCCCGTTTTGATCCCAATAAACTTTCTCGCCTGAGATAAATCTCAATGAATCTTCAAAAGGACCTGGATCTCCTTTCCAGCTATCCACCTCATGCATGAATCGGCCTTACGTTTTGGATGAACAAACCATTTCCTCCTAAAAATTGATTCAAAGATTATCGGGCGCTCTCGAGATTCATTTGACTCCCGTCAACTCTTCAGCTCGAACGATGCTGAATGAATCTTTTAAGGGATCTGAATACCCTTTCCAACATTTCCTCTTGTGCATGGATCAGCCATACGGTACGGAGGGATGACCCATTTTACTTCGAAGGATTATTGGGCATTTTGGGGCCCGTTTGACCAGGGTTAACTCTCTGAACTGAGCAAAGATATTTGGAACATCCAAGGGACCTACATAACCTTTCTAATGGTCCATCCCGTGCACAAATCGACCTTATGGTTCAGACGAATGATCCATTTCCCTCTTGTCTAAAAGACCGTCAAGCGCTTTTGAGCCCCGTTTGACAATAGTTAATTTCCAAACCTGAGAAGGGACCAATGGATTCTTAAAGGGATCTGAATACCCTCTCTAACGGTTCATCTCGTGAGGTATTCGGACTTACGGATTGTGTTTTACGATCATTTTTCCAAAAAATCTGCATGAGACTACCGAATGACAAACTCATTTTCTTCCCCTTTCTCTACCTATTGGTAGAGTGTCTGGGGTTTACTGACGATAGGCATGTTAAGGACAATTCCGATCGGCACCCACTTGACCCTATATAAGGGAGCATGATCTCACTTCGAAAGGCACCTCAGAAACATCCCTCTCAGTGATATCAACAACATTCTATCGAAGTGAGCGTGGTTTCCATATTGAAACCTCTCCCCCACATTCCAGTTCCATCTTTTCCTTATCTAATTTGGAAAATTCTTTTCCCTCTCCTCCTACCACCTTAATCCACTTGAAAGAGAAGCCCTTCAACAATCAAGATCAACCTTAAAGCTTCAAAATAAGGTCCTAACCTTTCACCTTCTCTTTAAATTCTCTTATTTTCGCATTAGTTATTTAATTCTCACTTCAGTATTTCGTCTTTATTAGATCACACATATTAATGTCCAACCTTTTAGCATTTCATTTTTTCCATAAAAAAACTTAAAAATAAGAAAATAGGGGTTTCTTGTAAATTCCGAACGGGGATTTCTCATTACATTTTCTGACACTAAAACATCCTTGTTCTACACAGAAATGTATAATAAAGTCCTAGGTTGGATTTATGGGATAAACCCCACCCCCATGTTGCATGCGAACTATGTGGAGTGTGATGCCTTTTAGGCTACGTAGGTGTCTCGGGTAGAATTTTAGATTCGAGTCCTCCTTTCTTATTTTCATTTGTATATTATCTTCATATCATATATTGGTGATTCATGCTCGCATTTTGTCCATCCTATACCATCATCTTTATATAAACAATTGGTAACCCGACGAATGCACATATTATATTTTTAGTTACTATTTTGGGAACACTCCTATGAATGACCTCACTATGCCTTTATCCATGACGCGAGTCGAGTGATTCCTCTCTCCATCTATATACACGCACACACTTCACATAGTTATTAATGAGAAGAATAACCCATGCCCATGAGAGACCAAGAGGGAAAAATGGGTGCTTAACACCTTCATATTTTGTAACTTAGCTCCCGAATCATTGAACTAATTGGTTTTGCAAGCATTGGTATGTCTTTGACGACGTTCTCTCGAGCTAACAATATTTCTTTTGCCTGTTTTGTGCAAAATAGGCTGACGACTCTATCTCTATACATAACCCCAATTGATGATGGCCGAAGCACCTCGAGCAAGGGTGAGATAACCCCACGCGCGTGTGCGCCGACCGTGATGGAATGGACACAATGGTGACTCCACTGGGGAGAATTTTATAAAAGAATTTGACTTTATTTTTACTTGGGTGTTATCATTGTTTGCATGTGTGCGTTTGCACCCACCTGTATGTTCCCTTTTTCTTCTATTACTTCTTGTATATATCTACCTCATGTATATATCACTTCTCACTCACTTTTCACTTCACACACTTGTAATTACCCTCCATGTACACCTCACACTACTTACACTTATATGTAGGATCACTCATACCCATATTTTTCACACACCATTTAGAATATCCATGCTTAGATTTCGATAGCACACACCTCACTAATCACACTTGTATATAACCATGCTCACTTGTACATATCATCCGCCGTACTTACAGTTAATCCATATTTAAGCTCACTACCATACACTCACTTATAGATATTCACATATCACTCACTCACACATATCCATGCTTACTATAGTCTTCATGCTCCATGCTAGATTCACTTTTCATGCAACTTTTACATTCTTCCCCATTAGTATAATGCTTCTTTCTACTCATCGTGCCAAATAAAAAACTCTCTCCATAACATACTAATCAAGAATCATGCATGTTTGCACACTACATCACCAAGAGCATTGCTATATTGACTGAATTTTTTTCCCATACTGGGGGGTCACTTTATGACGGGCACTGGTCCAGTAGGTCGCAGTTTTCCTAAGGAATATGACTCTTACCTTCCATTGACTTACTACCTTCAACGTATATCGAATGGTTCCCCTCACATCGTACCACTTGATCAAACTCACGACGGGAGATACATAGCAGGGAACTCATTCCTGTACATCGAGTATATTGAATTTTTTCTCACACGTATTGTCCCCATGAGGTATATAGGGAGGCAATTCACATACACTCAGGTATATATTATGACTTGTCCACACGTACTGATTTCCCTCAAAAGAGAAACATATATCGTGAAGGTAATGCCAAAGGGGGAACCCTACAACTAGCCTAACAAACTTCATAAACCTCATATAGGCATCAAATCCATGTCATTGATATTTAGATTGCTAATTTTTACATGAAGCTCTGCCAAAATGATGGGTTGACATGCTGCCTAAATTTTTGTGTTATTTTTGTAATACCCTATCCCTATAATCTGGTTAAATTCTATATTAATTACCTGAAGAAGGGTTAATGATGATTATAAGAGGATTATGGGCCAAAAATTGAAGAAAAATAAAATAAAAAATAAAGGCATGTCGTTCGAATGACCTAGGGAGGTCATTAGAAGCGAGATGGACATCTCACTCGAAGGTCGTGAGATGCAGGGCTTCAAATGAGATGCCACGGCTTTATAGTGACATGATGCGCGAGGGTAGCGAGAACCGACATATCGAATGAAGTGGAGATATCATTTGAGCAATGCTGGCATGTCATTCGAATGACGTAGATCGAAAATATTTAGATCTGATTGCCCTTGTGCGCTGTCACATTTTTTACCATTGGATTGTTGAGCTATCAAGCCCAAATTAGTCCAGATTATGCAAAACGGGAATTTGGGGTCTTTAGAAGTTTTATAATGGAGTGTTTGGGGTTTTATGTGTAGGAAAAATGAAAGAAGAGTGAGAGTGAGAGAGAGAGAGAGAGAGAGAGAGAGGTGGGTGGTCTTCCACCTCTTCCCACCACTCCTCCACCATACTTTAACCACAAACCACCATTTTCTTATTGTATTCCACCATATTTTAGCCATATACACTCATTTTCACCATTGTTGAAGAAGAGCTACGAATTTTGGAGAAATGTTAGTTTTTTTTAAGAATACGATGGGAGCTTCCATGGAGTTTGAAGTGGGTTTTTCTTGGAAGGTTGGATAGAGCACATTTGGAGAAGTTTTAGAGGATGCATTTGATAACCCCTTGAGGCCACCTTTGGAGGCGGGGTTTACTCCTCCTACACTAACATTTGTACCTCTATTGGGGCTATTAGAGGTGGAAAAACCTTACTCTTAGTATAAGACTCTATTTTCAATGTTTTTAGTCTTGTAGTTAGACTATATGAGTAGGGTGCATTTGATTAAGTGATATACTTAATGTGTAGAAAATACTAAACATTTTGATGGAATAAAAATGTTGGTAAAATACTATTTTGTTTAAAAAACAGAATGAAAAAATATTTCAAAGTTTTGAAATATTGAAAGTTGGTATTTATGAAAATGGTGTATTTTCTAGACAAATTGATAAACACTTTATGAAAAAAAATGTTTGGAAATAATGATTTGTTTTGTTAAATGTTGGTGAAATAATGTGTTGTAAGTAAAAATTATCTCCCCACGTGGACCAATGAAAAATGGACACTTGTCATCCTAGGTGGCCATATAGCTACCTTGATCGACATCAGAAGAACCTAGTCGACTTGAAGGCCAACCGACACTGGAATATGAACCATCAGGAATATCAAGAGTTACTCAGCTGGAATGGCGATTAACACGAAAAACAATGAGTGACATTTATTTCATACAAGTATAAATGTCTTGAAATATAAAGGCATTCCATCTCTAAGGTTTTGGACCCCTATTAATATAGAATATCCCCTACCTCAATGGGACAAGCCAACCATTCTCAAGCACACCATACTGAGCTATTGTAATAGGCATAAATAACAATAACAGTGGATGTAGCATTTCTTTATAGACGAATCAATTTAAAAATCTTTGTCTCTTGTGTGTTTGATTAAGGTTTCTCGTATTATTTATCCATGATTATAAAATTGGATCACTCCATTTTTAGACATCAACAGATTGAGGCCGTATGCGGTAACGACCGCTTGTCATCATTATCTTCCTTATACATCTTTTCCTTCATTATTTGGTTTAAATAATGACTAGGGTTCCTGAAAGCAGCTTGGAAATTATAGGAAATAATCGTGAAATGTCTGTTCCCTTGGTGAGACAGACCTCCAAAGGATCCTGTTCAATTTGGAAAAGGGATAGGAGGCTAGTTACACAATTGGCTCGCACATTGCAAGACAAATTCTCCAATTCTCGAAGAGACATGCCTTCACCACTAGCTAGGAACAAAAGTGTTACTATTCCCGTTATTCTCATGATAGATCATGCCCCTGGAGCAACTTCTTCATATCGATCAACGGATTACTATGATAATATATCTTTTTCCAAAGAAAGTCCAAGTGTATTGGAGAGGCTAAGTAGGAAATATGCTTTTGACCGTCGAGGTCTTCGAGTAACTAGAGGTCATCACAGGGAGTAAGAATGTCACCGTGACCATAGAGAATGATATATGAGATCAATAGCTAGTATAAGAGGCTCTGTGCATATCAAGAAGACCTATCAGGAGGAGAGTTTATCACATAGGCACAACAAAGTCACCAAATCTACTTCGATCAAATCCAAGCCCAAGGAACATTCCTAGTTAGGATCTATGCAGTGATTGGAAGATGGTCTAGGGGAAATGGCCAAAACAAAAAACTCATTACAAAGGAGCTTTGTTAAAGTCTCACCTTTCATCCAAGCTATTGTGGACTACCCCACACCTTCCAAGTTTAAGCCACTGGTTGCTATTCCTAAATATAATGGGAAAATCAATCCAATTTTGCATATTGAACAATATTAAGATGCTACTGACATTTATTATGTCCTCGGTGAGATGAGGTGTAGGGATTTCTCTAGTTCCATCACAGGTCTAACCCATATATGGTATAATTTCCAGTTTTCACCAATTGGTTGATTTATTCATTGATAACTTTTGCTTTGAGGCCAAGACGATCAAGAGTGTTACTTATCTATTGATCGTGCTCTAAAAACCTGGAGAGAGCACTAGAGATTACATTACTTGGTTTAACAATGAGAAGGTAAAAGTGGTGGAATATGAAGAAAAAATAATCATTACAGCCTTGATGAGCTGGTTATTGGTAAAAGATCTTTGCTATGCTCTGGCTACAAACCTACCCAAGACTATAATAGAGTTGATGGCTAAAGCTGGAAAGATCATGAATGTCGAGGAAGCTATGGCAGTAAAAGAAGCACCCGAGAGTAAAGGTGAGGGATAGAAGAACAATTCGTTCAAGAAAGATAAAAAAGATAAGAAATCTGATAGGATTAAGAAGTTCGATGAGTTTACTCCACTCACTAACAGTGTTCACCACATCCTGGAAGAAATCAGGGGTAATAAAGATCTTAATTGGCCTAGTAAATTGAAGATGCCCCCCCCCCCCCCCAACAAAAGAGATCAGTCCAAGGAATGTGATTTTCATCACAATCACAGATAATTGCATAGACCTAAAAATTGAAGCCGAAACTCTTATTTGGAGGGGAAAGCTGGGAAAGTTTATTGATCGAAATGGAAGTTGACATACCAGGAGGAGATATGAGTAACCCGACCAAGGAAAAGAGGACACTAAAAAGGCGCGCAACAATGATTATGAACATGACCCCGACTTGTCGAAGAAGCCTGACGAGCCAAAAATGGATGTAGGTATGATCTCCTTTGGTTGTCATTTTATCATAGGTGGAGATGCAAGTGGAGGATATGGACTTGCTAAAAGAAAGGCGTACTTAAATTAAGCCAAAGCTTGTCCCACTATTATACAGAATGATATGTCTAAAAGCAGTGATGGCCGTCCTAGAAAGGTCAACAAAGACAAATTAGAGTTCGACTTATCTAAAAATGATCTGTGTGGGGTACTTTATCCTCTTGATGATACATTGGTAATTATTTGCAAAGTTCAACATGGACAAGTGGCTAGAGTTTTTGTTGATAATGGGAGTTTGGTTGATGTAATGTTCTACAACTGCTTCCAATGCTTAGGGCTACGATATAATAAGCTGGAAACGAATCACATACCTATTATAGGGTTTTCTAGAGAAAGGGTATATCCATTGGGAACTGTCATGTTGGAAGTAATAATAGGCACTTGGTTAGGAAATAGGATGGAACAAATTCGCTTCTTCGTATTAGATAATAACATACCTTTTACCAATAATATAATACTTGGTCGGGTTGGGTTGAAGCAAGTGGAAGATATTTTATCTACTGTGCATCAATGCATGAAGTTCCCTACCAACTATGGAGTCAACATGGTAAATAGTAATCAGATGGAAGAACGAGAATGCTATTATACTCCAGCCGACCAATAAGAAATGAAGAGAGGCACAACTACTTTCCATATTAATACTTTGGATCCTAGTGAGAAGAAGGACTTGGTGAAAGGATAGGCCATGGAAGAAACATAAACTATTCTGCTAGACGATGAGTCACCTAAAAGTACCATCCACATTGGACCAAGAATAACACCTCCTATCAAACATGAATTAATTACATTCCTTAGAAATAGGAATAATGTGTTCGCATGGAGTCATGAGGATATACCAAGGATTGATCCCAAATTCATCTTCAACGAGCTCAGTGTTTACAAAGATGTCAGGCCGATCGAGCAGAAGCGCAAAGTTTTTAGCCTAGAAAAGAAGATGACAATCCAAGAAGAGGTGGAAAAATTATAAAAAGCATAATTCATTAAGGATGTTAAATATTCGACTTGGTTGGCTAATGTAGTAATGGTAAAAAATAAGAAGAACAAATGGCTAATGTGTGTGGACGTTATTGATCTTAACCAAGCATGCCCAAAATATGACTTTCGTTTACTATGGATTGATCAATTGGTGGATGCCACAACTAATCATGAGCTGCTCAGCTTCATGGATGCCTATTCTAGTTATAACCAGATCAAGATGAAGCTAGAGGATAAGGAAAACACATCCTTTATTACCAGCAAAGGAACTTACTTCTACAATGTGATGCCCTTTGGGATCAAGAACGTTAGCGCAACATATCAGATGCTGGTAAAAAAAGTCTTTGAAGAGAAAATTGGCAAAAACATGGAGGAATATGTAGATGATATGCTCACCAAAAGCAAGTTCACTTTCGACCACATTGCTAATCGGGTCCAAACTTTTGACTTACTGAAAAAATATCAAATGAACCTTAACCCAACGAAGTGCATCTTCAGAGTACAGGAAGGTATGTTCTTAGAGTATATTATAAATCAAAGGGAAATTGGAGCCAATCCTGATAAAATAAAGGATTTCCCGAAAATGCAATCCCATACCAGTAAGAAGGATGTGCAAAAGTTGACAGGAAGAGTAGTTGCCCTAAATCATTTTGTATCTCGAGCCATAGATAAATATCTTCCAATCTTCAAGGTGCTTAAAAATACCTTTGAATGGAACAACGAATGTGAAAAAATATTTTTGGTCTTGAAGAAATATCTTGGGTCTCCCCCACTATTCTCCCGATAAGTTTTGGGCGAGAAGTTGTATTTTTATTTGGCTATTTCAGAATTCACTGTAACTTCAACTTTGATCCGATTAGAGAAGGGTGTTCAAAAACCATTGTATTACACTAGTAAGGCATTTATAGGGGATGAGATTATATATCCACCCTGGGAAAAATTGTCATTGGCACTCATTGAAGCCTCTAGAAGAATGAGAGCCTATTTTTAGGCACATACCATTGTAGTATACACTCACCTACCCATATAACAATATTTGCATAGGCCTGAAAAGTCTGAAAGGCTAATGTCTTGGGCAGTTGAGCTGAGAGGGTATAAAATTGTGTATGAACCAATAACTTAATTGAAAGGGAAAGTAATTGAAAATTTTATTGTAAAATTAACTTATGCATAGGTATCCAACACATTAAGTTCACCTGTCGAGTAGACTTCTTCGAAAGAGAGCTCAGCTCAAAGGACAACTGAAATGGTTCTTGACCAACCAGAATCACCAGTTCTCCATGAAATATCTCTTTGACTAGCTGAATAAATCTAGAAGGTTTTCAAATACTCAGTATTGGTGGATAAAGAATTCAGTACTGATATTTTGATTTGGAAATTATTTGTAGATGGCCTTTTGCGCACAACTAAAAGTGGTGTTGGACTCATCCCAAATACTCCAGATGACTTGGATGCAGAGTATTCAGTGAAATTTTAATTTCAGGCTTCCAATAATGAAGCTTAATACGAAGCATTTATTACTGGTTTGGAGATAACCTCGTCATTAGGCGCCGAGCAGGTGATAGCGCATAGTGATTCCCAACTTATTATCCATCAGTTATTGGAAATATATGGATTTAAAGGGGAGACAATGGTGAGATACTTGAATATGGAAAATGAAGTTATTTCCTCATTTCCAGGAGTCAAGATGGTTCATATTCCAAGAGTGGACAACGCCCGAGAAGACATACTTGCTCGGCTAGGCTTAGTAATTCTAATGGAGCTCAAAACAACCATCGCAGTGGAGATTCTCGTCAGCATGAGTATTTACAAGGAAACATTAAACATTATTTATGTAGAATTGGGGCCTTCCTGGATGGATCCAATCAAGGATTATATTGAGAAGGTACTATTGCCATCCTACTAAAAGGAAGCAAGGAAATTGACATATAAGGCAGTTCACTATGTCCTGGAGAAAGGTATACTATGCAAAATGGGTTAGACAATCTCTTTCCTTTGTTGTGTCCATCCAAATGAGGTAAATAATTTAATTAAAAAGGTACATGAATGCTTATGTAGAGCTTAAATAACTGAAAGATCTATAAGACAACGACTAACAATGCAGGGTTATTCCTGGATGACAATGAAGGCAAATAATGTTGCCTTCGCCAAGAAATGTGATAAGTGCTAGAAATTTTCCACCATCCATAAAAAAAAGGAGAAAATCTAACTCACATAACTTACCCATGACCTTTTGATATTTAGGGAATAGATATGATCGGACCATTGCCGACCACCATGAGAAGGTTTAAATATATGATTGTATCAATCAATTACTTCACCAAGTGTGTAGAGGCTGAGCCTTTGATTGACATGCCCTATCATAGGGTTTACCAATTCATATGGAAGCAAATCATTTATCGGTATGACATGTTTTATTCCTTCATCACCGACCATGGAGTTTGATAATGAGTAATTTGAAGAGTACTGCATCATGTCTGACATCTAAAAACATTATTCAGCACCTAGACACCCACAATGCAATGGCCAAACATAAATCACCAATAAAACCCTACTAGATGGATTGAATAAAAGGTTGGGTAATGCTAAAGGCAACCAGATTAATGAGCTCCACAATGTTCTTTGGGCATATAGAACCACTCCCAAAACAATAACATGGAAAACCCAGTACATATTTACTTTTGGCACTGAGGCAGTGCTACTAGTTGAAATAGGTCTGCCAACTCACAAAGTGTTGAATTTTGATTCACCCAAATGTGATCTCATGAGGAGACTAGATCTAGATATGATATAAGAGGTCAGAAAAGATGCTGCTATTCAGATGGCTGCATACCAAAAAGGTACTACTAGGTTCTATAATCGTCATGTTAAGCCGATAAACTTAAAGCATGGAGACCTTATACTGAAGAAAGTGATCCAGAAATATAACAAGATGGAAACCAATGGGCATGGTCCTTATTGTATCTCGACATAAATCAGACCAGGAATATATCTCCTGGAGACAATGGAGGGAGAGGGGTTCAAGAAGCCCAGGAATGCCAATCATTTTCGTAAATATTATTTGTAATTTTTATTTTTGATGTAATCAGTTAATAAAGTTAATGAAATTTCATGTTTCTACTCATCATACTTACTTTTTATGTTTTTTTTGGAGTATAGTGTGGTACCAACACCTTAAATTAATTGTTTTTTATTTCAAACTTTTCCATCTTCAGAAAGTTATTTTTCAAACTTTTCCAACTTCAAAAAAGTTATTTGTCAAACTTTTCTAACTTCAGAAAAGTTCCTCGCCAATATTTTCTAACTTCAGAAAAGTTCCTCGTCAAACTTTTCCAACTTCAGAAAAGATCTTTATCTTTGTCAAACTTTTCCAACTTCCAAAAAGTTCCTCGCCAAACTTTTCCAACTTCAGAAAAGTTCTTCATCAACTTTTCCCACTTCAAAAAATTTCATCATTAATAAATTCATGAACTAAAAGTTAGTAATCTCGTGTAAGACGCCAAGTCAAACACAAGATGTTTTACCCGGCTAAGTTAAAATACATGGATAATTATACATTCATAATACACTTGGTCACCACTGATAACTAATGCAACAAATTAGTTTAACAAAACTATTCACAATCTTACCCAAGAACAATTTTAGTAGAATCTAAGGCATTACAATCTGTTTCAATTACGAATCAAACATCTAACATTTCAGCGGGACATGTAATCAATGGGCCGATTAACTAGTGAGTATACATATTACTTAGTCAGCAATAAGATTAATAGCAACCATAAGCTTAAATACAAAGGACAAAAGTTTCTCATAAAATTTCATTTCATTCCAATGAACTTGAATTACGAAACAAAGATCAACCAAATAGAAGATACAATTTATTACATTAGACTCATTCGATCCGCCTTGCTCATCCTAACAAGAGGCTCAATAAGGGTGCTCAGATGATTGATAGAACAAAAAGGTCTTCTCCTATTAGACTATTATTGCCTAACCGATAAAAAAGATGCCGGGGATGCACATATTCCACTTCTCCTTCAAGGCCAAAGTCTCCAACTTATTTTCTAATCAAACTCTGAGGAATGGCATACGGAGGTATCCAACTCAAATCAATTGAGAAAGTATGGAAGTAGAAAAGGTCGTCTTCCGACCAACTCTCTAGTAACATGTTGAACAAAAATTGGAACAAATACTCCATACTTTTGATCAATCATAAAGCATGGAGCATTGGGGGATTTTGGTGTATGTAAAATTATCTCCCCATGTGGACCAATGAAAGACAGACACCTGCCATCGTAGGTGGCCATGTATCTACCTTGATCGGCATCAGAAGAACCGAGTCGACTGGAAGGCCGACTGTAGACACCACATTCTAGGACCTCCTAAGTCTCTACTTAGCTCCGTAGCACCTCCCCATTTTACTACAAACCCTAGGTCATACTCTGAGTATCAATCTAGAGGCCATCAGACGCTCTCGAGCCCCATTTGATTCTGGTCAACTCTATTGTCAAAGAATAATATCAATAAATTTTCTAAGGGCTCTGAATCCCCTTCACAACGGTCCACCCTATGAACGAATGAGCATAACGATTCAAACAAATACACCATTTTAATATCAAAAATCGATCTAGAGGCCATCGGGCGCTCCCGGGCCCCAGTTTGATCCTAATAAACTTCACTATCCGAGAGAAATACCAATAAATCTTCAAAGGGAACTAAAACCCCTTTCCAATGGTCGACCCCGTGCATGAACTGGCATAACCGTTTGGATGAACACTCCGTTTGCCCCCAAAAACTGACTCGAAGGCCACCGGGCACTTTCGATCTCTGTTTGACCGAGGTCAACTCTTCATATTAAACGAGACTAAATTAATATTCAAAAGGCATTAAATAACCTTTCTAACGGTATGCCCCGTATGTGAATCAACCTTACAGTAGGGACAAACGACCCATTTTACTCTGAAAGGTCACCGGGCACTTCTGGGCCCCAATTGACCAAAATCAACTCTCCAAACCGAGCAAATCTATTTGGAACATCGAAGTACCTCACATAACCTTTCCAATAGTCTACCCCGTGTATGATTCTAACTTACGATTGGGTGAACGATCTATTACCATCCGACGATCTCCCGTCCAAAGGACTTACGAGCGCTTCCAAGCCCCATTTGACCCAAAGTTAACTGCCAAAATCGGGGGCGACCCAAAGGACTCTTAAAGGTCTTCGAATTAACTTTCTAAAAGTATGCCTCATTTGAAATTTGTATTTATGAATTTCATTATACAACCATTTTTTAGAAAAATCTACACGAGACTGCCGATTGGCTGTCCATTTCCCTGCTAATCGGCTGTGTGTCTAGGGTTACCTGTTGATTGGTAGGGCTAAGGGTATGCCGATCGGCAGTCCCTGTACCCTATAAAAGGAGGGAATGAGCTCACTCTATGGGCACACCTCAGATCCATCAATATTAGTGATCTCAACAACATTCTCTTGTAATCAATGAAGTTTCCTTATGTGAAATTCCTTCCCATATTTCATTCCCATCATTTTCATACCCAATTTAGAAATATATCCTTCTCTATCATCCAACATTCATCCCCACATTCAAGGGAGATCATAAAGGATCAAGATCAAGCCTCAATTCTCCAAAGAAAGTCCAAAAATTCTCCTCTCTCTTTAAATTTCTTTATTTTCGCATTAGTTACATAAATTCAAATCTAATTTTTACTTTAGTTCATACACATTAACATTTCATCCTCTACTAGTTGTATTTCACATACTTTACTTTCTATAAAAAAACCAAAACAAAGAAAATAGGGTTACACCTATAAACTTCGACGGGATTTCTCATCACATTTTCTCAAAACCAGAAATATTTTTCCTACACATACACATATAATAAACTCCCATTTGAATTTGTGGGATAAACCCCCCTCTTATTCTACATGCGAACTACATGAACTTTGCTACGTAGGCGTTTCGGTCTAAAACTCGTGACTCATGTCCAATTTTTTAATTTCCCAAATTTCCCATTTTTGCATTTGCATCCTTTTTATTTATACATTTATTCAATATAAATCATATTTGTGATTCATATCAGCGTTTTATCTAACAAATATTATCGTTCCATTATAACGATAAATATCTTGATAGATGCTTACATCGTAATTTCTAAATATTATTTTGGGAACATTCTTACGGATGACCTCACTGTATCTTTTCCATGATATGAGTTCGGTGATTCTGATCTCCATTTATACACACACACACACACACTTCACGGAGAAATTAAGGAAAATAATAACATAAGGCCATGAGAGACCGAAAGGGTGGTATGTGCGCCTAACACCTTCCCATCTGGTAACTTAGCCCCGAACCTCTGAAATATTGGTTTCGTAAGCATCAGTTTATATTTGATGCCTCTCTCTCAATGCAGCGACATGTTATTTTGCCTGTTTTGAACAAAATACGATGGTGAATCCATCTCTTTATATCAACCCACATCGATGATGGCGAAAATGCTCCTTGAAAAGAGCGCGAGACCTTCTCTCATTCTCCTAGTGCGCAATAGCGAGCGCCAGAACCCCGAGACGGGAGGAAATAGCTAAGGAGGGATGGCCACAGTGGTGACTCGGGTGGGGAATTATTTATCATAAGAAGGCTAGACTTTGTTTGCATGGGTGTTATCATTTTCCTCTTGTGTATGTATGCACCTACTTGTATGTTCCCTTTTTACCTACTTTATTATTTCTTTTATATATCAACCTCATGCTTATATCACTCCTCACTAACACTTTTGTAGATACTCCTCATGTACATTTCACACTACTTACACGTAGGATCACTCATACCCACATGTTGCACACACCACTTAGAATACCCATGTTTAGGTGTCAGTAACACACACCTCCACTAATCATACTTGTATATATCCACGCGTACTCACACTTATCACACACCACAAGTAGTTCATCCATGTTTAGGTTCACTATAACACACTCACTTATAGATATTGACACATCACTCACTCTCATATATCCATGCTCAGTGTAATACTTAATCTCCATGCTTGATTGACTTTTTCATGATATTTGTACATTCTTCCCTATTAGTATAATGCTCATTATGCTAAATAAAATACTCTCTCCATAGTATACTTACCAAGAATCATTCATTTTTCACACTACATCACCGAAGAGAATGACTATTGACCAAATTTTGTCCCGTAACTGGGGGGTCACTTTGTGATGGGTCCTGGTCCGATAGGTCATAGTTAGCCTAAGCTATATGATTCTCATCTTCCATTAGCCAAGTACATTCGACGTATATCGGATGGTTCCCCCTGCATCATACCACTTGACCAAAGTCATTACGGGAGGTATATCACAGGGAACTCGTTACGTACGTCGAGTATATCGATTTATCTCTCACACGTACTGTCTCCACGAGGTATATAATGAGGTGATTGACGCACACTCAGGTATGTGAAATGGCTTGTCCACACATACCGATTTCCCTCAAAATCAAGACGTACATCGTGGAAGTCATGCCAAATGGGGGAACCTTTCCACTGACCCAACAGTTGCATACCCTCATATAAGAGTCAAACCTAGGGCACTCATATTCAGTTTTTCAGTTACTACCCGGAACTTTGCCGAAATCCATGGTCGGCATGTCGCCAAATTTTTGCAAAATTTCATCTTTTTCAAAACAAGACCCTATTCACGAGCCAAGTAACAAGTCCAACTGTGTTTTTCAAACCCATTTTTCCCAGGCTCGAGTCCCATCCAACATTTCTTTTTGCATTTAGGTAAACCTAACACAAGTGAGAACATAATAATAATAATATTAATATTAATAACAATAATAAAAATAATAATAATAATAATAATAATAATAATAATAATAATAATAATAATAATAATAATAATAATAATAATGATGATGATGATGATGATGATGATGATGATGATGATGATGATGATGATGTTGAGACACTTCTCGTTTTTTCCTTGTTTTTAACCCAAAAGTGCCAAAAACATTTTTCCTCCTTTTATCAAAATGCCCCAAAATATTTTTTCCTCCTTTTCCCCAAAAATATCAAAAGCACTTTCCTCCTATGATAAAAGTTTTTCCATCTTCTCTTTCAAAGATAAATTTGAATAATTTTCCTTCTTAGGACAATTCCATACCCGAACGTTGGCCTTGCTCTTTATTGGCTTCAGTCTTCCGTCGAACCGCCTTAAGGATCCATTAGTTCCCTCACTACTTCCTCCGAGTTCGGAATTCAGCTTCACCCGCTTTCCATAGAGAACATAGACCCAATGCCAAATGTGTAGCCTGATTTGATGATGGTCCTAGCCCAACATATCGCCAAGATTGATAACCTTCAAACTAAGGTTCATGAGATGCAATGAAACTGAATCCCTATTCCTGAAGAGCATGAGGTCCTCTTCCCTTGCACTATGGGTTCGCCCGCACCTGAGCCTATTTGGGACCTGTAGGAATATCAACATGCTCCATATGACCCTCCTACGAATGGACCATCATGAGCTCAGTTCCCTATTATGAATCTTGCCTAGCCAGGGGCTAACCTACCCATGATCGTTGATCCGAAGGAAGAAGAGTTAAACAAGGTCAAGTAGGACCTTAAGCTGTTAACCAAGATGTTTGGTCAAGTCTGAATCTCCGAGAACTACATGGATTATACCCATATGTCCCCCTATCCTAAAGCAAGGCTGCTGGAAAAGTTTATGATGCCGAACATTGAGAAGTTCGAGGGTAGTGGGACCCTAATTGTCCATCTCTGAAGTTACCATTGAGACCTGACTCTCCTAGGTGCCTCCGAGAAAATAATGGCCCAGATGTTCCAACAGACTTTGAAAGACACCACTCTTTGCTGGTTCTTATCTCTCGAGGAATAAAAAATTTACAGTTGGGAGGATATTTCCCGTGAATTCATGTCACAATACAAGTACAACAAGGTGTTGGAGGTTACCCACTATGATTTGGAACTTCTCAAATAGAATCCCAGGGAAACTGTTAGTATATGGAGAGAGAAAGCGATCATTATGACCAACCGACCTTCCGAAGAAGAGCAAGTCAGTATTGTGAAGAAGAACTTCTTACCCCATATCCGAGCGATGGTGGGAGGATAATATTACCCCTATTTTCCAAGACAAAAGAAAAGCCAAAGAAAGTATCCGTACAGTTCACTCCTAGAAAGTATGAGAAGTCTACCAATACCATAATTTCAACCATCAATAACATCTCTTAGCCTTCCACTTCATGGTTACCAGATAGCCCTCCTAACCAAGTCAGAAAAGAATACATCGAGCTTCATGCTTCCGTTTTCCAAAGTTTACTAAGCCCTTTTGAGCCGAAATATTATCAAGACATTGTTCCCTCATCCATTACTAAACCCGATTCCTAAAAATTTCAAACCAGATGCCCATAATGATTTCCATAAAAATGTCATCCATACCATTAATCAGTGTTTCCATCTCTGAAATGTAATCCAAGGTCCTATTGACTAGAGTATCATCGCCCCACCAGCCAAACCTAAAACAAACACGACCCACAATCCACTCCCAAATCATGCAAATGCTATCTTCCTAGAAGAAAATTTGAAATTTGACCCAGCTACCCAGATGGTACCCGATAAATCACCCATCATACCCGTATATTCTCCTAAACCCCTCAAAGTTTGCCCGTATTTTCTCCTACATCCTACTTGTTTTTCCGATCAGGTCCTGCCACTTCTTAATAGAGCATGCATTAATGTGCTTACTCATTCCGGAGGAAATGATATGGTATTGCCAGTACTATTGAACAAACTCTTAGAGTTCGAGCTGAAATTACCATCAGAAATGACCATTGACTGCCAAAAATTCATCACATTGTTCTTGAAACCTCGAAAGTGGTCTCGAGAGTCAGATAGTTAGGTGGTACACACCGATGAAGTCAACTTAGATAATGTTGTCCAGATTATGGTAGACTTATTCTGACGGATTAGTAAAATTTCAAGTATGTCCGAGCTACTTGATGCTTTGAAACTATTAGGGTGCATAGTCCTTTTGTTTCTACATCTCCCCCTTGAGTGGGATGATCTATATGAAGAGGTCGTTCAGGTTGTAGAATGCATTGACTTCTCAGGGAAGGATGTCATCGTTGCCACTAGATGGGGGGACGAATTCAATAGTTCAGATGAAGAGACAAGACCAGAAAAGACTAGCCCAATAATCAGTATATGTGGAATGATATTATTTGAGGAGCCGCTAGGAGAGATCAACAAAGTGGCCGAATAATCCAAGATAGATAAAGAGAGAAGATTTCTATTTTTTCCCTCTTATGTGAACCATATGACTAGATCATGGAGGCATTACCGGGTTTCAAACCATCAATCAATAACGACCCATAATGTAAAAGGTGTTGAGAAGCTTCCTATGTTAGAAATGACCTTAGAAGAAAGAAAAATCCTCGATCAGTTGAAGAAAACTCAAGATAATATCACCCAGTTGCACCAAAATGCCCTAATTAAGATACTTAAAGGGACCACAGTCCCTCCTTCCACCACGCCAGAAGAAGAAGTGAATCTGGTCGGATCTCGAACCTCTACTTAAATGCTCTCCTTCTCTGAAGAAGAAATCCTTAATATTGTTCCAATAACAACTATGGACTTAATATCTATGTTGAAGTCATAGGAAAGACCGCCCCACTTTCGCTTGTCGACAAGTGATCAACACTTAATGTTTACCCGTTAAGAACCCTCAACTTCTTAGGACTGAAAGTAAGGGACCTTACTCCAACTTCTTTCGCAGCGGGAAGTGATTGGATCCATAAATCTTATAGTAGGGGATGGCCCTATAAATTTCGTTACTGAATTCCAGGTCATCGACATCCTGGATTTTCTCAACTTGTTTCTTAGACGACCATGGGTACACAATATTAAGGGGGTATCTTCCTCTCTCTATTAGAAATTGAAATTGTTCGCCAATGGGCAGGCCATCACTATCTTTGGCATTGATGATAATACTGAGGGTGCATGCACTAGTAACCCGATATTAAAAATACAGCATGAGGCGAATTATATGCTTTTATTAGGTTTCTGAGTAGAACCACTTCTAATCCAAGTAGGGGATGATTTTAAAGACCGACTTTATCCAGAACATAACCCTCATGATAATGTTAATATGATACAATTGCCCAAGAATATGCTCTTCATGACCGGACTTGGGATGGGATGATGGCAACAGGGAATACTAGAACCCATAGTGTTCAAGAAGACCTTTCTTGTGGCCCGGGTTATCAACCATGATCATAATGCTCCGCTAAGCTCGGTTGAATAGAAGGATAAAAAATTCCAAAAGTGTCTCAGGAGATTCCTTGAACGAAAGATTCATTAAGGAGGGTGAAGATTTCCCCTTTTGTGGCTTTCCCAAACCGTGGTATGATCATGTGTACAAGAAGATGAAGCCAGTAATGGAGATATTCTTTCAAGACAGTTACTCATGAGCCTAAAGTTCCTAGCATCATGTGCAACCACTCATTAAAAAGACTATAGCTACTACCAAAGATTCCGAGGGAACTGACTCCAAAAATTCATTCAATTTTCAGACACTGGGGATGGCACTCTGCATGATCCACTCAAGCGCTACATCATCAGATCTAGTTCGCCTGATAAAAGATGTTGATGCACCCCTCATCAACTGGAACGCTATACCAGTTCCACCTGCTGAAATGTAACCCAACTCAGATGTTTATCCCATTTTGTCTTCTTTTGTTGTTCCTCCTTGTTATGATCATAGTGTATTCGAGACCTCCTTCGACGTGGTTCTCAATGCTGTTTTTCCCAATAATGAAATAAATGAAGATTTTGAGTATCTTATTGTGCCTTACATTAATTGTCTTAATTTTAATCGAACTCTTGATGATGAGGATTTTGAAAATGAATAATTCTTAACTGATATAAAAATGGTTAATAACAAACAACATAACCACGTTCAAATTAATAAAGATGAAACTATTGTTATTAATCTCGATTTTAGTAGCCAACTGAGAGAAATTAGGATGGGGTCCATCCTTGACGAGCACGAGTACGCGCAACTTAAAGAGCTGCCAAAGTAATTCATGGACGTCTTCGCATGGTCCTACGATGACATGCCCGACATTGATCCCGAAATATCTCAACACGAAATTCCAGTGATCCTAGAATGCAAACTGGTCAAACAGAAACTATGAAATCTCCGCACAAATGATCACTCAACGTTACGGAAGAAATGGTCAAATAGTTAAATCTAGGCTTCTCCGAGTGATTAAATATCCCACCTGGCTAACCAATCTTGTACCCATTCCAAAATTAGGAGGAAATGTTCGCATGTACGTCGATTATCGAGATTTGAGCAAGGTCTCTCCAAAGGATGATTACCCGCTACCCAATATCGACATGATTGTAGAAAACACAACCAATCACGCTCTCAAGTCATTTATTGATTATTTTGATGGATACAATCAGATTAAGATGAATCTGAATCATCAAGAGAAAATCACATTCATCACCCCTTGGGTAACCTTCTGTTATACCGTTATGTCGTTTGATCTAAAAAATGTAGGGGCTACCTACTAGAGGGATGCCATAACCATCTTGCATGAACTGATACATAAAGAAGTCGAGGTTTATGTAGATGATATGATTATCAAATCTAAAACTCGGTAAGGTCATGTTCCCACTCTCCGAAAGTTCTTCGAGCAACTACGATAATACCGGATGAGACTTAACCCACAAAAATGTGTTTTTGGCAAGCTCCAGGGATTCATGGTTAACAAGAAGGGCATTGAAGAAGATCCTTCCTAACTGAAAGACGTATCAAAATACAACCACCCCGAACTGAGAAGGAAGTTCGATGATTCATAGGAAAATTACAGTATATCATCCGGTTCATAAGTCAGTTAACCTCTATTTTAGGAAAATTACTGAAGGATTCCACTAAGGATTAGAACGAATCTTGTCAGGAAGCCTTTGAATGAATTAAGTGTTATCTAACCCGACCTCCGAGGCTTATGCCACCACAACCCAGTCTCCCTTACTCCTATACCTGAATCATAACAGACACTCAAGTCAAGGCTTTGTTTCCTAATACCTTGAAGAGACCCGCAAAGAGAGAGACATCTACTACGTAAATAATAAAATAACCCAATACGAAGTCAACTACATTGCCTTGGAGAAAACATATGTCTCCTATGTCTTGGTCACCCAAAATTTACGACACTACATGTTCGCCTTTCCCATCAAACATGTGTCCCAAATGAATCTATTAAATACCTGCTTTAGAAACCTACTTTGTCCAGCCGAATGGACCGATGGTTAATGTTGTTAGCTGAATTTGATATCATGTATGTCATATAAAAAACCATGAAAGGAAGATCCCTATCTAACTACTTTGCTGACCACCCTATGGAAGAAGCCGATGATTGGATTTTAGAATTCCCAGATGATGATATCCTTTATACCTCCCAAGAAAACCTTCAGTGGCAAATGTTCTTTGACGATGCTGTCAATAAGAAATGATATGGTATTAGGATACTCCTAATTGCCTCTGATGACTCTCACACTCGTATTTCCATACAACATGATCGAATACGAGTCATGCATGGTAGGCCTTAAGGTCTCTCTCAAGAAAGGAATCCAATTCCTACATGTTTATGGGGATTCAACCTTTATCATCAGTTAATTCCTTAGAAGATAAAAATTTAAGGATAATAAACTATTACCCTTGCTCGTCCACCTAGAAGATCCGGCCTCCCAGTTCTGAGATATTACCATCCACTATTTACCCCAAGTAAGGAATAACTTAGCCATTGCCCTTTCTACCTTAGCCTCCATGGTTGATATGCCCAAAGGAATAACGATGGCCCCATTACTAGTACAAAAATAAGCTAAATTAACCCACTAGTTC
The DNA here is from genome assembly GCA_949130495.1 of Sambucus nigra. Lineage (NCBI taxonomy): Eukaryota > Viridiplantae > Streptophyta > Magnoliopsida > Dipsacales > Adoxaceae > Sambucus > Sambucus nigra. The sequence continues at coordinate 208,953,126 of OX422222.1, forward strand.
CATATCGATCTCATCAAGAAAGACGATCCTGATGTAACCGCATGCTGGTATTATGATATTTGGCGCCTCCTCAAGAATGATAGATACCCCCAAGATTCTAAAAAGAAAGACCAAAAAACCCTTCACAAACTGTCTCCCAATACATTGTCTGTGATAAATCATTTTTCAAGAAAAACTTCGATGGAACCCATTTACGCTACATTACAGAGCTAACATTGAAGAGAGGATGCAAAATATCCACAATGGGGAGTGCGTACTCCATATAAATGGCCATATGCTCGCCAAGATGATTATTCGATAGGGTTACTATTGGACTACCATGGTTCGTTCTTGCATTGCTTATGTTTGAAGATGCCTTAAATGCTAATATCTTTATAATCTCCAGCACTTTCCTTCGCAAAAATTATACAACATGACCTCTCCCTGGCCCTTCGCTAGATGGGGCATCGATATTATAGGGAAATTTACACCCAAAGACTCCAACGGGCATGAATTCATCTTGGTTACCATTGCCTACTTCCCCAAATGGGTCAAAGTCGAGTTATACGCAGTTCTGAATGCCAAAAAGGTATCCATGTTTATTTAAAAAAACATAATCTACCGATAAGGGGTCCTGCATGATCTTGTATCAGACAATGGGTTATATTTCGAGGCACAAGTTACGAAATTGGTCGATGAGTATGGGATATAGAGACACAAATATTCTCCTTACCGATTTCAAACCAATGGTGCAGTCGAAGCCCCTAATAAGATCCTAAAAGCAATCATCGACAATATGACAGATATTTGCCGAGATTAGGCCAATCAGATCCCTTACGCCTCTAAAGCTATCGTACATCAGTTCGTGCATCTACTCGAGATACCCCTTGCTCTTTGGTATACGACATGGAAGAAATCCTACCCATTTATTTAAAAATACCTTCATTACGCGTCGTGCTTAAAAGAAAAGTCAGCGAGGAAGACTGGCATCAAAGTCATCTTAACGAGTTGTCAATCTTGGACGAAAGGAGATGAAAATGTCTATATAATATACAAGGTCACCCTCGTCGAATAGCAAGATCATTAAACAAGAGAGTCAAGGATCGTGGTATCTGAGAAGATGATTCATTCATTAAATAAATTGTAGAACCTGTCTGGGACCCCAGAGGGAAATTCAAGCCCAATTGGAGCGGCCTCACATTGTGAAGAAGATCCTATCCGGTGGCTCCTCTATGATCACTAACCTTGATGGAGAAGATATGTCTTATCCAGTCAACCTGAACCATCTCAAGAAATTCTTCCCTTTATTCCAAATCTCGGCACACTACAACTCTTCTCCTCCCTCTTCTATTCTAAAAAACCCTTCATTTCTCTCTACTCAAAAGTATGCGGGGTTTGATCCTCTAAAAAACCTTCTACTTCCAAAAATAAAACTCATTTTTTTTCAAAACCCCTAGAGGTATATAGGCAGCTTATCACTTTACATGAGCACGACCCCCTTCTTTTTCACAAAATTCTATTATTTTCTTCTCCCGGAGAACGACAGTTCATTTTATCATTTACATAAACAAAAGGATTATGTATGCCTTAACAATTAGTATAGATAATTTAAATGAAAAAATCATCAAGAGGAACAATAATATAATTAAAATCTTCTTTATTCAATCAATGAGGAATTTTGATTACAAATACCAGCGTAGGGAGTCAAACAACCCCCCCCCCCCCCACCAACCTTATCGTCCTAAAAAAATCAAACCAAACTATCCTTGAAAATAAACTAATTAAACAACCTTCCCAAAATTATTCCTACCAAACACATAACCAAACACAAAAGCTTCACAAATGATGCCAACTTCATAAAAAGTCCTATCCACAACTTCCCGAAGAACCATCCCCATCATCATCATCTACATCTTGGGGTCCCTAAACTTCCCCTTCTTATATGGAATATCGAAGGTGCTCCATGGAATGGTAAGCTCGGAGCATCCTAGAGAAAGTCACTACACCTACACCTCCCTCCATGGTGTCAAACATGGAAAAACCACCTTTACCCGGTCTCCTCAGCCAACATCTTAGACACTACCCTCCTCCACATCCATTTCACCTAGTCCACATAAACATGCCAAATTCTACCAACAGATTTGGAAGGATAGGTCGAAGGCCAACAAATCTTCCATAATGAGCCCAGCCGAATGTGGAGGCCTTTCGTTAAATTATCTACGGGAAAGAAGTCCAGAATATGGGAAGGCATGATCTGTTCCCATCTAACTTGACACAGGTGTTGCCAGGGAAAGTAGAAAGAGGTCTACCGGAGGCCAACCAATAAGGGTACTAACCAACGCAGACATCGATCGAAAGATGATGATAATAATAACAATGATAACAATAATCATGCTGAGACCCTTATTCTCGTTTTTTCATCATTCTTTACCAAAAGTTTCAAAAACATTTTTTTCCTTATTTTATCAAAATACCAAAAACATTTTTCTTTCTTTTTACTCAAAAACATTTTATCCTCCTATTTTCCAAAAATGTCAAATATATTTTCCTCCCTTTTAAATCAAGTTTTCTCCCTTCTCTTTCAAAAATAAATTCAAATCATTTCTCTTTCTCAGGTCAATCGCATACCTAACCTTTGGTCTACCTCCCTATTGGCTTCGATCTTCCATCGAACCGCCCTGAGGATCTGTTAGTTCCCCCCTCTACTTCCTTTGAGTCCATAATTCACCTTCACCCGCTTTCCATGGAGAACGTATACAAAGTACCGAATGTGCATCTAGATTTGATGACGGTTCTATCCCAACTCACTACCAAGATTGACAACCTTCAAATCGAGGTTCGTGAGATGCAATGAAATTGGGTTCCTATTCTCGAAAATCCCAAGGTCCTCTTTCCTCATGCTATGGGTTCTCCCGCACCTGAGCCTATTTAGGTCCCCGAAGAATATCAATACGCTCCATGTTCCCCTCCTGCTAATGGGCCACCGCTAGCTCAGATCCCTATGCCAATCTTGCCCAGTTAGGGGCTAACCTACCCCTGATCGTTGATCCAAAGGAAAAAGAGTTGTACAAGGTCAAGTATGAATTTAAGATGTTGACTAAGAAGTTTGATCAAGCCCAAATCTCCAAGAACTACTTGGATTACACCCATATATCTCCCTATCCTAAAGCAAGGTTGCCAAAAAAGTTCAAGATGCCTAACATTGAGAAGTTCAGGGGTTGGTGCCTTCGAGGAAATAATGGCCCAAATGTTCCAACAGACTTTGAAGGACAAAGCTCTTCGCTGGTTGGGAGGATGTTAATTGTGAATTAATATAATTATACAAGTATAACGAAGAGTTAGAGGTTACCTTCCGTGATTTATAACTTCTTTAAAATAATCTTGGGGAATCAGTTAGTAATTTCACATTTAGGTGGAGAGAGAAATCTAGCACCATGATTAACCAACTTTCTGAAGAGGAGCAAGTCAGTATAATGAAAAAGAATTTCTTACCCCATGTCTGTGAAACGATAGGTGGACAGTACTACACCCATTTCTAAGCCCTCTTAGAAGTAGGAGTATAGATTTAAGAAAGTCTTGCAAAGACAAAATTTGAGCCAAAGAAAGTATCCGGACAGTTCACTCATAGAAAGTATGAAAAGCCTTCCAATACCACAGTTTCAACCATCAATAATATCTTTTAGCCTGCCACTTCATGGGCACCAAAAAACCTTCATAACCCAGTTAAAAGGGAATATACCGAGCTTCACGCTCCCCTATCCAAAGTTTACCAAGCCCTTTTTAGCCAAAATCTTATCAAGCCATTGGATCCTCGTCCATTACCAAACCCACTTCCTAAAATTTTCAAACTAGATGCCCATTTTGATTTTCACCAAAATTCCAGTAACACCACTAATAAGTGTTTCTGCCTTCAAAATCTAATCCAAGGTATGATTGATCGGGGTTAAATTTCGCTACCATCCAATCCTAAGCTAAACACTACCTACAATCCACTCCTAAATCATAAAATGCCATCTTCCCAGAAGAAGACTTAGAATTTGACCCATCTTCTTAGATTGTACCTAGTAAATCATCCATCATACCCATATATTCACCTAAATCCCTCCAGGTTTGACCATATTTTCTCCTACATCCTACCTAATTTGTCGATCAGGACCTGTCACTTCTTACTAGAGCATGCGTCACTGTTCGTACACATTTCAGAGGGAAAGATATGGAATTATTAGCAGTATTAAACCAGCTTCTAGAGTTTGGGATGAAATTGTCCTCAGAAAGATTCAGTACGCTGTTCTCGGAAGCTCGAAAATGGGCTTAAAAGTTGATAACTGGGTGGTACCTACTAATGAAGTCAACTTGGACGATGTCGTCCAAATCATGGAAGACTTATTCTTACCGACTGATGAAATTTATAGTATATCCGAGCGACTTGATGCTTTTAAACTACAAGGGTGCTTGGTCCTTTCACGTCTACATCTCCCTGTTGAGTGGGAGGATCTAAACGAGGAGGCCGTTGAGGTTGTGGAGTGAATTAACTTTTCATGGAAAGATGGTGTCGTTCCCACTGAATGGGGAGACGAATTATATAGTTCAAATTAAGAGAAAATCCCCGATAAGACTAGCCCAATAGTTAGTATATATGGAATTATATCGTTTAGGGAACTACTAAGAGAGATTAACAAGGTAACCGAACAACCCGAGATAGATGAATAAATGAGGTTTATGTTCTTCCCCTCTTCTGTGAACCATATGTGTAGACACCACATTTTAGGACCCCCTATGTCTCTTCTTAGACTCCTAGTGCTTCCCCTTTCCATCGAAAACCTAGGTCCTACTCCGAGTATCGATCTAGAGACCATTGGGATCCCCCGAGCCCCATTTGACTCCGGTAAACTCTATTTTTACAGTAAAATCTCTTTGAATCTTCAAAGGTTTCCAAATACCCTTTCCAATGATCTTCCCCGTGCGCGAATCGGCATAACCGTTCGGACGAACAGGTCATTTCACTACTAAAAACTAATTCCGAGGCCATCGAGGCCCCGAATTGATCCCAATCAACTTCACCATTAGAGCGAAAGATCTTTGAATCTTCGAAAGGCTCCAAATAACCTTTCCAATGGTCCCTCCGTGCATGAAATAACATAACCGTTTGGACGAACGATAAGTTTTCTCCCGAAAATCGATCCGGGTGCCACCGGGCGCTCTCGGACCTAATTTGATCAAAGTCAACTCTTTATCTCAAATGATACTAAATGAATCTTTAAAAGGAACTAAATACCCTTTGTAATGATCCACCCCCTGTGCGATTCTGACCTACGGTGCGGACGGATGAGCCGTTTTACTCCGAGAGGTCATTGGGTGCTTTTAGGCCCTGGTTGACCAAGGTCAACTTTCTAAACTGAGAAAAACTCTTTGGAATGTGGAATTTCATCTCCTAACCTTTCCAATGGTCCTCCCCATGCACGATTCTGATTTACCATGCGGACGAATGATCCGTTTGCATCCGGCGATCTATGATCCAAAAAACTGACGTGCGTTTCTGAGCCACATTTGACCCAAAGTCAACTCCGAGACCCGAGAGCAGTACCAAGGATTATCAAAGTACTCTGAAATAACTTTCTAACGGTATTACCCATGCACGATTTGGATCAACTATTTGTGCGCTACGATCATTTTTCCAGAAAATTCCGCACGAGACTGCCAATTTGTAGGTCCTAAACCCTGCTTATCGGCAGAGTGTCAAGGGTGACATGCTAATAGGAAACTCTTGGGTTAGGTTGATTGGCACCAACCTTTTTCCATATAAATAAGGTCCATGACCTCACTCCAAAGATAAACAGATCCCCAGCAGAGTCGCCGTTGTGCCCATCCCGATCGGCGCGACTTTCGTTTAGGGGGAGGAAGGAGGATCCCCTGAGGAAGAACTATTCTATATTCTAACTATGTGGACTTTGATGCCTTTATATCGAACCCCATCTACGTAGGTGTCTCGGATTAAAATTCGAGACTTGAGTCCAATTTTTTAATTTTCCAATTTCTCTTATTTTTCAAATTTCTCAAAATCCCTCATTTTTATCATACATATACATATATCATGCTTGTTCGTGTCTCATCCCACATATATTATCGTTTCCCAATAACAATCAATTTCTAGATGAACACTCATATTCTATCGTCTACATTCATTACTATTTTGGGAATAGTCCTATGGATGACCTTACCCTATCTTTTCCATGGTTTGGGTCAAATGATTTCAATCTCCATTATATAAGCATATACACACACTTCATGGGGATAAAGGAAAATATTAACATTTTCCCATGAGAGAACGAAAGGGAGGGATGGGTGCCTAACACCTTCCCATTTCGTAACTTATCCCCCAAACCTTCGATCTATTGGTTTCGCATGCATAAGTTTTGTCCTTGATGTCGAAGTGGTAACATATTCTTTTGCCTGTTTTGAGCAAACTAGGCTGGTGACTCTATCTCTTCACATTCACCCCACATAGATGACGGTCGAAGCCCTTTTTTCGAAGAGTGGGTGCGAGACCACAATGCAGTTCTTCCTCGGGGGATCCTCCTTCCTCCCCTCGGAACGAAAGCAGCGCCGATCGGAATCGTACACTGTTACACCATTAAAGAAGTTCAAGATCGTATCTACAACAAATGCATCTGAATATCAAGTTGCTTCAACATTAAAGCCTCGACGAGATTTATTTTGGTAAAAGTTGAGTTTTAAATTCCTTAAAAGTTTCATTTTAGTGTTGGGAAATTTTTCTAAAAAGTTTTTAATAATCCAAGGCATTAAAGAGTTTTTTTCTAGATCCGGACCAATCCCCTTCGCAAATATTTTGCCAAAATTTCTTAACCGGACCAATCCTTTTAAAAAAAAACCGGATCGATCCCCTCTGGACCAATCCCCTCCGGATCGATCCCCTCGGGACCAATCCCCTTCGCAGATTTTTCGCACCACCTCAAATATTTTATTTTCCTACAAAAAGGGGTATTTCAGTGGTGTATTTTCACAAGACATTGAGAGAAGTTTTTGAGAGACAAAATACATCAAGTCTTCATATTTTTGAGTACTAAAACTCATGTTCAATTCACACCAAAAATCCCAATTACTTTTGTGAATAATTTGGAACACTAGAACACTACTTTGGTTTTGTTCATCCTTTGTGGTGATATTTCTACAACTGAGAGATGCGTGCTATTGTGGAGGGAGTCTCTACGGAGTTTTTGGGCTGTGGTCCTTGTGGTATAGCTGCGTGTGAACCACTGCAGATTTTTAGCCGATGCTTTAAAGGTTTGATGAAGACACCGTGCATTACTCTTGTGGGCGATATCAAGATTGTATGTAAGTCAATGGTCTTGTAAACTTGTCAAAGTTCTAGAAATAAAAAGCTTTTGCCCTTTGGGGATTTTTCGGAATTATTGTGTCGCATGCTATATCTTATTTTTATTGACACGTAGTTGCATGTTTAGGGGTTGATTTAATTTGGTTTAAAAACGACTCTAATTAATTAAGGTTAAATTGGAGATTTGTAAATTTAATTAATTATCACACACCGACTTTCTACATAGGTCGATCACATACCCTTGGCCTGGCTCCCTATTGGATTTGGTCTTCAGTCAAAATTCCCCGAAGTTTTGTTAGTACTATTACTTCCTTCAAGTCCGAGACTCAATTGCCTTTCATGGATAATACGGATCAAGTGCCAAATGTACGATCGGATTTGTTGGCAGTTCTGGCTTAGCTCATTGACAAAATTGACAACCTTCAATCGAGGTTCATGAGATGCAAAGAAACCAGGTTCCTGTCCTCGAAGATCCTGAGGTCATTTTACCTCTGTCCATGGGTCCGCCTGCACCCGAACCTATCTGGGTTCCTGAAGAATATCATCATGTTCCACGTGCTCCTCCTGCTAATGGGATGCAACCAGCCCAGCTTCCTATGCCAAACCTTTCTCAAACCGGGGCTAATTTACCAATAAATGTTGATTTGAAAGAGGAAGAACTGAACAAGGTCAAGGAAGACCTCAAGATGCTAACCAAGAAATTCGACCAAGTCAGAATATCTGGGAACTACATTGACTATACCCACATGTTACCCTATCCTAAAGCCAAGTTACCAGAAAATTTAAGATGCCAAATATCGAGAAGTTTGGAGGCAGTGGACCCCTGATGGTTCATCTTCGTAGCTATCACCGAGATATGACTCTCATAGGGGATTCTGAAGAAATAATGGCTCAGATGTTCCAAAAAAGTTTGAAAGATAGCGCCCTCTATTGGTTCCTATCCTTTGAAGAATCTAAAATCTGCAGTTGGTAGGACATTGCTCGTGAGTTCATATCACAGTACAAGTACACTGAGGATCTAGAGGTTACCCGCCATGACTTATAGCTACTTAAATAGAATCCTGGGAAATCAATCAACAACTTCATAGTAAGATGGAGAGAAAAACCAGCTACTATGACCAATTGGCCCTCCGAAGAAGAATTAGTCAGCATTATGAAGAAGAACTTCCTACCTTATGTACGAGCAACTATGGGAGGACAATATTACCTTCATTTTTGAGCCCTTCGAGAAGTAGGAGTAAAAATTAAAGAAGGTCTTGTCAAGATAAAAGTCAAACCGAAGAAAATCTATGGACAGTTTGCTTCTAGAAAGTTTTAAAAGCCTGCTAGTAACGAGTCTCTACTATCAACAACATTTTTTAACCTACCGCGAATTCGTGGGCACCAAAAAGTCGCCCAAACCCAATCCATAAGGAATATATTGAGATGCATGCTCCTCTCTCCAAAGTCTACCAGGCTCTCTTGAATCGAAACCTGATCAAACCCTTGGACCGTCGTCCTTTACCAAATCTACTACAAAAAAACTTCAAACATAATGCCCATTATGACTATCACCAAACTGCTTGCCATACCACCGAAAAATGTTTCCATCTCCAAAACATAATCCGAAGCCTGATTGACCGAGGTATCATCGCCCCACCAGCTAATCCTAAACCAAACAACTCCTAAATCATACAAACGCCATCTTCCTAGAAGAAGACTCAGAACTCAATCCATCTACCCAAATCATGCCAAATAAATCACCAGTCATGCCCATATACTCTCCTAAACCTCTCTAAACATGCCCATATTTCCTCTTACACCCTACCAACCTTACCGATAAAACCTTATCACTCCTCACCAGAGCCTGCATCGCTGTCCGTACCCATTCTGGAGGTAAAGATATGGAATTATCAGAAGTGATGAACCAACTCCTAGAGTTAGAGCTAAAATTGCCCTCCCATATGACAATTGACTGTCAGAGATTTAGTGGGATGTTCTTAGAAGCTTAAAAATGTGCCTGAGAGTCAGATATCTGGGTAGTGCCAGCCAACGAAGTCAGTCTAGATGACCTAGTTTGAATCATGGAAGATTTTTTTCAATAGACTGGTGATATTTGTAGTATATCCGAGCTACTTGACCCTTTGAAATTACAAGGCCCCTAGTACCTTCAGTCTTGCATTTTCCTACTAAATGGGAAGAGTTGAACGAAGAAGCCATAGAAGTTGTAGAGTGTATTGACTTTGAATGGAAAGACAATATCATTACCACCGGATGGGAGGACGATTCTAAAAACTCAGATGAAAAGCTAGATCCAGGAAAAACTAGTCTGATAGCCAACTTATATGGAGTAATTTCATTTGAGGAGATGCTAGGAGAGGTCAACCAGGTAGATTAGCAACCCGATATCGATGAAGAAATAGGGTTTCTATTTTTCCCCTCTTTTGTGAACCACATGACCAGGTTAGGGAGACACTACCAGAATCAGAGCTTACAACCAACAACAAGCGATAAATGGAAAGGTGTTGAGAACCTCCCTATGCTAGAAATGACTCTTGAAGAAAGTAAGTTCCTTGATGAATCGAAGAATACCCAAGCTAACATCACTCTATGGGGACTTTTCATGTCTTACCAACTGCACCGAAATTACCTAATCAAGCTACTCACAGGACCCATAATTTATCCCTCAACCACACTAGAAGAAGTAGTGAACCTAGTTGGATCCTTGACCTCTACTCGAATGATCTCCTTCTTCGAAGAGGAAACCCTAAGAATGGTCCCAACCACAATCATTCTCTCAATATCTATATTGGAGTTATGAGGAAAACTGTCCCCCTGTCACTCATCGACAATGAATTAGCTCTGAATATTTGCCCATTAAGAACCCTCAATTGCATGGGATTGAAAGTGAACGACCTTGCTCCAACCTCTGCTGCCGTGCGTTTCTATGACAACACCCGTAGAGAAGTAGTGGTATCAATCAAGCTTGCAATAGGGGCTTGCCCTAAAAATCTTGTTATTGAATGCCAAGTCATCGACACCCCAGCCTATTTCAATCTACTTCTCGAATGACCGTAGATCCACAACATCAAAGGGGTGTCTTCTTCCCTTCATTAAAAATTAAAGTTCTTAGCCAATGGACAAGATACCACCATCTTGGGAGGTAGTGACAACATCGATAATGCAAGCACCAGTAATTCGGTACTCGAGATACAACACGGGGTGAATGATATGGTTCTATCAGGCTTTCAGGTCGAACCACTCCTACTACTAGCAGGGACCGACTTCAAAGACAGGGTTTTTCCATAATATGATACTCATGGAAATGTCAATGTAATCTAGATGTTCAAGAATATAAACTTCATGCCCGGACTGGGGCTAGGGAAAAGACAACAAGGGATAACTGAACTGATTATGTTGAAGGATGCCTTTCCTCCCTGTGGCTAGGGCTATCAACCATTAGAAGAAGAAATCAAACTGATTCGTTAGACTCAACTGGAGAGAAAGTTAGAACATTCCAAGACTATCCCGAGTGATTAACTAAATGGAAGATTCATCAAAGAGGGTGAAGATTTTCCCTTCTGCGGCTTCCCTGATCCTTGGTATGACCCTGTAGACAAAAGGATGAAACCAAGAATAGAGATCTTTTTTCCAGACAGTTACCTGGGGGCTGAAAGTTCCCAACACTGTGTACAACCACTGACTGAGATACCATAGCTGATATCGTGGATTCTCAGGATAACGACTCCGAGGACCCTTTTAACTTGCAGATACTGGGGCTGTCACTCTGCATGATCCACTCAAGGACTACATCATCTAATCCATACTACGTTATCAAAGATACTGATGCACCTCTTCTCAACTGGCATGCTACACCTGTGCCACCTACTGATATTCAACCTGACCTTGATGTTTAACCCCTTTCCCATGTAGATGTTTCCTCTCACTCTGATGTAATCGAGACCTCCTTTGATGAGGTTCTCAATGCTATTTTTCCTATCAATAAAATAAACGAGGGTTTTGATTATATTGCTGTGCCATACATTAAATGTCTTGATTCTAACCAAACTCTTGATTATGATGACTTTGCAAATGAAAAGTTATTACATGATCTAAATAAGTTTAATAACAAACAACATAATCGCATTCAAGTTAATGAAGATGAGACTGTTGTTATTAATCTCGGTTCTAGTATCCAAATGTGTGAGATTAGGATAGGGGCTACCCTTGATAAACACGAGTGCATGCAAATCAAAGAGCTACTGAAGGATTTCATAGATGTCTTTGCATGGTCCTATGAGGATATACCCAGCATTATCCCAGAGAGAGCACAACGTGAGATTCTAACTCTCCCAGAATGTAAACCAGTCAAACATAAGCCGCGAAAGCTCCGCACCAAATGGCCAGTCAAAGTAAAATAAGAAGTAGTCAAGAAACTGAATGTGGGCGTCATTCGTGTGATCGAAAATCCTACATGGCTAGCCAATATCATAACTGTGCCAAAATTAGGAGGAAAGGTTTGCATGTGTGTCGACTATCGAGACTTAAACAAGGCCTCTTTGAAAGATGATTACCCGCTACCCAACATCGATATGATTGTGGAAAACACAACCAATCATGCTCTCAAGCCATTCGTTGACGGGTTTAATGGATATAACCAGCTCAAGGTGCACCCTGGTCATCAAAAGAAAACCTAATTCATCATCCATTGGGGAACCTTTTACTACACTGTCATGCCATTTGGTCTCAAGAACGCAGGGGATACCTACCAACGATCTACCATAACCATTCTGCATGATCTGATACACAAGAAAGTCGATGTCTGTTTAGATGACATGATTATCAAGTCAAATACCAGAGAAGGTTTTGTTCTCGTTCTCCAGAAATTCATCGAACTACTTCAAGAGTACCAAGTGCGACTTAACCCACATAAATGTGTCTTCGGCATTACCGAAGGAAAACTCTTGGGATTAATGGTCAGTAAGAAAGGGATAGAAGCATATCCTTCTAAGCGAAAAGCCATACTCTAAATGCCACCTCCCCGAACAGAGAAAAAAGTCTGAGGATTCCTTGGGAAATTACAGTAAATCAGTTAATTCATCAGCTAATTGACTTCCATCTGTGAACCCATATTCAAACTCCTCTGAAAAAATTCAACAAAGGTCTGGAATGAAGCTTTGCAAGAAGCCTTCGATCAAATTAAGCAATACCTAACCCGACCTCCGGTGCTCATGCCACCACAACCTGGTTTTCCCTTACTTCTATACCTAATACCTTGAAGAAACTCGTAAAGAAAAAGCCATCTACTATGCTAGTCAGAAATCGGTCGGTTACAAGGTTAACTACACCGCCTTGGAAAAATCATGTGTCTCTCTTGTCTGGGTTACCTAAAAGTTACGACACTACATGGTCTCCTTCCCCATCAAACTCATATCATAAATGGATCCCATTAAGTACTTACTCGAGAATCCTTCCATATCCAGCTGAATGGCCTATTGGTTGATGCTTCTAGACGAGTTTGATATCACCTATGTCACACCAAAAGCCATGAAAGGAAGAGCTATCTCTGACTACCTTACTGACTACCCTATGGAAGAGGCTGATGTCTGGAATTTTGAATTCCCAGATGAGAATATGCTTTGCGCTTCCCACAAAGATCTTCGATGGTATATGTTCTTTAACGCTGCTGCCAATAAAAAAGGATATGACATTGGAATTTTCTTAATTTCCCCTGATGACTCTCACACTCCCATTGTCATCAAATTGGATTTCCCTTGCACTAACAACATGCCTGAATACAAAGCATAGATAGTAGGCCTCAAAGTTTCCCTCAAGAAAGGAATTATATACCTCGATGTCTATGGGGATTCAACCCTCATCTTCGGCCAAGTACTTAGGAAATAGATAGTCAAGGATGAGAAACTCTTACCCTTCCATGCCCACCCTGAAGAACTGTCTTCCCAATTCTAAGAAATCACCTTCCACTACCTACCTTGAGCAATGAACAGCCTGGATGACGCCCTTTCCACCTTAGTCTCCATGATTGACATGCCCGAAGGAATAACCATGGTCCCCTTCCTTGTTCAGAAATAAGACAAACCAACCCACTGCTACCACATCGAGCTCTGCATGGAGGAAGAACCCGAAATAACCGACTGCTAGTATTATGACATTTGACACATCCTCAAACATGGTAGGTATCCCCAAGGAGCTGACAAGAAAGATCGAGCAACTCTCCATAGACTGGCCGCCCAGTACATTATCATGGTAAAGCACTATTTAAGAGAAACTTCGATGGAACCCATTTGCACTGCGTCGTAGGGGTTGACATTGAAGAAATGATGTAGAAAATCCACAGTGGGGAATACTGACCCCACATGAACGGACATATTCTCGCCAAAAAGGTCATTCGATAGGGATACTACTATACTACCATGGTTCAGGACTGCACAGCCGACATGCAAAGATGTCTCAAGTGCCAACAATTCTCCAACTTACATCATCTTCCTCCGCGAGAATTATACAACATGACTTCTCCCTGGTCATTTTCTACATGGGGCATCGACATCATAGGGAAAGTTACACCGAAGGCATCCAATGGGCATGAGTTTATCCTAGTACCTATTGACTACTACACTAAATAGGTCCAAGACGAGTCATATGTAGTTCTGAATGCTAAGAAAGTGGCCAAGTTCATAAAAAAAAACATTATCTTTTGATATGGAGTCCCACACGAACTGGTATCAGATAATGGACTACATTTTAAGGCAAATGTTACAGAAGTGGTCGACGAGTATGGAATTCATTTACATAAATTCTCTCCATACCGACCTCAAATCAACGGAGCAGTTGAAGAAACCAATAAGAATCTCAAAGTCATCATCATCAAGATGATCGAGAGTTTTCGTGATTGGGCCGACAGGATCCCTTACACCCTCTGGGGCTACCACACTTCAGTTCGAACCTCTACTGGGGCTACCCCTTACTCTCTAGTCTACGACATGGAAGCGATCCTACACGTGGAGTTGGAAATACCCTCGCTGCGCATCATGCTATAAAGCAAGGTCAATAAATAAGACTTGTACCAAAGACGTCTTAACGAGCTTCCCTCTTAGAAGAAATGAGATTGAAAGCTCTCTACCACATACAAGGGTACCATCGTCGTATATCATAATCATTCAATAAGAGAGTCAAGAACCACAGTGTCCAAGAGGGGGACTTATCCCTCAAAGAAGTAGTAGAGCCTATCTGGGACCCCAGAGGGAAATTCAAGCCCAATTGGAGCGGCCTCTGAAGAAGATCCTGTTAGGCGGCGCCGCTGTGCTCACCGACCTCGATGGAGAAGAAATGTCACGTCCAGTCAACCTGGACCGTCTTAAAAAATTCTACCCTAATACAAAATCTCGGCCCGCTATGACTCTTCTCATCTCCCTTCATATTCTAAAAAAAACTCTCTTCTTTTCCCTAACCCAGAACTACGTGGGCCTGATCCTCTAAAAATATTTTCAAAAAATAAATTTCAAAATTTTCAAAACCCTTAGAGGTACGTAGGTAGCTCATTCTCTTCATATGAGCGCAACCCCCTTCTTTTTCATAAAATGCTATTCTTTTCTTATCACCGAACCACAGTTCGTTTTAACATATACCTGAACAAAAGGATTATGTATGCCTTAAAGATTAATATAGATAATTCAAAATGGAAAAAAAAGTCATCAAGAGGCATAACTAGATGATCAAAAACTTATTTATTTCATTATCTAAAATTTCTGTGCGATTACATCGGCATAAAGGGTCAAACGAATTCCCTATCCAACACTACACCTACTAAAAACCCCCATATAATAACAAGCCCCACTACTCCTAAAAATCACACCCCAATTATTCCCACAAAACACAAAAATAACACCTTCTACAAGAAGCTTCACAAAGCCCTACCCACAGCTACCTAAGGAATCAACACCATCATCACCTACATCTTGGACCCCCAAAACCTCCCCTTCCGAAATGGAGTATCGCAGACGTTCCATGGAGTGATAAACCCGGACCATATTGGGGTAGACCACAACGCCTCCCTCTATGGTGTCAGATATGGGAAACCATCTCTGACCAGTCTCCACATCCATCATCCTGGCCACTACCTTCTTCCACAACCACTTCATGTAGTCCCCAAAGACATGCGATACTCTCCTAGTAGACTAAGAAGATTGGGTCGACGGACAACGATTCTCCCACAGGGAACAAGCCGTATGAGCATACGCTCTCTCAGTTACAGTAAAGAAGTTTAGTGTCCGTGGTGGCATAATTTTATCCCAACCATATTTGCATAGAAACCGCTAGGGAAAGTATAAAGTGGTCTACCTGAGGCCTACTAACCACACATATTGGTACTCCCCGAGTTCTAGAATGGGTAGCAACCCCCCCCACAAAAGCACGAACCAACGTAAGCCTCGATCCCCATGCTGTACAAACCAATTCCTCTAACTTTCAATGACCATGCCTACACTGATGAAATAGCACGATAAGAAGTTTGGCACCATCGATAAAGGATACTCAGGTGGAACTGCGATACGAAACTTCTCTGACAGCCACATAAACATCATTACAGGGCTACCCCTCAGAATGTCAGAATGACCCTCCTGCCAGGCATCCAGACCATTCAGAGTCTCTTCCAGTATCACCACCGTATTATTGTGATGGTATTACATCCAAGAAATAATAGCATCCAGTTACTGGTCCACTAGCGTCTCCCCTATCACCAATAGAACTTTTGAAACATTTCCTAGGATGATGACCCCGGCATATCTAGCATCATCCACATCCTGCGAATATACGGATTACAAAACCACCAGAAGGGAAATCATTCCGCCAGTAACCAAGGTCCTAGACGCCGAAGGTGAAATATGAATAAGCCCAACCAACAATCCCAAAGAGAACGGGAAAACTCAGGCAGTGCCGCGATAATATTGGGATTTATCCCCAGTATGACTGGAAATTCCTGTTCATATACTTATTGGTTGCTACATGTAATCGTCTCCCAAGACTCATCTAGGTTACTACCACTTTTTACCCTAGAAGTGTGAGAAGAAAATCTTGCTGGTAACTCAGACCTCCAACCATAACTGTAAGCCCCGATATTACTTTATTTTGGGTTCTTGGAAGTTCATCCACAACCAAGACTCAGGGATGTCTACTCCTAGGACTACTCTAAGGAGGGATAAGGTTCCCATATCAGCCAAAACTGACCGAGTCTTGAGCCCTGAGGGCTACGAGAAGATAAAAAAGCTCCGTAGCCAAGGTGACCAATGTCGTCTTATGAGGTTTGAGCATCTGATGACCCCATATTACCTTGCTCAGACAGGTTTGGGGGCCGACCCTCTGACTAAACTTCTTAAGTTATTTTGCTATTATTGCATTTTTTTATTATTGCTAAGTGATGCCTGGTACTTTTGTATAGCTGATACACTAACTCTGAGACTTTTCTTTTGCAGAGCATCTAGAAAGAATTTTAGATGAGATTTGGAAGATGTTGGGCTCCAACTCGAGAAAGCTCATTGATAGACGTGGTAACAAAGCCTCTCCTTCAACTGCCCAATCGAAGAAGAACGTCAGCTTTAGCAGGACCGATGGTACTGAAAAGAAGAGAAAGGCTCTGCTAACTGACCCAACTTCCACTCTGCCTTCCAAAACACCGTGTTCCAATTGTGCCATCCCCATTTTGACAGATGATGCTCTCGCTGCTTGTCTATCTCAGTTAAAAATTAGTGACGATATCGTCATAGTCGTAGTCTAAAGGCTGCCGATGCTCTTAGCTCCATGATCTCAGAGGATGATAAATATTTCCTCCAGTCTATGGACATCCCTTTGTTGGCCGTGTTTTCCCTCCACTAAATTTTCCAGGTAACTTCAAGAATTTTTACAAGTTTTGTCTCTTTATTTCCTATGAATCGTACTTAAGTTTTTGCTTCTTGTGTTGTAATGTGCGGCCTCTCTTCACTACTTGGCCAACTGGACCCTGAAGAGGATGCCCTTGATCCAAATGGGTCCAGATGTTGAGAAATCAGCGAAAGCCTGGAAGTATGATCTTGAGAAGATCAAGGGTAACCTGAAGAAGGAGAGGACCTGGTATCCAATCTGAAGGCTGACCATGAAAAGGTTCTCAAGGATAAAAATGAGAGCGTAAAGGCCATCTTTGATGCCGTTGTTAAAGCCATCCTAGTCGAGGCTAAAGACAAAATCACTACCGACTACAAACTGTCTGATGAATTTATGGACTTCAGATTTCATTATCTGGGGAGGGGCATTAGGGCCGTTAGATGATGGGCTCCCCTTAAATATGAAGATACCAAAATCCTATCACGTGATGACTTTAGCGGCCTTTATTTTGCTGACCTTCATCATGGTGCTGCTTTAGCTGAGGTTTAAAATGTTGTTGCTACCCCCATCGAGACCATCCCTATATAGGTGACAGAAAATAATGAGGAGATGGATGACCAGGACAATGGTGCCGAGGTCACCAATATCGGGGTTAACGAGACTGCTCATGCTGGTGATGTGTCGACCCCGGCTGAGGGAGAGGTTCAGCTCTGAAGGCTCCTAGATTACTTCTCTTGATATGGAAGTTAGCCTTTCGTATTATTATCTGTAACCTCGGTATTATCAATGGATGTTTGTTTGCTCTACATATGCTTCCCATTATTTTTCTATCACGGGCTTGCTATCTTTTGAAGTACGATACCACACACTTTTGATGTTTGGGATCACGTTAAAATAACACATATCACCACATGTTTAAGGTCTGAGATCACCAAACTAATGATGTTTAATCTCATACTCACTAAATTAATGATGTTTAAGGTCTGAGATCACCATACTAACTATGTTTTCATCTCATACCCTCCAAATTAATGATGTTTAAATAAATAACCACACCCAAGTGATTTTCAATTCGAACTCACCAAATTATGGTCTTATGCCATAACCCCTTTCGTTATTTTGAGAGTGTACGATTGAGCATCGTCTCATCCATGCACTGTCATCTCAGTCGAGAGAAGTGTTTTCATCAAGTATTCACCAAATTAATGATGTTTAATGTCTGATATCACCAAACTAATGATGTTTCATCTCATACTCACCAAATTAATGATGTTTAAGTCTGAGATCACCATACTAAGGATGTTTTCATATCATACCCACCAAATTAATGATGTTTAAGGTGTGGGATCACCATGTTAATGATGTTTTCATATCATACCCACCAAATTAATTATGTTTAAGCTGACCCTTCTTGGTGTTATTGAAATTCCATGGATAGGGTCAGCCCCCTTTCGAGGTTATCCTTTCACCGAAGTTAGGTTGTGGCTACCCCACCATGAATGATGTTTGATATAGCTTTTAAGGTTACTTTAAAGAAATCATTCAAAGTAAAGTATATAAGATATGAGGGAACAAACCATTTTCACTTTTCTCATTCATAATAAGCCCTTTTTACAATGATTCATAATGAAAAGCTCCTATACAATCATCTATTTGTAGTACCTTTTTAAGCGGTAGACATTCCAAGGGTTAGAGAATGGTTCCCCCTCTAGGTTCTCAAACCGATAGGTTCCTGGGAATACCTCATCAATAAACCTGTAAGGACCATGCCAATTAGTATGAAGCTTGTTCGGTTTCTACCAGGTCTTCTTCAAAATAAGGTATCCCACTGCTATCGGCCTTGGTTTTATCCTCTTATTTTAAAACTTGGCCATCCTCCGCTGATAGGCTACCACTTTGACCTTGACATACTCTCTTCGTTCTTCAATAAGATTTAGATCAAGTCTTATCTCTACCATATTTCTTTTAGGGTCATATGTTTGAACTCTGTGGGTGGGGAGACCAATTTCTGTTGGCACCACAACTTATGATCCATAGGCCAACATGAAGAGGGTTTCCCCTGTCGATGTTTTCACCGTCGTTCGACAAGACCATAGTAAAACATGTACCCTTTCAGTCCATTTCCCCTTAACCTCTCTAACCTTTTCTTAATTCCATCAAGAATAGTTCTATTGGTGACCTCAGTTTGACCACTGGCCTGGGTCGTCCAAGTGACGGGAAGAACTATTTGATGTCGGCCCTTTTATAATACTTTTATAGGGAAATGTTTTTGAACTAGGTACCATTGTCTGAGATGATGTATTATGCAAGCCGTATCTAGAAATGATGCTCTTCCACATGAACTGAAAGGTCATCCTTTCTGTGATTTTAATCATAGCCTCGGCCTCTAACTACTTTGAAAAGTAGTCTATCGCACAATCAAATATATGTAGTTGTCCTGGACCTTAGCAGAGGTTCAACCAAATCAATCCCCCATACTAAAAATGGCCATGGTGAGGTGATAGATGTCAGAGGTTAATGGGGCTGGTGATGGATGGTGCCAAACTGCTTCCATTTATCGCACTTCTTTACGTATTCAGCCGAGTCCTTGGCTAGGGTCGACCACCAACATCCTTGAGTGATAATCCTTTTTCTAATAACCTACCCCCAATATGGCTTGAGCAAGATCCTTCATGAGAATCCATTAAAATATAGTCCACCTCAGCCGGGTGGACACATCTGAGCAGAGGTAAAAGAAATCCCTTCTTGTATAACACGTCCCCTATGATAGAGAACTTTACGGCCTTGTGTCTCAACTTCCTTCTTTTGTCCTTAGACTCTGACAAGCTACCCTCTTTAATATACTGGACAAGGGGGTCCATCCATGATGATCCCAGTTTTAAATTGAAGAAATAATTTAGATTTGAGTCATCCTTATTTATTATCAGTTGAGAAAGGATTTCTATTGGCACAATTCTCTTAGTCTTTGTCCGTGTTACTGAGGCTAACCTTTCCAGAGCGTCGGCTCGTCTATTATTCAGCCGCGGGACCCTTTTGACTTTGACCTTACCAAAGTCCTTCATCATCTTCCTCACTTTTTCTAAGTATCTTTTCATTCTATCATCTTTGGCTTAAAAAATACCCAGGACCTGATTAACCATGAGCTGAGAGTCACTATGGCTAAGAGTTGGCTGACGCTGAGACCTATGGGGAGGGAAATTCCAACTATAAAGGACTCATAGTAAGATTCATTGTTGGAAGCCTTAAAATTGAACCTCAACGCACACTCTATATTTGCTCCATCCAGGGCCGACACAATCAGATCGACTCCACTCCCATTTTCATAAGATGAACCATCAACGAACAAGCTCTATACTATCCCTTTTAAAAATTCCCCCCTTGAATAACTCTGTTTCTGAGCAAAAACTTGTCATTCTCGGTTGTTGGATGTCTATCTATGCTTTTCTCGAACTTTTCTAGTTCGATATGGGTTTCAACTGACCTTTCAAGTCTGTATGCTTTTTCACCATCGACCTTAGCCCAGGTTAACTCTGCCACAAAGTCTGCTAGGGCTTGCCCCTTAATTACCACCCTTGGCTGATAGACTATGTCATATTCCCCTAGCTCAATGGCCCAGGTCATCAATCTACCTAATTTCTCAAGTTTATGAAAGACTTGCCTGAGGGTAGAGACCGTTAAGACAACCATTGTATGATATTGAAAATAAGGCTTCATCTTTCTTGAAGCATGGATGAGGGCATAGGCTAGTGTGTCCATCTTAGGATACCTCTGTTAACCCCCTAGAGGGCCTTGCTATTGAAATACACTGGTCTTTGTACACCCTCATCATCTCGTACTATCGCTGCGCTAATAGCTGACTCAGGCACAACCAAGTAAAGGTAAAGTTTTTATCATTTGATAGAACGTGACAATAAAAGTAGAGAGACGATGTAAGACTTAGGCTCTATAAAAGCATTATCGCATTCCTCATCCCACTCAAAAGCCTATATTAGATCTTAAAAAATGGAAGATATTTATCAGTGGCTCTTGAGACAAACCTATTTAATGTGGCTACTCGTCCAGTCATCCGCTGAACTTAATTGATGTTACTTACTGTCCTCATCTCTAGCAAGGCCTTTATCTTCTCTGGATTGGCTTCTATACCCCTCTGAATCCCAAGAACTTGCCATCTCTGACGCCGAAGACACACTTGGATGGATTAAGCTTCATCCTGTACTCGTTCATGGTGTTGAAAGTTTTTTCAAGGTCGGTCACATGAGTGTCGACCTTTAAACTCTTGGTCAACATAAACCTCCATAGTCTTTCCAATCTGGTCTTCAAACATCTTATTCACCAACCACTGATATATTTCCCCAATGTTCTTCAAGCCGAAGGGCATAACCTTATAACATTACATCCCCTTGTCAGTGATGAAGGCTGTCTTCTTCGCATTGGCTGGGAACATAAAAATTTGGTTGTAGCCGGAGTATGCATCCATAAAACTCATCAATTCATTCCTTGCCATATCATTTACCATCTGATCAATTTGGGGGAGAGGGAAGATGTCTTTAGGATAAGACTTATTCAAATGAGTGAAGTTCACAGAGATTCTCTATTTGCCATTGGCTTTAGGCACTATAATGGCATTTGAAAGACATTCAAGGTATATCACTTCTCTGATGAAATTTGCGTTCTCTGGCATTTTGACCTCATCCCTGATAACCTCGTACTTCTCCCTTGAGTAGACTCTCCTTCTCTATTTTATCGACGTGGAATCATCAACAATGTTCAATTTATGAGGCATTACCTTTGTGTCAATCCCAGGCATGTCATTGTGACTCCACGTCAAGATGCTTTGTCTCTTCCTCAAAAATTTAATATGCTCATCCTTGATCTCTTGTTTTAGGGTTTTGCCAACCTGGATGGTCTTTTTCGGTTTGACCTCATTGAGGATGATGGATTATACGTCTTTCACGGCCTCCCCTTTCTTAATTTTTGTCTTCTCTCTGGGATCAAGGGTCTCAATGTTGTACGTGGTGGTTACTTTCTTGTGTGCTTATTTATCCTCTACTGAGTTAAAGTAGCATTATTGCGCCGATGTTTGGTCACCTTGAACTTCCCCTACCCCACATGGAGTCAAGAATTTTATCATTTGGTGGACCATTGATGGCATGGCCTCAAACTATTTAAGAGCTACTCATCCCAGTATGAGGTTATAAGGCGAGAAGATGTTCTCATCCATTACAAAGAAGTTGATACTCTTGATCAATCTATTTGTCCACTCGTCTCCCCTTATGACATACATTTCTTACACCCCCAAAGGGTCAACCTTTTCGCCACTGAATCCAATCAGAGGATGATGGTACAGGACGAGCCTGGCCCGTCTGAGTCCTAAGCCTTTGAAGCACGACCAAAACATGACATCTGCAGACCTTCCTCCATCAACCAAGATTCTAAGAACCTCACACCCATGTACTCTAGTGGTAATAGCGAGCGGGTCATCTTGAGGATCTAGGATAAACTTGAAATCTAGTCTTGCTGACTATAAGGGATTCCATATCCACTTTCTTCCTCTTTTCGGGCTTACCATCCACATAAGCTGAGTTTGTAACCTCGTCTTTGGTTATTGCCTTAGAATCAACAATGTACGCCTTCCGGTCAGCCAACTCAGAGCCTCCTCCTACCAGTCCTCCACAAATCATTACCACATCAAATGAGATGATGTTTAGCCTATTCAAGGGGACATTATCATCCTTTTGTGGGAGATTTGGATCATCACTATCATCATCCGACGGGTCATTCTACTTGGTTGGAGGGTCCTCTCTACACCTATCATTTCTCCTTTTTCTTGGGTCATCTCGGCCTCAGCCTGAACCGTCCTTATCAACATATTTCCTCAACTTACTAGATTTTAACATTTTTTCTATCTCATCTTTGAGTGAGAAGCATTTATCAGTGATGTGCCCATGATCTTGGTGAAATTCGCACCAAAGATTTCTATTTCTCTTGTGCGGAGTTATCTTCATCTTTTTCGACCATCTAGGAGACCGATCATTTTTTTATCTCATTCAGAATGTTCTCGCAACTAACTATCAGAGGCGTATAGTCCGCAAACTTATCGTCTATTAACCATTTATTTCCATCCTCGCCTTTGAACTTCTGACCCTTTCCATCAAAGTGGGCTCTTTTTTCTTCATCTTCTTTTGCGTCCATTGCCTCTTCTGTATTCATGAATCTCTCGATTGTAGCCAGGAGTGCAGCCACAAACTTTGAAGGGTCCTCAACCAACTTCCATAGTATCTTTCCTTTCTAAGGACCTCCCATAAAGGCTATCATTATGATAATTTCTTCGTAGTCTTAGAATTCCATCTTCTCCTTGTTAAAATGGGCTATATATATTCCACCAAAGTCTCGTCCTTCCCTTATTTTATGTACAACAAATGGGCCATCTATTTCGTGGGTTTTACTCCAAAATAGAAGTTATGGATTAAACTATCGGCCAGCTACTTAAAACATCCTGTAGAGTTCTTAGGAAGGGAGGTGAACCATACGTGGGCTTCCCCTGTCAACGTGCTAAAGAATGATCGGAATCTTATCTCATTCGATATTAACTAGATGTCGGAGGCTAACTGATACATCTCCATATGATGCACTAAATTTGTGCTCCCGTTATACTTCGGTGGAACTATTAGTGGTTTGAACTTGATCGGGGTTAGATAGTTTAGTATTTTTGTCTGAACGGGGATCCTTCGGCATATCCCCTCTGCAAGGGGTTTTTTCTTTTTATGATATCTCCTATTTTCTTCTCCAACCTCTGTATGGATTCATTCCAAGGTTTGTCTGCTTCAATATAGGCTTTTGTAGGGATATCATTTTCCCCGATCCCTTCTCTATCCCTTGGCCTAACTGATCGTTCTCTATTAGATGGTCGAGCCAAGGGTACTCTCTCTAGATACTTAGGTTGGCTAATGACCTCTTTTTGCTCCTCTTGGTCTTATGTATTTCTACAATCGTCTCTCCTCTTATTGTTTCTTGAACTGAGAACACTCCTTAACCTAGACAGATGGTTCCTTAGATCTCCCTGAGGGAAGAGCCTATCAAAGGACGACCCTCTACTTATCTTGTCTAAGGATGATCACTTTGGACCACAATCTCGACTGGGCCTCTTTCCTTTGTCCCTACTTTATCGAATAGGACACATAGTTACTCTAGATATCTCATGAGGTTCCCAATATTCGAACTCTCGCTCTTCTTTGTCAAGGTAATCCCCAACTAAATCATCATGAAGTTCTTGGCCTTGCCTCCCCAAGCGTAAAAGCCTTCGTCTCTGAAATGGTGGAAGGTATTTTTTTGGAGCCTAGGGTGGCCCCCTGTCTTGCTGACCCGGTTCACCTTCCCTGGCGGTCGAAGTTACAAACTCTGCTCGAGTGAAATTTTGGCTAAACATAGCAAACTGTTTTTGCACTTGTTATTGGCTAGTTATGAGGGAGCGAAGAACAATCTCCACTTCAGCTATATCTGACTGGGGCATTCTTGGATGGAGCTTACACCACCTCCATATGGTGGTGCCAGTTAATTATGAGGAGGAGGAGGTGGATCTATTGCCATTAGTGTAAGATGTTTGAGCTATAAGGGGGATAAGGAGAGCTTAAATGCTCAATAAAAGCTCCTTCAATAGTGAAATAACTCCACAAAGAGGGAGGACTGGTTCACCATCAGAGACTCTATTGATTATAAGCTAAAAATGGAATGAGATGGCAACTCTTGTTCCCATAGACGTCGCCAGACTGATGATGCTTGAAATAACACCACTAGGTCAAAATGATAAAGAGATCAAACAGGTATATCAATGGTTAAAAGGAACAAACAATATAGTAGTAAGAGAATGAGATGAGGCAAAGAGAAAATGAGACAACAATTTAAGTGGTTCAGCCAATCAGACCTACATAAACTGTGTGTGTATGTGTGTGTGTTCCACTAGATAAGGGCACTAAAGGCCATGAATACAATCGTTCAAGCTTTCTCTCTTCTCTAGATTATTGGACATAATTCTGTTAGGGTTATCAAATTTGGATCCCTTCTCATGGATAAGATGAATTTTATATATAGGGCTTAGGTGTTGTAATGTACCCCCAAGCATGTAATCAACATGTGCATGAGGAAACTCCCAATAAGACGTGGACACCTGTCTTTAGCACATGGGCACAATTATTATGTAATATTCCCTCACGTGAAGGAATGATCTTGTTATAACATAATTATACACGTGAGTATAACTCTTCTATACTTGCATATGCTCGTACTGTTGGGCATCGTTCGCTGCAACATCGGCCTGATAGGGTACGAGGTTGCTAATTACTTTAGGATGGTCCTATGCTATCATAAGTATGATCTCGGCTGAATAGATCAGCCCGAGGTTGAAATAACTGGTCACACCTGTCATCGACTGAGGCAGAGTACGAAGATGGTGCTTATCTAAATAGGTGATGCTCTTTATGTATCGGATTTTCGTATGGCCGAGGCTAGTTAAGGCGAGGCCGACCCTTATCGAGATGACCCCTCCAATGACATGTGGGTATCTAATGACAACTCGGCCATGAGATGTGACGCCACTCGTCCTAAGAGATGAGGGTACACTTTGGTCATATCAGACCATCTCAAGAAATTCTACCCTTAATCTCGGAGTGCTACGACTGTTATCATCTCCCTTTTATTCTAAAAAAAAGAAAATATTCATTTCCCTATGATCAGAACTAAGTGGTGCTTGATCCTCTATAAATATTTTTACTTTCAAAAATGAAACTCAAATTTTTTTCAAAACCCCCAAAGGTACATAGGCAACTCATACACTTTACGTGAGCACGACCCTCTTATTTTTTAAAGCAATAATTAATTTTTATCATTTACATGTACAAAAGGATTATGTATGCCTTAGAAAATGGTATAGATAATTCAAATGCAAAATCTCATCAAGAGTCACAACAATATAATTAAATTTTCTTTATTCCCCATAAACGAAATTTTTTGGTACAATTAGATCAGCGTAGAGACTCAAACAACTTCCCCCGCCAACCTAACCTTATCTTATTTTCCTTAAAAAAAATAATCCAAACCACTCCTAAACAACCCTTCCTAGAAATTAACCAAATACATAACCAAACAACATACAAATGCTTCACAAATAAAAACTCCCCAGGGATCTTACCCGCAGCCACCAGAATAACTTTCCCTATTATCATTTACATCTTGGGGTCCCTAAACTTCTCCTGCTTGGATGGAATACTGAAGGCGCTCCATGGAATGGTGAGCCCGAACCATCCTAGGAAAAACCACAACACCACCCTCTATGGTGCCAAATATAACAAACCACCTCTGCTTGGTCTCCTTGGCCAACATTTTATCCACTACCCTCCTCCACAACCACTTCAAGTAATCCTCAGAACATGACTAACTCTGCTAACATATTGGGAAGGTTAAGTCGACAGCCAAAAATTATCCTACAAAGATCCCAGTCACATGCACAAACATTATGTCAAATCCTCAAAAGAAAAAAAGTCTAGTGTTAGAGGTGGGACAATCTACTCTTATACAAATTGACGTAGGAGCCGCTAAGGAAAGTAGAAAGAGGTCTGTCACAGGCCAAACCGACTAAACATATTGTTATCCCCCCAATTCTATAATAGGACGCAACTCTCCCTACCAAGGCACTGACCAATGCAAACCTCGAGTCCCGTGCTCCACAAACAAGTTCTCCCAACTCTCGATATTCAGGACTAAGAAGATAAAATAACGAGTAAATAAATTCGGCACGGCTGCCAAGGGATATTCAGGAGGGACTTCCATATGGAATCTCTCTGATAACCACATGAACAACATAATTGGTCTACCCCTCAAGAAGTCAGAATGGCCTTCCCGCCAAGCATTTAGACCATTCAGAGTCTTTGCCAGTATTACCGCCGTAGGATTGCGACGATATGACATCCACGAAGTGATGGCTGCATGTTGTGGGTCCACTAACAGCTCCCTAGGAACCAATAGTAGTTTTGAAGTTAAACAAAGGACAACGACTCCAGCATAGCCCGCATGACCAACATTCAACAGGTGCACAAAATGCAGCACAATTGAAAGAGAGATCATTCCTCTCGTAACCAATAACTGATCCATCGAGGGTGAGATATGGAGAAGCCATGCTAACAGCTCCTGAGGAGACCAAGAGAATTCAAGCATGGTCACTGCAACACTGGGATTTACTCCCATCATGGAAGATAAATATTTATAAGTCGAACAGACTTCGTCCAAGCCAAAGAGAATGACATGGTCTTCGGGGTACTAGAATTGTACCTCCGCCACCAAATGTTCCATTCAATAGGCCGATTGCACCATAAGGAAACTCAACGCATGTTGAAAGAATCATAGTGTACATTATATGAGCACGTAGCCTCTAAGTTCTCAAGGTAAGAAGAGAATTAAACACTTTTGGAAAGCCATATTGGAATGATGAAGAAAAGAAGCAATAAGTAAGAAAAAGAAAGGAAATGTCGATGGGTGAAGAAAATACTCCACCATTACCCCTTTTATACTTGAAAAACTTTTTTCAAGATAAGAGTCCTGCAAAATTCGAAAGAAACCCTACTCCATCAAGGACTAAGTAGTTGAAGAAAGTTCAATCAAAGACTTGGGGTAATTAGACTGAACTGACATGCCGATAGGCAGGATAAGGGGAATGACGATCGGCATCCCTTATTTTTTGAAAATTCTCTTTTTCATTTTTTGTCAAAATTAAAAACTCAATAAAAGTAATTTTTATTCTAAGTAATTTGGAATTTCCTTCTCCCTAAGTGTCCATCCCTGATCCTCACGGAGGGAGATAAGATGGTATCTTCATGATGAGAGGATCTTGGTCCCGCACATCCCTCTTGGGAGCGCTTCGACCGTCGTCGACGATGTGTGAGGTGAGAAATGTAGAGAGATGGAGTTGCCAAACTATTTTACCCAAAATAGAAAAAAGAAAGTGGAGCCATCCCGAGGGACAACATCAAATACATACTGATACATACGAAACCAAAATGATTCGAAAAGGGTTCGGAGGTTAACTTACGAAATGAGAAGGTGTTAGGCACCCATTCCGCCCTTGCGGTCTCTCATGGATTTGTCGTTATTTTCCTCTATTTCTCGGTGATATTTGTGCATGTGTATATGTAATGGAGATAGAAATCCTCGACTTTTATCATGGAAGATATAAAGCGAGTCATCCGTAGGAATGTTCCTAAAGGTAATATTAGAAAATAGGATTTACGCGATTGTCCTTGCGTTGATCGTTATAATGGAACGATAACGCATATGGAATAATACGCCACTAAGAACAAATATATGTATATGTAAAGATATAGAATCTAAGAGAATTAAGTTAAAGAATTAGAAAATTAAAAAATTGGAAAAAAGTAGGACTCGAGTCTCGAGTTTTATCCCAAGACGCCTACGTAGCCTATAGAGGCATCAAAATCCACATAGTTTGTATATAAAATGAGGGATGGGGTTTATCCCATAAATCCAATCGGGGACTTCTCTTATGTGTGTGTGTGTGTGTGTGTGTGTGTAAAAAGGTGTTTTAGTTGTGAGAAAAGTGTGAGAATTCATGTGTGGAATTTATGAGAAAACCCTTTTTTTCTTGTTTTTTTTTGGGTTTTATTTATATGAAAAATAAGAGATGTGCAATAATAGTAAATAAAAAAGTATATTAGGATATGTGAGGTGAAGAGAATAAAAGTGCTAAGTAATGAAACAAGTTAATGTGAATTTAGGAGAATTTGAGAAAGTTGGACCTTCTTGAAGATCTTGAGCTTGATCTTGAGTGTTGGTGAGAAACCCTTGCGCTTGGGTGATGATGAAGGGTAGTTAATTAACCAAGTTTGTTGGAAAAGTTGATGAAAAGTGAGGGTTGGAAAGGGATTTGGATGTAGAAATCACGCTGACTTCGAGGGAGGTTTTCTGAGTTGGCCGGGAGTAATGGATCTCAAATCTTGTGTCTTTTTTTCTGTAATGAAATCAGGCCCTCCTTTTTATAGGCCTAGGGCAGTGCCGATCGGCATGGGTCTGGTCCTGCCAATCGGCAGGTGTTTTTAGCCACACTGCTGACATGCAGGATTTTGAACCTGTCGTTCTCTTTCAGGTTCCTTTGAAAAAATGGTCGTAAAATGCAAACCGTTGATCCAAATTGTGCATGGGGAAAATCGCTGGAAAGGTAATTCAGAGACCTTCGAAATTCCTTTGACTTCTCCCGGGTCCAGGAGTTGTCTTTGGGACAAATGTGGCTTGGAAGCGCTCATCGTTCCTTTGGATAGGGGATTATCGGACGCAAACATATCGTTCGTCTTCATGGTAAATCAGAATCGCACATGGGGCGTACCATTGGAATGTTTAGGAGATGTAATTCAACATTAGAAAGAGTTTGACTCCATTTGGGGAGTTGACTTTGGTCAATCGGGGGCCAAATGCGTTTGATTACCTTTCAGAGTAAAATAGATCATTCGTTCGTACTGTAAGTCAGAATTGGGCTTGGTGCAAACCGTTGGAAATGGGTTTCAGTTCCCTTTGAAGATTCATTCCGTGTTTATTGAGTTGAAGAGTTAAATTTTGGTCAAACGGAGCCCGGGAGCATTTGGTGGCCTCCTATTCATGTTTAGAGGGGAAATGAGTCGTTCATCCGCACCGTAAGTCAGAATCGCGCACGGGACAGACCGCTGGAAAGGGGTTTTAGTTCCTTCTGAAAATTCATTCAATCTCGATTGAGCTGAAGAATTTGATTTTTTGTCAAATGGAGCCTAGGAGTGCCCGATGGCCTCTAGGTCAGTACTCGAGGTATGAACTAGGTTTGTAGTGATGCGTGGAGGTTCTAGGGACCTATGGAGAGATTAGGGGGTGCTAGAATGAGGTGTCTATAAATCCCCTTGATGGGTGAGTTTGGAACAAACAATAGCCATCGAATAAACACCGCATGATGCCTTTGAAAGAAGATAATAAATTTAGAGGGTCGAGGCCGATTCTGAGGACCTGGGGATAACAAAATTAGAGGTTCGAAGTCGATTATGAGGACCTAAGGATGAGGATGACCAATTCAGAGGGTCGAGGACAATTCTAAGGGCTTAGGTTGTGATGACCAATTCTGCGGATCAAAGCCAATTTTGAGGGCTTGATTTGTGATGACCAATTCTTCAGGTCGAAGCCAATTATAAGGGCTTGACTTATGATGACCAATTCTACGGGTCTAAGCCAATTTTTAGGGCTTAAATTGTGATGGCCAATTATGCGAGTCAAAGCCAATTCCGAGGGATTAAATTGAGATAACCAACTCTGTGGGTCGAAGCCAATTCTGAGGGCTTGATTTGTAATGACCAATTCTGCGGGTCGAAGCTGATTCTGAGGGCTTAAATTATGATGACCAATTCTGTCAGTCGAAGCCAATTCTAAGGGATTAAACTGAGATGACCAATTCTGAGGGTCTAAGCCAATTCTGAGGTCTTAAATTGAGATGACCCATTCTGCGGGTCAAAGTCAATTCTGAGGGATTTTTTGTGAAGACCAATTCTGCGGGTCGAACCCAATTCTGAGGGCTTAAATTGTGATGACCAATTCTGCAGCTCAAAGCCAATTATGAGGGATTAAATTGAGATGACCGATTATGCGGGTCGAAACTAATTCTAAGGGCTTGATTTGTGATGACCAATTCTGTGGGTTGAAGCCAATTCTAAGGGATCAATTTGTGATGAGTAATTCTACGGGTCGAAGCCAATTTTGAGTGCTTAAATTGCGATGACCAATTCTGTGGGTCAAAGCCAATTCTGAGGGCTTAAATTTAGATGACCAATTTTACGGGTCGAAGCCAATTCCGAGGGCTTAATTTGATATGACCAATTCTTTGGGTTGAAGCCAATTATGTGGGCTTGAATTGAGATGACATATTTTACGGGTCGAAGCCAATTCCGAGGGTATGATTTGAGATGACCAATTCTGTGGGTCAAAGACAATTCCGAGGGCTTAAATTGTGATGTTCTCAGGGAACTCCGTCGGGGAAATTTCCTCATGATTTTGATTTGAGCTGGGGAGTAGATTGCTGGGGAAAATTTATAACTTTTGGAGATATTGCAGGGGAACAACCAATTTGATGCTGTAAATTCCACGGGGGAAGTGATTAGGTGGTCCAGGGTTTAGACGTTTTTCTCGGAGAAATTTAAGACTTTTGGGGAACAAGATATAACCTGAAGTTTGGGATACTTTAGGGGTCCTCTGGGGACGTTACCGGGGGGAGATTCACTTGGGTTTTGAGAGTTCCACTGGGTAAGTAGGGGTTCCACTTGAGGGGTGTGAAATTTTCTTGGTGAGAATGTTCTAAATCCTCCCCGGGATGTTTAGGAATTTTCTGAGGATTTTTCAAGGTTTTCTGGTATTTTCTGGGAGTTTTTGTACAAAAATTTAAGGGGTGTGCCGGTCGACATGGTGTGGAGGGTGCTATTCGGCAGTGGCATGAACTTTTGGACTACCTTGAGAAGGTGGAAGGTCAGTGCCAATCTGTAGGTGAGGGTGCAGTGCCGATCGGCATGACCCTTGGCTTCTTATAAAAAGGGGGCGGGTTCCCCTCATTTTACACCGTTTCTTTCTTTATCTCTGTCTGTGATTTTCTTCTGTGAATAATCTTAACATTCCACAACCTAAAAATGGTCACTTTTGTGAGCATTGCGACATACAGGGAGTGGTTAGCTGTTGATGACTGGGCAAATATGGAGTGGAGGACCAGGTCACCTCTTGCTTTGGTGAGGGAGAATTCTTTTGATGCGTTTGATCTGGTTGAGAATGAGCGGACTTTACTGCGGGAGTCATCGCACCATCTCTCTTCCAGGGTGGTGAACCCTGGTGGTTATGTCAATACAAAATGACTTTTGGCATTCTTTTCTCATGATTTTTGTTTTTCTTGGATTTTGACAAGGTTTTTTTCTTTAACTGTCTGGTGTTTCTTTGTCGACTATGCGTGCCTGCGGGACAATGGGGTTTATGGATGTCTGGGATCACCTTCCACTTGTGGTACGTTGGGTAGTATCGTCAGCAGGCTTTAGGAGGCTGGTGTCTGTGCTAGATGAGACGCCTTGTTCGACGACGGTCTTATGCTCTCTGGGGGAGAGGTGGTGGGAAACTACCAACACCTTCTATTTTGGCTTCGGGGAGATGACTGTGACTCCCATAGATGTGCAGTAGCTACTGGGGCTAGATTGTGATGGAGAGAAGATAGAGTTAGATCGCTCTTTACGGGTGAGGCCGGAGGCAGTGCAGGTGGCGCTAGGTGATGTGGGAAGGATAGTATATGGGGACTCTATCCATTTACACTACAGAGGAATGTTTTGCTGCGTAGGGTGATTGATGTGGAAGATGGGCTGAAGGTGAGGTATATGGCCCAGTTATTTATTTTGCTGGTGTTAAGGGGATTTCTGGTGGCGTTGAGCGGCGACGTTGTCCACTTGTGGTTTTTGCCATACTTGAGGATGTTTTCGAACATCCCTCTCTATGATTGGGGGAGCCTGACTTTGGCGACCCTTTATTTTTCTCTGGATGCATTTAGCTGGTGCTTCCAGCTGACTTTTACTGGAGCCACGTATCTTCTTGAGGTATTCTTTAGTTTGCATATTTTCCTTTCATGCATTTGCATTTTCCTTTAGAGTCTCTTTTTGATTGCAGATTCTTATCTTTGTTAGGTGTGGTTCTATGAGATGATTGGGTTTAATACCCAGTTGATTGTTTTGAAGGACGAGACTATTGGGCACTTTTTCCGGTTGTATCAGTGGCAGAAGGCCAATCGATAGTCGAAGAAGTCTCTTTCTCTACAGGTGGTGCGTCAGTTCTTGAACTACTTGACCAGTGATAGGGTAAGACATTTTCCTTCTTCAGTCTAGGTCTTTGTGTACTGTGATTCAATTATATCTTCTGGGGATTTTTTAGGTGACCTTTTACCCTTGGGGGACGGGTGTTCAGGACACGGGGTAGACTGGGGTGAATGCGTAGATGAGCCATTTGCTAGCGAATGAGTTTGGCCACTCCTGGTATCTTGGGGAGAGGTTGGTCCGAAAGATTTATGAGGAGGAGGTGGTGGTGATTCCTGCGAGGCCCCCTATGTCTATGAGGCGAGAGCGGATGTTTCCATAAGTGGCGAGGAATGCGGCGATCATTGGCGAGTCCTATTTATTGTACACCGACACGACTATGCCGTATGATTATATGAACTTTGTGATGAGTTGGTTGATGGTGTCTAGAATATATGATGCGCTGCCTTTCCCTCATGCGGGTTTGAGTCAGCCAGTGGGGTCCTCTCACAGTGGTGGTGGTCCGTCGACATCTGCGGTGGCGACGACTTCGGAGGTTCCCTTTGTGCGGTTGCATACCACTTCCTATAACATTCAACGGGCTGATGGAAGGATGGTGCCTATGTTGCATCGTCCTCATGTGATGGACCCAGAGGAGTTTGTCTTGATAGAGGAGGTTCTTCGTGCTATGGTATACCTTTTTGTTCTTCTTTTATTTATTTATTTTACTCTTCTTTGCCTGATACTAATTCTTCTTTTTCTTGTAACAAGTTCGGGTGTCCACCACTTGGCTGAGGGACTGGATATCTTCGGTGACGGCCCATATTTGGGATGCAGTTCCTGTTCCTTTTTACTTGGTGCCGTCTGCCTCATCCGGGGAGGAGTCTGGTTCAGGTAGCGGTGGTGCGTCATCTTGTCGTAGGGGAAGAGAGCGCATCGCAAGGATGGGAGATCTTAGAGAGGATGGAAGGGTAGGTGAGAGAGAGGGAATGTGGGTTCGGGCTGAGTCCCGTTATTTTTTCTGCTTTTCTTTGATTTCCTGTAAAAACGATGTAACAATGAAAAATATCTATGAAATGCAATGGAGTTTTTTTATTATCTTTTATCAGTAATGAATTAATGAATGCATATGCGCTTTTTACTTGGTTGTTGAGACCGTAAAAAGAAATGTTTTTTGGAATTGAAGGAAATTTTTATCTATTTAAAATGAGAAATTATATCAAGATTAAAGGGGATTTTGAAATTCTGTTGAGAATATTAATTTATTTTTATTGAGTTTTCTAATTTTGACAAAAGAGGAAAAAGGGAAATTTCTAGAACAGGAGGTTGCTGGTCGACAAGCCTCTTGTCCTGCCTATCGGCACGTCAGTCCAGTCCCACCCATTCAAGGCCTTGATTGGTACACTCCTCAGCTTTTGGTACCTTGTGGGGCAGGGTTCCCTCCAATTTATGCAAGGGTTGTGTTTTTTGTGAGGGTTTTCAAGTATGAAAAAGGGGTAAGGGTGGAGTGTTTTCATCACACTTTCACATTCTTACTTTATTATTCTGTGAGATGGCTCTCCCTGGTAGTCACTACAAGAAAAATGGTCATTTATGTCAATTTTAATTTTTTTCAAAACTGACATGTAATGCCCTGACATAAATGTTAGTAAAACTGACATAAATAAGATCACATTTATCTCAGTTTTTATGAACACACATAAAAACTACAATATTTTCCATGTTTTTAATCACATTTTCATGAAAAAATGACATAAATAACATCACATTTATCTCAGTTTTAGTAATTTTATGAGAGTTTTATCAAAACTGACATAAATGTTAATATAAAAATTAAGAAAAATCATTGCTCCATCAATAGACTACTATTATTTGAGGTTAAATCAACTCTTATAAATAGATAATAAACAGTCGAACAACATTCAAATAGTCTAAATTCAAATAGTCTATTCATAAAAGAAATTTACATATAACTTGAAATATACAATATTCATCAAAGGAATTCACATTGTGCCTGAAATAAACAAGTGTCGATTTAAAAAATAAATGAATAAAGTCTCATTTATTTATTGGACTATCCACCCAATACAACAAAATGTAAAATTGAAATACAGGGCAACCTTTTAAGAATTCTCCTACACGAGGTAGTTGCAACCATCTTTGAATCAACACTTGGCAGTTTTTGGTCCCTTTTCACTTAGCAGTGCTCGGTTCGTTTGATTTCACTTGGCAGTGCTTGGTCTATTTGGTTTCACTTGGAATTGCTTGGTTTTGCTGCTGGTGGTCCAATTTCATTCATTGGGTTGCTGGTCCGTTCTGCCCCATTTGTTATCGGGTTGATCTTGCGTTGGTAAAAATCGAACAAATACAAAAATGGGTGAAAATAGAATACACATACTGCAGAATCATTACATCAGAAAAATTAAACATATAACCATTAGAAGATGAATACATAACCCTCTATTTAACAATTCCAAATTCATAGACAAGTGAACTCGATAATTTTTTTTGACTAACCAGAATCTGGCTATAGGTTTTCAATCGTTATATTGTCTTTAAAAGGGGAAGGAACGGGTGTAAATTGATCAAAACCATGACAGCGTTTGAATAACATTTTCTTATAATCAGCTAACAGGGAAAGATAGTAACCAAGACAAAAAAATATGATAGTAAACAAGATAAAAGAGCGTGGAAGGAATTGTTACCTCATTGGCATCATAATCATTAGGATGATTTGTTGTTTCAATTGTGAACTTGGCAAAATTTTCTCTTCAATCAAGAATATAATGATGTCTCAAGTAAAATTTAGTTGGGAGACTAAATAATTAAAACATAACCACAAAAGACAGGATGAACATATATATATATAATAAATCTGAAGATAAAAATTCAATTACCAGGTTCTAGGTAATATAAGAGATAAACCTATTAAGAGATTCCCCAAGTATTAGGTGCAAATAAAAGAGAGAAACCTGTTAAGAGATTCCATAATCTGGTCATATTCAATGGTTTTAATGCCTTTATGATGGTCAATCTATTAAAAACAGATGTAGAGGGACTACACAGATAAACCTGCTAAGCCTGAATGTCTAATTTAGATACCTTGTTTGTAATGGGCATGCCTTACAGTATAACCATCACATGTCACTTTATTTCTAATGCTTCATTGTAATGATCTGATATGAGATAATGGACGAATGGATGACTGTCTGTTAAGAGGATAAGCATATAAGCATTGGCAAGAAAGAGCTATAATGATTTAAACTAACTCAACCAATATTTATATCAAATAAATACCCTAAATCTAGACCTTTCATTAAACTAGGTAAAAAAAATGTAGATATTCACAGCCTCACATGGATTTTTTCCCCTTAACCTGAAATTTGGATATTCACAGGTAGCACCCACAGTTGGGTGGTGTTGGGCGGGATGGGATGATTTGTACGGGCCAAATATGGGTCGAGCTCTATTTAGGCGAGTCAAATATGGGTTGCACACCAAGTCAGGCCGGGTTTGGGTTGGGCCAACCCATTTTTTCTCTCTAAAAGATGTCCTCACTTAATCGATCTTAGTATTGACATTGAAAATCTCAATTCCAAAATTTAAGCCAAAAATTATTTCTCAACAAACACATTTAGTTTCCAAAAAAGTGTTACTATTTTGAAAATATTCCTGCAAGAAAAGACACCCCAAAAGATGGGTTTTATGAAGTAATGAATTTAATTAAGCTATAGGGTGGGAGGCTTATATGGACTTCAATCCTCAAGCCGAAGGTGAAATCTCAATTTGAGAGGAGCAAATTTTTTTTTTTGTGCGTATGAGAGAGTTTTATGGGTGGAATGAGTTTTTTTACGAGATTAAATTGATATGATAAATCAAAGGGACATGTTGGCAGAAGATTCATTTTTAAACCTCGTGGTTCTGATATGGACAGTGATGAGTCAACCCATATTTGGCCCGTGAGTATTTACTTTGAGCCCATATCTTGCCCGTAATTTACAAAAGTGAGACCCATACATTAATTTATGGGCTGATGTGGGTGGTTTAAAGAGTGTGGGCTAGTCTATCTCGTGGGATCATCGGCATTAATCTTTACATTATTTCAGCATTTTTAGGATCTTTGAAAGCATGGATTTACACACATCAGCCACACGTAGCGACAAAACCATATAACTTTAAAGGGAATTAGTGCGTGGAAGGCAAAAAATAGTTGAATAGAAGGTAGTTCAATGGTTATAACAATTTAACTAGAATTCATCAATTATTAGAATGATGAATTCATCAATTTAAACTGAAAAATATGTTTCTATTCTGCTGAAATTAGCCTAAACTAAACAATCCACAACAAGAGGTTATGTATATATATCATATTTACTCACAGATTAAGTGACATAATCTGTAGAATATACACCAAAGTTTATCTAAGATTCCCTCACAAATAGTTGACTGGTGCTCATTTGTCTTCTATTTCATATTGTGCTTCTGCAATCTTTAGTCTACATCATTTGATTTGTGAATGGTTTGTATCTTTTTTGTATCAACATGAATTTTATCTCCATGTCTTATCTCTAAAAAAACACGTGATTTAAGTTAAATGAGATGATAAATTATAATAAGGAAAGAAAAATTGATGAGGATAACTTGTCGATTACTAAAATAAATATTTTTCACACCTATAAAGTAATTGAATAACCACCTTACCAATACTGCAAGTGGTTTCATCATCATTTTTTCCTCAGCGTCTCCTCCATCAACATACAACCAGTCATTATATTCGGTATCACGATAGTTGGGGCACTGTATTACCCCATTCATATTGAATTCTGATCCCATAGAATCTGGACATATAATTTTAAGTAAAAATTATGAAAGAACGAGAAAAGTAAAAACAAGGAAGTGTACTATTAACGTTCAAAATACAAGCAATGGTAGATATTATATTACAGTAAGCAAATTGTGGTATTTTCCAAATACAAGGTAGGGTTCTTGTAGCCATATCTTTAATAGCTTGCTTAAAATGACCCTATGAAGTACAATGTATGATCATGATCAGTAGCTCTAGGACTATTTTATAGTCCTTGAAATTTAGTACAGTCATGAAAGAACTGAACTTAAAAAAACATATTAATTCCTACTTTTAGTAGCCTAAATACCCCGAGAGATCAGTTTGAGATATCTATACTTAAACCACTACAAACACAAATTAGCACCTCAAACATTCACAATAAAATCAGTGATTAAATTGTATTATCTCAAAGATACCAATGAATTATTGGGGAAAGCCCATATATATATACGGTTTAACATCTTTATAATAAATCCAACCATTAAAGAAGTACAAACAAAGTGAATGATATGGTCAACAATATCGTTTAAGGGAGAATGAATGCTACATTCCTTGAAATGCACAAAATACAACTCTTGCTAATAAAAATAACATTAGTGTAGAATGACATGAAGTCAAAACCCTATCAATATAGAAAATTCCCAAACAATTCATATCTCACATTATTAAAAACAAATAAACCTGGATGAAAATTATAACATATTCCCTAATCTAAGCACAAATAAGATATTAAACCCAAATGTTCAATGAACAGAGAAGGGGAAAACAGAGAGAGACGTACCACCAGACCTCCATGAAAAAACTAAATCAACAAAACATTAATACCACATAAGAAGATGATGGACACAGAACAGAGAAAAAAACTCAACTATGTATGTTACCAAAAAGCCCTAACTTGAAATTTCAAAGAAAAAAACGAAACGGTGGTCTCCAGAGAGAGAGAGATAGAGGTTTTAAAATTTGTTCATCTTTAACAGTCAATTTATAATATACACTACATAAATCCCCTATAAATAAGGTGTTCACTTTATACCAAAAAGAATGCATATGTACATACACAACAATATCATGGAACTGAATATAATAAATTTCATGAAACTTTGAATTTCCTGTAGTGCCAAGAAATTATTCTAAATTCCCATAACAATGATTTACTTAAGTGTTTCAACTCAGAGTAATGTTTGGAGAATTTTTACTTACCATTGTTTGGGAACAATCACCTTTTTATAACATGGATAAACTCAAGAGAGAAGGCTGCAACCACTAAATACAATTCTATTAAGAAAATGTATGAGGTCCAACTAAAAAGAGTAGGGTAGGGGAAATTATTACTCTCTCCTAGGAAAATTTATATTATAGAAAAATATTTAAAAATCACACTTCCAAACAAACCATACACATAAACCTATACATAAATATGTCTCGTCTAACTTATGCATAAACAAAACACTGTTATTAATTTATAATGCTATGAATACAGTCATTTTTAAACCATGAACCCTATTACATATCTTGGCAATCAATTTTTAATAGAAATTCTTCAAAAATTAAAAAAACTTAATAGGTGAGAGCACAAATTTATAATACCAACAATTCATGAGAAAATGTACATACTTTATTTGCTAACCAAGACCACATTTAACTTTTCAGAATATCTTGTAGGGTGAAAACATTTTCTTGCAATTGCACATTGGTTCAACTAATCCTCTCATTCAATCCCCATGTTTGAATTGTAACGACCAAGCAATCTTTAGTTAGTAACTATGCATGTGTTTTTCCTTATAATGAAAATAGTTTTTTAAAATGTCTTGTAACTTAATTTTAGGTATTGGAATAATTTTTCTATCATTTATTTACTTTATTTAGGTGTCTTGGTAAGCAAGACTAGTTTTAGCTATAATAAGTCCCTTTGCCTCCTTGCACTCACAATATTATGATCATGACTGAACGAGAATGAGAGAGAAAACCTTGGTTACTAATGTGTTATTTGTTGTATGCTTTCGCGAATATTTACTTCATGGAATGCCTAACCTGCAAATTAGATGAGATCTGCATATGTGACGGGCCCACCCTTTGAGTATGAATATATCTCCTTTGTCTCATCCAAAAACGTTGGAGAATTGAAATCCCCATATTTTCTGGTTTGCTAATCTCTGAGCTTCATCCAACAAAAAATACAAAGTAAATCAAGATCTAAAAGCGATGAACTTTCTGCATAAAAGAGCACAACAAAATGGAAATTTGAATACTTAGGCTACTAGTAGACAAGACCAA
Organism: Sambucus nigra; assembly: GCA_949130495.1. Taxonomy (NCBI): domain Eukaryota; kingdom Viridiplantae; phylum Streptophyta; class Magnoliopsida; order Dipsacales; family Adoxaceae; genus Sambucus; species Sambucus nigra. Next base: position 208,993,255 of record OX422222.1, read on the forward strand.
AATCTTTAACTTAAATTTTAAAAATCAGCATTATTCCATAAATTATCCATCCCCACCCCCTTTCTTTCCCATGCAATAAAAAAAATCCAAAAATAGAATAAAAAAGTTGAATAACAAGCATAACTGAGCCAATGTTATATATGTAACAAATACCTGAAGCGTATTGATCCATTTGGGCCCCCAAATTTTGTATCCTACAAACTTAACGAAAATCACATGAATTTTTTCATCCATTTAATATCTTTGAAGCAAATAGTACGAAATTTAATTTCCTCTGACCTTATCATAAGTAATTGCATCATTAAGTGATAAAGTTAGTGTTGATGGAATGAGATTCTGATTTCCCTGAAATAAACATACCGAATAATAGCAAATTACAATTTACATTTTTGAGAGTATCGTTTAACTTAGTTATGTATTTACAGGTTAGGTCTAGGTATGTGATACACCTATATGCAACTCTTCAATTTAACAAGATTGACCGTTATAGCTGTATAAAGGGTTGGCTTGATACTTGCTGCAAAAAAATAGGAAGATGCAAAATTAAATCAAATTTAGTTGACAGAAGAGTTTAAGGTCAATTTTAGCCCAATAAAAATTGCAGCATGAAGAAGCTTACATTAAAAATATGAATGCTATCTACGTTTTATCGAATTAGCAGCACTAGACACTTCAACAAATGAGCTTAAATTTTCTATTAGTTCCTAAAAAAGAACAACTGGAAGAAACTCACGATCATATCACCCTAATTCATGGAACTATATAAACATACATGTGTACGTATTAAATAATTTATTTGGAATATAAGCATCATTTATGAAGACATGACACTATGGTGTATGATGGACTTTCAACTCTATACAATGTGGTTGAATCCACTGGGCAAGTAAAGAATAGGGGATAATCTTATGATCGAAACAAAGATCAATTTTAATATATAATGATTATCTGCTCTGTGATATAACTAAACGTAAAAAAGAAATTTTAACAAACAGAGAGAAGTCAATGTTGCTAAACCCTTTTGTCAAGGAGGTTATTGTGGTCATTATAATTCGACAAATCATCTTCAATCATGCACAATATGATTATTCAACAAATAAATTTTTGACAAATCATGCAGATAACATGATTTTTCAATCATCATTCATAGAAATACATATAAAAAAATTAACTCACATTATATCAAAAACCTGAAATGCAACATGTCAACAAGATCATTAAATTCATTTCAAATAACAAATCATTGAATTCTAACTGTATATAAAATTACTCACAAACACACAATGATACTTGCGTCTCCCCAACTAAATTACTTAATCAAACAGATCTTTGAAAATAAATCATTGAAATCTAAGCGTATACAAAGAACATGAGTCTTGAATACTAATTTGGTACCAACTCTTCCCAGTAAAAATAATGAAAAAGAGAAAGAAACATGATCGTGGACTATCAAAATACCTTAAAGAAAGACTATCAAAATACCTTAAAGAAAGACAAAACTATATTTTATCACATATTAACAAGTTCAACTGACTTTGTTTTCTTTCACATATTAACAATTACCTTGTACCTTATACCCACACTATCACAATCAGATGTATCAAAATAAATGAGCAGTTATATTTCAACATACAATTTAAGTTCAACTCCAAAGAGAATAGTTATTTAACCAAACCATGATATACCGTTTTGACAATGGTTTACTCAGAAGGAAAAAAAGGATACTTCAAACCTAACTTAGTAAAATTGGGATCTTATCTATGAAATTTAAATTTGTTTCAGTGCCATTACTATACAAACAATAAGTGAAATAGTGGGATTTGGGATCAGAACCCACATAAAACTCATTTTAATGCCCATATGAAAAAAAGAAGATATTTTACAGTGTTTTTTGTGTATTCCTTTACGAGTGTTATTCTTAATAGTTTTTTTTATCTTTGTGTCCACTTTGGGGTATGAACCTTTCAAAGCCTACAAAAAAAGCCACTAAAATAGAAGCTTATGTTAATATATTTCAACCTAAACAACAAATCCTTATTAAAATAACCAAAACAATGGAAGAATAAATTAATAAAAAAAGGTAGTTCACAATAGGGTGAAATAGATAAAATAAGACTATAAGAAATTGGGACCATTTAAAATGTCGAATCTAAAAAAGACTATACAAACCAACATCAACTACTGATACGATGGGAATACAATGGTCCTATTATGGTACAATAGGAATACAATAGTCCCATCATGCAACATCAGCTATCAGTATTCAATAAATATTGTATTGTACCGCGTTCCTATTGGGAATGGTCCACACGTTCATAAATTTGTAGCAAATAGATATTGTTAGCTGATGAAACAAATGTCACGAAATTCTAAAGCTACTGATATAAGAGGTCGAGAATTCTGTAATCACCCGTCAAGATATTGAAAATTAATTATAAAATCTAAACATATCATCTTAATTATCAACTAGACCTGCTAAAAAACATTAGTAGTTATAGACCTATAAACCGAACCTTGTAAAATTCAGGAAGATTGTAAATCTTATAAACCTCGTTAACAACTTCAATCTGCAATCAACGAAACCCAAATAAATCTCAGGGTATATACTCGTTTATTGTACTTAAAGATGAGAGAAAAATAAGGTAATACACATGGCAAGGAACATATAAGCATATGCAAGTAACACTAGTACAACAATACATGAGTAACAATTTAACAACGTAAAGGTATGTAGTATGTTATGGGTAAAGAAAGGAAATTCTCATTCATGTTTGCATACAACTCCAAAGTATTATACCCTGGCAACTCCATTCAATACTCACCCAAAATATGACAGAACGGAAGTACATCATCCCCATTGCTGCACCAACATGACAGGCACGTTTAGTTGTTCTCAAATGCATCTGCAAATTCATAGCTAGATTCAACATCTCCTAAACCGCCAATTATGAAATTTTTAAGGATCCGATGCCAATTATGAAAATTCACAGTTAAATCAAGTAAGAAATTCCCTGAACAACGTATAAAAAGAATTGAATCGTCATGCTAACATACAACATAAGAATTGAATCATCACGTTGACACACACAAAATAATTGAATCATCACATTGACACACACTTATGATGAAACATAACAAAGCGAATGCGTAACAATTCCAATAATATTCAAAGAATCCAAATTCATCCATCAACTACTTCAACGAAACAAACCTGTTAAAAAATGTGCTTCTGATATACAAAAATGCCCAAGAACCCTATATCATCTGTGATTAACGCCAACTTGGTAGGAGAACTCATGCGTGGCACGCATAAGTAATTCAACATAAGGATTTAGTGTTTCATTATTTGTATGGATTTAGTGTTAAAACCAACCAATGATAATAGATGGGCATTATAATTCAGAAATAGGAACATATAAAGTAAATCTAAAATGAGAAAAAATCGATATACCTGAGCTGAAATTGCTTCAGCAACAAACTGTTTCCCAATAATAGGGTAATCAAGCTTAACATACCATGGTGTAGAAACCTGCTTAGACTCCTCATCAACCTCCGATATGTTCCTCTCAATAAACCTCTTCATCGAGAAAAATAGCCTACCATTTCCCAATATCAACCCCAAATAAAAAATCAAATAAAGTGTACTGCAATATAAACCTAAGATCAAATATAAGACAACAATTCAATCAAATTAAACAATAATAAACAAAAAACCACAAACAAAAAATCATAGAACAAAATATAAGTGTATTACAATTTAGAGCCGCGTGCTTTGACCTGAAATCCCGTAGTATAGGTCCAAATATGGGCTTGTAACTCATTTTCTACTATGTGTACATGAACAAAGAGGTGATGAAATCAACAATTGATGTCAATGATAATCTATGCTTACCTAAAAAGAGAGGGCAACAAGAAAGAGATTAGCTGGAAGAGACGAACCGTGGTTGTGTTAGTGTAGCAATAGAAGACAGTGACTAAAATGGGCTCAAATACAACAAAACCAAGAAAATTACTACGTGTGTATGTGAACTTAACCGTAAAATCAAGACAATTAATCAATATAATTACTCCAAGAAGGGAGGGGAGAAGATTACCTAAATATATATTCCAAGAAAGTATTTATTTAAAATGATGCTCACACTATTTTTGCAAAAAAAATATAGTATGTGTGCCACATTCTTACCATCAAAAGTAATACACTGCTTTTTAGTGGAGCATCTGAAAAAATTGACACAAAAAACATGTTCCCATTGAAAGAGAGATGAAATGAATTGTAATGAATATGAAATGAAGAAAAAAACATGTCATCCTGAGCATATATAAGGGAAGGGAGACAGAGCAATGGGCTTATTACTTTTCAAAATATTTGGACCCAAAGAGGCTAAAGTGCGCAGAAAAAAAACATTGAACTTTCATATTTCATAAGTAGCCCCCTGAATTATTTCCAAAGAGAGAACACCGCTAAACTACGAACTTGTTAAAAAGAACCTTTATGTGTAGATGAAAAATATTGCTAGAAAGTCCCCTGGATGAGGTATTTCCAACAGTATGCCCAGTTCAGGGTGTTATTGGGATATTCAGGGCCATTCCAATTTTTTTCTTTTTTTTCACTTTAGGCTTTAGAATAGCGTGTGAAGTTTCTGATGAATGAGGAACACAGAAAGAAGGAAAAAACTTATGAAATTCAAATTGTTATTGATACTCAAGGAGATCAATTCGTCAAAAAACTATATTGTAAAATCAGAATATTCTGAACTAAGAATTGTTTGAAGGTTCTTGATAATTTTACCAAGAAAAACACGTCATATCCTCCCAAGCCTTAAATGTGGACAATTTCAATCAAGAGTCATCTCTCCACAACATCTATGCCCCAAAGATAACTTTTCCTCAATTATCATTAAAAAAATATCTTTAGAAAAAGAAGAATAGAACTCCTATGAAGCTGCAGAAGGATTCCTTATTTCATCCTTGAGAAAACAAAAGATTTATTATACTCTATAATAATCAATGTAGAAAAACTCCATTTATTTTAATCTTATTGATATCAGATACTAATGAACTAAAAGGGCGATGTTGTGGAGCCTCGTGAACAAAAATAAAAAAGTGGCGGGGAGATGACTTCATCAAGTGTGGAATATGATCAAACACATGAGAGGCATTTAAGTGGGAGATACAAAAGGAACCAAATCAAATTTGTAAGTGGCAAATCGAAAAATAGAGATTTTGGAATATACTCACACCGAATGTGTTAGACCAGAAATTTAAATGCACGCGCACTTGGAAAATAATAAATCTCCAATATTAAAAGTAAAGAGATGACATAAATAGAGATTACCGTTGATGATCTTTAATAAAAACTTATCATGAGCAATTTACAATAATCATCATTTATAGCTAAAAGCAATTCAATCCGATCAGTAAAATCTATTACATTTAATTTGATAACTCATCCTAAATGGAAAAAGCAATAAATATAGATACAAATGTAGAAGAATCGACATCTAACCCCTATGGTTTTAGACATTTGATTCGACATCTAAGAAAGAAAGTCCCATCTTTCTATTTTAATATTGAGGTAGATTACAGTGCTCATATCACTGCAAGAGCATTTGCATGCCTACTAAAGAAAAAGTAAATGATTCAAAATAACGAAAGAGCGAAAAAAGTCTTTCTAACATAAAAGAAAACAGGGGCACTATGAAACCAACTTTATCACTCGTTCATTTCCTATATGCCTAGATTAACATTCCTTCATATTTACATAGGCAAGATTGATCACTCGTTCAATCATGATGCCAATACATTATGCACATAAATCATACATGAACCCCAAACAGGGTAAAGCATAACAAAAAACATTAATAAAAAAAGTTTAATAAATAAGCGAGAACTCTAATTAGGATACATGATGTCATATTCCCAAGTTTGAATGTCAATTGAAGTGATTGTCCTCATAATTCTAGACAACGGAATATAGTAATAAAACATATTACCATTTTTAGTAAACATAAAACAAATATAAGGAAATTCCAAAAGTAAGGTTCTAAGGAATCACATTTAGGAATTTAACATACTAAAATAACATTCAACAATAATTGATATATCATAAATAATTAATAGCAATCATTTATAAGGATCATTAAGAAGATGTAATCCAATAAAAAAAAATACAACCACAACCATAAAACAAAAAGAATGATTTAAATTAAGTCAATGAATCACCAGTTCATCACAGTTAAACAAAAAGAGACTTAAAAAAGAATGATTTACAATCAAAGCCTAACTAGGTATAGGTGTAAATTGCGAATGAACATAATAATAATCTCATTCTTAAAACTATAAAGAAAAAAATAGATGTGAGTGTAGAAAAACAATGCACATTGTCATGAATTAAATGTGAGTTAAATTAATAAATATCAATCTAAATTTTGTCCCAACTTTAGCTAAGCGACCACAATTAAAGTATGTTTGATTTAAAGTGCAAATGTCAAACCACAAAGTCTCACAATGTCGAACCTCAAAGTTTCAAGCATACACAATGTCGACCTCAAAGTCTCAATGCCAAATATAACATTACAAACTAATAGAAAATCTGAAACCTCAAAATCCACACAAATAATTAAACGAAAATATAAAAAGATCCAAAACACTCAAAATAGAAGCAAATGCATTTACTAAAGATGGTTTGTTTCAGTTGTAAAGTACATATGACGTAACCACCCATCAAAAGGCTCCTAAAAATTATAACACACACGTTTAGAAAGAGAAATACTATTCTTCTATTCAAAATTCAAGTCTACCTCAAATGAGGCTACAAGGGGGTATTTAAAGGGAGGAGTAGCTTTGGCTCCAAACTAAGGCACTAATTACAAAAATGACATTACTACTCCTAGCCTCTAAATACTAAGGGAAAATGATAATAAAGAAAAATAACAAAAGAAAGTACAATACTATTATGCCAAAAAATAATCCAAAAAATGGAAATTTTTCCCTCGATTCACATCAATATCCCCTCCTTGAAAAAAAGTCCGTCTTCGAACTCAAAGGGGAAGACCAACTGAATCACCGTCCAAAACTGTAATCAAGGCATGTTGGGGAAGCTCCTCGGATGCGTCCAAATAGTCAGGTGGGTGGTCTATCGCTAATAACGCGTGGCATCGCGGGAGAGAGTAATCAGAATCTCGGTGTCCAATATTACCACAGTTGAAGCACCGAAAGGCAGGTGGTCCTGTGGGAGAGGTAGTGGGCATAGCTGAAATGGGAGCTAAAGATGTCCCTACAGGAAGAGCTGACGTAGAAATTGGACTAGGCAGAGTCCGAGAGGGCGAAAGAGCTGCGGGCACTGTGTGGTAAGCTTTGACCTTGGTTGCATACTCGACCGTCTTCAGAAAGGTCGGAATGTCTCTCAGACCAAGGTCATGCTAAATGTGTGGCTGCAAGATATATAGCATTTGATCCGCTGATCCTCCGTCTCGGGAAGATGAGCCCTAGTGCATAAAATCTTAAACTACTATGTATACTCAACTACTAATAGGTCTCCTGTCTGAGAGATTGAACACGAGCAAAGAGATCGCGTTTATAGGCAGGCGATATGAACGATGCCTGGAGAGCAACCTTCAACTCCGACCAAGTCTGAATAGGAGGCAATCCGACTGTCATGTGGTGATAGCAGAGGTCGTTCCACCAAACTCGAGAAAAACCCTAGAACTTGGTGGCTGCAAGGAGTACACAAGAGCAGCCTTGGATGCACTTGTACTAAAAAACTCTCTCCATGGAAGCTAACCAACCGACCATGGCATTTGGAGAAAATCGCCCAGTAAACATGGGCACATCTATGCGGATATCCTCATGGAAGCTCTATGAAAGCAGCTGAAGGGCTATAGACAGGGGACCCTCTTCCTGATGAGCATCGAGACCCATCATGTCACCTGGCACAGGGGGAACAATACCAACAGGAGGGGGAGGTATTTTTGAAGGCGGTGGATGAAGAGGCTGATTGTGTTGGGGATATTGAGGGCAAGTACCGACCAAATGCTCAAGCTCTCCATAATGGAAACAACGTCGGCCTTAGGGTGGAGAATGTCGGGGAGCACCGGGTGGGGGTGGGGTGCGAGTATCCAATCCAAAATACTAGGGTGGCTATCCCCAAACTCAGAGATGGGTGAGGAGGAATCGAATGTAGTAGTGAGAGGGTGCATGGTGTGAAGGAAGGGGTAAGGGGTGATTAGGGGTCGGAGGGTGAAAATAGGTGGTTAGATGGGGATATAGGGTAGGCAAAAGACCCGAAAAGTGATGAGGGTCATGAGGTGGGTCGGATGGGTGTAGGAATGGCCTGGGAAGGGTTTCGAAAGTGTGGTGGGGAAACAGTGGGCTAGTGGGAGTCAATCGGGTTTAGTAGGAGGTAGTCGGGTCAAGGGTTTATGGTGGATGAAGACTGGAGTGGTGTAAGGGGTGTTCTGGTTGCGGACTAGGGATGGAAAGGGGTCCGTGGTGGTCGGTGATGGGCGGGTAAGGGTTTGTTGGTTCTGGTTGGGTCTGGTGGCGAGGGTTTTTCACAAAAATGGGTTGGGAGGACAGGGGCTGGCATTAGGGGTGCAAGGGAGCAGAGACGTGCTGTTTCAGGGTGGAATAGGGTCGGGGCATGGGTTTTTTTAGGGTCGGAAGGGTTGGTGGTAGAGTTTAGAGAGGGGTTTTGGGTGGGGGGCATTGTCATGGTCAGGAATGCTGGAGGGAGGGGCAGAGGTGCGGTGGTTGGCCAGGTGGGTTGCGCCAGCAGGGGGTGGGGCTGGGTAGGGACTTTTTAGTGTTTGTAGTAGGGCTTCAGACTTTTGGGTGTGGTCTTGGGAAACTAGGGTTTGTTGTCCAACCATGTGCCTCAATTATTGTATTTCTTTATTATGTTGGTTGGATTTTTTGGGAGCCATCGAAGGTAGTGTACGATTTAAAAAAAAATCACCAATACACTAGCATCAATGTAGAGCTTCACCTGCTCTGATACCAATTTGACGTAATCACCCGTCAAATGGCTCCTAAAAATTATAAGACACACTTTTAGAAAGAGAAATACTCTTCTTCTATTCAAAATTTAAGTCTACCTCAAATGAGGCTACAAGGGGGTATTTAAAGGGAGGAGTAGCTTAGGCTCCGAGCTAAGGCACTAATTACAAAAATGCTATTACTACTCCTAGCCTCTAAATACTAAGGGAAAATGATTTAATAAAAATAAAGAAAAATAACAAAAGAAAGTACATTACTATTATGCCCAAAAATAATCCAAAAATGGCAATTTTTCCCTCGATTCACATCAAATTCACACCATAAAGGAAAAAGAAACAAAATATCATTATTGATACTCAACAAAAGAACATTGTGTAAGGAAAAGAAACAAAGGAGAAGACCACGATGAACTAAATTATTTTCACAAAGATTGTTGCACATACTCAACATAGATATAAATTAAAAGAAAAATAACAAACTACAACAAACAATTGAACAATTATAGCGTGACTAACAAACCTGTTGCAAGTTGCAAGTTCCCAAGGTGTATACATGTTGCAAGTTCAGGTATACCTGTTGTAGGTGGGTAAAAAAATATATTTTCAATAATTATGTTTATCCTTGAATAAAACCAAGCCAAAATTTTAAAAAACCCTAAAAATCAACTATCTTTAGAACTTAAAAGAAAATAAAAATGTTACCCCCAAAGAAAAGAACCGAAATGAAAATTTAAAAAATCCCTAAAAATCAACTAAAGAGCATAAAAATGCAACCCCAAAACAAAATTATCATATCTAAAAAAGCATTGAACCTAAAAATAATTGACTGATCTGAAAAATGAAACCAAAATTAGTTGATAGATCTGAATACAAAATTGAATCAACACATATACACAAATAGAATCAACAAATCACAAGGCATCAAGGCAGACACAAACACATACACACAAATCGAATCAGCAAATCGCAATCTAGATAAAAAATTCTCGTAAATCCATATATACAGACAAATTTGGAAAATCCATATATCTACATATATTCAAATCCAAAAATAATCACTAAATCAAGAACAAATCAAACATAAATTAGAACTCAATCTAGAAAACTATAGAAATTTAAGACAAATCTTATACCTTCATGACGGAGATTTATCCGGACAGAGGTGGAACTCTACAGAGGTAATAGAGAGAGAGAGTTGTACCTTAGAGATAGAGAGAGAGATATGAGAGAGAGCGAGACTTGTGCGATCGAGAGCCAGAGAGAGAGAGAGTTATACCAGCTATAGAGATCTACATATGAGAGTCGGGAAAGAATTTGAGGAGAAAATTTTGGAGCGGGAAGGGAAAAAAAAGCCCCCGCTCGTTTTTTTCATTTATCTCAGTTTTTACTTAAAGGCTAAAATGCTTACCACTACATTTAAATTATTTATATATAAATATGAGATAAATGGTTTGTTTTTTTATCTCAATTTTACTTAAATTGAAATAAAAATTTACCTTCAAAGACAAATTGACATAAATAAATATCATTTATGTCAATTTACATTTGTTTGACATAATGTCAATTTTAAAACTGACATAAATGATGCTTTTTCTTGTAGTGAGTGTTGAGTTTGCCAACTACCTCAAGACTTTGGAGGTGATGTGCTCCTACAACGTCTACTACGATGCTTTCAACATGTGTCGAGTCTCTTTATGGCGTAATCGGACCATAGAGTAGAACATGCTGATGGCAGCGGTTCAATTTTGGTACCCCAAAGACCATGTATTCCTCTTTATCTTGGAAGAAGTCTGTACGACTTATGAGGAGTTTTCTGCCATGTTGGGGGTAAATCCTAGTGTGGCGACTTCTATGCCTGAGTTTTCTCGGTCTCCTCGGGAGTTGTTGGCTGAACTTCTCCACATCTCACCTTCGGCGGGTAGGCCTTTGGTTACTGGGGGAATGATTTCCCTTTCGGAGGTGCTGCGGTCTGTGTATTTGCATGAGGTTGGTGATGCTGCAAATGCTGGAGCCGTCGTTCTGGGCTTGGTTTCGAAATTGCTGCTGGTTACTGGGGAACTGTTGGTGGACCCTCAACTTGCAGCCACTACTTTATGGATGTCATACCATCGTAATCCCACGGAGGGGACACTAACGAAGACTTTGAGTGGCCTGGATGCCTGGCGAGAAGGTCGTTCTGAATTTATGAGGGGTAGCCCTGTGATGAAATTCATGTGGTTATCTGAAAGATTTCTCCTGGTGACTCCTTTGAAATATCCTTTGTCGGCTGTACCCAAATTCTTTTCGTGCCATTTCATCAGTGTTGTCCTGGATATCGAGATCTAGGAGAATTGGTTTGTGGAGCATGGGACTCTAAGTCTGCGCTGGTCAGTGCCTTGGTGGGGGCAACTGCTGCCTATTCTGGAGCAGGGGGAATACCCGTACGTACGGCTGGTTGGTCTGAGACAGACCTCTTTTTATTTCCCTTGGTGTCTTATGCTCCAATTTAGTTGGGAGCAGGTCGTGCCACCTTGGAAACTAGATTTATTTCCAGTAAATATCTGACAGAGCGTCTACGCATGCGTCTTGGCTCTTTGTGGGAGAGTCGACATCTATCGACCCGTCCTTCTCAGTCTGTTGGGAGAGTCTGGCACATCCCCGGGATTATATGAAGTGGTTGTGGATAAGAGTAGTCAGTAAGATATTGGTAGTGGAGACTGGACAAAGGTGGTTTGTCTTATCCGATACCATGGAGGGAGGTGTTGTGGTTTTTTCTAGGCTGGTTTGAGCTTATTGGTCTATGGAGTGTCTACGACACTCTATTCAGGAAGGGGAAGCTTGAGGACCCCAGGATGTAGAAGATTATGGAGAGGGATCCTCTGGTAGATTTGGGTACGACTCTTGGGGAGTTTGTTTTGTAATGGGGAATAAATTTGGGAGTTTATTTGGCTTTTTAGGAAGGTATGGGGAAAGGAGTTATTCGTTCCTTTTCTTATGTAATTGCACTATAATTTCTTATTAGTGAAATAAGCAATTTTTTGATCATCCGGCTCTGCCTTTTGACGAATTTCGTATTTTTAATTACCTATACCGTTCGCTAAGGCATGCATAATCCTTTTGTTCAAGTACATGTGAGAATAAACTGTCATTCTCGAAGATAAGAAAATAATCGTTTCTTGTGAAAAAGAAAGTGTCGTGCTCATGTAAGATGTATAAGATGCCTACGTACCTCTGGGTTTTTTGAAAAGTTTTATTTTTTTTTGAAAATGGGTTTCGTAGAGGATCAGGCCCACGTAGTTTTGGGTAGAGGGAAATGAAGATTTCTTTTTTAGAATATAAGGGAGATGAGAAGATTCGTAGCGCGTCGAGATTTCGGACTAGGGGTAGAACTTCTTTAGACGGTCCAAGTTGATTAGGCGTGACATTTCCTCCACACCGAGGTCTGTAAGCATAGTAGCGCCGTCGGATAATATCTTCTTCATAATCTATGGGCCGCTCTAATTGGGATTGAATTTCCCTCTGGGGTCCCAGATGGGTTTTATGATTTCCTTAAGGGCTAATTCCCCTTCTCGAACACTGCAAGCCTTGACTCTCTTATTGAATGAACGCGCTATTCGATGATAGTACCCTTGTATGTGATATAATTCTTTCAGTATCCTTTTGTCCAAGAGTGACAGATCATTGAGATGACTTTGATGCCAGTCCTCCTCACTGACCTGGCTATCAAACATGACACGAAGTGAAGGGATTGCTAGCTCAACGGGTAGGACTGCTTCCATGCCGTAGACTAGAGAGTAAGGGGTAGCCCCATTTGAAGTTCAGATTGAGGTTCAGTAGCCCTAGAAGGCATAAGGGATTAGATCGGTCCAATCTCGACAACTTTTTATCATCTTACTGATTATGGATTTGAAGTTATTGTTGGCGGCTTCGATTGCACCATTGGTTCGAGGTTGGTTGGGAGAAGATTTGTTTCTCTGAATTCCATACTTGTTGACCACTTCTGTGACTTCTTCCTTAAAGTGAAACCCGTTATCGGACACTAGTTCATGCGGAACCCCATATCGGCAGATGATGTTCTTCCAGATAAATTTGGCCACTTTCTTGGCATTCAGGACTGCATATGACTCGAATACAACCCATTTGGTGAAGTAATCAATGGCAACTTGGATGAATTCATTCCCATTGGAAACCTTGGTTGTAACCTTCCCTATGATATCTATGCCCTAGGTGGAGAACGTCTAGGGAGAAGTCATGTGGTATAATTCTCGCGGTGGCAGGTGTTGAAGGTTGGAAAACTGTTGGCACTTGAGGCATCTCAAGACATAGGCAGTGCAATCCTAGATCATGGTGGTCCAGTAGTAGCCTTGTCAGATGATCTTCTTGGCAAGCATCTAACCGTTCATATGGGGCCTACATTCCCCGTTGTGGATTTTCTGCATTATCTTTTCAATGTCATCCCCTGCGATGTAGTGTAGATGGGTTCCATTAAAGTTTCTTTTTAACAGTGCTTTATGACAGATGATGTACTAGGCGGACAGTCTTCGGAGGGTTGCTCGATCTTTCTTATTAGAAACTTTGGGATACCTACCATGCTTGAGGAGGTTCCAAATATCATAGTACCAACAATTATCTAGATCATGATCTTTTTTGCTGATGAGCTCAATGTCATAGCAATGGGTTAGTTTATCTTACTTTTGGACTAGGAAGGGGCCATTGTTATTCCTTTGGGCATGTCGACCATGGAGGCTAAGGTAGCAAGGGCATCTACTAGGTTATTCTTTGCTCGAGGTAGGTAATGCAAGGTGATATCTTGGATTTGGGAGGATATTTCTTCTAAGTGGGCATGTAAGGGTTGGAGTTTCTCGTCCTTGACTTTCCATTTTCTGAGCACTTGATCGATGATGAACGAAGAATCGCCATAGAAATCTAGGCATTGAATAACTTTTTTGGTAGTAACTTTGAGGCCTACTGTACACGCCTTGTATTCAGTCATGTTGTTGGTGCAGGTGAAATCAAATTTGATAGGAAGATAATGTTTTCATCTGGGAATTCGGAGATCTAGACATTAGATTATTCCATGGAGTAGTCAGCAAGGTAGTTAGAGATGGATCTTCCTTTTATGGATTTTTGCGTGACGTATATCATATCAACCTAGGATATGAGCATTAACCATCGGGCCATTCGACTAGCTAAGGCGGGTTTCTCAAGCAGGTACTTAACGGGGTCCATTCGGGATTCAAGTTTGATAGGGAAGGTGAACATGTAGTGTCGCAAATTTTGGGTGTCCCAAACAAATGCGACAGATGATTTTTACAAAGTAGTGTAGTTGACTTCATACCCGATCAATTTGTGACTGGCATAATAGATGCCTCTTTCTTTGCAAGATTGTTTAAGGTATTGGGATATCAAATCCCCAGTTGCAGTGTCGGTTATGGTAAGGTATAGGAGCAAGGGGAGACCAGGCTGTGGTGGCTTGAGTACCGAAGGTTGGGTCAGATATTATTTGATTTGGTCGAAGACTTCTTGGCAGGCCTCATTCCAAACCTTGGTTGAATCCTTTCGGAGGAGTTTGAAAATACGTTCGTAGACGAAGGTTAGCTGGCTGATGAAGCGGCTGATGTATTATAATTTCCCATGGAAACCACATACTTTTTTCTCCGTTCGTGGATGTGGCATCTCAAGTATGGCTTTCATCTTGGCAGGATCTTCTTCTATCCCCTTCTCACTAACCATTAATCCCAAGATTTTTCCCTTTGTAATATCGAAGATACATTTATGTGGATTGAGTCTCATCTGATACTGTCAAAGTTATTTTAAGAACTTTCGAAGAGTGGGAACATGACCTTCTCTAGTTTTGGATTTTATAATCATATCAGCCACATAGACCTCGACTTCTTTGTGAATCAGATCATGTAGGATTGTTGTGGCAGCCCTCTGGTAGGTAGCCCCAGCATTCTTGAGACCAAATGTCATAACGGTGTAGAAAAAGTTTCCCCACCGTGTGATGAATATGGTTTTTTCTTGGTGATCTGGGAGCATTTGGATTTGGTTGTATTCATAAAACTCATCGATGAATGACTTGAGATCATGACTGGCTGTGTTGTCCATGATCATGTCGATATTGGGTAACGGATAATCATCCTTTGGAGCGGCTTTGTTCATGTCCCGATAGTCTACACACATCCAAACTTTTCCTCCTGATTTTGGCACATGCACTATGTTGGCTATCCATGTGGGATATTCTATCACACGAATGAAGCCCACGTTCAGCTATTTGACCACTTCTTCTTTGACTTTGAGCCACCATTGGGTGTGGATCTTTCTCAACTTTCATTTAACCGACTCGTAATCTGGAAGAATGGGGATCTCATGTTGAGCTATTTCAGGATCAATGTCGGGCACATCGTCATAGGACCACACGAAGACATCCAAAAATTCCTTTAGTAATTCTTTGAGTTGTGCGCGCTCATGCTCGTCAAAGTAGCCCCTATCCTAATCTCGCGCACTTGGCTACTAAAACTGAGGTTAATAATAACATTTTCATCTTCATTAACTTGAACGCGGTTATTATTAACCTTATTCAGATCAGTTAAGAACTATTCATTTTCAAAATCATCATCATCAAAAGTTTGATTAGAATCTAAACAATTAATGTAAGGCACAACAAGATACTCAAAATCTTCCTTTATTTCATAATAGGAAAACAGAATTGAGAACCTCATCAAAGGAGGTCTCGATTATATTGGAGCAAGGATAGACAATAGAAGAAGAGATGGGGTAAACATTAGGATTAGGTGGGATTTCAACAGGTAGAACTGGCACAACATGCTAGTTGAGGACAAGTGTATCAGCAGCTTTAATTAGGTGGGATGGATTTAGTGATGTAGTGCTTGAATGGACCATGCAGAGTGTCAGCCTCAGTGTCTGTAAGTTAAATGAATCCTCGGAGTCACTTCCCTCAGAATCTTTGGTACCATTAATGAGCGGTTGTACCTGGTGTTGGGAACTTGCGGCCTATTGATAACGGTCTTGGAAAAATATCTCCATTCTAGGCTTCATCTTCTTACCTGTATGGTCATACCATGGTTCCTAAAAGCCGTAAAAGGGGAAGTCTTTGCCCTCTTTGATGAATCGTCCATTCAATGAGTCACCTGGGATAGTTTGGATTCAGTCTAATCTTCTCTTTGGTCGAGACTGGCGGATCATTCTAAGCTCTTATTATGATCGTTGGTACCCCAAACCACAAGGAGGGAAAGCTTCTTTCAGTACAATGGGCTCAATTATCCGTTACTATCTTTGTCCTAGCCCTAGTTTGGGCATAAAGTGCATGTTTCTGAGCATCTGAATCACATTGACGTTGCCATGAGGGTCGTATTCGGGCGAACCCTTTCTCTAAAATTACCCCCTGTCGGGAGTAGAAGTGGCTCAACTCAAAATCCTGATAGGAGCATATCATTTAACCCGTGCTTCATCTCAAGGATTAGATTGCTGGTACTTACACCCTCGGCACTGTCGTCGTCGCCCAAAATGGTGATGACTCATCCCTCAGCGAAGAACTTCAATTTTTGATGGAGCGAGGAATATACACCCTTTATACTGTGGAGCCAAGGTCGTCCAAGCAACATGTTGAAACAAGATGGGATGTCAATAACTTGGAATTCAATGACAGGGTTTATAGGGCCAACCCCTATTACAAATTTAATGATCCCATCACTTTTCGATGGGTATTATCATAGGCACGTATAACAGGTAAGGTTGGAGCGAGGTAACTTTCCTTCACTTCTAAGAATTTGAAGGTTCTAAATGGGCAGGCATTCAAGGCAGATCCATTATCGATAAGAGAGTCGTACGATCTTCTCCATTACTTCGACGGAGATGTTGAGTGAATAATTGTGGTTTGGTCCAATTCTAGGGATTTTTTCTTCGGAAAAGGATTGAATTCGGGTAGAGGTCAAGGATCCGACTAAATTTATCGCTTCTTCTGGTGTGGTAAAAGACGGAATTACGGGTCTAGTGAGAAACTTGATCAAAGAATTTCTTCAGTTGATCGAGGATCTTGCTTTCCTCGAGGGTCATGTCTGGCATAGGATGGTTTTCAACACCCTTCCCTTTGTCATTGGCTGGTAGTAAGCTTGGGATCTGGTAATGTCTCCTGATCTGTTCATCTGATTTACTAAAGAAGGGAAGAACATGAACCCTATTTCTTCGTCAATCTCAGGTTGTTTTGCCACCTTATTTATTTCTCCTAAGAGTTCTTTAAATGATATCATCCCACACATGTCAGCTACCAGGCCAGTTTTCTCTGAAGCTTGATCTCTATTTGGATCTTCAAATTCTTCCCCACATCCGGTGGTAACAATTCTATCTTTCTATGTAAAGTTAATGCATTCCACAAGTTCTTCGTACAGGTCATCTGATTCTGCGGGGAGATGTAAGGGTGAAGGGACCAGGCGCCCTTGTATATTCAGAGTATCAAATAACTCAGTCATACTAGGAATATTATTGGTTTGCCTAAATAATTCTGCCATGATCTGGACAACGTCATTTAGGCTAACTTCATCGGTTGGCACCACCCAACTGTATGACTTTTGAGCCCATTCTCGTGCTTCCAAGAATAGCGTACTGAACCCCTGGCAATTAATCACCATCTACGACGGTAATTTCATCCCGAACTCTAGGAGTTGGTTTAATACTTCTGATAATTCCATACTTCCATTTTCAGAACGGGTATGGACAACGATGAATGCTCTAGTAAGGAGTGACAGTGCCTGATCAGCGAGGCTAGTAGGGTGTAGGAGGAAATATGGGCAAGTATGGAGAATTTTGGGAGAGTATATGGGTGTGATTTGGGTTGAGGGATCAAATTATGGGTTTTCTTTTAAGAAGATGGCATTGGCATGATTTGGGAGTGGGTTATGAGTAGTGTTTGGCTTAAGATTGGCTGGTGGGGCAATGGTACACATGTCAATTAGACCTTGGATTATTTTTCGAAGGTGAATACATTTGTCGGTGGCATGGCCAGCCTTTTGATGAAAGCCGCAATGGCCATCTGTCTTGAAGTTTTTTGGAAGTGGGTTTGGCAATGGACGGGGTTACAAGGGTTTGATAAGGTTTTGGCTTAACAGGGCCTGATAAACATTGGAGAGGGGAGCATAGATATCAGTGTATTCATTTCAGACTGGGACAGGGTAAATTTCTAGTGCCCACAAGGTGGTTGGTTGAGAGATGTTGTTAATGGTTGAGACTGCAACATTGACAGGTTTATCATATTTTTTGGGAGTGAATTGTCCGGACAATTTCTTTGGTTCAACTTCTATTTTAGAAAGACCTTCCTCAATTTCTACTCCTCCTTCTCTGAGAGCTCTGAAGTGGGGATAGTATTGTCCTAATATTGTTACTCGAACATGGCGTAAGAAGTTCTTCTTCACTATGTTGACTGATTCTTCTTTGGATGGTTGATTGGTCATGGTGGCTGCTTTTTTCCTCCATCGGGCTATGAACTTATTGACTGATTCCCCAGAGTTCTCGTTGAGCATATCTAAATCACGATGGATGACCTCAAGCTCTTCGTTGTATTTGTACTGGGACATGAATTCTTGGCTACATCCTCCCAGGACTCCTCAAGAGATAAAAACCATTGGAGGGCGCTATCCTTCAAAGTTTACTGAAATAATTGGGCCATCACTTTTTCAGAAGACCCTAGGAGAGTCATAGAAAGGTGATAGCTGCGAAGATGAACAATTGAGGGTCCACTTACTTCGAATTTCTCTAAATTTGGCATCTTGAACTTCTCGGGTAACCTCGCTTTAGGATAAGGAGCCATGTGGGTGTAGTCCATGTAATTCCCAGAAATTCTGACTTGGTAGAACTTCTTAGTTAGCATCTTAAGATCTTATTTGACCTTGTTCAACTCTTCCTCTTTTGGATCCATGACCATTGTCAAGTTAGCCCCAGGCTGGGTAAGGTTTAATATAAAAAGGTGGGTAGGCAATGACCCATTAGCAGGAGGGGCACGTGGAGCATACTGATACTCTTCGGGAACCCAGATAGGCTCAGGTGGATCCATAGCGCGAGGGAATAGGGCCTCGGGCTCTTGAGGAACAGGAACCTGGTTTTGTTGCATCTCGTGCACTTCAGTTTGGAGGTTTTAAATCTTGAACACGAGATAAGCTAAGACTACCATCAGATCTGGATGCACAACTGGTACTTGATCTGTGTTCTCTATGGAAAGCAAATGGATTTCGGACTTGTAAGAAGTAGCAGGGGAACAGACGAAACTCCGGGGTGATTTGACTGAAGACTGAAGCCAATAAGGAGACAGGCCAAGGGCATGAAATTGACCTGAGAAGGCGTAAATTGGGATTTATTTTAAAAGGAATGAAAATATTTTTAACTTTTTTTTTCTTTTTTTGAGATTGAAAGATAAAATATTTTTTTATTTTTGATAAAGAAGGGAGAAATGTTTTTGTATTTTTGATAAAGGGAGGATAAATGTTTTTGGATTTTTGATAACGAAAGGAGAAATGTTTTTGGAATTTTAATAAAGAAAGGAAAAATATTTTTGGGAGACGGGTTTCAACATGATTATTATAATTGTTATGTTCTCACTTGTATTAAATTCTCCTAATGCAAAATGAAATGCCGAACGGGACCCGAGCCTGGAAAAGTTGGGTTAGTAACATATGCAAAGCTTTGGTTGGACATGTAACCAAGCTCATGGGCAGGGTCCCGTTTTAAAAATGCGCGAAAATTTAGGCGGCGGGCCGACCCGGAATTTTGGCAGAGTTTCGGGTCGAAACAGACAATCTAACATGTGTGTCCTAGGCTTGACACCTATATATGGGTATGCAGTTGGTTGGGTGAATTAGAAAGGGTTCCCCTCTTTGGCGTGACTTCCACAATATATGTATTGCTTTTGAGGGAAATCGATATGTGTGGACAAGACATTTGATATACCTGAGTGTACATGAATTTCCTCACTATATACTTCATGGGGACGGTACGTGTGAGAGAGAATTCGATATACTCGGTGTACGTAAAGGAGTTCCCTGTGATATACCTCCCGTTATGACTTCGGTCAAGCGGTACGATGCGTGGGAACCGTTCGATATACGTCGAAGGTACTTGGCTAATGGAAGGTGAGAGTCATATCGCTTAGGCTAACTATGCCCTACCAGACCAGCGCCCATCACGAAGTGACCCTCCAGTTAATGGACAAAATTTGCTAAATAACAATGCTCTTTGGTGATGTCGTGTGAATCATGCATGATTCTCTTATTAGTATCTTATGATGATATTATCTTTCTTTATCATGCCAAACAAGGAGCAAAGTACAAGTACCAATAAAATACCAAGCATGGATAAGTGATGCGTTCAACATGTGGATATATGTGATCCTAGGTGAACGTGGTGCAAAGTGTACATGGAGAATCTTCCACAAGTGTGTGAATAGAAGCTTAAGCATGAGGTACACACGAATAATAAAAGGAAAACATGCAAAATAGGGGAATATATAAGAAAATAAAACACCCATGTAAATAAAGCCTAGTCCTCTTAAACAAAATCCCCAGCGGAGTCACCACTGTGGCCATCCCCAATCCTCACGGAGGGGGAGAAGAGGGTAACTTCAAATGAGAGGATCTTGGTCCTGCGCATACCTCTCGGGAGCACTTCGACCGTCGTCGGCGATGTGTGAGGTGAGAAATGTAGAGAGATGGAGTCTCCAGTATATTTTACTCAAAACAGACAAAAGAAAGTGGAGCCACCCCGAATGACATCATCAAAGACATACAGATACATACGAAACCAAAATGATCTGAAAAGGGTTCGGAGGATAATTTACGAAATGGGAAGGTGTTAGCCTCCCATTTCGCCCTTGCGCTCTCTCATGGATTTGTAGTTGTTTTCCTCTATTTTCCCGTGATATGTGTGCATGTGTATTTGTAATGGAGATAGAAATCCTCGAATTGTATCATGGAAGAGATAAAGTGAGTCATCCATAGGAATGTTCCTAAAGGTAATATTAGAAAATAGGATTTTCAAAATTGTCCTTGCGTTGATCGTTATAATGGAATGATAACGTATATGGAATAATATGCCACTAAGAACAAATATATGTATATGTAAAGATATATAATCTACGATAATTAAGTTAAATAATTAGAAAAGTAGAAAATTGGAAAAAAGTAGGACTCGATTTCGGGTTTTACCCCGAGACACCTACGTAGCCTATAGAGGCATCAAAGTCCACGTAGTTCGTATATAAAATGAGGGGTGGGGTTTATCCCATAAATCGAACCGGGGACTTCTCTTATGTGTGTGTGTGTAAAAAGGTGTTTTAGTTATGAGAAAAGTCTGAGAATTCGCGTTTGGAATTTATGAGCAATCCCTCATTTTCTTGTTTTTTTTGGGTTTTATTTACATGAAAAAAAGAGATGTGCAATAATAGTAAATAAAAAAGTATATTAGGATATGTGAGATGAAGAGAATAAAAGTGCTAAGTAATGAAACAAGTTAATGGGAATTTAGTAGAATTTGAGAAAATTGGACCTTCTTACAGATCTTGAGTGTTGGTGAGCAGCCCTTGCGCTTGGGTGATGACGAAGGGTAGTTAATTCACAAAGTTTTATGGAAAAGATGGTGAAAAGTGAGGGTTGGAAAGGGATTTGGATGTAGAAATCACCCTGACTTCGAGGGAGGTTTTCTGAGTTCGCTAGGAGTAATGGATCTCAGATGTTGGCTCTTTTTTTTGCAATGAAATCAGGCCCTCCTTTTCATAGGCCCAGGGAATTACCGATTGGCATGGGTCTAGTCCTTCCAATCGGCAGGTGTTTTTAGGCACACTTTCGATAGGCAGGATTTTGATCATGCCGTTTGGTAGTCTTTTTTAGGTTCCTTCAAAATAATAGTTGTAAAATGCAAATCGTTGTTCCAAATCGCACACGGGGCAAGCCTATGGAAAGGTAATTCAGAGAACTTCAAAGGTCCTTTCGATCTGGGAGTTGTCTTTGGGACAAATGTGGCTTGGAAGAGCTCGTCAGTCCTTTGGACAAGGGATCAACGGACGTAAACGGATCGTTCGTCCGCATGGTAAGTCAGAATCGTGAATGGGGCGGACCATTGGAAAGGTTAGGAGATGTACTTCGACATTACAAAGAGTTTAACTCGAAGTACATCTCAGAGGAAAATGCTTGATGACCTCTGAGGACATCCAAAGAATCAGTCTGTCTGAGGACCTTTCGGAGTCTAAGGATGTCCTTAATCCGAAAGCGTTTGATGACCTTTTAGAGTAAAACAGATCGTTCATCCGTACCGTAAGTAAGAATTGGGCCCGATGCGGACCGTTGCAAAGATTTTCAGTGCCCTTTGAAGATTCATTCCATTTTGATCGAGCTGAAGAGTTGACATTGGTCAAACGGATCATGGGAGTGCCCGATGGACTCTAGGTCAATACTCGGGGTATGACCAACATTTGTAGTGATGCATGGAGGTGTTAGGGACCTAAGGAGAGATTAAGGGGTGCTAGAATTGGGTGTCTACACTATAAATTTTTAAATGCTTTTTACGATCACAACAAACTAAGTAAAACGTGCATATTCATATAGTCATTAAAGTAAAGATAAATTAATAAAAACTTCATTCCATTGCATATATATTTCTTTATTACATTTGCCTTTACAGGGAAACATAAAAACAATGAGACTCAACCCGAACCCCCCAAAAACACTCTCTATCACCTACATTCTATCTTTCTCTCTCTCACCTTCTCTCTTTCTCTCTCTCTCTCTCTCTCTCTCTAAGACCCCCTATCCCTACGACGTACGCGCTTTCCCGAGTGACATGCTAAAGAGCCTCCAATCCCTAAACCGAACCCCTCCCTAGATGAAGAAGATGACACCAAGAAAGAAGGCACTGGGATCGAGTCCCGAATATGAGATATCATGTAAGCTACCCAATATCGGATGTCCTTCAACCAGGTAGTCGACACCTGAACATACTGTAGGAAAAATAATAAAATAACAGATCAGCCAGTCTGAGGAAAAAGAAGAAATCAGAAAGACAAAAGTTAAAAAATAAATAAAGCGTATACCTCCGGCTTTAGGACATCCTCTGTCAATGCTAGCACCTCCGGGTCCATCGCATTGGGGTGATGAATCATACTCAATAATCCCCCATCAGGCCGTCGGATGTTATAGGAAGGAGGATCCAACCGTAAAAATTGAACCTCTGATGTCGTCGCCACTGTCGATGTCGACACACCACCTGTACTATGGGAAGACCCCACTGGATGACTCCCGCCCCTACCAAAAATCACAGGGGGAAGAGGAATAATGTGATATATGTTGCGTGGCATCAACTAGTTTGACATAAAATCCAGATAATCATAGTTAGCCGCCGTGTTAGTATACAGTGAATAAGGCTCACCGACCATTGTCGCCACCCTCGCCTCCTTCGATATCTCTCGCTCCTATCTTATATACTTCAGGGGCCTCGTAGGGGGTACTATCACCTCTTCCTCCACCACTTGTCAGACTACTCTCTCCCCCAGATACCAATAGTAGCCTAACTCTTGCGCCAATAGATGACGCAACTGAGCGTTCCCCCTAGTCACCCCTGTGTGCTGGATGACCGGCCCTCAGCGATAGAAGGTTACCTGCAAGATCCCCAGCAGAAATAAATATCTAAAAAGTTCATCAGAGAAAAATGGTCTCAAGAAAGAAAAAATTTCCCGATCGCTCGTCAAGCCATTCAAGACCTCATGCGCCACTGCCAAAAAGAGATACTATCTCAACTTTCGGTTGGACTTCCGCCACTGGTACATACAATAGAAGTCCAAAAATGACTCATCCTTCACACCTATCAAATGGGCGTTAATACCAATCACCTCATAAAACCACATTTACAAAGGACAAGGGTCATCAATCAAAATAAAGAAATTAGGGAATTAAAATAAAATGCATAAAGGAAAATGCAAAAAGGAAAGAATACCTCCAAAAGATATGTGGTGCCAGTGAAGATTTACTGGCAGAACTGGTGGAATGCATCCAAAGACGAATAAAGTGTCGCCAAAGTCAGGCTTCCCCAGTAAAAAAGAGGAATATCAGAGAATACACTCAAATAAGGAAAAAATCACAAGTCGACGATATCTCCACTCGTCGCCACCAAAATTCTACCCTGCAACAAAATGATAAACAAACGGACCATCTGCCGCACCTGCATCCCGTTAGTCTCATCGATCTCCCAACTCAACAAAACCTCCTTCAAAAGAAAGAGATAGATGGAGTCCCCTAAGACTATCCTCCCAACATCACATCGTCGTCGTCACTCGTAACATTTGATCCACCTCTATCTGGAACCTTCACAGTCTAGCACCAGTAGCTCCTACACATCAATGGGAGTCAATATCATCCCCTCAAAACTGAAATGCACAGTGTGTGTGGTATCCCGGCTAGTGGACCAATAGAGGAAGGTTCTCTTAGACGTCCTTGAACCCTAATATCCCTCGAGAATGCAGGTTTGACATAGATATATTAGTCTGTCAAAGCCAAAATAAAAACCCTTGTCAAAATTTAGAAAAAATAAGGAAATACACATGAAAAAAATTACCAAAGGTCATTAATGGTTACGTAGCCACTAGGTCTCACTAACCTAGAGGATCAATGGTGCAATGACTAATGCAAAAAGACTCGAAAGAGTCAAAGTCATTCTCATTTCCTAGCACTAGGGGCAACGTAGCCCACCACTCCAATTGCGCCCAGTCATCAACACTCAACCAGGCCATGTGGACTGCACTACTTGAAAAGTCTGCCATTGCTTGGTCTTGGAAGAGAAAGGAATTCTAGAACAGTTCGTAGAAAGGAAAGGCAGAAGATAGAAGATCTGAAAGCTGAGAAAATAGAAGAAATCTCTCCCCTTTTTATAGGAGGTTAAGGGGCATTCCAATCGGCAGTCCCCGACCACATACTGATCGATACTATCCCTTCATCTCCCCGAGGGAGTCCAAAAGATCGTGCCACTACCATTTGGCACCTCCTACACCCTTCTGGTCGACACCTCCTTGAATTTTTTTACATAAGTTCCTTAAAATTACCAAAAAATCCCGAACAATCTCCAAAAAATTCCTAAAATTACCAATTGAATTTTATAACATTTTTTACCAAGAAAAAGACTTTTTCAATCCTCTCAAATCCACAAATGAATTAATAATACATTTTCTCCAGAATTATTTCCCTATAGGAATTCCCATATCTAATTGGATATTTCCCCATCACCGTCTCCAAACGACACTGCAAAAATAAAAAATTCCCTAGTAGCGTTGCACCCAATCATCGAATTAATATCTTTTCCCTAGTCTAGTCTTCAAACTTTCCCAAGAAAAGTATGCCCCACAACTTAATGACGTCCTCATAATTGGATTCGACCCTCAAAAGTGGTCGCTTCCTCTTAAGCCCTCAAAATTGCCTTCGACTTGAAGAATTAGTCACGTTTACTTAAGCCCTAAGAATGGGCTTCGACCCATAAAATTGGTCACCTCTAATTAAGCCCTCAGAATTGCTCTCGACCCTCAGAATTGGTTGCTCACACTTAAAGCCCTCAAAATTGTCTTCGACCTGCAGAATTGGTCGCTTCTACTTAAGGTCCTCAGAATTGGCCTCAACCCTTAAGGTCCTCCGAATTGACCTTGGCCCTTCGAATTTGTCACTTCAAGTTAAGGTACATAGAATTGATCTCGGCCCTCAAAATTGGTCGCTCCCACGTAAGGCCTCAAAATTTGCTTCGACCCTTAGAATTGGTCGCTCCCCCTAAAGGTCTTCAGAATTGACATTGGCCCTCAAAATTTGTCACTTCCATTTAAAGTCCTCAGAATTGGCTTCGACCCTTAGAATTAGTCACTCCAATTTTAATCCCTCAAAATTGGCTTAAACCCTTATAATTGGTCGCTCCCACTTAAGCCTCCAGAATTTGCTTCGATCCTCAGAATTGACCTCGCTCTTACTTAAAGAACTTAGAATTGACTTCGACCCTCAGAATAGGTCGCTCCCTACCCTAGGTCCTCATAATTAACCTCTACCCATAGAATCATCCATCCCCAGCATTACCTTAGGTCCTTAAAATTAGCTTCGACCCTCGAAATCGCTCATCCTCGTGCCTTAGGCCCGTGTAATCGACCTCTTTCCAAAACATGAAGTGGTGTCTATTTGACCTCTTTCACTTATTCCAAGCTGACTCATCAAGGGGATTTGTAGACACCACATTCTAGGACCCCCTAAATCTCTCCTTAGGTCCCTAGCACCTCCCCGTTTCGCTACAAACCCTAAGTCATACTTCGAATGCTGATCTGGAGTCCATCGGGCACTCTCGAGCCCCATTTGACTCTGGTTAACTCTATCTTCAAAGTGAAAGATCAATGAATATTTGAAGGGCACCAAAAACCATTTTTAGCGGTATACCCCATGCATAAATCGGCATAACGGTTCAAACGAACATACTATTTTACCATTAAAAATCAATCTAGAGGCCACAGGGAGCTACCGGGATCGATTTGACCCTAAACAACTTCATCGTCTGAGAAAAATTTCTTTGAATATTCAAAGGGAACCTAAAACCCCTTTCTAACGGTCTACCTCGTGTGCGAAATGACATAACCGTTTGAACAAATGATCCATTTTCTCTTAAAAATTAATCCGGAACTCATCGAGCTCTCTCGATCTTCGTTCGACCAAGGTCAAATCTTCATCTCAAATGAGACTGAATGAATATTTGAACATAATTTTAATACCCTTTCCAACGGTCCACCTCATGCGCGAATCAGCCTTATGGTGTGGACAGACGACCCGTTTAACTTCAAAAGGTCATCGAGCGCTTCCAAGCCTCGGTTGACAAGCTATTTGGAATATTGAAATAACTCTCATAAAATTTCCAACAGTCCACTCCGTGTGCGATCATCACATTCAGTTTGGAAGAAAGATTAATTTTCGTTCGATAATCTCCCATTCAAAGGTCCGAGGAGCGATTCCGAGTCTCGTTTGACCTAAAGTCAACTCTTGGACCCAGGAGCAACCCAGAGGACTCTTGAAGGTCTCTAAATTACATTTCTAATGGTATGCCCCATGTACCAATTGGATCATCGAATTGCGTTCTATAACATTTTTTTGAAAAAATCTACACAAGACTGCTGATTGGTAGATCCATTCCCATGCCTTTCGACAATGTATCATGGGTTACCTGCCAATATGCAGGGCTAGGGCTATGTCAATCGGCATCCCCCTTAACCTATAAATAGAGGGTATGACCTCACTCCTAGGAGACCACATATCCATCAATAAAGGTGATCTCAATAACATTCGCTTATAATCAACAAAGTTTCCTTGTGTAAAATTTTTTTCCATCATGCATTGCCATGCTTGTCCTACCCAATTTAACAAAATATAATTCTGTCTAATCCAACATTTATCTCAACACTCAAGGGAGTTCATCAAGGATCAAGATCAAGCCTCAATTTTCTAAACAAGGTCCGAAAATCTTTTTCTCTTTAAATTCTTTATTTCACATTAGTTCCATAAGTTCTTAATTTAGATTTTACTTTAGTTCATACACACTTATATCTCATCCTTTATTAGTTATAGTACACTTACTTTATTTTTTATAAAAAAACCTATAGACACCCCATTTTATTACCCCCTGACTCTCCTTAGGTCCCTAGTACCTCCCTTCATAACTGCAAACCCAGGTCACGTCTCGAGTATTGACCTGAAAGCCATTGGGCACTCCCCGGCTCAGTTTGATCCAAAAGTCAAACTCTTCATCTCGACCGAGACTAAATGAATCTTCGAACATCACTGAATAACCTTTCCAACGGTCTACCCCGTGCGCGATTCTGACTTACCATGAGGACGAACAGTCCGTTTGCGTCTGAAACCTGACCCAGAGGCCACCGGGCGCTCCCGGCTCTGTTTGACCTGTGTACACTCTTAATCTCGACCGAGGATGAATGAATCTTAAAAAGTCCCTGAATACCCTTTCTAACAGTCCGCCTCGTGCGCGATTCTGACATTCCATGCGGACGAATGATCCGTTTGACTTCGAGAGGCCACCGAGCGCTTCTCGATCCCGGTTGACCAAAGTCAATTCTCCAAGCTGGGTCAAACTCTTTGGAATGTATAAGTACATCTCCTAACCTTTCCAACAGTATGCCCCGTGCGTGATTTGGGCTTACCATGCAGGCAAACGATCCGTTTGCGTCCGAATGATTCCCCGTCCAATGGACCGACAAACGCTTTCGAGCCATATTTGACCCAAAGTCAACTCACGAACCCAGGAGAGGTCAAAAGGACTATCGAAGGTCTCTACATTACCTTTCCAATGGTATGCCCCGTGTATGATTCTGACCAACGGTTTGCCCTCGGCGGCCTATTTTCTGAAAAAGCCTTAAACACACTGCCAAACTATAGGTTCCAGAACCTGCCTATCGGCACCTGCCTGCCGATAGGCAGGAAGGGCTCTATGCCGATCGGCACTCACCTGGGACTATAAAAGGAGGCCTTCATCTCATTTGCAAAGGGAGCCCAGATCTGATAAAAATCTCTCTCAACGAATCCCAGAAACCTCTCTCGAAGGCAGCGTGATTTCAACTTCCAAATCCCCTTTTTACTTCCACTTTTCATCATCCCTTTCATCAAACTTGGTGAATTAACCACTCTCCATCATCATCCAAATTGCAAGGGCTACTCCCCAACATTCAAGATCAAGCTCAAGATCTTCAAGAAGGTCCAACTTTCTCAAACTCTCTCTTTAAATTTTCTTGAATTCTCAATAACTTGTTTTCTTACTTAGCCGTTTTATTATCTCCTTTCACACATCCTAATATACTTTTTACTTAGTATTATTGCACATCTTTTATTTTCATAAAACCAAAAAAATAAGAAAAAGAGGATTTTGCTCATAAATTCAAATAAGGGATTCTCATATTTTCCTCACACTTTTCTCACAACTAAAACACTTTTTTCTACACACACACACACACACACACACACACACACACAAATAAGAGATCCCCCATTTTGGATTTATGGGATAAACCCCACCCCTCATTTTACATTCGAACTACGTGGACTTTGATGCCTTTATAGACTACGTAGGTATCTGGGGGTAAAACCTGAGACTCGAGTCCTTTTTCTCACTTTTTCTCTCATTTTCTATCTTCTCTAAATCCATTTTTCTTATATTATACATATACTTGTTCTTAGTGACGCATTACCCCATATGCGTTATCGTTCCCTTATAACGATCAACGTAGGGGTAATCGCGTAAATCTCATTTTTTTTAATATTACTCTTATATCTTCCTACGGATGACTCGCTTTATCTTTTCCATGATACAAGTCGAGGATTCCTACCTCCATTCTATATATATATACACATGCACACATATCTCGGGGGGAAACATAAAGGAAAATAGCAAATATTCATGAGAGGCCGAAAGGGCGGAATGGGTGCCTAAAACCTTCCCATTTCGTAACTAAGCCTGCGAACCCTTCTCGAATCATCTTGGTTTCGTATGCACCAGTATGTCTTTGGATGCCACTCTTCGGGGTGGCTTTCCCTTTTTCTTTTGTCTGTTTTGAGTAAAATAGACTGGCGACTCTGAATCTCTCTAGATTTTTCACACCAAAAAATGACGCCGGCCGAAGCGCTCCCAAGAGGGATGCGCAGGACCCAAAGGATCCTTTCCTCCACGCGCCCGCCCGCAAGGATCAGGATCGAGGATGGCCACAGTGGCGACTACGCTGGGGATATGTGTTTTTTCTTGTGGGCTTGACTCTATTTACATGGATGCTATATTTGTTTATGTTTCCCCCCATATCTGCCTATTCCCCTTTCTCACATGTATCCCATGCTTACGCTTATGTTCACACACTTGTAGAAAATTCTCCATGTACACTTCGCACCACGTGCACCTAGGATCACATGTATATCCCCATGTTGCACGCATCACCCATCCATACTTGGCGTACCTTTTGGGGTACTTGTACTTTGTTCCCTGTTTGTCATAATCAAGAAAGGCATTCTCATCATAAGATACTAATAAAGAGAATCATGCATGATTCACAAAACATCACCAAAGAGCATTGATATTTGACCAAATTTTACCCAGTAACTGGAGGGTCATTTCGCGATGGGCGCTGGTCCAGCAGGTCGCAGTTAGCCTAAGCGATATGACTCTCACCTTCCATTGGCTGAGTACCTTCGACGTATATCAAACGGTTCCCCCGCATCGTACCGCTTGACCGAAGTCATGACGGGAGGTATATCGCAGGGAATTAGTTCACGTACGCCGAGTATATCGAATTCGCTCTCCCACGTACCGTCCCCAAGAGGTATATGGTGAGGCAATTCACGTACACCCAGGTACATCAAATGGCTTGTCCACATGTACCGATTTCCCGCAAGAGCAAGACGTATATCGTGGAAGTCACGCCAAAGGGGGGAACCCATGCCGATTCACCCAACCAATTGCATACCCGCATATAGGTTTCAGACTTAGGACACGCACTTTAGATTACCGATTTCAACCCGAAACTCTGCCAAAATTCCGGATCGATCTTCCACCCAATTTTCACACATTTTTTAAAACGGGACCCTGTCCGTGAGCCTGGTTACAAGTCCAAACCGTAGCTTTGCATATATTAAAAACCCCACTTTTCCAAGCTCGGGTCCCGTCCGGCATTGCATTTAGGAGAATTAAATACAATGAGAACATAATAATCATAATAATCATGCCGAGTTCCGTGTCAAAAAACATTTCTCCCTTCTTTATTAAAAATCCAAAAACATTTCTCCCTTCTTTATTAAAAATCCAAAAATATTTATCCCTTCTTTATCAAAAATCCAAAAATAGTTTCTTCCCTTTTTCTTAACAATAAATCTTATCCTACGCCTTCTCAGGTCGATTGCAAGCCCTTGGCCTGGCTCCCTATTGGCTTTGGTCTTCAGTCAAATCACACTGGAGCTTCATCCGCTCCTCTACTACTTATTTCGAGTTCGAAATCCATCCATCTTCCATGGAAAATGCATATCAAGCACCAGTCATACAACCGGATCTACCGATAGTCCTAGCTCAGCTCGTGGCCAAGATTGACAACCTCCAAGCTGAGGTTTGAGAAATGCAACGAAACCAAGTTCCTATTATTTAAGATCCCGAGGCCCTATTATCTCGTGCTATGGGTCCACCCGAGCCTATATGGGTCCCGAAAGAATATCAGTACGCTCCACGTGATCCTCCTGCCAATGGGCCGTCGCCTGCCCAGCTTCCAATGCCAAATATTGCCCATCCTATGGCTAACCTGCCTGTGGTCGCTGATCCAAAGGAAGAGGAGTTAAATAAAGTCAAAGAGGATCTCAAGATGCTCACCAAGAAGTTTGACCAAGTCGGGATCTATGGGAATTACATGGACTACACCCACATGTCTCCTTATCCTAAAGCGAGGTTACCCGAGAAGTTCAAGATGCCAAATATCGAGAAGTTCGGGGGGAGTGGTCCCCTAATTGCTCATCTTCGCAGTTATAATCATTCCATGACTCTACTAGGGGCTTCTGAAGAAGTGATGGCCCAATTGTTTCAGCAAACTTTGAAGGATAGTGCCCTCTGATGGTTTTTATCCCTTGAAGAATCCAGAATCAGTAGCTGGGAGGATGTAGCCCGAGAATTCATGTCGCAGTACAAATATAACGAAGAGCTTGAGGTCACCCGTCATAATTTAGAGCTGCTCAAATAGAATCCTGGGGAATCAATCAGTAACTTCATAACTCGGTGGAGGGAGCGAGCAACTACCATGACTAATCGATTAGCCAAGGAAGAACAAGTCAACATAGTGAAGAAGAACTTCTTGCCCCATGTTCGAGCAACGATGGGAGGACAATACTATCCCCACTTCAGAGCTCTCAAAGAGGCTGGAGTGGAAATCGAGGAAAGCCTCGTTAAAGCAAAAAATTGAACCAAAGAAGGCGTCCGAACAGTTCACCCCTAGAAAGTATGACAAGCCTGCCAATGCTACAGTCTCAACCATCAACAACATATCTCAACCAACCACATCATGGGCACCAGAAAGCCGCCCTGCTCCCATCCGAAGGGAATACACTGAGCTTCGTGTTCCCCTCTCTAAAGTTTACCAAGACCTGTTAAGCCGAAACCTCATCAAACCCTTGCATCCACGTCCATTGCTAAATCCACTCCCAAGAAACTTTGAGACCGACGCTCATTGCGCCTTCCACCAAACTGCTGGTCATACCACCGACCAGTGCTTTCACCTCCGAAACGTAATCCAAGATCTCATTGACCGGGGTACCATCGACCCACCAGCCAATATTAAGCCAAACACTACTCACAGCCCAGTCCCGAATCACACCAATGCCATCTTCTTGGAAGAAAACCCGAATTTTGATCCATCAACCCAAATTACACCCCTTTACCCTCCTAAACCTCTTCAAATTTGCCCATATTTCCTCGTACATCCTACGAGCCCCGCTGATCAGGCACTGTCACTCCTTACCAGAGCATGGATCGCTGTCCGTACCCGTTCTGAAAATGGAAGTATGGAATTATCAGAGGTGTTAAACCAAGTCTTAGAATTGAGGCTGGAATTGCCCTCACAAATGGTCATCGATTGCCAGAGATTTAGTACACTATTTTTGGAAGAACGGAAATGGGCCCGAGATTCAGACAGATGGGTGGTACCAACCGACGAAGTCAGCTTAGATGATGTTGTCCAGACTATGGAAGAATTATTTAGGCAAACCAACAACATTTGCAGTATCACCGGGTTACTTGACAATTTGAAGCTACAAGGGCGCTTGGTCCCCTCAATCACACATATCCCCATAGAATTGGAGAACTTATATGAACAAGACGTTGAAGTTGTGGAATGCATCGACTTTACAGGGAAAGACAAAATTGTTGCCACCAGATGGGTGGAAGAATTCGAAGATTCGAGCGAAGAACAAGCTTCAGGAAGAGCTGGACCAGTAGTTGACATATGTGGGATGATCTCATTTGAAGAACTCCTCGAAGAAATAGACAGGGTGGCAGAGCCACCTAAGATTGACGAGGAAATGGGATTCATGTTCTTTCCTTCTTTAGTAAATCACATGACCAGATCAGGGAGACATTACCAAGTTCCAAGATCACTACCAGCAAATGACAAGGGGAAGGGCGTTGAAAACCTTCCTATGCCAGAGATGACCATTGTGGAGAGCAAGATCCTTGATCAACTGAAGAAACTCAAGCTAACATCACTCTATGGGGGATTTTCATGCCTTCCCAGCTACACATAAATGCTTTAATCAAATTACTCACTGGGACCTATAGTTCCTCTCTCTACCACACCAGAGGAGACGATAAATCTAGTCGGATCCTTAACCTCTACCCGAATGCTATCATTTTCTGAAGAAGAAATCCCCAGAATTGGGCCGAATCACAATCATTCACTCAACATCTTCGTCGAAGTTATGGGAAAATCCGTGCCACTCTCTCTTCTCGATAACGGATTCGCCTTGAATGTTTGCCCATTGAGAACCTTCAAGTGTTTAGGCCTGAAAGAAAGCAACCTCGCTCCAACCTCCGTTGTTGTGCGTGCCTACGATAATACCCTTCGTGAGGTGATGGGATCCATTAAACTTGAAATAGGGGTTGGACCTATAAACCCTGACATTGAATTCTAAGTCATAGACATCCCAACTTGTTTCAACCTGTTGCTCGGACGCCCCTGGCTCCACAATATCAAGGGTGTGTCTTCCTCACTCCATCAGAAATTGAAGTTCTTCGCTGACGGGTGAGTCATCACCATTTTGGGCAACGACGAAAATATCGAGGGTGCAAGCATCAGTAGTCCAATTCTCGAGATACAATACGGGTCAAATGATATGCTCCTATCAAGATTCCGAGTCGAGCCATTCCTACTCCCGACAGGGGATGATTTCAAAGAAAGGGTTTGTCCAGAATATGACCCTCATGGTAATGTCAATGTGATTCAGATGTTCAGAAACATGAACTTCATGCCCGAACTGGGGCTAGGGCAAAGGCAGCAAGGGATACTTGAGCCCATCGAACTGAAGAAAGCTTTCCCTCCTTGCAGCTTGGGGTGTCAACCATCAGAACAAGAGCTCAGACTGATTCTCCAGTCTCGACCAAAGAAAGGATTAAACTGTATCCGAACTATCTTAGGAGACTCCTTAAATGGACGATTCATCAAAGGAGGTGAGGATTTTCCCTTTTGCGGTTTTCCAGAACCATGGTACGACCACACAGACAAGAAGATGAAGCCTGGAATGGAGATCTTTTTCCAAGATAGCTACCCATGGGCTGAAAGTTTCCCACACCGCGTACAACTGCTCATCAAAGATATCGAAGAGACTGAGGAAAGTGATTATGAATATTCCTTCAACTTACAGATACTGGGGCTGGCACTCTGCATGGTTCATTCAGGCACTACATCAATGGACCCATCCTATCTGATTAAAGCTGCTGATACACCTCTCCTCAACTAGCATGCTGCGCCAGTTCTACCTCTTGAAATCTCCCCTAACCCCAATGTTTACCCTGTTTCTTCTTTTGTTGTCTATCCTTTCTCAAATGTAATCGAGACCTCTTTTGATGAGGTTCTCAATGCTGTTTTTCCTATCAATTAAATAAACGAAGATTTTGAGTATCTTGTTGTGCCTTACATTAATTGTTTAGATTC
The DNA here is from genome assembly GCA_949130495.1 of Sambucus nigra. Lineage (NCBI taxonomy): Eukaryota > Viridiplantae > Streptophyta > Magnoliopsida > Dipsacales > Adoxaceae > Sambucus > Sambucus nigra. Next base: position 209,027,965 of record OX422222.1, read on the forward strand.
TAATCAAACTTTTGATGATGAGGATTTTGAAAATGAACAATTCTTAACTGATCTAAATAAGGTTAATAATAAGCAACGTAACCGCGTTCAAGTTAATGAAGAAGAGACTGTTGTTATTAATCTCAGTTCTAGTAGCCAACTGTGTGAGATTAGCATAGCGGCCACCCTTGATAAGCATGAGCGTGCACAACTTGAAGAATTTTTGAAGGAGTTCGTAGATGTTTTTGCATGGTCCTATGATGATATGCCTAGCATCGATCCTAAAATAGCTCAACATGAGATCCCCACTCTCCCAGATTACAAGTCAGTTAAACAAAAACTGAGAAAACTCCGCACCGAATGGTCACTCAAGGTCAAAGAAGAGGTGGTCAAATAGTTAAACGTGGGTTTCATTCGAGTGATCGAATATCCCAAATGGCAAGCCAACATTTTAATTGTACCAAAATCAGGAGGAAAGGTTCGAATGTATGTGGACTACCGAGATTTAAACAAAGCTTCTCCGAAGGATGATTATCAGCTACCCAATATCGACATGATCGTGGATAACACAGGCAATCATGCTCTCAAGTCATTCGTCGACGGGTTTGTCGGATACAACCAAATCAAGATGCACCCAGACCACCAAGAAAAAGCCGCATTCATCACCCCATGGGGAACCTTTTGCTACACCGTTTTGCTATTCGGTCTCAAGAATGCTGGCGCTACGTACCAAAGGGCTGCCACAACCATCATGCACGATCTAATTCAAAAAGAGGTTGAGGTTTACGTGGATGATATGGTTATCAAGTCTAAAACTAGAGAAGGTCATGTTCCCTCTCTCCGAAAGTTCTTCGAATGACTGCGACAGTATCAGATGCGACTTAATCCATAGAAGTGTGTCTTCAGCGTTACAAAGGGAAAACTCTTGGGATTCATGGTCAGTAAAAAGGGGATAGAAGCAGATCTTGCAAAGCTGAAGGCCATACTTGAGATGCCACCACCCCAAACAGATAAAGAAGTCCGAGGTTTTCTTATGAAATTACAATATATCAGCCGGTTCATCAGCTAGCTAACCTTCATTTGTGAACCAATATTTAAGCTCCTCCGAAAGGATTCAACCAAGGTTTGGAATGACTCCTTCCTAGAAGCTTTTGATTGAATCAAACAATACCTGAACCAACCTCCAGTACTCATGCCACCACAGTCTGGTCTCCCTTTGCTCATATACCTAACCATAACCGAAACTGCAGTAAGGGCTTTTCTAGCCCAATACCTTGAAGACTCCTACAAATAAAGAGCCATCTATTATACCTTGAAGACTCCTGTAAAGAAAGGCATGTGTCGCACTTGTCTGGGTCACCCAAAAGTTGAGACACTACATGCTCACCTTCCCCATCAAACTTGTATCCCGAATGGATCCCATCAAACACCTGCTTAAGAAACCCGCCTTATCCAGCCGAATGGCCCGATGGTTGATGCTCCTAACCGAGTTCGATATCGTGTATGTCACACAAAAAGCTGTTAAAGGAAGAGCCATCTCTGACTACCTCGCTGACTACCCTGTAGAAGAAGCAGATGTCTTGATCTCCAAATTCTTAGATGAAAATATCCTCTGAACCACTCAAGACCGCCTTCAATGGAAAATGTTCTTTGATGGCGCTGCCAACAAAAAGGGATATGGCATTGGGATACTTCTGGTCGCCCCAGATGACTCCCACACTCCCATAACCATGAAATTGGATTTCCCTTGCACCAATAACTTGACGGAATATGAGGCATGCACACTGGGCCTCAAAATTGCTATCGAAAAGGGTATTCAACACCTTGATGTATATGGATATTCTTCCCTCATTATCGGTCAAGTGCTCAGAAAATGGAAAGTCAAGGACAAAAAGCTCCAACCCTTTCATGCCTAATTAGAAGAGTTAGCCTCTCAATTTCGAGATATCACCTTCCATTATCTACCCCGAGCAAAGAATAACCTAGCCAATGCTCTCGCCACTTTGGCCTCCATGGTCGACATGCCCGAGGGAATAACAATGACCCCCTTCCTAGTTCAAAAGCAAGACAAATCGACCCATTGCTGCCATGTGGAGCTTGTCTCCACCGAAGATCCCGAACCAGCCGATTGTTGGTACTATGATAGCTAGTGCCTCCTCAAACATGGTAGGTATCCCTAGGGTTCCAAAAAGAAGGACCGAACAACCCTCCGAAGATTGGCCGCCCAGTACATCATCTGTCATAAAGATCTACTCAAGAGGAATTTCGATGGAACTCATCTACATTGCATCGCAGGGGCTCAGATTGAGAAAAAAATGCCAAAAATCCACAGCGGGGAGTGCATACCTCACATGAATGGTCACATGCTCGCCAAGAAGATCATCTGACAGGGCTACTACTGGACCACCATGACCCAGGATTGCACCGCCTATGTCTGGAGATGCCTCATATGCCAAAAATTCTCCAATCTTCAACACTTGCCTCCGCGAGAGTTATACAACATGACCACTCCCTGGCCGTTCTCCATCTGGGGTATCGACATCATAGGGAAGGTTACACCAAAGGCTTCAAACGGACATGAGTTCATCTTGGTCACCATCGATTACTTCACCAAATGGGTCAAAGCTGAATCATACGCAGTGTTGAACACTAAGAAAGTGGCCAAATTCATCAAGGAGAATATCATCTGCCGATATGGGGTCCCGCATGAGCCAGTGTCATATAACGGGTTACACTTCGAAGCAGAAGTCACATAAGTTGTCAACAAGTATGGGATTCAGAGACATAAATCTTCTCCCTACCGACCTCAGACCAATGGTGCAGTTGAAGTCGCCAACAAGAACCTCAAAGACATCATCAGTAAGATGATCGAAAGCTGTAGGGATTGGGCCGACCGAATCCCATACGCCCTCTGGGGCTATCAAACCTCAATTCGAACCCCTACTGGGGCTACCCCTTACTCCCTGGTCTACGGCATGGAAGCAGTCCTCCCTGTGGGGCTGGAAATACCCTCGCTACGTGTCATGCTCGAAAGCAAGGTTAGTGAAGAACACTGGTGCTAAAGTCGTCTTGATGAGCTAGCCCTCCTAGATGAAAGAAGATTAAAAGCTCTTTATCACATACAGGGGTACCATCACCGAATTGTGAGATCATTCAACAAGAGAGTCAAGGACCGCGGTGTCCGGGAGGGAGATTTAGCCCTCAAAGAGATAACAGAACCCATCTGGGATCCCATAGGGAAATTCAAGCCCAATTAGAGCGGCCCCTACATTGTGAAGAAAATCTTATCCGGCGGTGCCGCCATGCTCACTGACCTGGATGGGGAAGAGATGGCTCGTCCAGTCAATCTGAACCATCTCAAGAAATTCTACCCCTCGTCCGAAATTTCGGCGCGCAACGACTCTTCTCATCCTCCTTCTATTCTAAAAAAAAACTCTTCATTTCCCTCTACCCAGAACTACATGGGCCTGATCCTCTACAAAAACTATTTTAAAACTTTTCAGTAACCCTAGAGGTACGTAGGCAGCTCATACTCCTCACATGAGTGCGGCCCTTTCTTTTACACAAAATACTATTCTTTTCTTACCTCCGAGAACGGCGGTTCATTCTAAAATTATTTGAACAAAAGGATTATGTATGCCTTAGCGATCAGTATAGATAATTCAAAATACAAAACTCATCGAAAGGCACAGCTGGATGATCAGAAACTTGTTTATTTCATTAATAAAAAATTACAGTACAAATTACATAAGAAAAAGGAACGAATACCCTTCCCCACAACCATAAAAGCCAAATAAAATCCTCACATACATTCCCTATTACATAAATAAACTCCCCAAGAGTCCTACCCATAGCTACCCAAAGAGCCTGAACCCTCATCATCTACATCCCGAGGACCCCAAGTTTCCCCTGTCTGAATAGAGTGCCGCAAACATTCCATGGATCGATGATCCTTAACCATCTTCGAAAAACCCACAACACCCCCTTCCACGGAGTCAGATAAAATAAACCATCTTTGACCAGTCTCTACTGCCAATATCTTGCTAACTACTTTCCTCCTCAACTGCCTCATATAATCTTTGGTTGCATGGGAAACCTTCTCGACAGACTAAGAAGGACGGGTCGACGAACGATGATTTTCCCACAGAGACCCAAGCAACAGACGCAGGCTCTCAGTCAAATATTATACTGGAAAGAAATTTGAGGTCCGAGGGGGCACGACCTGCGCCCAGCCAAATTGGCGCAGAAGCCGCCAAGGGAAATAAAAAAAAGTTTGTCTGAGACCAACCAGCTGCACATTTGAATACTCTTCTAGTTCCAGAACAAGTTGCAACTGTCCCCACTAAGGCACGAACTAATATAGCCCACAAGCCCCGTGCTCCACAAACCAATTCTCCCAGTTCTCAACATACAGGCCAACGCGGATGAAGTAACGCGAAAAGAAGTTGGGTACAACCGATAAAGGATATTCTGGAGGAGTCGACAAGCGAAATCTTTCAGACAACCACATGAACAGAATCACAGGTATACCCCTCAAAAAGTCAGAACGACCTTCTTTCCAGGCATTCAGGCCATTCAGAGTCTCCACCAATATCACCGCCGCAGGATTGCGATAATATGACATCCATGAAGTAATGGATGTAAGTTATGGATCCACTTGCACCTCCCCAGTCACCAACAACAATTTTGAAACCAGGCCCAGAACCACGGTTCCAACATAGTCGGCATCACCTACTTCCCGTAAATGCACGGACTGCAGCACCGTCGGGAGGGAGATCATCCTCTAGAAGCCAATGACCTAGCCGCTGAAGGCGAGATATGAAGAAGCCCGGCCAATAAATCCCTAAGAAAATGGGAAAATTCGGGCAAAGCCGCAACAACATTAGGATTCACACCCAGTATGGAAGAAAATTCCTCGTAAGTAGGACAAACTTCTTTCAACCCAAAGCGGAATACATGGTCTTCAGGGTACCAGAATTGTACCGTCGCTATCAGCATATTCCACTCAAAAGGCCGATTGCACCACAAGGAGACTCGACGTATGTTGAAAGCATCGTAGTCGACATTATAAGAGCACATAGCTTCCAAGGCTTTGAGGTAATTGACAAACTCAATGCTACCAGGGAGAGCCATCTTTCCAGACTAAAAGATAATGGGTAGGCAGATGAGGATGCAAAGGTGTGATGAGAACACTCCACCCTTCTCCCTTTTTATACTTAAAAATCCTCACAAGGGACATAATCCCTGCAAAAATCGGAGGGAATCCTACCCCACAAGGTACCTACCCCATTTTTGGAAATTTCCTCCTTTCCTCTTTTGTCTAATCAGAAAATTGAATAAAAATAAATTGATATTCTCAAAAGAATTTCAAGAATCCCATTTTCTCCTTATAGGATTCCCCTTTTAAATAAAAGCTTTCCTTCGAAAATTCCAAAAATATTCCTTTTTTACGGTCTCAGTACAAAAGTAAAAAGCGCATGTGCATGCATGCATTCATCATTAATAAAAGATAATAATAAAAAAACTCCCATTGCATTGCATATATTTTTGTTCTGTGTTACATCAGTTTTGCAGGAAACAAGAAAAGAAAAGCCAAAAACAACGGGACTCAGCCCGAACCCACATTTCATTCCCTCTCTCTCTCTCTCAAGAGCTTCCACCCCCTCGACGCGCTCTCTTCCCCCTACGGCGAGACGATGCACCACCACTACCCGAGCCCGAGTCCTCTCTGGATGAAGCAGACGGCACCAGGAAAGAAGGAACAGGAACCGCGCCCCGAATATGGGCAGTCACCGAAGATATCCAATCTCTAATGTTCCTGAGCCAAGTGGTCGACACCCGGACTTGTTGCAAGGAAAGGAAAAATCAGTATCAAAATAGGAATGACCAAAATAGAAAAGAAAGAGAGGAACAGAAAGGTATACCGCAGGTTGAAGGACCTCCTCTGTCAAACCCAACTCCTCTAGATCCATTGCATGAGGACGGTGCAGCATAGGCACCATCCCTCCATCAGCTCGCCGGATGTTGTATGAAGGGGTATGCAACCGCACAAAAGGGACCTCCGAGGTCTCCGCCGCCATAGATGCCGACGGACCACCACCACTGTGGGAAGACCCCACCGCCTGACTCGAACCTGACGGAGGGAAGGGAAGCGCATTATATATGCTGGGCGCCATCAACCAACTCGTCACAAAATCCATATAGTCATATAGCGCATCCGTATTGGTGTACAACAAGTAGGACTCGCCAATCATCCTCGTGATCCTCTCATCCTCCAACATCAGTTGCCCCTGCCTCGTAGACGTAGGAGGCTGCGCGGGTGGCACCACCTCCTCCTCCTCGGCAATCTAACGAACTACCCTCTCCCCGAGATACCAGGAATGGCCGAACTCATGCGCCAGCAAACACCTCATCCGCGCGTTCACCCCGGTCACCCCCGCATCCTGAATGGCTATCCCCCTGGGATAAAAGGTCACCTGAAAATCTCCAAGCAAGCATAAATCAATACAAGATCAAAAGGTGAAAAAACTAAGACTGAAATGGAAAGAGTCTTACCCTACCACTAGTTAGGTCATTCAAGACCTGACTCACCGCCTCCAGGGAGAGAGATCCATTCGACTCTCGATTGGCCTTACGCCATCGATACAAGCGACAGAAGTCCCCAACAGTGTCGTCCTTTAAAGCAATCAGCGGGGTATTGCAACCAATAACCTCATAGAACCACGTCTGAATTCACAAGGAAAAAAGAGACGCATAAAGAAAATACGAATGCATGAAAGGAAAATGTGAATGCATGAAAAGAAATGCAGAAACTGAAGAATACCTCAAGAAGGTACGTGGCCCCAGTAAAGGTCTGCCGCTAGCACCAGCTAAATGCATCCAGAGAAAAGTAAAGGGTCGCCATGGTCAGACTTCCCCAATCATAGAAAAGGATGTTCGAAAACATCCTCAAGTACGGCAAAAACCAAAAATGAATGACGTCGCCGCTCAACGCCACCATGAAACCTCCCAACACTAGCAAAATGAATAACTGAGCCATCTGTCTCACTTGCAGCCCGTCCTCCACATCAATCACCCTGCTCAGCAAAACATCCTTCATCAAGGACATCCGAATGGAATCCTCGGAGACTATCCTCCTCACATCACCATATGACGCACGCACTGCCTTCGGTCTCACCCGTAAAGAGCGATCCACCTCTATCTGCTCTCCATCAAAATCCATCCCCAGCAGCTGCTGCGCGTCTATGGGAGTCACCGTCATCTTCCCGAATGCAAAATGAAAGGTGTGGGTAGTGTCCCACCACCTCTCTCCCAAGGCGCACAAGACCGCTGTCGAACGAGGCGTCTCATCCAGCACCGATGCCAACCGCCCAAAACCTGCTGATGATACCATCCAACGCACCACAGGTGGGAGATGCTCCCAAACATCCTTAAGCCCTATTGTCCCACAGGTACGCATGTTCTTCAAAGAGATATCATACTGGAAAAAAGAAAAGCCACATCAAAAGTCAAATAAGAAAAACCACTAAAAAGAAAAGAATGCCAAAGGTCGGGTTACTTACATAACCGTCGGGGATCACTCTCGATGAATGATGACGCGATAGATCCCGCAGCAAATTCCTATCATTCACGACAGGCTCAAACGCATCAAAGGAATTCTCATTCCCCAAAGCAAGAGGCGCCCTAGCCCTCCACTCCACATTCGCCCAATTATCAATGGACAACCACTCCTGGTGGACTGCAGTGCTCACAAAGGCGTCCATTTATTAAAGATCGGAACGCTAAAACAATTTGTCGAAGAATCGCAGAGGGAGAGAAAGCAAAAGAAGCTGTGAAAAAATGATGGGATTCGCCCCCTTTATATAGCAGGCCAAGCGCCATGCCGATCGGCATCAACCCCCACCATACCGATCGGCACTGACCCCTTGCCTTCCCGAGGTAGCCCAAAAGTCCATGCCACTGCCGAATGGCACCCTTCATACTATGCCGACCGGTACCCCTCCTAACATTTCTTACAAAAATTCCCAAAAAATACTAGAAAACCTCAAAAAATCCTCGGAAAATTCCAAAAACTCCCGAAAGGGATTTAGAGCCGTTCTACGAAGAAAATTTTGCATTTCCTCAAGCGGAACCCCTCTTTCCCAGTAGAGTCGCCATTGTGTCCATCCCCGATTCTGATCCTTATGGGCAGGCACGTGGAGGAAAGGATCCTTCGGGTCCCGCGCGTCCCTCTCGGGAGCGCTTCGGCCGGCATCGTTTGTGGTGTGAAAAATGTAGAGAGATTCAGAGTCTCCAGTCTATTTTACTCAAAACACACAAAAGAAAAAGGGGAAGCCACCTCGAAGAGTGGCATCCAAAGACATACTAAGCCTCCGAACCCTTCTCGAATCATCTTGGTTTCGTATGCACCAGTATGTCTTTGGATGCCACTCTTCGGGGTGGCTTCCCCTTTTTCTTTTGTCTATTTTGAGTAAAATAGACTGGAGACTCTGAATCTCTCTACATTTTTCACACCACAAACGACGTCGGCCAAAGTGCTCCCGAGAGGGATGCGTGGGACTCGAAGGATCCTTTCCTCCACGCGCCCGCCCGCAAGGATCAGGATCGGGGATGGCCACAAAACCAAAACAAAAAAAGAGGGTTACGCTTATAAATTCCAAGGGGATTGTCCACAACAATTTCTCTAAATTAAAATACATTTTCTACACACTCACACATATGATAAATTCCTATTCAAATATATGGGATAAACCCCACCCTTATGACGCAAATGATCTCTGTGGACTTTGATGCCTTTATAGGCCACGTAGGCATTTTGGGCTAAAACTCGAGATTCAGAGTCCAATTTTCCCATTTTTTCATTTGTCTCCTTTTCATCTATACATTATTTAATATATTTTATATTTTTGATCCTTATTGGAATTTTATCCAACATGTATTATTGTTTCATCATAATGATCAATATCTCGATAAATGCATAAATTGTATTTTCTAGATATTATTTTGGGAACATTCCTTTTGATGATCTCAATCTATCTTTTCCACGATATGAGTTGGGCGATTCTGATCTCTATTTATATACACACACACACACACACACACACATTATGAAGAAATTAACGAAAACAGTAACACAAGCCCATGAGTAACCGAAAGGGTGGGATGGGTGGCTATAACCTTCCCATTCCGTAATATAGTTCTCGAACCTTCGAACTATTGGTTTTATAAACATCAGTTTGTCTTTGATGTCACTCTCTCGAGGTGGAGGCATGTTCTTTTGCATGTTTTGTGCAAAATAGGATGGCGACTCCATCTCTTTACATTCACCCCACATTGACGACGGCCGAAGTGATTTTAGAGAAAGAAGGACACGTGACTCTTTTCTCTTTCCCCCCACCGGGAAAGAGGAGAAAAGGTATGGAGAGATTCCCATGGATGGAAAAACCCCACTTAAGGTTCTTAAAATTTACCTATACCCCCAGAATTGGTATCTCCCCACTTATGGTCCTCAAAATTGACCTTGACCCTCATAATTGGTCGCTTCCCACTTAAGGTTCCCATAATTAACCTTGACCCTCAGAGTTGGTCGCTCCCACTTGAGGTCCTGAGAATTAACCTTGACCCTGCGAATTGGTTGTTTCCCATCTTAAGGTCCTCAGAATTGACCTCGACACTTAAAATTTGTTGCTCCCAACTTAAGGTCCTCAGAATTGACCTCGGCCCTTAGAATTGGTCGCTGTCCAATTAAAGTCCTCAAAATTTACCTCGGCCCGTAGAATAGGTCACTCCCATAGTTAGGTCCTCATAATTGACCTTGGAACGTAGGATTGGCCATCCCATACATTACCCTAGGTCCTTATAAAATCCTCAACCCTCTGAATCAATTATCCTCGTCCCTTAATCGACCTCTTTTTCAAAAAATGATGTGGTGTTTATTCGATGGCTTTCACTTGTTTCAAGATCACCCATCGAGGGTATATACAAAAAAAAATTCTAGGACCCCCTAAGTCTCTACTTTGGTCTCTATCACCTCCCCATTTCACTACAAACTCGAGGTTATACTCTGAGTACCGATCTAGAGGCCATCGGGCACTCCCAGGCCCCATTTGATTTCGTTTAACTCTATTGTCAGAGAGAAATCTGAATGAATCTCTGAAGGGCTATGAATATCCTTTCCAACAGTAAACTGTACACGAATCAACATAACATTTTGAACAAACGGACCATTTTACTGCCAAAAATCAATCTGGAGGCCACCGAGCGCTCACGAGCCCCGTTTGACCCCAATCAACTTCACCGTCATAAATAAATCTTAATAAATGCTCAAAGGGCATTGAATCCCATTTCCAATGGTCTGCCCCATGCGTGAAATGACATAACCGTTCGGATGAACGATTCGTTTTCCACCCAAAACTGATGCGGAGGCCACCGAACTCTTTCGAGCACCATTTGACCAAGGTCAACTCTTCAGCTCGAATGAGTCTGAATTAATATTCTAAGGTCACTGAATACCCTTTACAATATTCTATCCCATGATCGAATCAGCCTTATGGTACGAAGGACCGCCCCATTTTACTTTGAAAGATCACCGAGCACTTTCGGTCCCCAGTTTACCAAAATCAACTTTCCTAATCGAGATAAGCTTTTTGGAATATTGAAGTACCTCTCATAAGCTTTCCAATGGTCTACCTCGTGTGCGAGTCTGACTTAAGGTTTGGACGAACGATCAATTATCGTTCGATTATCTCCTGTCCAATGGATCGACAAGCACTTTCAAGCCCCGTTTGACCCAAAGTCAACTCTTGGATGCGAGAGGGGCCTAAAGGGCTCTTAAAGGTCTTGAAATTTACTTTCTAACGGTATTCCCCATGAACGATTTAAATTTACAAATTACATTCTAAGAACATCTTTTCAAAAAAATCTACACGACACTACCAATTGGCAGGTCCATTTCCCTGCCAATCAGTAGTGTATCTAGGGTTAATTGCCAATTGGACGGGCTAAGGATATGACGATCGAAGTCACCCTACCCTATAAAAGGAGGGAGTGAGGTCACTCTCTGGACACACCGATGATCTCATCAACATTCTCTTGCAATCAGTGAAGGTTCCTTGTGTGAACTTCCTTCCCATATTTCATTCACATTATTTTCATACCCAATTTAGCAAAATATCATTCTCTCTCATTCAACATTAATCCCCATATTCAAGGGAGCTCATAAAGGATCAAGATCAAGACTCAATTCCCCAAAGAAGGTCCAAATGTTCTCCTCTCTCTTTAAATTTATTTATTTTCACATTAGTTACATATTTTCTAATCTAGTTTTTACTTTAGTTCACACACGTTAACATCTCATCCTTTACTAGTTATACTGTACATACTTTACTTTCTATAAAAACCACAATAAAGAAAAGAGGGCTAGACCTATAAATTTCGACGAGATTCCTCATCACATTTTCTCAAAACTAAAAATATTTTTTCCACACATACACATATAATAAACTCCCATTTGAATTTATGGGATAAACCCCACTCTTGTTCTACACGCGAATTATGTGGACTTTGATGACTTTATAGGCTATGTAGGCGTTTCGGGCTAAAACTCGAGACTCGAGTCCAATTTTCCAATTTCTTAATTTTTTGAATTTCCCATTTTCTCATTTGCATCCTTTTTATTTATACATTATTCAGTATAAATCATATTTGTCATTCATATTGTTGTTTCATCTTACAAATATTATCGTTCCATTTTAATGATCAATATCTCGATAAATGCATACATAATATTTTCTAAATATTATTTGGGGAATATTCATATGGACGATCTCACTCTATCTTTTCGATGATAAGAGTTGGGTGATTCCAATATCCATTTATATATACACGCACACACACTTCGCAAAGAAATTAAAGAAAATTGTGACACAAACCCCTGAGAGATTGAAAGGGATGGAAGGGTGCCTAACACCTTCCAATTTCGTAAATTAATCCCCAAACCTGTGAACTATTTATTTCGTATGTATCAGTTTGTCTTTGATTCCGCTCTCTTGAGGCAGAGACATGTTCTTTTGCCTGTTTTGTACAAAATAGGCTGGAGACTCCATCTATTTATATCAACCCACATCAACGATGGCTGAAGCGCTTCGAAAAAAGCACTCAAGATCTTCTCTCCCTCTCTAAGTGTGCGATCGTGAGCACTGGAACCCCGAAACGAGAGGGAAAAGAAATGGAAGGATGATCATACTTACCAACTCCATAATATGAACCATGAGCAATATCAAGAGTTACTCCGTTGGAAGGGCGATCAACACTGAAAAGCAAGAGTTACATTTATTGTATACACATGTAAATGCCTGGAAATATAAAGGCACTCCATTTCTAGGGTTCTAGACCCATATTAATAGACAAGTTCCCCTAGATCAAGGGGACAAGCCATTCATTCTTAAGAACACCGTACTGAGCTACGTTAATCAGCATAAAGAACAATAACTGTGGGCGTTGTCTTTCTTTATAACCGAACCATTTTAAAATTCTTTGTCTCTGGTGTGTTTGATTAAGGCTGCTCTTATTATTTATCTGTGATTATAAAATTGGATCACTCCAATTTTAGACATCAACTTTAAAGTGAAAAAATGAATATTTTATGAAAAATAGGAATTTATTGAGGTTAAAGAAACTAAATGTCTTTTGTACCTTGAAAATGTATTGTTTCAAGTATGATGAATTCTAAGAATGATAAATATGTTTAACCCATTTAATAGGATTTTAAGGTTTAAAGTTCATCTTCTCATGCATATAAACTGGTAGTATTTTGTCACTAAGTGCATAAGCGATTTTAAGAAAGATTTTGTTGGGTTTAAACATGAAATAAGAAAAGTAGAAATTCTTGTCTTCAAAGTGTGTGAAAATGGGATTAAAGTTATAATGAACATACGACTTTAAGACTACATTTTTTGAATAAAAGAAATAGTATTTTTATTCCTAAAAGTAGTCTTCAAGTTTAATTACATTCCTTGAATAGAGAAAATTAAAGAAATGTCTACATTTGTTGAATAAGTTTTAATAGTTAGTAATTGGAGAGTTCATGTGTAATCTAATAATGTTGCAAAAGATTAACACTTATGAAATTGAAAAGGAAATGATGAAATAAAGATGTTTCCAAGAATATTACTCCAAGGTTAAAAAGGGTGTTAAGGTGTTAAAACACTTAGGAAGTTAGTATGGGAAACTGAATAGTGTTTTGGGAAAATTAACACTTTCGAAAATGGAGTAAAGGACAAGTTTAGAATTAAAAGGGTAAAAAGTTAATTTTACCTAAAATGGAATATTTTTATGAAATAAAAATATTGGAAAAGGTTTTTCACAAATTTTTCCTAATGAATGCGATTTTTGTAATAAAAATCAAAGTTAAAGTGTAAAGGACAAGAAATGGTATATTTCAAGTGTAACACGGATTGGGGTGTAACCCCGGGTTTGGCTTCGGTTGGGTAAAAAGGGAAAGACGGAATAATGTGGACATTTGTAAAATATTAAAACACATTAATAGGAACTCGGATGACACCAGAAAATTAAGAAAGGAACGGATCCTTGGGTTAAAGACCCAAAAATAACTAGCCAGAGCATATGTTGCACATAGATGGTGGTGTGGAGCTCGTTGAAGTACGCAGTAAATATAAAGATTCCGAGAAAAGATAAAGGAACAAGGAACATGTCAAGAAATGGGTTGTGTGGTGAACTGTGTTAATATAACCTAACTTGAATGAATTAATAAATGTTCCAATAAAGGTTAAAATGGACAAGTAAATGTTTAATTGATTAATGTCCATACGGTAAGAAAAAAGGTAAAGTAAGTGGGTAAATGGTGGTTAAGAAACCTAAGTGGACAAATCCATAATAAACACAAGAATGTGTCGTAAAGGGTTTTCAAAGGATAAACGAGTATTTTCTAACACGGTGAACATGTGTCTTGAAAGGGCGGGTTTCAACGAAAATACTAATGTGCATTGAATAAAATAAAAACGGTGATTTTTGGCAAAGAAATCATTTTCGATGAAATCAAGTGTAGTGGTTTCAAGTATTGAGGCGTGTGTATTAAATAAAGAAAGAAATGCTAAAAATGAGAAAAATGAAGTCTTTTATAAGATTAAGGTGAATTAATCTAGCCAAATATATATATATATACATATATATATATATATATATATATATATATATATATATATATATATATATATAGAGAGAGAGAGAGAGAGAGAGAGAGAGTCAGACTCTCCAACATACCTCCTAGCAACATACCCTTTATTCAAAATAGAAAAAAAAAATTCTGAGATGATATTTCTTTATATGGGGTCATGATATTTCATTGTGTCCCTATAAAAAAATCAATTTAAAATAATGGTTTTTCCTATTTTTGAAAAATAGGTAAAAAAATTATCAGTTTTTACGCTTTAAAACTGCTAGTTTTTTTACCCATTTTTAAAAAATATCAAAACACATTATTTTGATCTGAATATTTTGACATGGTCACATTGAGATATCATGAACGCATATAAAAAATATTAACTTAAAATTATTTTTTTTTACTATTTTAAAAAAATAGGTATGTTTAATGAGGTATGCTGGCGAGCCTAACTCTCTCTCTCTCTCTCTCTCTATATATATATATATATATATATATATATTACGTATGCATAACATGTCAGAGTCTTCTTTCTGTTGTTTGAATTTATATTGCATTTGTATATTCCCATAGAGCATTGGATTACACCATTACTTTGTTATGGTAGGTTGGGAGCGATTTCATATTTTTAGATCATTATATAGATAAGTGTTTTTTTTTTTTTTACGTTACTATCTGTGTATGATTGGGCCTCGAGGTTCTCTCCATGGATCCCTCACGTAGTTTATTTAGAAATTGGAATCGCACACTAAACAAGTGAAATGTTAATTACAATAAAATTGTACTAGCAACATTGCATAGGTTGTTTCATTGCACCTCACACCTAATGCTCGGGTCAGATGGGGTTCACTATGGGTAAGCTATAAATTCGGGATGGGACATTGCAATTTCGTCATTTTTCAAAATAGTACCCTATCAATGAGCCTAGAAACAAATGAAACCATACCTTACCTATTTTTGAAACCCAATTTTCCTAGACTCGTGTCCTGTCTTACATTTATTTTAGCATTTAGGTAAACCTAATACTAGTGGAAACATAATAATAATAGTAATCATGTTGAGATTTTTCTCTTATTTTTTTCTTTCCCATTTATTTCTCACAAAAAAATACCAAAAAAAATTGTCCTCATTTTTATCAAAAATACCAAAAACACTTTTCCTCCTTTTTTCCAAAAAAATCAAAAACAATTTTCTAGTTTTTCAAAAAAAAAAAAATCCTTTCTTCCCCCTTTCAAAAATAAACTTGAACCATTTTTTCCTCCTTAGGTCGATCACATACCCGATTCTTGTCCTGGATCTCTATTGGCTTTAGTCTTCCATCAATCCGCCCTGAAGCTCCACTAGTTCCTCTGCTACTTCATCCGAGTTTGAAATCTACCTTCATTGTGTCTTCACGGAGAACACCGATCAAGAACCGAATGTGCATCCTAATCTGATGGCAGTCCCAGTTCAGCTCAGTGCCAATATTCATAACCTTTAAACCGAGGTCCATGAGATGCAGCTAAATCAGGCACATATTTTTGAAGAATCCGTTCCCGAGACTGTCTGGGTCCCAAAATAATAGTAGCATGGATCGCATGCCAATGGGCCACCACTAGCTCAGCTCCCTATGCTAAACCTTTCCCAGTCAGGGGCTAACTTACCAGTGCCTATTGATCCCATGGAAGAAGAAATGAATAAGGTAAAGAAAGACCTTAAATTTCTATCCAAGAAGTTTAATCATGTAAGGATATCTAGGAACTACATAGCATACACCCACATGTCTCCCTACCCCAAAGAAAGATTACGAGAGAAGGTTAAAATGCCATCCATCGAGATATTTAGGGCCAACGAGCCCCCAATTGTTCAACTTTGCAGTTATCACTGAGCCACGACCCTTCTGGGTGCCTCTAAAGAGATAATGGTCCAGATGTTTCAATAGAATTTAAAGGACAATGCCCTACGATGGTTCCTATACCTCGAAGAATCTAAAATCCGTAGTTGTGAAGATGTCGCTCGAGAATTCATGTCATGGTACAAGTACAATAAAGAACTAGAGGCTACGCGCCATAATCTAGAGTTTATCAAGCATAACACCGGAGAAACTATCAGTAGATTCATAGTAAGGTGGAGAGAGAAAGATGATACTATGACCAACATACCCTATGAGGAAGAACAATTCATTATCATGAAGAAGAATTTCTCGCCCAATATCCTAACAACTATGGGAGGTCAGTATTATCCACACTTTCGAGCTCTCTGGAAAGAGGGTATTGAAATTGACGTAATTGTTACCAAGGTAGTATCCAACTCGAAGAAGATGATCAGATAGTTCATTCCCATAAAGTATGAGAGGCCTTCCAGTGCCACAGTATCAATATCTCCCAGCCTGCTAGCTTTTCGGCGTCATTAATACACCTTAATCCCATCATAAAGGAATACACCGAGATCCATGCTCCTTTATCCAAAGTCTACCAAGCCTTGTTAAGTCGAAACATCATCAAACCCTTAGACCCTCATCCATTACCAAACCTACTTCCCAAATATTTAAAAATCGATTCTCACCATGACTGGCAACAATCTGCGGTCCAGACTACTGACAAATGCTTCCATCCAAGAAATGTAATTCAAGGCTTGATTGACCGGGGTGTCATCTCCCACAAAAAGATATTAAACCCAACACCACTCACAACCCACACCAATGCCAACTTTCTAGAGAATGACTTGAAATTAGATCCATCTACCAAAATTGTGCCCAGTAAAGCACCCATCATACCTATAATCTACCCAAAACACCTAAAGTTTGCCCATATTTTATCCACCACCCTACCTTCTTCACTGACCAAGCTTTATTACTCCTCACAAGGGCCTGTATTTCCATCCTCACCCAATCCGAAGGGAGAGATATAAAGTTACTAGTTGTTCTGAACCAATTCTTGGAGTTCGGTATAAAATTTACCACTAAGATGACCATCAAATGTAAGAAATTCAATGGCTTGTTCATGGAAGCCCGAAATGGGCTCGAGAGTCAGATGATTGGGTGGTAACCGTTGATGAAGTCAACTTAGGCGACGTAGTACAGATCATAGCAAGAATGTTTCAATAGACTATGGAAATCTATAACATTTCTAAACAACTCATTACTTTGAAGATGTAAGGGCGATTGGTACCTTCACTCTTGTATCTCCCCATTGAGGGGAAAGATTTATATGAGGAACTCATTGAGGTTGTTGAATGGTCGATTTCTCTTAGCAATAAGACATCATTGCAACTAGATGAAGGATAAATTTGACAATTCTGATGATGAAAAAAGTTAGTCCAATAATTAACATGTGAATAATGATATCTTTTAAAGACCTATTAGGGGAAATGAATAAAGTATCCAATCATCCAGAAATAGATGAAGATACGGGGTTCTTATTCTTCCCCGCCTATGTAAACCACATGACCAAATCTGAGAGACACTACGAAGATCCTAATCCTCAGTCATTGCCGATAGATAAGGGAGAGGGAGTTGTCGAGGAACTTTCCATGCCAAAAATGACTGCTATGGAAGGCAAATCATCGACCAACTCAATAAGACTCAAGCTAACATAACCTTATAGGGACTCTTCATGTCATTCCAATTACACAAAAATGCTCAGATAAAGCTTATCTTCGGCCCACAATCCCTCCTTCCTCCACTCCATAAGAAACTATAAACATGGTTAGATCCTTGACCACCACTAGACCGCTTTCCTTATTCGAAGAGGAAACCTCAAAGATTGGTCTGAGTAATAACTATGCCCATAGCATCTCCGTTGAAGTGATGGGAAAGATAGTCTTACTCACTCATCGATAATGGATTCCACCTCAATATTTTCTCACTTATAAACTTCATTTTCTTGGGGTTGAAAGTAAGTGACCTTACTCCTACTTGTGCGACAGTGCATGCCTATGATAATACTCGCCAAGAGGTGATGGGATCCATAAGACTCATAATAGGGGCTAGCCATATCAATAACATGGTTGAGTTTTAAGTTATTGATATACCCTCATGCTTGAACCTTTTGCTTGGTCGACCGTAGCTTCGTAACATTCAGGGGGTATCTTCCTTCCTTTATCATAAGTTAAAATTCTTCGCCAAGGGGTGAGTTATCACCATTTTGGGCAAAAATGATGATATAAAAAATGCAAGGACCAACAATCCTATATTAGAAATACAATACGGGACAAATGATATGCTCCTCTCTGACTTCAGGGTTGATCCATTTCCCATTTCAACTGGGGATAATTTTAAAGACCGAGTATGTCCGGAACATAGCCCTCGCGACAATGTTAATGTAATAAAAATATTCAAAAATATGCATTTCATGCCTGAACTAAGGATGGGGCGACGTCAACAAGGGATACTAGAGCCCATAGTCTTAAAAGAGGCCTTTCCCCCATGTGTATTTGGTTATCAACCTTCACCAGGGGAACTCAGAATGATCAACTAACCATGACTAAAAATGAGTTTAGAAGCTGCCAAGACTATTTCGAGGGATTCTCTGAATGGGAGATTCATCAAGGACAGTGAAAACTTCCACTTATGTTGATTTTTTGAATCCTGGTATGAAGACACTAACCAAAAGATGGAGACGAGGATGGAAATCTCCTGTTAAGACAACTTTTACTGGGATGAAGAGTGCAGTATAAAGTGCAACCTTCAATTAAGAAAGTCATAGCCATTACCGACGTCCACGAGGAAAGTGGTTTTGTATACTCATTCAACCTACAGACACTGAGGCTGACTCTCTGTATGATCTATTCACACGGTACACCGTCAGAACCATTCACTCTAATCAAGGCTCCTGATTAGCCTATTCTCAACTGGAATACTATATCAGTTATGTCTGCTGAGATGCATCCCAACCTTCCTCTTTACCCTATCTATTTATCTATTTTTGCTCCTACCTTTTCGAATAATAATGTAATCGAGACCTCTTTTAATGAAGTTCTCAACGTTATTTTTCCCGAAAGTGAAATAAACAAAATTTTTGATTATCTTGTTATGCCTTACATTAACTGTCTTGATTCTAATTAAATTCTTAATGATGATGATTGTGCAAATGGAAAATTCTTGACTAATAGTAATAAGGTTAATAAAGAATATTATAAACGCGTTTAAATTAACGAGGAAGAAAATGTTGTTAACAATACCGGTTCTAGTAGCCAACACGATTAGGATAGGGACCAACTTTAACGAACATGAGCGTGGATAATTCGAAGAGATGCTGAAGGAATTTATGTTTCATATGGTCCTATAACAACATGCCCGACATCGATCTGAAAATAGCTCATCACGAGATCCCAACTCTCTTGAAATGCAAGCCGACCAACTAAAAGATGCAAAAACTTCGCACTTAATGGTTAAGTAAAGTCAAGGAAGAGGTAATCAAGCAGTTAAACATGGGTTTCGTTCGGGTGATCGAATATCCCACATGGCTCATCAAAATTATACTTGTACCGAAATCAAGAGGAAAATTTCACATGGGCATCGACGACCGAGATTTGAACAAAGAATTGACGAAGGACGATTACCAATTCCCCAACATCAACATGATTATGGACAACACTACCAGTCATGCCCTCAAGTCATTCGTTGATGGATTTTACAGATGCAATCAGATCATGATGCACCCTGACCATCTAGATAAAATTGCATTCATCAACCCCGCGGGAACCTTTTGTTACACGATTATGCCATTAGGGATCTAGAACACTGGGGCTGCCTACCAAAGGGATACCACAACCATCTTGCAAACCCACATAAATGAGTTTTCGGTGTCATAAAAGGAAAAATTTTAGGATTCATGGTAAGTGAAAAGGGAGTCAAAGCAGACCCCGCCAAGATGAAAGCTATCCTCAAAATGCCACCACCCCCAACAGAGAAGGAAGTCGAGGGATTCTTGGGAAAATTACAGTGCACCAGCTGATTCAGTAGCCATTTGACTTCTATTTGCAAATCCTATTAGGAAGACTTTGATAGAATAAATAAATATCTTACCCTACCTTCGATACTTATGCCTCCGCAACTAAGTCTCCCTCTACTTTATTACTTGACTGTAATATACACTGCAACAGGAGATTTGTTAACCTAATACATTGAAGAATCCCATAAATAAAGGGCCATCTACTAAGCTAGCAAAAAATTAGCTGGGTACAAAGTCAACTACACTGCCTTGGATAAAGCATACGTCTCCCTAGTTTGGGTCATTCAAAAGTTAGGGAACTACATGATCGCTTTCCCCATCAGACTTGAATGGATCCTATTAAATATCTGCTTGAAAAACACACCCTATCTAGCCAAATGGACTGATGTTGGATGTTACTAGCTGAGTTCGATATCGTATATTTCACATTTAAAGTAATGAAAGGGAGAGTAATATTCGACTACTTTGCTAACTACCCCATAGAAGAGGCCAATGCTTGGATCTTTGAATTCTTGGATGAGGATATCGTGTGCACCTCTCAATAATACCTCTGATAGAAATTGTTCATTGACGGTGCTACTAATAAGATGGGATATGGAGTTGGGTTTCTCTTGATCGCCCCTGATGACTCTCACTCTCCCATTACAATCAAGCTAGATTTTCCCTGCACTAATAATATAATAGAATAGGAGGCATGCACTGTAGGAATCAAAGTTTCCCTCAATAAAGCTATCAAACACCTAGATATCTATGGGGATTATTCCCTTATCATCGGCCAAGTCTTTAGAAAATGGAATGTTAAAGATGAAAAGCTCTTACGCTTCCACGCCCACCTAGAAGACTGGCCTCCCAGTTCCAAGATATCACCTTCCACCACTTTCCCCGCGCAAAGAACATCTTTGTCGATGCCCTTTTCTACCCTAGTCTCCGTGGTCGACATGCCCGAGAGTATAACGAAGGCCCCTTTCCTAGACTAAACATAATTTATGCCAACCCATTGCTATGACATTGAGCTCATCATAGAGGAGGATTTTGATATGGTCAGGTTCTAGTACCATGACATTTGGCACCTCCTCAAGCAGGGTAGGTATCCCTAAGATGACCCTCCGCAAATCGGTGCCTAGTACATTTTCTGTGACAAAGCACTGTTCAAGAGAAATTTCGATGGAGTCCATTTGCACTGCATTGTTGGTGCTGACATTGAATAAATGATATAGAAGATACACAACAGGGAATGCGAACCCCATATGAATGGTCATATGCTTGATAAGAAGATCATTCATCAAGGGTATTATTGGACCACCATGGTTTAAGATTTCACCGCCTATGTTCGGAGATGCCTAAAATGCCATCAGTATGCCAATATCATACACTTACCTCTTCCGGAATTCTACAACATGACTTTTCTCTAGTAGTTCTCCACTATGGGCATTGATATCATTGGGAAGGTCACACCCAGAGCTTCAAATGGGCATAAGTTCATCCTAGCCACTATTGATTATTTCACCAAATGGGTCAAAGCAATGTCATAGGTAGTGTTGAATGCAAAAAAATGGCTAAGTTTATCTGAAAGAACATAATCTACTGATAAGAGGTTCACCATGAGCTAGTATCAGATAATGGGTTACATTTTGAAGCCGAGGTAACAAAACTAGTAAACGAATACGAGATTGAAAGATACAAATCTTCTCCCTACCGACCCCACACCAATGGTGCTATCAAAAATGCCAATAAAACCTCAAGCCATCATCAACAAAATGACGGACAGTTACCGAAATTGGGCCGATCAGATCCCTTGTTATACCACATGGAAACAGTCCTACCCATTGAGCTAGAAATAACCTCCTTATGCATTATGGTTGAGATCAGAGTCAGAGATGAAGACTAGCATTTGAACCGCATTTACGAACAATCATTCTTGGATAAAATGAGGTTGAAGGCTCTATAGCACATAGAAGGGTACCATAACTAGATAGAGTGATCATTCAACCGAAGAGTCAAGGACTGTGGTGTATCACCCCGTAGTTTTGAGGATATAAATTTAAATTAATTTGGTGATAAAGGATATAAATTAATCTAGAGGATTTAATTTATTCGGTGAATTAAAATTTAATTAATTCGTTTTTTTTTTAAAATTACATGTGTCGTAATTTGATTTAGAGGTTAAAGATTTTAGTAGAGTGACTCAGATGGCGATTATGAGTGTACGAGTTAGTTCGAATATGTCGAGATAATTAGAAAAGAGTATGCCGGGGTAGTAATTTGGTCTCAGAGCATTTTTAGGCATAATCAGGTTCACACGTGGGAGTTTAGGTAATTTTAATTTGTCCCATAGGCTTAATTTCAGGATTATCACTATAAAACCTACATTTCAGAGTTCTTGACAGACACAACTCAATAAGAAAGTCCTAATTTTGAAATAGAGAAAAGAGAGAGAAACTGTGAGAGCTTTTGAGAGCCAAATCAAGAAGTGGGGTGTGTTCTTCGTTAAATATTTATCTACAACAAAAGAAATCAGACCCTACAAATTATCTAGGCAAGTAGTCAAACTTTCTTTAATATAAATTGCAGTATCTCAATTCATATTATGGTGGGTGTAAATTATATATGTTTTGGGAGTGGGTTATCATATGAAAATGGGTTTTAGTCATTTGAGAATATTGTGTAGATTGAATATGAAATTTATGATTAATTGGTATAAATCGTGGTTTGAATCATGTTTATATTAGAACTACAGACGTTGGGTTCGTAGGGTTGAGAATCATTTAATTAAACTAAAAAAAGGATTTACAAACCGTATAAAACCCAAATCGTGTAATAATGGGGGATGCGATAAATCAATGTTGGGTAAAAGTTTAAATAATGATTATAACCATTTGAGACAAATGGAAAACATAATAAATATCTGAGTTTCGTTCTGCTAAGAGAGTTGAGGGATTAAGGTTTGTCAATGGCGGTAACAACATGAGAAGGACGAAAGGACGAATAGCGAAGAAGGTCGTTCGAACGACACTGGAAGTCGTTCAAATTAGATTAGTATCTCATTCGAACGATATTATTATCTCATTCAAATGAACCTATGTTTTGGACATAGAGATAGATCTTTTTGTTACGAACGCGCGACCATCAATTTCGTATTTTTCTATTTTTTGAATTAGTTATAATTTTAGTACGGAAGGGTGTGAAACTGAAATCCTTTGAGAGAAATCATATCTGGATTATTTAGGGATGTCCGTAGATGTGTAGGACTCTAAAAAATATTAAATAACATTCTTTTTAGCTTGTAATTGGGGAATTGGATGAGAATGAATTTGTAGTACGAATTTTGGAGCGTTTAGGATGAACAACACGCAAAAATATATGAACGAATTCTAATGGAAATTTCAGATGGAATTAGGATACGGGCTAGATAGAGATGTGCTTAATATCTTGAATAAAAATATGAATGTAAGTTAATACTAATGGAATTAAGAGTCGGGGTTGTGACTCATATATTTTTAGGTGGAGTGCTACAAGAGTTAGGCATGGGGTAGCCGATTTAATTTATTATATAGTTATATAATAAATTATTGAATATTAAATTTAACAAGGGTGTTAAACTAAATCGTGGAATTTTGTGTAATAAATTTTAAGAGATGAAGATACGGATAAAATGAGTGAGTCTGGGTACTGTAGTTGGGTGATACAACTTGAATAAGAAATAATTAATGTGTGATTAATTAAGTTACAAGTCGGGATATAGACTTGGGTATTCTTGGGCTAGTGTTACGAGTGTTAGGCATGGGTTAGTTTGACTTTTATTAAATATATGTATAAGATAGTGTGATAGATATCGATGTGAATGATATTTATAGGAATACACACCCCTCTAGTGCTATTATAGGAGCTTGCACGATGTGGGTGAATCCCCTGGCTAGAGAATGCAAGACGAGTACAATCCCCAGGTCATGGGCATCCATTAATTTATATTATGATTATCTATGGGGTGAGATGGTTTAGGTATGATTATGTCTCACAATCGGGGAACTATATCTACTTCCACTACGCTTATTTTTATTTTACTGATTTGGGGAGCTAACCGTCTCAGGGTATCCGGGTGGATTGAGTATACCTGGGATGGTATCATTGTAGAGCAAACATCCAGTGAGTCCTTACTCGGGATGATGTATATATACATGACATGGGTGTGAATGTTGTAGCATACTATTACGTATATAATATGACTAGATAATTATATACGGGATTGATACATAAGTTCAAATGTATTTCTTATATAACTAGTGTGAACGTTCTA
Organism: Sambucus nigra; assembly: GCA_949130495.1. Classification (NCBI taxonomy): domain Eukaryota; kingdom Viridiplantae; phylum Streptophyta; class Magnoliopsida; order Dipsacales; family Adoxaceae; genus Sambucus; species Sambucus nigra. The sequence goes on from OX422222.1 coordinate 209,052,350, forward strand.
TGATGTAATATTGTTAATCGATTAATAAGTTAATGAGTAGATAACTTAATAATCAAAGTAATAATACTCGGGTTAGAGTAGTGGGGATAAAAGAAGTGTGATACGACTAGTTAGTCGGGGAAGCTTAATTAGGAAGGTTAGCAGGCAAGCGCTAGGTGTGTACATTAGATGGGGGTGTGAGTTATACCTCAAGTGAGTGCGACACTAGCTTAAACATGAATCATGTGCATGCATATTTAATTATTGCAATTTAACTACTTGCTAAATATTTTCAAATTTTTTTACTTGGCCTCCAACTCGTGTTAAAATATTTCTCAAAACCTTTTAGGTGTCCAGCCACAGGGACGCCCACCTTGAAGTTTCTATCCAGGGATGCGTTGCCGCAGCTCATGTGGAAGTTGTAGGACTTTTCTATAGACACTTCGTTCATTTATTCCTATTATAGGATCATTACTTAAGTACTCATTTGGGCATGTCACCCTAAGATTTTGTATTTCAGTTATTTATTAAACCTTATGTATCCAGGTTATTATTTCAATTTACTGTTGTATTTTATTGTTGAATCGATAGTTGATTTGGTCATCTTTACTTATATTATTCACCTGTGTTGGATTCAATCACCAATTTGTGTGAATGGTTAATTGGTATTTATTTATGTTAGTTGTTAATTAATGAAAGATAAATTTTGGAACTAATCTAATTAAATTACTATGTGTCAAGTAACTTTAAAAAAATTCGATAATGATGCTAATAATAAACCATATGAGACCAATATTTTATTTTGATCACGAGTTGACCACCCGGTATTTTAGTAGGCGGGGCATCACAGAGGCTATCTGAGCATTAAGTTCTATACTCCTTAGGATTTGTGCTGTTTATTACATTTCAGCATAGCGTTTGTTGATATAGCTCCTTATTATAGTATTGTTGTATTCCTCTACGTATGCGACTTATCATCTTCTCCTATCAAGTATAGTTTATTTAATTCATGTACAAGTTCGGTTGTGCTTCGTACACCGAACAATTTTGGACGACCGGTGAGGGGCGTAAGAAGGAATGCAGGGGGAGAGGCTCAGTAGAATCCATGGAATATTCTGAGGACGAAGATCGCGATATAAGTCACCATGGTTATTTTTCAGGCATATGATGTTGGGAAAGTCACTAGGGTGCAGTGATTTCCTTAAGCATCATAGTAGAAACTAGTGGTGTAAATTCAGAAATACCCAGCGTAGTCGGTAAAAGTGGGACTCGGAGTAACTCTTTCGAAGGGCCACCCGTAAGGACTTTGAGAAGAGAGGGATGTTGATGGGTCAATGGAAGGATATAACCCAAAGGTAATTGTGTCAGGTGGAGTGAAGTGTCACCTAAGACTAAATTCTGGGTAAAATTTTTGCTCACAGGAGAGGTGTTGTAATGATAGGAGTTAATCACCACAACCATGGAAAGATGCCATGAATAACGAAGGATGTGGGGTACGATTTGATCGTAAATTCTCTCGTCAGTTATTTAAATAGAGAGGTAAAGGAGATTTTAATAATTATTTTAGAAGGGTCATACAGTGGTCGGTCATGGAGGAAATTTGATGCGTTTAGCGAACTTCATACATGATGAGGTCGATACAGAGAATAAAAAAGGTCTGTAAGTTAATGATGGACTTATGGGTAGAATATACAAGGATGGATGGGGAAATTTGGATAAAACAACATGTACCGTTGTCATTAATATTTGTAAAAGGATCTAAGAGATTTGAATAATATAACCGAAGGGCAAGACTAGAATTAACAGTGATGGTGAGGCACCACATCAGGGTATACCCAATAGAGGACCCATTTTAATGATTGAGAACAATAAAATTCCTACCAGGTGACATTGGATTCAATTAAGGAAGCCTAGGCTGTAACACCCCATATTTTAGATGATATATAAATAAATTAAATTAGTGAGTTGGATTTATTTAATTTGGAGAAATTCATTTAATTTGGTGATTTAAATTTAATTTATTTAAATTGGAGAAATTATTGAATTTGGAGATGTAGAATTTATTATTTAAATTTGGGGATTTAGAAATTCAAATTAATTCGGATTATTGAAAATTTTCACATGTGTCGCATTTTGAGGTTGAAATTGGAAAATTTTATAAAGTATCTCGGATGACAATTCTGAGTGCACGGTTGAGTCTGGAAGGGTCGAGATAGTCGGAAAAGAGTACCCGGGGGTAGTAAATGGGTCTCGGGGCATTTTTAGACATAATCGAGCCCATACGGGGGCATTTAAGTCATTTTTAATTGGCCAATAGGCTTAATTACGGGATTGAGGAATTTTAACCTAGGTTTAAGTGTGTTGGGCAGCCATGAGTCATTCCAAAACACAAAGGGTTGAGAGAGGAGAGAAAGGAGAAAGAAGAAGAAGGAAAGAAGGATGACAAGAGCAATCCGGGCAAGAATTTCGACATGGGATCATCGGATTTAATCCCCCAAGGCAAGTGTTTTCTTGCTTTAATTTGAGTTGTAGTTAATGATGTAAATAGTTGCAATTATGTCAATTAATTCTGGAAATTTGGAAGTAGGAATTTGAATTGAAATTTGTGGGTTTATGGTGAAGAAGATGAAGAATAACCATTAATAGGGGATTTTTAACTTTGTGAGAAATTGGGTTAATAGTGAGATTATAACTTAATTTGAGAAGTGAATAACATGATTAGATCTTGGTTTTTGAATCTCCATTAGTGGTATTGTTGGAAGAAATTGTTAATGATGAAGTTTGGGTGGATTTAGGATGAATCTTGGGAGCTTTTTGGGGTAAAAGATCTGGGTATAATCGAAGGTTTTGGAGCTTTAATGGCGATTCTGTTCGCATTGCCCTGTAGAAAATCGCGTTTTCTACATTTTTTTGTCTCACGAGCTTCCTCCAAAACTGCTCCAAAATGCCTCAAAACATCAATTGATTAATCTGGGCAGAATGTGGGAAAACTTTTTAAGAAAGGTTTTTTTTTTTTTAAATCTTCTTTGAGGTGAATCTTTATAATGCCCTAACTTTTGGCATACGGACTCGGATTAGTGTGCCGTTCACGGCCACACATAGATAGCGAAGAGTATTACGCTGTCCTGGGAATATTTTTAATTAGACACAAAAATTGAAAGGTCTAAAATACCCTTGAAGACGGAACGAGTTATTTGATTTTTAGCACAACTTTGAATGAGCATAACTTTGTCATACGAATTTGGATTTACGTGCCGTTTGTGGCCACGCATATGAAATGGAGAGTAGTACGCAGTACTAGGAATTTCATTACTAAGGCATATATTGTAAAATGTCTAAAATACCCTTGGAGTTTTAATTAGTGATGAAACTTTCCCGAATTGAAACTAAAAATTGTTGGGAACTTTGTGAGACTAATATGAACTTAATCAAGTATATATGAGGTGAGATATATAATTATATAAATTATATTAAATAGTGGGATGTAGCTATTTTGGTATTGGATCGTATTTAATACGAGCGAACTAGTAATAATTGGAATATATGTATATATATATGAATGTGTGAATTATATATATAAATATGGGAATACATAATCCAATAGAAAAATGATAATAGGTTACGGGAATACCTAAAACAATGATAGGTTGTGTGAATACGTAAAATAATGAAAGGTTGTGTGAATACCTAATATTTTAATAGGGTGCGTGAATGCATATTTGATTGTTTTATTATGTCTATGACATACCTAGCTGCTTGCTATCGCGGGGGGTTGTGTAGAGACGGTCTTATCCTGAGTGACCTTCGGGGGGATATTTGACTTGTATCTCAGAACATAGGACTGTGAAAGACTTATTTGTGAGTTGATAAGTCCGCTGACTATGGGAGCGTAGGTATGTGCCTGACCCATAGGTATGTGAACTATGTTCGCCACCAATATGTGTGATTTGTTTATATGGTTCGTGGGATATTTCCGAACTGATAGTCCTTGTTTGAGTACGAGACGTACCGGGACATGATAGCAGAGTATGCAATGCACTATAGGTGTATCCTTAGGGTGATGTGTTAGTATATATATATAATGGTGGTGGATATATATGTATACTTGTGATATAATTACAATGTGATAATTGTAGGCTATTAAGATTGTGTTAATACATATATATAATAGTGAGGGATATATATGTATGCTTTTGGTATATCTACAATGAGATAATTACAGACTATTAAGATAGTGAAATCTTATATAAACGTAAATAGTAAATACTTGACTTTAGTGTGATAACACTTATTTAAAAATGATAATTGTTGAGATAAAATATGATATACTACTACGAGGGGTAACTAGAAGGATAAGAATTTTTCCTAGTTAGAAGTGTGTCAAATGGCTAGGAGGAATACATGAATGCGATAGGTGTGCACTATAGAAGAGAGGTGAGATTGTCCTCAAGAGAGTGGGACCGTAAAAGCAATTATGAACATTATATACTACGCATTTCATTTATTGCAATAAAATGCTTGCTAAACATTTTTATAAATCGGGTTCTGACCCGTTTCGTGTACTTCTTCTCTCTTGTCTATGTATATGTATATTAACAGGTGTCGAGCCACAGGGATGCCATAGTTGACTTATCTATTCCAGGGTTACGCAGCTGCAACATTGTGGATGGTTGCAGGATTTGATTTAGACGTATCATTTCTTTATTCCTAGAGTAGGATTCTTATCTCAGTTGTAGATTCATTCAGGTCATGTTTCCCCTTTTTACTTTTAGACTCAGTATTTGGTTTATGTATTCATTTATTGAATTATTATTATTGGGATTTTGAGCTGATTGTTTATTCGGCATGTCATTTAGTCATTTAGTACTGTTTTAGACTCATGGTTTGGATGTATGGTTTATTTGTTATTCAGCATGGATATTTAATTGTTTAATAAAAAGATAAAATTTGACATCAGTCTTTTTGAATACTAGGTGGTTAGTAAAGTTTTAAAAAGTTTTTGACAGTGATGCTAAGAATGAACCCCTGAGATTCTTGTTTTAAATTTGATATAGGACTGATCACTCGGTATTTATTTGGGCGGGGTGCCACAGGTGGTATCAGAGCATCAGGTTCTAGTGTCCTTAGGATCTGTATGGCTTTTCACGTTTCAGTTTAGTGTTCTTTGATGTAGAGCCTTATGATAGGATTGTCGAATTCATCCACGTATGTGATTTCGTTCTCCTGCTATCAAGTATAGTTGATGTGATTTATGTACGAGTGCGGTTAGGTTTCGGACACCGAACATTATAGGACAATCAACGGGGACCGTTAGAAGGAATGCAGGAGGAAGGCGGCAGAAGCAATAGAGTAATCTGAAAATAGTAATGGCGATAGAAGCCACCACAATTGTTGTTTAGAAAAGTGATGATAGGAAAATCTCGGGGACAGTAGTTTCCCGTAGCACAATCAAGGATGACAATGGTGAAAACCTTACACTCACCGAGCGTAGTCGGCAAGGGGTGGGGAAAGTCGAAAGGACTCTTTCGAGGAGCCATCGATAAGAATCCAGAAAAAAGAGGAAGTGTGATAAACCAATGGAAGGAGAAATCCAACGACAACTATGTAGGTTAGAGTACAACGATACTCAGTAGTAAATTTTAGGTAATAAAATTTTAAGCTCATAGGAGCAACGTAAAGTGACAAGAGCCAGTCACTATATATAAGAAGAATATAGGATTAAATGAAAAATTTGAGTACAATTTAATAGTTAGATTTTCGATCTGTTGTTCGGAAAGGGGTGCGAATGAAGTTTCGAAACTTATCACAAGTGAGCAAGATAGAAACTGATCGCGAGAGAGAAGTTAACTTGGTTAGTGAACTTCGTACCCGACAAAGGGGATACGAAGTATATGAAGGGTACATAAGTTATTAATGGGATCGTGAGTTGAATACAAAAGCGTGAGTGTAAAATCCGAATAAGATGACTAGTGTCGACATCATCAAGGTTGTGCGTTACAAGTTTATATTAACGCTTCCATGGGAAGTGAATCTTGAGAATTAAAAATTGAGCAGAAAAGAAAGATTGAATTTAACGGTGTTAGTGAAGCACCACATGATGGTATACCCAGCAGGGACCCAGTTAAATGTTTCGATTAAATTGAATTTCTACCAAGTAATGGTGGATTCAGTCAGGGCCATTGAGGACAATAACAAGTCCAAGAGGGCCAACGAAGCCAAATGGACAACGGGGGTAGCAATCGGGGACCCGATGATCAGGCAAGGAAGATAACATGGAGAGATGTCCTATGTGTAAAGAGTAAGAACACATGTGTATACCGTGTTTATCGCGAATCGGGGATAGAAATGGGATGCCCAGTAGGGGCAACAGTTATAAGAAGTTTTGGTTTGGTTAGGACGAGGGCGTTATGTCCCAGAACCATTTGAACCGCCACTTGAGGTGATTGAGATATGTTCTGTGTGACAATAGTTTGTTAATACTAAATTCACATGTGAAACGGGTTTAGTAGAGATGCCGTGAATATTAAAATAGTGTACATATCTTTGTCGTCGCGTAACAGGGCTCTCGTTAGTTCCATCTGCAGGGGAGCAGGTGAGGACACTAGGAGGGTGTCGTATATTATGTGATAGATTTTTTTTTCCTTTTGAGGGATATGAAAGGGAGCATATTTTTATCTTGCGTAGTGACTATATACCGAGGGTTGGAGCAATAGTAGACTGTATGGGAAGTCTATGGTGCTCGTTGTGCCAGGGTAAGACATTCTACTTCATGAATCATCACCCGAAGGAGGGTCGAGTCAATATATATATATTGTATTATACCATAGACTTTGATGAGTATAGTTGTCTCGTTATGTTTAAATCCTAGTGAGTGGGGACTTTTGCCGGTGTAATTCAAGGTATATCAGGCAACCGTTGAGCTTAAAGATTTAGATCATTATTGTTTACGTGCTGAGAATTAAGTGATAGCTAGAACACCGTATTGTGTGATGCCTTGAGAGACGTGGGCATAGGCAAATTAAATAATGTGTCGAGAGACAGGATTCGTGATATCTAAGTTATGTGCTTTGGACCTACGAATTTTGTTGAAAATGCTAAAGAATAGTGCATTGAGAAATTTCTTTGAACTTAGTTGCAGGATGTTACACGTAGGGACCTTAATTTATGTCTGCGGTGACGAGACGTAGTTGGATGCTAATGCATCGGTTTTAAAATTTTAGTTACTGAACGTGTAGGGAAAACACCTTAAGTTGAGAGCTATTAAAAATATAGGGCCAGTGGATGAATATATATATATATATTATAGTGTGCATATACGTGTATATATTTGATACTGTGTTTCATAATAGACATATGAGAATATGTTGGCATTGTTAGATGTAATCCCGATGAGTAGGGACATTTACTGATGTGATTCAGGGTATACTAACTTATTATTGAGCGGAGAGATATAGCTCGTGATTTATTCGCGCTAAGAAACTGGTGATAGTAAAAGAACCGTATTATATATTGTCTTGTGTAACATGGGAGTGAACGAATATACTTTTATGTTAAGAGACGGGGATTTGGGGGGTATGTGTTATGGACTGAGGGCCTAACGGAACTCAACGACCAACAATGTTAGGTAGTAGTGTATCGGGAGGGTTCCTTGTTTGGATTTCGCTTTGCGAGACATCCCACGCATGAAACTTAGTGCAACGTTGGAAGTGGAGAGTTGTTTGGCCATAGGACATAGGTTTGGTACCGTGGTTATTATACATATATATTTATAATGATGAGTTGATAATTATACTACGACTTAAGGCCGATAGAGCCGTATAGTGTTGATGTGAGAAAACTTTATGGAACACTTTCACCACGAGTAGATCGGTGGGATAACCTAAATGATAATTAAGTTGCAATTGGTAGGGTAGTTTAGTATAACCTCACTGTATAATCAGCTCAAATATGAAAAGCTTAATTATAGAAAGTTTATTACGTTAAATTGAATTGGGCAGTTATGTGCAGCATATAGGGTGTATGGGCAACCTAGATAGTTAAATTTTTATATATTATCCGCGGTCGATAGATGTAGAAATACATGTGCCAAAAGAGTAAACGAATAAGGGAGTTATCGCAGGGGGATATTGGAGTATTCCCCAGTAAAGGAAGTATTATAGCCGTTAGTGGTTAGGCTCATAGTAGTGTCAGAAGTTGGAAGCTTCAAAGTGTTGTGTGGGCACCAATGTGAGATGATACATTATATGATGGAACATTTTAGTATAAGATGGCTAAAGAAAATTGGCCACAGGATTGAACGGTAGTGTAGGGACTGGTTGACTAAGGGGTATCGCTAGGAGAAGTGTAATGAGAACATCATAACGATTTAGATTGTGTGGGAAAGGATGAAGGTGTACGAGATTATATCTGAAGCTTTGAGTACTAGTCTTATCCGAATTTCGAGGACGAAATTCCATTGTAAGGGGAGAAGTATGTAACACCCCATATTTTAGAGGATATATAAATTAATTAAATTAGTGAGTTGGATTTATTTAATTTGGAGAAATTCATTTAATTTGGTGATTTAAATTTAATTTATTTAAATTGGAGAAATTATTAAATTTGGAGATGTAGAATTTATTATTTAAATTTGGGGATTTAGAAATTCAAATTAATTCGGATTATTGAAAATTTTCACATGTGTCGCATTTTGAGGTTGAAATTGGAAAATTTTATAAAGTATCTCGGATGACAATTCTGAGTGCACGGTTGAGTCCGGAAGGGTCGAGATAGTTGGAAAAGAGTACCCGGGGGTATTAAATGGGTCTCGGGGCATTTTTAGACATAATCGAGCCCATACGGGGGCATTTAAGTCATTTTTAATTGGCCAATAGGCTTAATTACGGGATTGAGGAATTTTAACCTAGGTTTAAGTGTGTTGGGCAGCCATGAGTCATTCCAAAACACAAAGGGTTGAGAGAGGAGAGAAAGGAGAAAGAAGAAGAAGAAGGAAAGAAGGATGACAAGAGCAATCTGGGCAAGAATTTCGACATGGGATCGTCGGATTTAATCCCCCAAGGCAAGTGTTTTCTTGCTTTAATTTGAGTTGTAGTTAATGATGTAAATAGTTGCAATTATGTCAATTAATTCTGGAAATTTGGAAGTAGGAATTTGAATTGAAATTTGTGGGTTTATGGTGAAGAAGATGAAGAATAGCCGTTAATAGGGGATTTTTAACTTTGTGAGAAATTGGGTTAATAGTGAGATTATAACTTAATTTGAGAAGTGAATAACATGATTAGATCTTGGTTTTTGAATCTCCATTAGTGGTATTGTTGGAAGAAATTGTTAATGATGAAGTTTGGGTGGATTTAGGATGAATCTTGGGAGCTTTTTGGGGTAAAAGATCTGGGTATAATCGAAGGTTTTGGAGCTTTAATGGAGATTCTGTTCGCGTTGCCCTATAGAAATTCGCGTTTTCTACATTTTGTTGTCTCACGCGCTTCCTCCAAAACTGCTCCAAAATGCCTCAAAACATCAATTTATTAATCTGGGGAGAATGTGGGAAAACTTTTTAAGAAAGGTTTTTTTTTTTAAATCTTCTTTGAGGTGAATCTTTATAATGCCCTAACTTTTGGCATACGGACTCGGATTAGTGTGCCGTTCACGGCCACACATAGATAGCGAAGAGTATTACGCTGTCCTGGGAATATTTTTAATTAGACACAAAAATTGAAAGGTCTAAAATACCCTTGAAGACGGAACGAGTTATTTGATTTTTAGCACAACTTTAAATGAGCATAACTTTGTCATACGAATTTGGATTTACGTGCCGTTTGTGGCCACGCATAGCAAATGGAGAGTAGTACGCAGTACTAGGAATTTCATTACTAAGGCATATATTGTGAAATGTCTAAATACCCTTGGAGTTTTAATTAGTGATGAAACTTTCCCGAATTGAAACTAAAAATTGTTGGGAACTTTGTGAGACTAATATGAACTTAATCAAGTATATATGAGGTGAGATATATAATTATATAAATTATATTAAATAGTGGGATGTAGCTATTTTGGTATTGGATCGTATTTAATACGAGCGAACTAGTAATAATTGGAATATATGTATATATATATGAATGTGTGAATTATATATATAAATATGGGAATACATAATCCAATAGAAAAATGATAATAGGTTACGGGAATACCTAAAACAATGATAGGTTGTTTGAATACGTAAAACAATGAAAGGTTGTGTGAATACCTAAATTTTAATAGGGTGCGTGAATGCATATTTGATTGTTTTATTATGTGTATGACATACCTAGCTGCTTGCTATCGCGGGGGGTTGTGTAGAGACGGTCTTATCCTGAGTGACCTTCGGGGGGATATTTGACTTGTATCTCAGAACATAGGACTGTGAAAGACTTATTTGTGAGTTGATAAGTCCGCTGACTATGGGAGCGTAGGTATGTGCATGACCCATAGGTATGTGAACTATGTTCGCCGCCAATATGTGTGATTTGTTTATATGGTTCGTGGGACATTTCCGAACCGATAGTCCTTGTTTGAGTACGAGACGTACCGGGACATGATAGCAGAGTATGCAATGCACTATAGGTGTATCCTTAGGGTGATGTGTTAGTATATATATATAATGGTGGTGGATATATATGTATACTTGTGATATAATTACAATGTGATAATTGTAGGCTATTAAAATTGTGTTAATACATATATATAATAGTGAGGGATATATATGTATGCTTTTGGTATATCTACAATGAGATAATTACAAACTATTAAGATAGTGAAATCTTATATAAACGTAAATAATAAATACTTGACTTTAGTGTGATAACACTTATTTAAAAATGATAATTGTTGAGATCAAATATGATATACTACTACGAGGGGTAACTAGAAGGATAAGCATTTTTCCTAGTTAGAAGTGTGTCAAATGGCTAGGAGGAATAAATGAATGCGATAAGTGTGCACTATAGAAGAGAGGTGAGATTGTCCTCAAGAGAGTGGGACCGTAAAAGCAATTATGAACATTATATACTACGCATTTCATTTATTGCAATAAAATGCTTGCTAAAGATTTTTATAAATCGGGTTCTGACCCGTTTCGTGTACTTCTTCTCTCTTGTCTATGTATATGTATATTAACAGGTGTCCAGCCACAGGGATGCCATAGTTGACTTATCTATTCCAGGGTTACGCAGCTGCAACATTGTGGATGGTTGCAGGATTTGATTTAGACGTATCATTTCTTTATTCCTAGAGTAGGATTCTTATCTCAGTTGTAGATTCATTCAGGTCATGTTTCCCCTTTTTACTTTTAGACTCAGTATTTGGTTTATGTATTCATTTATTGAATTATTATTATTGGGATTTTGAGCTGATTATTTATTCGGCATGTCATTTAGTCATTTAGTACTGTTTTAGACTCATGGTTTGGATGTATGGTTTATTTGTTATTCAGCATGGATATTTAATTGTTTAATAAAAAGATAAAATTTGACATCAGTCTTTTTGAATACTAGGTGGTTAGTAAAGTTTTATAAAGTTTTCGACAGTGATGCTAAGAATGAACCCCTGAGATTCCTGTTTTAAATTTGATATAGGACTCATCACCCGGTATTTATTTGGGCGGGGTGTCACATAGGCCAGCAACAAGTCCCATACGGCCAGAGGAACCAAATGGGACAATGGGATGTGCGTGAGGCAGGACAATTTCGACATGACCAATGGGGCCAGAGGAAGGGGAATGACATAGAGAGGTGTCTTATGTGTAAAGAGTAGTAATACATGTGTCTATATTATCTACAGTGAATTAAGGGACAATAACGGGATGCCCAGTAGGGAAATAGTTATAAAAAGTTTGTGGATTGGTTGGGATGAAGGTGTTATTTCTAGGAACCATTTGAGCCCGATTTCTATTGGAAATTGAAAGTTTGAGCTTTATCCCATAGTGATTGGGGTCTTTTTATGTGACACAAGCGAGTCACAGTAGTTCATTAGTACTAGATTCTCATGGAAACGGTTTTAGTAGAGGTATCGTTAATATCACTATAGTGTGTGTCTATTTACCATGGAGTGGCGGGGCTCTCTTTAGTTCCATCTGAAGAGGACAAGGTGCGGACCCTGAGAGGATATATTTATGGGGATAACATGTTTTGAGAGATGATACTCGAGGGTTGGTTTTATCTTGGATACAGACTATAGAGCAATTGTGGCTGGTTACAGCAAGACTATCGTGTTTGCTGTTATGGTGAAGGATGCATATTTTTGCGATATCTTACTTGAAAGAGGGTCGATATCGCAACGATATTTTTTATGAAGTAGACTTAAGAGAGTACAGTTGTCTAGTTATATTGGATCCCGGTGCATAGGTACTTCTACTGATGTGATTTAGGGTATATCAGGTTCACCGTTGAGCGAATAATTTTAATGATGGTGATGGTGAGAGCATCGTGTCATGTGATGCCGTAAGAGACATGGACATAGACGATTTTATTTATGTGTCAGGAGATAGGATTTGTTATATCTTATTTATGGTCTTGGGACCTACGGATTTCCATGATCGACAATGCTAGGGAATAGTGCATTGGGGGAAAGTTCTTTTGAGCTTAGTTGCGGGATGTTACACCCATGGACCTTAATAAACATTGGGAATAGTGAGATGTTGTTGGATTCTATTGCATCAGTTTTAAATGTTAAATTATTGAACACGTAGAGGAAAGACTTTAAGCTAAGCTCTATTACGATATATGACCAAGGGAGCTGGGGAGTACTGCGAAGGAAGCACCGAGGAAACTTATGTACTATAAGTTAATGGGTGGGGGAAGTATCGAGAAGAATCAAATTACAAATTGTGGGGTAATCCATAATACCCGTATGATATAGGAATGCCGAGAGTGAGGGATTGAACTTGACATAAGTATGTTATGTACGAGACATTAGTGATAATTATGCTGGAATGGATGGGCTATAGTAGGAAATGGGTGCCTAATACCTTCCCATTTCGTAACTTAGCCTCCGAACCCTTCTCGAATCATTTTTGTTTCGTATGCATCAGTATGTCCTTGGATGCTGTCCTTCGGAATGGCTCCCTTTATTTTGTCTGTTTTGAGTAAAATAGACTGGTTACTCCATCTCTCTACATTTTTCACCTCACCCAATGACACTGGCCAAAGCACTACCGAGAGGGATGCACGGGACCTAGGATCCTCGCTCCGCTCGCCCTCCACGAGGATCAGGGATTGCCACAATGGCGACTTTACTGGGGATTTTCATTTGAGGTCTTGACTCTATGGGTCTTGTGTGTGTCTATATTTTCCCCCATTTTCGCATGTTACCCTTTTCCATCTGTCCCCCATGCTTATGCTTCTATTCACACACTTGTAGAAATTCTCCATGTACACTTCGCACCACGTGAACCTAGGATCACATATATCCACATGTTTCATGCATCACCCATCCATACTTGGTTTACCATTGGTGCTTGTACATTGCTCCCTGTTTGGCATGATCGAAAAGACATTCTCATAAGATACTAATAAGAGAATCATGCATGATTCACACAACATCACCAAAGAGCATTGTTATTGACAAAATTTTATCCAGTAACTGGAGGGTCACTTTGTGATGGGTGCTGGTCCGGCAGGGCGCAGTTAGCCTAAGCGATATGACTCTCACCTTCCATTGTCCAAGTACCTTCGACATATATCTATCGGTTTCCCTGCATCGTACCGCTTTACCGAAGTCATGAAGGGAGGTATATTACAGGGAATTCATTCACGTACACCGAGTATATCGAGTTCTCTCTAACACGTATCGTCCCCACGAGGTATATAGTGAGGAAATTCACGTACACTCAAGTATATCAAATGGCTTGTCCGCATGTACCGATTGCCCATAAGAGCATGACGTATATCGTGGAAGTCAAGCCAAAGGGGGGAACCCTTTCCGATTCACCCAACCAAACTGCATACCCGCATATAGGTGTCTAGCCTAGGACACACATGTTAGATTGCCGATTTCTACCCGAAACTCTACTGAAATTCTGGGTCATCCTGTCGCCAGAATTTTTGCGCATTTTCAAAATGGGACCCTGTCTGTGAGCCTGGTAACAAGTCCAGCCATAGCTTTGCATATATTACAAACCTAACTTTTTCAGGTTCGGGTCCCGTCCGACATTTCATTTTTTTACATTTAGGAGAATTAAATACAAGTGATAACATAATAATTATAATAATCATGTTGAGCCCTGTCTCCCAAAAAAAAATCCAAAAACATTTCTCTTCTCTTTATCAAAAAGCCAAAAGCATTACTCCTCTCTTTATCAAAAGGCCAGAAATATTTCTCCTCTCTTTATCAAAAAAATCCAAAAACATTTTTCCTCTCTTTATCAAAAATGCAAAAATATTTTGTCTTTCCCTCTAAAAAAGAAAAAGGAAAAAAAACTTTCATCCTTTTTTCTCAAAAATAAATCCCATTTTACGCCTTCCCAGGTCGATCGCAAACCCTTGCCCTGGCTCCCTATTGGCTTCGGTCTTCAGTCAAATCACCCCGGAGTTCTGCCCATTCCTCCGCTACTCCTTCAAAGTCCAAAATCCATCCGCCTTCCATGGAGAACACAGATAAAATACCCATTGTGCAGTCGGAACTGACGGCAGTCCTATCTCATCTTGTGTCCAAGATTGGCAACCTCCAAACTGATGTCCGAGATATGCAACGAAACTAGGTTCCCGTTCCTCAAGAGCCCGAGGCCCTATTACCTCGTGCTATGGATCCACCCGAGCCTATCTGGGTTCCCGAAGAGTATCAGTACGCTCCACGTGCCCCTCCATCTAATGGGCCGCCGCCTGCCTAACTTCCGATGTCGAACCTCACCCAAAATGGGGCTAATTCACATGTGATCATTGATTTGAAGGAGGAGGAGCTGAACAAGGTTAAAGAGGACCTCAAGATGCTCACTAAGAAGTTTGACCAAGTCAGAATCTTAGGGAATTACATGGACTACACCCACATGTCTCCTTATCCTAAAGAGAGGTTACCCGAGAAGTTCAAGATGCCAAATATTGAGAAATTCGGAGGAAGTGGACTCCCGATTGTTCATCTCCGTAGCTATCACCATTCCATGACTCTACTAGGGGCTTCTGAAGAAGTGATGGCCCAATTGTTTCACCAAACACTAAAGGATAGAGCCCTCCGATGGTTTTTGTCTCTCGAAGAGTCCAGAATTCGTAGTTAGGAGGATGTAGCCCGAGAATTCATGTCACAGTATAAATACAATGAAGAGATTGAGGTCACCCACCGTGATTTAGATCTTCTCAAACAGAACTCTGGGGAATCAGTAAGTAACTTCATAGCTCGTTGGAGGGAAAAAGTAGCAACCATGACCAATCGACCATCCGAGGAAGAACAAGTCAGCATAGTGAAGAAGAACTTGTTACCCCATGTTCGAGCAACAATGGGAGCACAATACTATCCCCACTTCCGAGCTCTCAGAGAAGAAGGAGTAGAAATCGAGGAGGATCTTGCCAAAATATATGTTGAACCAAAGAAAGTGTCCGGATAGTTCACCCCCAAAAAATATGACAAACCTACCAGTACCGCAATCTCAACCATTAACAACATCTCTCAACCAACCACCTTATGGGCACCAGAATCCCGCCCTATCCCAGTCCGAAAAGAATACACCGAGATCCATCATCCCCTCTCCAAAGTTTATCAATCCCTGCTAATCCGAAACCTTATCAAACCCATGGTTCCCCATCCATTGCCAAATCCACTCCCAAGAAACTTCAAGGTAGATGACCATTGTGCCTTTCACTAAACCGCTGACCATACCACTGACCAATGCTTTCACCTCCGAAACGTAATCCAAGGTCTAATTGACTGGGGTACCATTGCCCCACTAGCCAATCCTAGGCCAAACACTACTCATAACCCACTCCTAAATAGTGCCAATGCCATCTTTCTATAAGAGAATCCAGAATTTGATCCTTTAACTCAAATCACACCCATATACTCTCCTAAACCTCTCCAAATTTGCCCATATTTCCTCCTAGACCCTGTTAGCCTCACTGATCAGGCATTATCACTCCTTACCAGCGCATGCATCATTGTTCGTACCCGTTCTGAAAATGGAAGCATGGAATTATCAAAAGTCTTAAACCAAATCCTAGAGTTCGGACTGAAATTTCCCTCACAAATGATCATTGATTGCTAGAGATTTAGTACGCTGTTCTTGGAAGCACGAAAATGGGCTCGAGAGTCAAATATTTGGGTAGTATCGATCGATGAAGTGAATCTGGATGATGTTGTCTATATTATGGCAGAATTATTCAGGCAAACTAATGACATCTGCAGTATGACCTAGTTACTTGATACTCTGAAATTGCAAGAGCGTCTGGTCCCTTCACCCTTACACATACCCACTGATTAGGAAGACCTGTATGAAAAAGTCGTTGAAGATGTGGAATGCATTTACTTTACATGGAAAGACATAATTGTTGCCACCGGATGGGGGGGAAAATTCAAAGAGCAAGATTAAGAAAGAACTAGCCCGGTAGTCGATATGTGTGGGATGATATCATTTGAAGAACTCCTTGGAGAAATCAACAGGGTGGAAGAACGACCCGAGGTTGATGAGGACACGGGATTCATGTTCTTCCCTTCTTCAGTAAATCACATGACCAGATCAAGGAGGCATTACCAGATCCCAAGCTCACTACCAGGGAATGAAAAAGGGAAGGGCGTTGAAAACCTTCCTATGCCAGAGATGACCCTCGAGGAGAGCAAGATCCTTGACCAACTGAAGAAAACTCAAGATAACACTGGGGATTTTCATGTCTTATTATCTACACAGAAATGCTTTGATCAAGATGCTCACGGGACCTATAGTTCCTCCCTCTACCACACCAGAAGAAATAGTAAATTTAGTCGAATCCTTAACCTCTACCCGAATGTTATCCTTTTTCGAAGAAGAAATACCCAAGATTGGGCCAAACCACAATCATGCACTCAACATCTCCATCGAAGTTATGGGGAAGGTTGTACCACTCTCTCTTATCGATAATGGATCCGCCTTGAATGTCTGCCCACTCAGGACCTTCAAATGTTCAGGACTGAAAGAAAGCAACCTCGCTCCAACCTCCGCTACTGTACGTGCTTATGATAATACCCGTCGGGAGGTGATGGTATCCATAAATCTAGTAATAAGGGCTAGCCCTATAAACCCTGTCATTGAATTCAAATTTATTGGCATACCAACTTGTTTCAATCTGTTGCTAGGATGACTTTGGCTTCACAGTATCAAGGGTGTGTCTTCCTTACTCCATCAAAAATTGAATTTCTTTGCCAACGGACGAGTCATCACAATTTTGGGCGACGATGACAATGACGAGGGTGCAAGTACCAGCAGTCTAATTCTTGAGATACAACACGAGTCAAATGATATGCCCCTATCGAGATTTCGAGTTGAACCACCCCTACTCCCGGTAGGGGACAACTTCAAAGAAAGGGTTTTTCCAGAATACGACCCTCATGGAAATGCCAATGTGATTCAGATGTTCAGAAACATGCACTTCATGACTGGACTGGGGCTAGGACAAAGACACTAGGAAATACATGAGCCAATTGAACTTAAGAAGGCTTTCCCTCCTTGTGGTTTGGGGTATCAACTGTTAGAACAAGTTCTCAGAATGATCTGCCAGTCTCGACCAAAGACAAGACTAGACTGCGTCCAGACTATCTTAGGTGATTCCTTGAATGGACGATTCATGAAAGAGGGCAAAGACTTCCCCTTTTGTGGCTTTCCAAAACCATGGTATGACCATATAGAGAAGAAGATGAAGCCTGGAATGGAGATCTTTTTCTAAGATAGCTACCCATAGGCTGAGAGTTCCTAACACCATGTATAACCGCTTATTAAAGATATCGAAGAGACTGAGCAAAGTGACTCTGAATATTCCTTCAACTTACAGACACTCGGGCTAACACTCTGCATGGTTCATTCAGGCACTATATCACTAGATCCATCCCATCTGATCAAAGCTGCTGATACACCTCTCCTCAACTGGCATGCTGCGCCAGTTCTACGTGTTGAAATACCCCCTAATCCTAATGTATACCCTATTTTTTCTTCTGTTGTCTATCCTTACTCAAATGTAATCGAGTCCTCCTTTGATGAGGTTCTCAATGCTGTTTTTCCAATTAATGAAATAAATGAAGATTTTGAGTATCTTGATGTGCCTTACATTAACTATTTGGATTCTAATCAAACTTTTGTTGATGATGATTTTGAAAATGAACAATTCTTAACTCATCTATGCGTTCAAATTAATGAAGAAGAGACTGTTGTTATTAACCTCGGTTCTAGTAGCCAACTGCGTGAGATTAGGATAGGGGATATCCTTGACGAGCATGAGTGTGCACAACTCGAAGAATTACTAAAGGAATTCGTGGATGTCTTCGCATGGTCCTATGATGATATGCCCGGCATTGATCCTGAAATAGCTCAGCATGAGATTCCCACTCTTCAAGATTATGAGACGCTTAAACAAAAGTTGAGAAAGCTCTGCACCGAATGGTCGCTCAAAGTCAAAGAAGAGGTGGTTAAACAGTTGAACGTGGGCTTCATTTGTGTGATCGAATATCCCACATGGCTAGCCAGTATAGTGCCTGTGCCGAAATCAGGAGGTAAGGTTCGGATGTGTGTAGACTACCGGGACTTGAACAAAGCCTCTCCAAAGGATGAATAACCGTTACCCAATATCGATAAGATCGTGGACAACCCATCCGGTCATTCTCTCAAGTCATTCATCGACAAATTTGCCGAATACAACCAAATCAAAATGCACCCATACCACCAAGAAAAAAATGCATTCATCACCCCATGGGGAACTTTTTATTACCCGGTTATGCCATTTGGTCTCAAGAACTCTAGGGCTACCTACCAGAGGGTTGCCACAACCATACTGCACAATCTGATTCGCAAAGAAGTTGAGGCCTATGTGGATGATATGATTATCAAATCCAAGGCTAGAGAAGGTCATGTTCCCTCTCTCCGAAAGTTCTTCGAACTATTGCAATAGTATCAGATGAGACTCAATTCGCAGAAATACATCTTTGGCGTTACAAGGGGAAAACTGTTGGGATTCATGACCAGTGAGAAGGGTATATAAGCAGATCCTGCCAAGCTCAAAGCCATACTTTAGATGCCACCTCCTCGAAAAAATAAAGAAGTCTGAGGTGTCCTTGGAAAATTGCAATACATCAGTCGATTTATCAGCCATTTAACCTCCATCTGCGAACCTATCTGCAAGCTCTTCCGAAAGGATTCAACTAAAGTTTGGAACGAGGCCTACCAAGAAGCTTTTGACTCAATCAAATAATATCTGACCCAACCCCCGATGCTCATGCCACCACAACCTGGTCTCCCTTTGCTCCTATACCTAACATTAATTGACATTGTAGCTGGGGCTTTGCTGTCCCAATACCTTGAAGATTCTCACAAAGAAAAAGCCATTTATTATGCCAGCTACAAATTGGCTGGATACGAGGTTAACTACACTTCTTTGGAAAAGGCGTGTGTCGCACTTGTCTGGGTAACCCAAAAGTTATGGCACTACATGATCACCTTCCCTATCAAACTCGTATCCCGAATGGACCCCATCAAATACCTGCTTGAGAAACCTTCCTTGTCCAACCGAATGGACCGATGGTTGATGGTCCTAACCGAGTTTGATATCGTGTACATCACGTAAAAATCCATGAAAGGAAGAGCCATTTATGACTACCTTGCTGATTACCCCATGGAGGAAGCTAATGTTTGGATCTAAGAATTCCCAGATGAAAACATCCTCTCCACTTCCCATGACAATCTTTGATGGCAAATGTTCTTTGACGAGTGCTGCCAACAAAAAGGGATATGGCATTGGGATACTTCTGATCGCCCTAGATGACTCCCACAATCCCATCGCCATTAAATTGGATTTACCCTGCACCAATAACATGAATGAGTACGAGGTGTGCATGGTAGGCCTCAAAGTTGCTATCGAGAAAGGTATTCAATGCCTAGACATCTACGGGGATTTCGCCCTCATCATCGGTCAAGTGATCAGAAAGCGAAGAGTTAAGGATAAGAAGCTCCACCCTTCCATGCCCACTTAGAAGAGGTAGCCTCCCTGTTCCATTACCTACCTCAAGCCAAGAATAACCTAGCTGACTCCCTTGCTACCTTGGCCTCCATGGTCGACATGACCGAAGGAATAACAATGACCCCCTTCCTAGTTCAAAAGCAAGACAAACTAACCCATTGCTACCACATTGAGCTCATCACCACAAAAGATCTCGAGCTAGCCAATTGCTGGTATTATGATATCTGGCACCTCCTCAAGCATTATAAATATCCGTAGGGTTACAACAAGAATGATCGAGCAACCCTTCGAAGACTAGCTTCCCAGTACATCATCTGTCACAAAGCACAGCTCAAAAGGAACTTCGAAGGAACTCATCTGCACTGTATTATAGGGGCTGACATTGAAAAGATAATGCAGAAGATCCACAGTGGGGAATGAGGACCCCACATGAACGTTCACATTCTTGCCAAAAAGATCATCTGATAGGGCTACTACTGGACCACCATGACCCAAAATTACACCGCGTATGTCCGGAGATGCCTCAAATGCCAACAGTTCTCCGATCTTCAGCATCTGCCTCCGCGTGACCCTGGTCGTTCTCCACCTGGGGCATTGATATCATAGGGAAGGTTACACCGAAGGCTTCCAACGAGCATGAATTCATCCTAGTTTCTATTGATTACTTCACTAAATGGGTCAAAGCTGAGTTATACGCAGTGCTGAACGCCATGAAGGTGGCCAAATTCATTAAGAAAAATATCATCTGCTGACATGGGGTCCCACATGAGATAGTATTAGATAATGGCTTGCATTTTGAGGCAGAAGTTACAAAAGTGGTCAACGAGTATGGGATTCAGAGACACAAATCTTCTCCCTACCGACCTCAAACCAATGGCACAATTGAAGCCGCCAATAAAAACCTCAAAGCCATCATCAGCAAGATGACCGAATGCTATCGAGATTGGGCCAATCGGATCCCGTACCCCCTCTAGGGCTAATGAAACTCAATTCGAACCTCTACCGGGGCTACCCCTTACTCTCTAGTTTACGGCATGGAATCAGTACTACCCGTGGAGCTGGAAATATCCTCATTGCACGTCATGATTGAGAGCAAGGTCAGTGAAGAAGACTGTTGCCAAAGCTGTCTTGATGATCTGACCCTCTTAAATGAAAGGAGATTAAAATCTCTATACCACATACAAGAGTTCCATTGCCGAATAGAGCGATCATTCAATAAGAGAGTCAAGGACTGCGGTGTCCGAGAAGGGGTTTATCCCTCAAAGAGATCATAAAATCCATCTGGGAACCCAGAGGGAAATTCAAGCCCAATTGGAGCGGACCCTACATTGTAAAAAAGATCCTATCTGGCAGTGCTTCCAGGCTCACTGACTTAGATGGAGAAGAGATGGCTTGTCCAATCAACTTGGATCATCTCAATAAGTTCTACCCCTAGTCTTGGCGCACTACAACTTTTCTCATCTCCTTTCTATTCTAAAAAAAATCTCTTCATTTCCCTCTACCCAGAACTACGTGGGCCTGAACCTCTGCAAAAACATTTTTTAAACAAACAAAAAAAATCAAAACCCTAGAGGTACGTAGGCAGCTCATACACCTTATATAAGCACGACCCTTTCTTTTTCACAAAATAGTATTCTTTTCTTATCTCCTAGAACGACAACCCATTCTAACATATACTTGAACAAAAGGATGATGTACGACTTAACGATCGGTATAGGTAATTCAAAAACACAAAACTCATCAAAAGGTGGAGCTGGATGATCAAAAACTTCTTTATTTCTGTAATAAGAAATTTCTGTACAGATTACATGAGAAAAGGAACGGATAACTCTCTTCCCCCTACTTTCTTAAAAATCTAAATTCAACCCCCAGATTTTTTCCCCTTTATAAACTCTCCAAGAGTCTTATCCACAGCTACTAGAGGATCCCACTCTGTCATCATCATCTGCATCCTGGGGTCCCTAAGCTTCCCCTGCCGGAATAGAGTGCTGCAGGTGCTCCATGGACCGATAAGCCCGAACGAGTTTCAGAAAAACCACAACATCTCCCTCCATGGTATTAAATAAGACGAGCCACCTTTGTCCAGTCTCCACTGCCAACATCTTGCTGACCACTCTCCTCCACAACCACTTTATATAATCCCCCGGGATATGCCAAACTCTCCCAACAGACTAAGAAGGATGGGTCGAAGAACGCCGATTCTCCCACATAGAGCCAAGCTGCATGCACATACGCTCTGTCAAATCTTCTACCAGAAAGAAGTCTTGTGTCTGAGGTGGCACGACCTTCTCCCAGCCAAATTGACGCAGAAGCCACCAAGGGAAATAGAAAGAGGTGTGTCTGAGACCAACCATCCGGACATACAGGTATTCTCCCAGCTCCAGAATAGGCAGCAACTGTCCCCACCAAGGCACTGACCAGCATAGATTTAGAGCCCCGTGCTCCACAAACCAGTTTTCCCAGCTCTCAATATCTAAGCCAATGCTCATGAAATAGCACGAAAAGAAGTTGGGTATAGCAGACAAAGGATATTATAGAAGAGTCACCAGGCGGAGTCTTTCAGACAACCACATGAACAGCATCACGGGGCTACCCCTCATAAAGTCAGAATGAAGTTCTCGCCAGGCATCCAGGCCATTCAAAGTCTCCGCTAGTATCACATCCGCAGGATTGCGACGGTATGACATCCATGAAGTAATAGCTGCACGTTACGGGTCCACCAGTAGCTCCCCAGTCACCAACAGTAATTTTGATACTAACCCAGAATAACGGCTCCGGCGTACCCAGCATCACCAACCTCCTGCAAATGTACGAATTGTAACACCTCCGAAAGGGAGATCATTCCTCCAATAACCAATGGTCTGGCCGCCGAAGGTGAAGGATGAAGAATCTCGGCCAATAAATCCCTAAGAGAACGGAAAAATTTAGGTAAAGCTGCAACAACACTGGGATTTATCCCCAATATGGCAGAAAATTCCTCGTTGGTAGGACAAACTCCATCCAACCTAAAGCAGAATATATGGTCTTCGGGGTACCAAAATTGTACCGCGACCATCAACATGTTCCACTCAATGGGTTGGTTGCGCCACAAAGAAACTCGACACATATTGAAAGCATCATAGTCGACTTTATAAGAGCACATTACATCCAAGGCTTCGAGGTAGTTAGGAAACTCAATGATACTAGGGAGAGACATGTTGCAAGACTAAGAAATATTAGGCAAGTAGGTAATAATGTGAAGGTGTGATGAAAACACTTCACCCTTACCCCTTTTTATACTTGAAAACCCTCACAAAAGACATGACCCCTACAGAAATCGGAGGGAATCTTTCCCCACAAAGTAGAAAAGGATGAAGAGGTCACTAATCAAAGATTTTAATTAATGGGACTGAACTTGACTGTCGATAGGTAGGACAAGGGGCTTGCCGATCGGCAATCCCCTATTTTTGGAAATTCTCCTTTTTCCTATTTTGTCAAAATCAGAAGCTCAATAAAAAATAAATTGATATTCTCAATAGAATTTCAAAAATCTTCTTCCACCCCTATATAATTTCTCATTTTTAAAACTTTCCTTCAAAATACGAAAATGATTTCTTTTTACGGTCTCAACAGCAAAGTAAAAAGTGCATGTGCATTCATTCATCATTAACAAAAGATAATAGAAAACTCCATTTGCATTGCATATATATATTCTTCTGTGTTACATCAAATTTTGCAAGAAATAAAGAAAATAAAAAAATGGGACTCTGCCCGAACCCACCTTCTCTCTCACACACACACCAACCCTTCACCCCCCCCCCCTCTAAGAGCTTCCACCCCTGCGATGAACTCTCTTTCCCCTACAGCGAGACGATGCACCACCACTACCCAAGCCAGACTCCTCCTCGAATGAAGCAGACGGAACCAAGCAAGATGGAACCGGGACCGCATCCCGAATATGGGCAGTCGCTGAGGATATCCAGTCTCGGATGTCTCTCAACCAAGTAGACGACACCCGAACTTGCTGCAAGTAAAAGGAAAAATCAGTATCAAAGTAAAAGGGATGAAAACAGAAAATAAAGATAGAGATGAATAAGAAAAGATATACCTCGGGTCGAAGAACCTCCTCTGTCAGGCCTATCTCCTCCGGATCCACCGCATGAGGATGGTGCAGCATGTGGACTATCCCCTATCAGCTCGTCGGATATTGTATGAAGGGGTGTGCAATCGCACTAAAGGAACCTCTGAAGTCGCCGCCGCCACAGATGTCGCTGGACCGCCGCCGCTGTGGGAAGACCCCACCGCTCGACTCGAACCCGCAGGAGGGAAAGGCAAGGCATCATATATGCTAGGCACCATCAACCAGCTCATCACAAAGTCCATATAGTCACGTAGCGCTACCATATCAGTGTACAACAGGTATGACTCGCTGATTATCACCGCGATCCTCGCATCCTATGACAACAGCCGCTCCCGCCTTATGGACGTAGGAGGTTGCGCAGGTGGCACCACCACCTTCTCCTCAGTAATCTACCTAACCACCCTCTCCCCGAGGTACCATGAGGGGCCAAACTCATGCACTAGTAAGCGTCGCAGTTCACCCCAGTCGCCCCCATATCCTGAATGGCTGTCCCCCAAAGGTAAAAAGTCACCTGAAAATTCCCAGTAGGCATAAGTCAATAACATAATCAAAACCTGTAAAAACGAAGACTAAAGAGGAAAGAGTCTTACCCTACCACTGGTCAGACCATTCAAGACCTGACGCACTGCCTCTAGAGAGAGAGAGATCCCTTCGACTGTTGATTGGCCTTCCGCCATCGATACAATCGATAGAAGTCCCCAATAATCTTGTCCTTCAGGGCAATCAACTGGGTATTGCACCTAATCACCTCGTAGAACCACTTCTGCCAAAGACAATAATTCGCAATTAAAAAGAGATGCATAAGAAAGTGTGAATGTATGAAAATTCACAAACTGAAGAATACCTCAAGAAGATACGTGGCTCCAGTAAAAGTTTGCTGGAAGCACCGAATGAATGCATCCAAAGAAAAATAAAGGGTCGCCAAAGTCAGGCTCCCCCAATCATAGAGAGGGATGTTCAAAAACATCCTTAAGTACGGTAAGAACAACAAATGGACTACGTCGCCACTCGATGCCACCATGAAACCTCCCAGCACTAATAATATGAACAACGGGGCCATCTACCTCACCTGCAGCCCATCCTCCACCTCAACCACCCTACTCAGCAAAACATCCTTCAACAAGGATAACCATATGGAATTACCAAAAACTATCCTCCCTACATCATCGAGTGCCGCCCGCACCGCCTTCGGCCTAACCGCACGGAGCGATCCACCTCTATCTACTCCCCATCGTAATCCAGCCCCAACAGCTACTGCACGTCTATGGGAGTCACAGTTATCTCCCTAAAACCAAAATAAAAGGTGTGAGTAGTATCCCACCATATCTTCCCCAGAGCGCACAAGACCGCTGTCTAATGAGGCGTCTCATCCAGTGCAGACGCCAACCTCCCAAAACCAAGTGATGATAGCCCCCAACTCACCACAGGTGGAAGATTCTCCCAGATGTCCTTATGCCCCGTCGTCCCGTGGGCACGCATGTTCTTCAAAGAGATATCAGACTGTCAAAAGAAAAAAACCTTGTGAAAAATCAAGAAGAAAGGAAAAATCACCAAAACAGAGAAGAATGCCAAAGGTCAAGTTACTTACATAACCATCGGGGCTCACCACCCTCGAAGAGCGATGACACGATGGCTCCCGCAATAAGATTCGCTCATCCGCAACTGACTCGAATGCATCAAAGGAGTTCTCACTCCCCAAGGAAAGAGGCGCCCTGACCCTCCACTCCACGTTCGCCCAGTCATCAACAGTCAACCATTCCCTATGTGCTGTTGTGCTCACAAAAGCGTCCATTTTTTTAGAGATCGAAATGCTAGAACGATTTACAAAGGAAAATCGCAAAAAGAAAGAAAGCAAGAAGCTGTGAAAAATGAAGGGAATTAGACCCCTTTATATAAGATGCCAAGTGTCATGCCGATCAGCATTAACCCCCCAACCACCAATCGTAATTACCCCTTTGCCTTCCTAAGGCCGTCCAAAAGTTCGTGCCACTGTTGAATGGCACCCCTCACATCATACCGACCATCACCCCCCTTAAATTTTCGTACAAAAATCCCATAAAATACCAGAAAATCTTAAAAAATCCTTAAAAAATTTCTAAAAATCTCACGAAGAATTTAGAACATTTTCACCGAGAAAA
This sequence comes from Sambucus nigra, assembly GCA_949130495.1. NCBI lineage: Eukaryota > Viridiplantae > Streptophyta > Magnoliopsida > Dipsacales > Adoxaceae > Sambucus > Sambucus nigra. Next base: position 209,078,740 of record OX422222.1, read on the forward strand.
CTTCGTACTCCCTCAGGCGAAACCTTTTTTTCCCCAGCAAAAGCCCCCCGGGGATATCTAAGGATCACTTCCTATACCCCAAAGGTATGAAACCTCCCAAGCAATACGTCCAATACCTGGACTACCTAATCACTTCCCCAGCGGAGTTTACAACATCAAATTAGTTGTGTGCACAAAGTCTCAAAAAGATACAAAAGTTTCCCCAGTAATCAGCTCCCCAGCTCGAATCAAAATCATAAGGTGTTTGTCCCCAGTGGAACCCAAAATCCAGTCTTTATCCTCTCTTAGGTCAGAATCGACCTTGGTCTTGGATCGTCACCTTAGTTAGGTCATAATTGACCTCGGTCTTGGATCGTCACCTTCGTTTGGTCAGAATTAACCTCGGTCCTAGGTCGTCACCTCTCTCAGGTAAGAATCGACCTCGATCTTGGGTCATCACAACTTATGCCCGCAAAATTGGCTTCGACCCGCATAATTGGTCATCATAACTTAATCCCATAGAATTGGCTTTGACCCGCATAATTGGTCATAAAAAATTAAGCCTGCAAAATTGGCTTCGACCCGCATAATGGGTCATAACAACTTAAGCCCGCAGAATCGGCTTCGACAGGCAAAATTGGTCATCACAACCTAAGCCTATAGAATTGGCTTCGACCCACAAAATTGGTCATCACAACTTAAGCCCGAAAAATTGGCTTCGAACCATAGAATTGATCATCACAACTTAAGCCCGCAGAATTGGTCATCACAATTTAAGCCCACAGAATTGGCTTTGACCCGCAGAATCGATCACCCTCACCTTCAAGCCCCTATAGTTGGCTTCGACCCCTAGAATCGAGTACCTCCTTAAGAATTGAGCTAAACCTTTCCTCCAAACCATCCTTAGTATTCCCCCTTAGGTCCTTGTAATTGTCCTTGACCTTCTGAATTGGTCATCCTCGCTCCCTTAGGTCCTAACAATCGGCCTCGACCCCCTGAATTGGTCATCATATTTCAAAGCATCATGCGATGTCTATTTGACGGTAATAGTTTATTCAAAACTCACCCATCGAGGGGATCTGTAGACACCCCATTCTTTCACCCCTTAAACTCTCCATAGGTCCCTAGCACCTCCCTTCACCACCACAAACCCAGGTCGTACCCCGAGTACTGACCTAGAAGCCATCAGTCATTCCTAGTCTCCGTTTGACCAAAAGTCAAAGTCTTCAGCTTGATTAAGACTGAATGAATCTTTAAATGGCATTGAATCCCCTTTCCAACGGTTCGTTCCGTGCGTGATTTTAACTTACCATGCGGACGAACGACCCGTTTTCCCCCGAAACTCGATCAGGAGGCCACCGGGTGCTCTCGGGCTCTGTTTGATCTAAGTCAACTCTTCAACTCGACCCGAACTGAATGAATCTTTGAAGGGTACTGAAATTCCTTTCCAAAAGTCTGCACATGCTCGATTTTGACTTACAGTACGGACGAACGATCCGTTTGACTCCGAGAGGTCATCAAATGCTTCCAGGGCCTAATTGACCAAAGTCAACTCTCCGAACCAGATCAAACTCTTTGGAATGTCAAATTACATCTCATAACCTTTCTAACATTCCACCCCATGCACGATTCGGACATAGATCCGTTTGCGTCCGACGATTCCCCGTCCAATGGACCAATGAGTGTTTTTAGCCACATTTGACCCAAAATCAACTCCCAAACCCGGGAGCAGTCCAAAGGACTTTTGAAGGTCTATAAATTACCTTTCCAACGATCTGCCTCGTGCACGATTCAAATCAATGGTTTGCGCTCTGCGGCCAATTTTCCAAAAAGGCCTAAAAGACATTACCAAACGACAGGTCCCACACCTTGCCTATCGGCAGTGTGCCTAAACACACCTGCCGATTGAGAGGACCGTGACTATGATGATCATCAATGCCCTGGTCCAATAAAAAGGAGGCCTTGACCTCACTTGAAAAGGAGACCAGATCTGATAGATCACTCTCAGCACATCCAGAAAACTTCTCTCGAAGTTAGCGTGATTTTCACATACAAAACCCTTTCCAACCTTCACTTTTCATCAAACTTGGTGAATTCACTGCCCTCCATCATCATCCAAGTGCAAGGGCTGCTCTCCAACATACAAGATCAAGCTCAAGATGTTCAAGAAAGTCCAATTTTCTCAATTCTCTCCTTAAATTCTCATAAATTCGCATTAATTTGTTTTATTACTTAGCACTTTTATTCCCTCACCTCACATATCTTAATATACTTTTTTATTTAGTATTATTGCGCATCTCTCATTTTTATATAAATAAAAACTCAAAAAATAAGAAAAAGAGGGTTTGCTCATAAATTCCAAACAAGAATTCTCACACTTTTCTTACACTTATCTCATAACTAAAACACCTATTCTACACACACACACATACACAAAAATAAGAGAATCCCCATATTGGATTTATGGGATAAACCCTACCCCTCATTTTTTATGCGAACTACATGGACTTTGATACCTCTAAGGCTACGTAGGCGTCTCGGGGTAAAATTCGAGACTCGAGTCCTATTTTTACTTTTTCGCTTATTTTCCATTTTTCTCTAAACTCAATTCTCTTATATTCTATATACTTGTTCTTAGTAGCGTATTATCCCTCATAACGATCAAGGTAAGGATAATCGTGTAAATTCTATTTTCTAATATTATTTTTGCATTCCTATGGATGACTCGGTTTACCTCTTATATGGTACAAGTCGATGACTCCTATCTCCATTATCTATACACATGCACACATATCACGGGGAAAATAAAAGAAAATAGAAAAAACCCATGAGAGATCGTAAGGGCGGAATGGGTACCTAAGACCTTCCTATTTCGTAACTTAGCCTCCGGACCCTTCTCGAATCATTTTGGTTTCGTATGCATCAGTATGTCCTTGGATGCTATCCTTCGGGATGGCTCCCTTTCTTTTGTCTATTTTGAGTAAAATAGACTGGCGACTCCATCTCTCTACATTTTTCACCTCACTCAATAACGCCGGCCGAAGCAAGCGCTCCCGAGAGGGACGGGCGGGACCTAGGATCCTCACTTCGCCCGCCCGTCGTGAGGATCGGGGATGGACACAATAAGTAAAAGCACATCTCGTTGATAACAAAGGCTATTTTAACTATACACCAAATTTCTCAATACTATGTGACTTCACATTTCACATTGAGCCCCCTCTACTTGATAAAGGTGAAGCTTAATTTGTATGTCTGGTTGGGTAGCAACCTTTTATTCTTTGGCTGCCCTCTTTGTCAGAGTCCTTATCCATTCATGTCTTACCTTCACTCCCTCCAGCTTGCTTCTTACACTTCTCTTCCATCTCAAGACCTGGTATCATGAAAAAGAAGCACTGTATTTTATAAAAAAGTTCGATGTTATAAAGAGAAAAAGAGTGATTCCCCCAAAAAATCACATAAGAAAATATCAAAAATAGTTAAATGGTTTTCATATATCGAATAGGAAAAAAATTAATAGGTGGGAACTCACAGTATCTTAAGTGCAGAAAATCCGATGTTATAAAGAGAAAAAGAGTGATTCCCCAAACAAATCAAACATGAATATATCAAAAATAGTTAAATGGTTTTCATATATCAAATAGGAAAAAAATTAATAGGTGGGAACACACAGTATCTTAAGTGTAGCTTGACAAAAATCCAAATTTGAGATAGTCGTGAACAACCTTCATAATAAATAGTTGGATAGGAAAAACTTTACCCATTCCATTATTAATTATGGAATGCGAAAAGCCTCCGTGATGGGAGGCAACTGCGTTTTTGCACGCGGAAGCTCAAAGAGTAGAGGCTATTTAACTTTTATAATATTGAAGCAGGTGTATGAACGTCTATGAGTAAATAATTGCATTAAATACCATTTATACGTATACTTCTATCGTTTTAGAGGTATAATATAGATATGTATACGACAGTGTGATAGTGTAAATATATATATATATATATATATATATATATATATATATATATATATATATATATATATATATATATATATATATATCTGTGTGTGTGTGTGTGTGTGTGTGTGTGTGTGTGCACTTTATAAATATCAAAGTGAATGATACTTATATGAATACATACCCCTCGAGTGCAATCATAGGAGGTTGCGCGATGTGGGTGAATCCCTTGCCTAGAGAATGCAGGGGATTATCCTCAGGTCATAAGCGCCCGTTATTTTATATTGTGATTCTTTTAGGGTGAGACACTTTGGGTATGATCCTCGCTCATAACGGGTGAACTTTGGTCGCCTCCTCTACGCTTATTTTTATTTTACTGATTCAGGAAGAAAACCATCTTAGGGTATTCAAGTGTATTGATTATACCTGGGATGGTAGCATTTTAGAGAAAACATCTGGTGAGTCCTTCATCGGGAGGATGGATAGATTCTTGACATGTGTGTAAATTTTGTAGCATTCTATTACGTATATAATATGAGTAAATAGTTACATACTGGATTGATACATAAGTGTGAATGTATTTATTATATAACTAGTATGAATGTTATATGATTTAATATAGTTGAACCTATTAATAAGTTAATGAGTAGATAACTTAATAATCAAAGTAATAATACTCAGGTTAGTGTAGTGGGGAAGAAAGAAGTGTGATACGGCTAGTTAGGTAAGGTAGATTAATTTGGAAGGTTTGCAGGCAAGCGTTAGGTATGCATATTAGATGAGGGGAGAGTTATACCTCACGTGAGTGCAACACTAGCTTAAATATGAAGCGTGAGCATGAATATTTAATTATTGAAATTTAACTAGTTGCTAAATATTTTCAAAATTTTTTACTTGGGCTCTGACCCGTGTTAACATCTTTCTCAAAACCTTTTAGGTGTTCAACCACAAGGATGCCCCGTTTAAGGATTCTATCCAGGGATGTGTTGCTGCAGCTCATGTGTAAGTTGCAATACTTTTCTATAGATGATTCTCATGTATGCCTAGTGTAGAATCTTTACTTCAGTACTCATTTGGGCATGTCGTCCTCTGATTTTGTATTTCAGTTGTTTATTGAACCTTGTGTATCCAGGTTATTGTTTCTGTTTACTGTTTTATTTTATTGTTAAACCAATAGTTCATTCGGTCATCTTTACTTATATTATTTATCTTTGTTGGATTCAGTTACCAATTTGTGTGAATGGTTTAATTGTTATTTATTTCCGTATGTTGTTAATTAATGACCCAACCTATAGTTTGAGATGGACAGGTTAACGATCGAACACTCTCCCACAGATAACCTAACGTCATGCGCATGGATTCAGTCAGGTCTTCCACTGAAAAGAAGTCTAGTACTCGAGGAGGCACTTTTTTCTCCCATTTAACTTGATGCAAAAGCCGCCAAAGAAATTAGAATGAAGTCTGCCGTAGGACCACTAATAGCACATATCAAGACTCTCCCAATTCCAAAATAGGTTGCAGTTCCCCCCACCATGGCACCGATCAACGAAAGAATCGGGATCCATGCTCCACAAACCAGTTAACCCAGTTCTCTATAGATGGGTTGAAAATGATAAAGTACCAAGAAAAGAAATTCTACATGCCTATGAAGGGATGCTCAGGAGGAATTTCCAAAAAGAGATCCTTTAAACCAGACACATGAACAAAATTACCGGGATCCCTATCAGAAGATCGGAGAGACCTTCCCTCAAGGCATCAATAATATTCTGAGTCTCTGCTAGTATCACCGCTACAGGATCCCCGAAGTAAGGAAAAAGGTAACAACTCGAGTGTAGATCGCATCATTAAAATCCCTCAATCGCACAAAATGCATGACATCCAGAAGGGAAATCAACCCCCTTGTAACGAACGATCGAGTCACCAAAGGGGAAATATAGAGAAACTCCACTAACAACGCCTAGGGAGACGAGAAAATTTGGGCATGGACACTGCTACACTACGATTGATTCCTAACAAGGATGAGAATTATTTATAGGTTGGGCATACCACATCTAACTCTAAACGAAAAACCATGTCTTTAGGATACTGGAATTGTGCTGCTGCCACTAACATGTTCCAGTCAATGAATTGATTACGCCATAGGGTAACTCGACGCAAGTTGCAAGACACATAGTCCACGTTATACAAGCATATGGCCTCTAGACTTTATATGTAGGAAGAAAATTATGCATTCATCGGAAGGGCCATTTGGGGAATAAAAGGGCAGAAACTAAGAAGCCAGAAGTACATAGAAAAATATGGGAGTGGATGGAAAAACTACACTCTTTACCTCTTTTTTTATACATAAAAGACTTAGCAAAAGACAACGAATCAAAGAATTCCGAATGAATGCCTTCCCTACAACATGATTTGACTTGACCCATATGCCGATAGGCATGATAAAGGGGTATTCCGATTGACAATCCCCTTATTTTAGAAAATTTTATCTTTGATTTTTTTATAAAATCAAATTACTAAGAAAGAAATCCTTATTTTAAAACCCACGGGTTATTTCTTCTTACGTATCCAAATTTTACTCTTCACTTCCAAAAATAAACGTTTTTCTCGAGTTATTTAAGCTATCTTTTTGTAAATAAACATCATGACATGTTTACAGCCTTAACAACAAAGTAATAGTACATGTAGAATAAGACATTAAAACAAGAATTAAAAAAAATATCCTTCACATATATATGCTATCATTGATTACATCTTTGTAGGACAAAAGAAAAGTACAAAATACAAATCAATGGGGCTTATCCCAAACCCACAACCTATCTTTATCTTAAACCTTCACCCCCTGCGGCAGACACGCTTCCCCCAGCGATTATCGGTAAAACCTCCAGTCCCAGAACCCGATCCATCGTCCGAGGAGACCGACAAAACTAAGCAAGAAGGAACAGAGTCCTTGATATAATAAGTCGCAGAGGCCACCTAGTTCTTGATATCCTTTAGCTAGGTGGTCGGCATCCGAACATATTGTAAGCAAAGAAATAAAAGACTAGTCAATTATTAGAAATCAAAGAAAGAATTAAACGAGGCAAGAAGGGAAAAAAGATAAAACTATACCTCGGGCCAAAGGACATTATTCATAAGCCCCATCAATCCCGACACCGATGCATTACTCAACCAAAAAATATAAAAAATGGGGAGTGACCTGAATAAGTAGAGCCTCCCCTTCTACTATCACTGTGGACAACATGCCACCGCTTGTATTATGGTTAGATCCCACAGGCCTGCTGGTACCCCTACCTGAAGCCGTAGGAGGCAGAGGCATGTTTTCCATTTCATAAATGCAAGAGGGCATCAATTATCTTGTCACGAAATGCAGGTAGTCATCGCTTGCCACCATGTCCTTGTAGAGCATGTATTCATCGTCAACCATCTCTGCAACCATAGCCTTTGTAGACATCTCCCTCACCTACCTCATATACCTCGAGGGAACACATGGTGGGACCACCACCTCATACTTAATGGTCTATCGCACCACCCTTTCTCCTAGGTACCAAGTGTACCCAAACTTGTTCTCAATAAATCATCGCATCTTTGCATATGTATCTACTCAGAGATACATATATGATCCCCATAAATGATCTATCCACATCCACCAACACTGCCTGCACCGCCTTTGGCATCACCCTCAACGTGCGATCCGCCACTATCTAAAAACGCTCATAATCACTCCCTAGTAGCTACTGAACTCCGTATATACCGACCAGCACCCGCATGTTCCTCGTCCCAAAAAAGCCCATAAGTCCATGCCATTGTCAAACGTCAATCCCTATGGCATACCGATCGGCATACCCTAGAAATTTTGTATAAAAAATATCTGGAAAAGTCCAAACATTACCTGAAAAATTCCTAAAAATGCCAAACAAATATTAAAATATTTCTTCATCAAGAAACTGAATTTTTAGAACACAAAATCCCTTATAAATTCCCAAAATCCTGGGCAGGATTAATATCCCTAGCATAAACCCAAACCTACCCTTATGACATTATGCGCCAACATCCTAAAGTCCATTACAATTCACCAGAGAAATCTCAAATCTGACGTCTTCCCTAGTGGAATCCAAACCTTGAACCAAATGCTTTGCCAGCAGGATTACAAAAAAATACCTTCCCAATTCCACAACAAAATTTTTAGGATAGACTCCCAATCCATCCACCATCAGAATTTCAGTATATTCCCCAAATCAAAATCCTTCATAGCTTACCCAACAAAACTATCCCCAACCGGATGTCTCAAGGGTAAAACCTTCCCCAAAATAATCTCAAAATAACACAATCCTCAGCTAAATAATAGGTGCATCTGCATACCCATGATAAAGTAAATATATACTAAAAGAATAACTCCACGTGTTGTAAATTTAGGTCCTCAGAATTGATCTCGATCCTTAGAACCGATCGTTACCACTTTAGATCCTCAGAATTGACCTCGGACCTCAAAATCGATCGTCACCACTTAAGGTCCTCATAATTGGCCATGACTCTTAGAATAGATAGTCATAACTTAAGGTCCTAAGAATTAACCTAGACCAGCAGAATCGATCTCTATAACTTTAGGCCTTCATAATTGACCTCGACCCACAAAATCAGTCCCCTCAACTTTAGGTCATCATAATTGACCTCGACCCGCATAATCGGTCATCCCCAGCAAAACCTTAGGTCCTTAAAATTGACCTCGACCCTCTAAACCGCTCATCCTCATCCTTTTGGTTCGAAGATTTGACCTTTTTCCAAAACATCCATGTGGTGTCTATTCAACGCCCTTTAATTATTCCAATCTCACCCATCGAGGGGCTTTATAGACACCACATTCTAGGACACCCCAAGCATCTCCTTAGGTCCCTAGAACATCCTCCTTCACAATAAACCATATGTCATACTTCGAGTACTTATCTAAAGGCCCCCGACCACGTTTGACTACTAGTCAAATCTCTCACCTGAGTGACATCTCATTGGATCTTCATAGGGCTCTGAATTTCCTTTCTAATAGTTCACCTTATGCACAATTTGGCCTTACGGTTCAGACGAACATCCATTTTACTGTCAAAAACTGATTTGGAGGCCATCGGGTGCTTTGAATACCCATTTTAACCCAAATCAACTTCCTCGTCTGAGCATAAGCTCAATGAATCCTTTAAGGTCCCTTAATACCCTTTCCAATGGTATACCCCATGTGTAAATTGGACTTACAATTTAAACAAATGAACCATTTTCCCCTAAAAACAGATCCAAAGACCACCGGGCGCTCCTGGGTTCCATTTGACTCTAGTAAACTTTTCATATCGAATAAGACTGAAAGAATTTTTAAAGGTATCTGAACGCCCGCTCTAACTGTTTATCCCGTGTTCGAATCAGCCTAACGATATGGACGAACGACCTATTTTACTCTAAAGGGTGTCAACTCTACGAATCGAGCTAAGCTCTTTGGAACATAAAAATTCCATGCATAGCCTTTCTAATGTTCCATCCCATGCATAAATTAACCTTACGGTTCAGACGAACGATCCACTTCCCTATTGTCCAAGAAATCGTTGGGTGCTTTTGAGTTCCGTTTGACCAAAGTGAATTCCCAAACCTCTAAGTGGCCCTATGGATTCTTAAAAGGATATAAATACCCTCTCTAAAAGTTCATCCCATGCACTATTCAAACTTACGGATTGCATTTTACTACCATTTTTCTTAAAAATATGCTTGAGACTGCCGAATGATAAACCTATTTACCTCCATTCGATAATGTGTCCAGGGTTGCCTGTCGATAGGCTAGTCAAGGACAATGGCAACCGGAAACCCCTTGACCCTATATAAATGGGGCATGATATCACTTCAAAAGGAACCTCATAAACACCCTGCTCAGTGATTTTAGCAACATGCTCACAAAGTTAGCATTATTTCCATATTTAAACCTCACCCCCCACATTCCATTTCCATCTTTTCCTTACCCAATTTGGAAAATTAGCTTCCCTCTCCTTAACCCCTTCATCCACTTGAAATATTAACCCTCCAACAATTAAATTCAACCTTAAAGCTTCTAAAGAAGGTCCAAACCTTTCACCCTCTTTAAATTCTCTTATTTTTGCATTAGACGTATAGTTCTTACTTTAGCATTTCATCTTTATTAGGTCACACATATTAATATCCAATATTTTTATTAGTAATATTTCACATACAATATTTTCTATAAAAAACCAAAAAAGAAAGAAAAAGGGTTTACTTGTAAATTCTAAATGTGGATTTATGAGTACATTTTCTCACACTTAAACATCCTTATTCTATAGACACATATAATATAGTCCTCAGTTGGATTAATAGGATAAACCCCACCCCCGTGTTGCATGCAAACTACGTGGACCTTGATTTCTTTTTAGGCTACAAAAACGTCTCAGGTAAAATATGATATTTGAGTCCTCCTTTCTTATTTTTGTTCGTCTATTATCTCCATATCATATATTTATGATTCATGCTCGTGTTTGTCCAACCAATACAATCGTCTTTTTATAAATGAACAATAACCTGAAGAACACACACATCATATTTGTAATTACTATATTGCGAACACACTTATGGATGACCTCATTGCGCCTTTATCCATGAAGCGAATTGAGTGATTCCGCTCTCCATTTATATATACATGCATACACTTCAAGTAGTTATTAAGGAGAAAAATATCACATTCTCATGCGAGACCGAAAGGCTGGGATGGGTGTCTAACACCTTCCTAATACGTAACTTAGCCCTCGAATCCTTAAACTAATTGGTTATGCAAGAATCAATAAGCGTTTGATGTCGTTCTCTCGAGGAGGCAACATTTCTTTTTTGCCTTTTTTGTGCAAAATAGGCTGGCGACTCTATCTCTATACATCACCTTAATTAATGATGTATACATCACCTTAATTAATGATGAACGAACAGCCCTGAAGAAGGGCGTGAGATCCCCCCTCCCCTCCATGCCTGTGAGTTCGCAGCGATCGGGATGGGTGGCCAAATATTTAGAATAGATGAAAGACAAGGGGTTAGTCAACTATTTTTTGTTTGTAATTGTTTTCTAATTGATCACTCCCTTATGTCAAAGATTTCTAGATCTTTTTCCTTTATTGTGGAACATGCACAAGCACTTTAGATATCTACCCATATAATTCTTAGAAGTTTTGGATATAAATTAATAATTTGATTGGAATGTGGAGTGGGTTTAAGTCTTAGACAAGGGTGGTGTTGGAATAGTTGGGTTTTGAGTTTTTGTTTATTTTTTCTTATATACTAAATCATATTTGCAAAAAAAAAATATAACCAAAAGAATTTTAAATTTAACAAATATCTAATTATAATAACAAGAAGGACAATTTAAGAACATTAACAGTGTGAATATGAACTATAAAAAATAAATGAGTGTGAAAATCGAAAGTTTTTGTGGTGGATTTTCAAATATTAAAATTGTGATTGATTCAAAATCACTAAATTTATACACACAAAGTGCACATTCATACTAAACTAGTAGGTCTTAAGCGTACATATCTAAGAAACCTTAGAACTATTGGAGAGTCATTAGTTTAGTCATGAAATATCTTGAATTATTTAGTTTCGATAGTATGTGACTACATAGTTTTGTATCGTACTTAGCGGCACATTTTTGTTCCCTTTTGGGATGTTTTGGTTGTGTATCTCACTTTTTTTTGAGTGCATCTAGTTTGGTGTGCTGTTGATTGTAATTTTAATCAATTAATTGAGATAACACATAGAAAATAACACTTTGATGTCGTGTACTTTGACAACTAGGGGGCATGCTGCTGAAATTTCGTTAGATTAGAACAACACAAATGAGCTTTTAGGTGTAATACAATATAAAACCTCAAGTGGGATATGGCCACTTACCATCTAGAGAAGGAGAGAAGATTCATATTTCATTTTCTACTAATAGTGGATTCAAATAAAATTTATTTTATATGAAATTAGTAAGACATCTGTTTCATACTAGTTATTTCTGAATTAAAATGAAAAAAAAATCAACTTCAATGTACAAGACAACTCACCCAGAGGAACCTCTTGTTGTTTATGCACTTTGTTTATTAGCAAGTATGGAGGAGGTCCATAAGAGTTAGATAACACTTAGGCACGAACTAGGTAAGAGATATCATGAAGGAGAGAAGTATTTTATTTGAAATGGAATGGATAAGTGAGTAGAAATGGTATTTTTAATTGCTCGTACAATGATTGTTGTATTGTTATTAGCATAAAAATGACATTTTAATGTATCATTTAGTTCGACATTTTGGATAATTTAAAGTTATAATAATTGTGTTCGCGATGGGTAATTTATTTCCTAGAATAAAACCCATGAATTAGAGGACGACAACGATGGTGAAATGTGTGACGATGAAGACGAGGATGATGGTGAGTTCCTTTAATATGTGGAAGACTATCAGAGGGGGACTTACATGAATTGTGATCTAGGGGAATCAAGATCTATAATACCATCTAATAATACCTATCATGAAGAGGCATGAGTTACTGAAAATCTGGAGGAGATTTCCTAACACGAGTTCTACTCGAATTGCAAAAAGTATACATTATTGAAATTTCTGATTACAATGTCTCATATAAAGGTTTGTGAGAAAGCACAACCATGAATGACAACATAATAGTTATATATTTGGGAAGGAGAATGTCTCCACCAAAAATCAAAGTATGTCGAGAGTTTAAATACAATCTCAATAGTGGAAATGGTAAGAAAATTGCCCATAAAGGATTACGTTAGCTTGGATTGACATCGAGGTTGGAAAGATTGTACATGTTAAGGAAGATAAAAATGAATATGAGATATCATAATGATAAGCACGTGTAAAATGAAATATTGAGGAACCCAACCAATAGTGAGGAGCGAAAGGACTTTAGTGAATGTTATCCCTAGTTTTGCCAAACGTATCACAATTTAAGGCCATGCCTCGCCACCGATGGATTCAATTTTTTTTGGAAACATGAGCAACTCTTATATCATGTGGCCTTTGAAAGTGATATTATATAACATGAAATCGTATACCTTCATGAATGATCCATTTTCATGATGTACTTATTATTTCCTAATCGCATTCCATGGCGAGAGAGATTAATGTTTACATGAGATCATTTGTTGACGAGTTAAATGAGTTATGTGAAGTGGTGTACTAACATATGATGAAACGATTAAACAAACTTTCCAAATACATGGCGATGTAATGTGAATGATAACGCACTTTTTAGCATATGGTAACTTGTCTAGGGGAGTATAAAATGTTATGTTTCTTGGTCTATATGAAATGAGCATGAAATATGTTAATGTTTAAGAATGGTTACCTGATCCATCAATGACACTTAAATGAGAACCACTCTTGGAGAAAGATTAGTTACTTTAGTGGTAAGTTTAAAGACCCATTATATTTCCCCTGCACTCCACCATAAGGTCCAATTAATGTCCTTTCAATCCCAGACCCCCGATCATCATTCAAATGCTAATAAAAAAAATAGTGCTCTCTTTGCGCCCCTTTGACTTTGGTCCAATTTTGAGCCCTAAATTCACAAAAAATAAACTCATTGATATTTTAATTATCTTTCCAACGAGCTGACTGACACGACTCAGAATGTGTCTCTAAAGTGTGTACTCTCTAGGCTCAAGTGCAAGCCTGTCGTTCAAGTAATAATCCGACAAGTCGGGTATCGATCCTCAGGGAAAAAGGACAACGAAGTTGTGACGACGGGATAAGACGGAGGAATCCTAACGATGACTCTAAGAAGAAATGAAAAGATTGATTTTGGGTTTTTGGGATTGATTAAACTAAATGCAATTATGAAATTATGATGAAATATGCAACTACTAAATTATCTAAATGAGGAATGAAGATTTGAATCAAAATTTTTTTTTGGACCTAAATGATGAGAAAACAGGATGGGAATACAATCCCCCAACCCTAGTGTAGTGTAGTGACAATGTCAATCATAAATTTATCCGATTAATTCAAAACCGGAATTTAGTACTCCCAAGCATTATGTATACGAGGTTCAAGCCCGCGTCATACCTAATCTGAGGATGAGTAAATCGGTATCGCGGTAATTACACTCAAATTGTACTCTAAATCATCACGAGTACCCCGGGGCAAACGAGATATAAAGATCCACAATTATTATGACATTACGCGATACGATCCAAATTAATCATTAAATTCATCGGATTGACGTTATACACATGCACTAACACATCAGGTTGGGTTCATGCATCCCAACCTCTAAAACCTAGCCGGACATGTTAAATGGACTAATGCATGAAATAATAACGTTGCATGTGTATGAATTCATGATGAAACTAGATTTAAACATGTAAATATATATTATGAACGCAGCAATGAATTGAATCAACTACGGAAAATACGCATGCAAGAACAATAACAAGAATCTTGAATTAAAACGTGAAAAACAAACCCGAAAAAATGAAATCTTGAAGCAATATAATCCCTTGATGTTCCTAGATGTTCCTACTTGTTATGGAGCTTTTACATGAATGAAATCTGAATAAAAAGAGTCCTAATGACTAAATATATAGGCTAAGGGTCGTTTAGAAGAGTCCCCAAAACATAAAACTCTTTTGGCTAAAAGATAAGCACAAAATAAAAATCCCGTATCTGCCAATTTGTCACACTTAGAGAAGCGTGACTAATTTTGTAACTGATCTGGAGCGTGACTAATTTAGTAACGGATCTGATGCGTGACAAATGGGCGGACCGGTTTTTTTTCTCAGCTTCGGTTCGGTTTGGGTCTCACAGCTTTTTTCTTGAATTTCTTCTCAACTTTAAATGGGCATAACTTCTTCACCGTAACTCGGATTGAGGTGCCGTTTTTTCCAGTGTTCTTGTAATTGAAAGCTATTCAACTTTCAAGTTGGCCCCACCTCCTTACTAAGGCTATAAAATTACAAAAATGCCCCTCAACTCCCCGATTCTTGGTTTCTTTCACTATTTTGAGTTCTCTTTGGCACTAACTTGCATGAAATATCTGTAAAACACATAGGAGATACACAAAATACGAAATACTTGCCAAAAAGGGTTAGTAGCATAGATATGAGATAAATCCAAGCTATTTACACCACACGGGATCATAAAAATACCGAAATTAAGGGGATAAATATGAAGAATTTATGCCTAATCAAACCCCCCAAACTTAGAACTTTGCGCGTCCCGAGCAATGTAAAAGAACGAGAGTATGAGTTAAGGACCCTTCAAAAACTTTATTGGGATAGAATACTTTTTTTGCGGGCAAGCGATTGCATTTAGCGTATGCAACAAGCCTTTAAACCTCTAGGTTACCCTAGTAGGACGAGTTGTGTCTCGTGAGGGTTTGCAGGGAATATACCCACAAAATTCGTCTCAAAGAAAATTCAAAATATGCAAAAATTGTGCAATTCAAACTTTTCCAGAAAATAGTCATCATCAAGTCATATTTACGAGTCTCAAACCGTAGTGTGTGTGTGCGTAGCCAGAAATATAACCGCCAATTTCCACTGATTGATCATTACGCTAATTATCCGAAAATTCGTTTTGATTTCAAGTTCTCACAGAATGCTCTCTCAAACGAATCACTCGGAATGTGGCTATTCTCTCGGTATGCGTGATATAAAGAGTAAATATAATGGACGCAAAGTCACGCATACAAGTAGAAAGACGAAAATTTCATAGTGATAGGATCTCATCAATGGATTACGGTTTTAAAAACAGGAACATTGCCTCTTTTTCGCACATTTAATCTCTTATATTATCTTTTGGTGTCTTAGCTCTCCACGCGGTAATCAATTTCGCAATTTGGACTCGGTTAGGACTTTTTCGAGGTTTAAGGTATATTGGGTAACATGGAAATGGTCGGGAAATTCGGAATTGGAAAAGTTATTTAGGATGTCCATTTGTGCTTTTTTTTTTCTGGGCTATTGCTCATTTTTTTTTCTTTTTTTTTTCACTTCTTTTCTTTTCTTGCTATTTTTTTTTTTGAGAATTCTTCTATTTTTTCTTCTCCCTTTTTGTTGCACTTTTCGAACTTAAATTCTGATTTTTTTTTTATTTTTCGCAATTCCGGGCTATTTGAGTTTTTCGGGTTGTCAAACGAAAAGGATAATTTTTATTGGCTCAATCTGGGTTACAAAAGGGATAATTTTTCGTTACTTTTTCTGGGCAATATTTTTGGGGTGACAAACGATGGCCTACTTCATTGTCCGAATTGCCAATTGCTTACCATATGCGTTTCGAGGTGAATTTAAGTTTAGAGACGTTTTTCAAGGCAATATTGCACACATTTTTCAAAACCGAACAAAATGAAAGAATTGAGATCCTTGACAATTTATTAGCTGCTAAAAAGAACTTTGAGTTAACAATTAACTCGGATTGATTTAAAAACTCGCAAAAAGTGATAGGCTCGAATCTCACCGGGTTTGTTAATCTCCACATTTATTCGTTAAGTCGTCAATTTTCGCTCAATTTCCATCTTTAGTCAATTTCGGCTTTGTGTATGTTGGATGTTTACAATTTGAGACTCCAATTCGACTTTTAATGATATTTTTGAAAAATTTTATTCCAATTTTTATTTATTTTGAACAAAAATATTTTTGGATTTTTCAAAATTTTATGATTTTTTTGAAACTTTTGGGCATTTTTAAAAATTTGTGAAGTTTTAGAAATACGAACTTGTGACCCCCCCTAACTTAGATTTTGCATTGTCCTCAAGCAAAAAGGGCGAAAATCTAACTCAAGGCGAATGAAAAGTGCGGAAAAATAAAACATACAAATATGAAAAATGCAACAAGACACTATATGACACACATGCATGACTCAAAAATGCAACAACAATCACCCCATACGCGTCGGGGGTGCGACGACCTCTCATCTCTCCACAAACTCACCCGACCCCACTTACGAGGGTCGATGCTCTCCTTGTCTCTCCCGTCCTAGGATTATAAGCTAACAATCGGAATAAGTTGGGACCTCGCCCATAGATAAAGGATAGACCGGGAGACTCGTCGTGACTAACTGGAAAGGGATCCTCGTGATGCTGGCTAAAAGCGTGGTCTGCGTGGACTGACTCGGAGGGAACACCTAGGTTTCTTTCAATTTTTAAGATGCATGGGTCGGGCTCTAAGTTAGATGAACCGCAACTTTTCTCCTCACTTGCCTTCGGGGCCTCTAGTGTTGTGGGTGGATTGTCACAACGAAGGAATTCATCAATTTTTGCTTTTAATTCACTGTCGTCTAAGTGACTACATGAATCCAATAGGGATTGGCCTTCAATAGTAATACTTTCATCCACCTTCCCGAATTCTCTTTCAAAATCTTCCATGCTCATGTCGCCTAGTTCTCCCTCTCTAGTAGTGCCTACATCCTCTCTTACTTGCTCGATCTCCAACTCCACCAGTTTTCTCTCTTCTACCCCCTCTCTCTCTCTTTCAATTGCGGTCACAACACACCTCTCCCCCTCTTTGCTCTCATCGTCACATCTACCACTATTACCTGATGAAATAGGGCACACCCCTAACGGCTCTCTCTTGTGGGACCTCTCATTCTCATGTCTCGACACTAAGCAGGACCCCGAAGCATCTCCACAATCATTTTCCTCAAAGTACTCTCCTACAGCCTCATATATGAAACTCACCTCGTGAAGGTCATCTTCTTCCCCCGTATGTTGAGTGACATGGAAGATGTTTGTCTCTAAGGTCATGTTCCCAAAGGTGAGTTGCATTCGCCCATTCCGAGTATTGATGATTGCGTTAGCCGTCGCTAAGAAAGGGCGCCCAAGGATGATGAACATGATTGCTCGAGTTGAAGGAGGGTTCCGTGTCCCAAATGACAAAATCTACGGGGAAGTAGAAAGTGTCAACTTGGACGATCACGTCCTCAATTATGCCTCGTGGAACCTTCACGGTTCGATCCGCTAGTTGGAGAGTGACCTTTGTGGGCATGAGGTCGCCCAAGTCAAGTTGCCTATAGATGGAGTAAGGGAGGATATTGACACTTGCTCCTAAATCAAGTAAGGCTTTTTCGATTTTGTTTTCTCCAATGATGCAGGAAATGGTGGGTGCACCGGGATCTTTGAATTTAGGTGGGAGATCATTGATTAGAATTGAGCTCACATTCTGTGCTAGAAAGACATTCTTCTTTGCCTTCATCTTTCTCTTTACCGTTAACAAGTCTTTGATAACCTTTCCATATGCTGGGATTTGCTTAATGGCATCGAGGAACGGTAAATTCAACTTTACTTGCTTTAGCACGTCTAACACTTCATCACGTGGGGTCCCCTTTTGAGCGGGAATTAGCCTTTGAGGAAATGGTGCCGCGGTGGGTGGTTTCGCTACTACCTCAAGCTCACTAGTGTCGTTTTCATCACCTTCATTCAAGGGGACATCTTCGGCCTCTTTCGTGCCGGGCGAAATCTCCTTGTCTTTAAGTATGTCTCATGGGGGAGGTGACAAGTCAACTACCCTCCCACTGCGTAGAGTGGTAATTGCGCTACATTGCTCAGGATGGTCATGGAGTGTCGAGCTAACACTAGTTTGACCTTGGAGAGGTCTTTGGCCTTGGGCAGGGAATTTGCCCTTCTCTTGAACAGTTAACGAGGATTGTATTTTAGACAGATTCGCATTTATGTCGCTGATCAGACGATCATATTTGGCATTGGTTGCGGTCTGGTTTGCAATGAATTGATTCAAGGTATCCTCGAAAGTTCTCCGCTGTGGCGGGATATAATTTCCATGAGGTGGTGGTACTTGCATATGTCCCTGCATGTGCGGAGCTTGTTGAAATTGTTGTGGAGCAGGAGGGGCAACATGTGAAGGAGGGTTCATTGCGGCATGTTGTTGCCTGTAGCTAAAATCGGGATGGTTTTTCCACGAAAGGTTGTATGAATTCCCGTGCGGGGCACCGAAATTACCCTTAAAGCCTCCTATCCCACTAACTTGCTCTTGCAACATTACTTTGTAGGCGGGTATCGTCGGACACTCCTCAGTTGAATGTCCCGCCTCACAAATCGCACACACCGTTACGATAGGATTTTTGATAGATCCAACTACCGCACATAAGTCTCGCAGTCCTTTCTCAATGGTGTCTAACCGACAGTCCGACATAGAATTCTTATCTACGTGGAATAGATTGGACGTCGACGGAGCAGTGGTGGTTTGTCGATTTCGGTTTTGAGCGTTCGGATCAGAGGTATCCCAGGATTGGATAGTCTCGGCGACATACCTCATGTGCAGATCAGCGTCATGGGCATCTAGATCGACAAATGGACCACTTCCCATGGTTTTAACAAGCTGTTTAGAATTGAGATTCAACCCATTATAGATAAAGGAGATGATTTGCGATGGATCGAATCTATGATGGGGGCATGAAGCCACTAACTCGTTGAAACGTTCATAACATCAATGGAATGGCTCATTTTCTTGTTGCCTGAATGCTTGAATTTGAGCCTTTATAGAGATTGTTCGACGTGTTGGGAAGAATTTCTTGAGAAATTTAGACTGTAGCTCATTCCAGGATGGAATCGAGCTTGGAGGTAAAGACCATAGCCAAGCTTTAGCTTTATCTTTAAGCGAGAAGGGGAAGAGTTTGAGGCGGATTACCTCTTGTGTGCAGGTTTGATCGTTGAGAGTATCACACACGTCCTCAAATTCCCTTATGTGGAGGTATGGCTTTTCAGAATCCATACCGTGATAATGTGGTAGCGTCTGGATCATCCCATTTTTGAAACGAAACTGCCCGGCATTATACGGGAGTATAATGCATCCCGGGGTGACAGTGCGCTCGGGATATAAGAATTCTCTCAACGGGCGGTACGGGGGCTCGTCCTCACCAGTAGGTGCATTACTGTGTTGCGACATCTCTCTCTCACTTGATGACTCGGCGATCTCACTGGGTGTGCTCGAAGTGTGTCCTACGAAGTAGAAGGGAGTGTTACTAAAGATTGAGTGTGCCGGTGTGGGAGGTGGGATCCAGAACTGTGGGGGGTTCGGAGTGTGGAGACTATCAGGATTATACTCAACAAAGTGGATTTTCGTGAATGCTGGTTGGAGTATTATGGGGTGTGGGAGTGGTTTCGTAATTTTCCATTAAAGCTTAGGAGAGAGGAAAGTTGTTAATCTTTTTGTGTTTTTTATTTTTTATTTTTTTATTTTTTTATTTATTTTTTATTTTTTTTTTTTATTTTTATTTTTATTTTGGTCAAAGCTTTGGATTAACTCGATCTAATCCTAGTCTACCTAGATCCCCGACAACGGCGCCAAAAACTTGACACAACTCAGAATGTGTCTCTAAAGTGTGTACTCTCTAGGCTCAAGTGCAAGCCTGTCGTTCAAGTAATAATCCGACAAGTCGGGTATCGATCCTCAGGGAAAAAGGACAACGAAGTTGTGACGACGGGATAAGACGGAGGAATCCTAACGATGACTCTAAGAAGAAATGAAAAGATTGATTTTTGGTTTTTGGGATTGATTAAACTAAATGCAATTATGAAATTATGATGAAATATGCAACTACTAAATTATCTAAATGAGGAATGAAGATTTGAATCAAATATTTTTTTTGGACCTAAATGATGAGAAAACAGGATGGGAATACAATCCCCCAACCCTAGTGTAGTGTAGTGACAACGTCAATCATAAATTTATCCGATTAATTCAAACCCGGAATTTAGTACTGCCAAGCATTATGTATACGAGGTTCAAGCCCGCGTCATACCTAATCTGAGGATGAGTAAATCGGTATCGCGGTAATTACACTCAAATTGTACTCTAAATCATCACGAGTACCCCGGAGCAAACGAGATATAAAGATCCACAATTATTATGAAATTACGCGATACGATCAAAATTAATCATTAAATTCATCGGATTGACGTTATACACATGCACTAACACATCAGGTTGGGTTCATGCATCCCAACCTTTAAAACCTAGCCGGACATGTTAAATGGACTAATGCATGAAATAATAACGTTGCATGTGTATGAATTCATGATGAAACTAGATTTAAACATGTAAATATATATTTTGAACGCAGCAATGAATTGAATCAACTACGGAAAATACGCGTGCAAGAACAATAACAAGAATCTTGAATTAAAACGTGAAAAACAAACCCGAAACAATGAAATCTTGAAGCAATATAATCCCTTGATGTTCCTAGATGTTCCTACTTGTTATGGAGCTTTTACATGAATGAAATCTGAATAAAAAGAGTCCTAATGACTAAATATATAGGCTAAGGGTCGTTTAGAAGAGTCCTCAAAACATAAAACTCTTTTGGCTAAAAGATAAGCACAAAATAAAAATCCCGTATCTGCCAATTTGTCACACTTAGAAAACATCATTCTAGACGACGAGCACCCTGAACGAACTACTCAAGTAGGTTCATCAATTGAAGCCTCACTTAAACAGGAATTGATAACTTTCCTTAGAAGCAGAAAGCAATCTTTTGTGTGGAGTCATGAGGATATGCCTGGGATAGACCCAAATTTCTTATGTCACGAGCTCAATGTGAATGAGGAGATCAAGCCTGTGAAGCAGAGAAGAAGAGTATTCAGTCCCGAGAAGAATTAAGCTATACAGGAGGAAGTCAAGAAGCTCCAAAAAGCCTGGTTTATTGAAGATGTTAAATATCCTGACTGGTTGGCAAATGTGGTGATGGTGAAGAAGAACAACAACAAGTGGAGGATGTGTGTAGACTTCACCGACCTCAAAAAAGCATGCCCAAAGGATCACTTTCCGCTACCCCGAATTGATCAACTAGTGGATACTACTTCGGGACACGAGCTGCTGAGCTTTATGGATGCTTATTCTGGTTACAATCAGATTAAAATGAAACCTGAAGACATGGAGAGTAATTCTTTCATTACCCCTAGGGGAACTTATTGTTATAATGTTATGCCTTTTGGTTTGAAAAATGCAGGTGCGACATATCAGCGGCTGATGAATAAGGTCTTTACTGAAGAAATCAGTTGCAATATGAAAGTCTATGTTGACGATATGCTGGCAAAGAGAAAGAAAGCTGTCGATCATCTAGTTGACTTAAGTCAGACTTTTGATCAACTGGATAAATATCAAATGAAACTGAACCCGACGGAGTGCATATTTGGAGTATGAGAAGGCATGTTTCTTGGGTACATTGTCAATCAACGAGGCATTGAAGCAAATCCTGAAAAGATCAAAGCTCTGCTAGTGCTGGGATCCCCAACGACGAAGAAAGAGGTGCAAAGTCTTACAGGACGAGTAACAGCAATCAACAGATTTGTATCGCGAGCAACTGATCGATGTCTCCCATTCTTCAAGACACTCCGAAAGACTTTTGAGTGGAATGATGAATGTGAGAAGGCTTTTCAAGACTTGAAGAAATACTTGGGAGCATCTCCACTGTTATCCAGGCCAGTGATGGGAGAAAAATTGTATTTGTATCTGGCAGTGTCCGAGAATGCAGTCAGTTAGGCATTAATAAGAGTGGAGAATGGAGTACAAAAACCAATCTACTATACAAGTAAGGCCTTCTGAGGAGCAGAGATTAGATATCCAAGGCTGGAAAAATTGGCACTAGCATTGATCGAGGCAAGTAGAAGAATGAATCCATACTTTCAAGCTCATACCATAGTAGTATATACTGATATGCCATTGAGGCAAGCCCTTCATAAACCAGAAAAGTCAGGAAGATTGATGTGTTGGGCAATAGAACTCGGTGAATACGATATAGTCTATGAACCCAGATCATCGCTAAAAGGGCAAGCTGTAGCAGATTTTATAGTAGAGTTCACCTATCCTGATACCCCCGAGGATCAAAAGTTGTTCGCTGATCAACCTGTGGATGTTACAGGATCATCAAACACAAGCTCAGACCAACTTAGGTTGGTAAAAGGGCAAGTGGATGTTGCAGGATCATTAAATTCAAGCCCAGACCAAGTCAGGTTGGTAAAAGGGCGAGAAAAGATGATCAAAGAAGAGCAAGAAATATTAGGGGAGGATGAAAGGAAGAAACAAATATTTCACCGAGGAACTCTGTTATATCAGAAATTTAAAGACGAGTTACCCATATGGAGGCTATATGTAGGTGGCTCATCTTGCACAACAGGCTGTGGGGTAGGGATAGTTTTGAATAGCCCGAGCGAGGTCGACATGGAATACACTCTACATTTCCAATTCAAAGCTTCCAATAATGAGGCTGAGTATGAGTCCATGATTGTAGGTCTTAATTTGGCAAAAATTATGGGGGCGCAACAGCTTATTGTCTTCAGCGATTCTCAATTGATCGTAAATCAAATGTTGGGAATATATGCAGCCAAAGGATAATTAATGATCAAGTATCAGGCGAAGGTGATGGAGTTGGTATCAGAATTTGCTTCTATTCACTTGGTCATAATACCAAGAATGGAGAATGTGAGAGCAGATGCCCTAGCTCGATTAGCATCAGCTACTCGTACCGAGCTACGAAGAACAATCCCAATTGAAGTTTTAGCTGGTCGAAGTATAGATGAAGATCCGACGACGAACTTTATTACCCTCGATTTAGGATCATCATGGATGGATCCTATCAGGGCATATATTGAGAGGAGAATTACCAACTGATAAGCTTACAGCCAAGAAACTGAAGTTCAAGGCTACTCGTTATGTACTGACTAATGGCATCCTATACAGACGAGGAATGATAGCAGGTTTGCAAAGATGTGTGCATCCCACTGAGGTGAAAGATTTGATTGAAGAGGTCCATGAAGGGTCCTGCGGAGCCCGTGTAGCAGGTCGAACACTTTTGCAAAGAATGATGACTCAGGGATACTACTGGCCGACGATGAGGGCTGATTGTATAGCCTATGCTAAGAAATGTGATAAGTGTCAGTGCTTCTCCTCCATCCGAAGAACTCCATAAGCATTGTTGACACACATCACTTCCCCTTGGCCATTTGCCATATGGGGAATAGATTTGGTCGGGCCACTGCCAACGACCAGAGGAAGGTTCAAATACCTCGTCGTCGCAGTGTATTATTTTACTAAGTGGGTAGAAGCTGAGCCTCTCATTGATATGACGTACGAGAAGGTGTACCAATTTATTTGGAAGAACATTATTTGTTGATATGGTCTTCCTCATGCTTTCATCACAGACCATGGAACATAATTTGACAACGAGGAGTTTGCTGCCTATTGTCAGCAGTCAAACATTTTAAAAATCCACTCAGCACCAGGACATCCTCAAAGCAATGGACAAACTGAAGTGATAAAAAGAACACTACTGAATGGCTTGAAGAAAATACTGGACGATGCGAAAGCAAATTGGATCAACGAGTTATAGTCAGTACTGTGGGCTTACCGAACTACTCCCCGAGTAACAACTGGAGAATCACCATATATGCTGATGTTTGGAAGTGAAGCTGTTATACCTGCCGAGTTGGGCCTCCCAACACACAGAGTACTGAATTTCAATTCCCCTATTAGCGACTTAATGAGAAGATTGGATTTAGACATCCTCGAGGAAGTTAGAGAAGAAGCAGCCATCAGGAATGCTACATACCAACAACGAACAGCTTTGTTCTACAATAAGAGGGTGAAGAAGTGGGACCTGAAAGAAGGAGACTATGTGCTAAAGAAAGTGATTCAAAAGCACAACAAACTAGAGGCAAACTGGCATGGACCATACCGAGTTACAGAAGTTGCTCGACTAGGAACTTACCGAATAGCAACTTTAGAAGGAGAGGAGTTTAAGAATGCATGGAATGAAGAGCACCTGCACAAGTATTATCAGTGATGTATATTCTTTCCTTTTATTGAAAGTTTTTCGGGGAATACTAGTGCTACACACTACTCGGCGAAACTAACTCGGCAAAACTCGGACTACTCAAAATTTTTCTCAAAAACGCCAACTAAGGTTGGTCAAGAAACAAATGTATTCCTTCGGGAAGTAAAGCTTATATTCCTCCGGGAAGTAAAACTTGTATTCCTCCGGGAAGTAAAACTTGTATTCCTCCGGTAAGTAAAGCTTGTATTCCTCCGGAAAGTAAGAATTGTATTCCTCCGGGAAGTAAAACTTGTATTCCTCCGGGAAGTAAAACTTATATTCCTCCGGGAAGTAAAACTTGTATTCCTCTGGGAAGTAAAACTTGTATTCCTACGGGAAGTAAAACTATTCCTAAAAATGCCAACTTATGTTGGTTAGGAAGAAAATATATTCTCAAAAATCCAACTAAGGTTGGTTGGAAGGTACAACTATTCCAAAAAGTGCCGAAGTTGCTCGTAGAGAAAAAATCCACTAACTATGGCTAGTCGGGAATAAAAACCCACTAACTGTAGTTGGTCGAAAAGGAAAATTTACCGACCTTGGTTGGTCGGAAACATTTTATGAAGACGAGAAAGTGATCGAGCAACATTTTTTATACTCGTAACTTTTTACTAAGTTGGTCGAGAAATAAAACATTATTTTTGCCAAATGACTACCACAAATTCAAACTAGTCGACAATAAGTTGATCGACAAATAACACAATATTATTATCTTTTTAACAGATACACATGCACAGATGTAAAGTGTTATAAAACAATAACAGTCAAGATTTGCAAATAAAATTATTTCATTAAATGTAGAACAAATTACATTGATAATGAAATGTATACTAACTATTACATCAAAATTCCTATTCTATTGGTTTCTTCCCCTCTGCTTTTGAAACAGGTTCCTCGCCAACAGACGGATCATTTAAAGCAATAGGAGAATTTATGAAGTTAAGATCTTTTAACATCCTAATATTCATCACGGATGGTTGATCTAGGAGGTGCTCGAGATGAGATATCTCGACATTTGAATGGAGATTGCAGTCGCCGAGATACTTGGAAATTAAGCACTGAGGGATGGCCCGAGCAGGGATCCAACTTATGTCGAGCTTAAATGGTGGAACGGGTAGGTCGAGCAGCCCATGATTATGGTAATCCCACAGGTAATGACCCTGTTCCAGTTGCAGCACACCTAAGGCATTTAACCAGCCCTGTTTGTAGCCCTCATTATTGACATTTTGGATACGATCGTCCAAGTGGTAGAGAGACTCATTGTAGCCAGCCATCCAGAAATCCCTGGGCTATTTGTGGAATTGATATGTCAATCTTTCCAGCTGCTCATGGAGATTTTTGATGAAGAGTTCTTTATTATTCAAGACAGACTTCTGCGCAGAAAGCTTCTCTTCCATGTCCCTGATTTTCTTAGACATCTCAGCCAATGCCTGGTTCTTCGCCATAAGCTGGAAGGCCTGGTTCTCTAAAGCAGACTGAGTCCTCTGTTCCTCGACAGGAATCCGAGAAGCTCTTGCTCATCCCCGAGGAACTCTTGCTCGTCCATGACCAGAAGAAGAAGGGTAAGACCTTTTCAAGGTTTCCAACTCATCCCTCAGGTTGGCGTTCTCGACCTCCAAGAACGAGAATCCCTCGTCAGTCACTGGGACCAAAGCTTTTGAGGTGGAGGCAACATATTTTAATTGAGATAATTCTTTTTGCAAGTTGTTATTCTATTGCTCCAACAACTTGAGTATTTTCCTGTGCTCCTCGACCTCGACTTTCAAAGTTCTTTCCCGCACGTCGTAAGCAGAAAAACACTTCTCGTATCCCTTGTCGGCAACGATTTGCTGATACTTTTTTTCATACCCCTCGTGTAAGAGGGCAGTGGATTCCTTATATTATTGCTGAAGGTCTTCAAGGGTGCCTTGGAGATCCTCAGTCATATCATAATAAGCTACATTATTGTCCACCGCACGATCAAGCAGACACTTCAAATATTGGTAGGCCTCAATTGCCTGTTCCGAAGCATCTTGGTCGAGGATGTCGACGATTTGTGCTGCACTCAGATCTGTGTGACCAGCCTTAAAATACTCATTGCATTGTCATAACAGCTTGGTATCATGAGCAGACAGTAATTCCATCCTGGCCAGAAATTAGTAGAGGAAGAAAAAGCAATAATCAATAAGAGTTTAAACAGAGCATGAAGAGGAGAAATAACAGTATGCATAAACAAAAGTTTAACTTTTATTATATCCCAAAGGTCAGAAGTACAATGTTCAGAGTTACATGTTCATGATTAAATTTATTAAAGAAAAATAAAATAGATAGAAGTGCGAACAACTCTACACCTTTTCCTTGTCTCCCAAAACTTTCTCGGGAAGCTAGGACAAGGGGGTATGTTGCTCGAATGGAGCAGATAGTAGCTGGGGAAGTGTTGTAGGTTGCTCGAAGGAAGTAGCGAGTTGCTGAAGTCACTCATCAATAGGCTAGATAGTCGGGGGATGAGAAACTTGATCTCCCATCACCATGGAAGACTCTTCGGAGGCAGCTTCGTCCTCTTCTTCATCTTCAGGAGTTGGAGGGGGACCAGGGATGTGTCGCTGAAAGAGTTCGGAATTTTCATCCACCTTCATCTCCTGTAGAGCAGCGACCCACCCATATGTAAAGTATTTAAGGCTGCCATATTCAACTTGCAACATCATGGAAGCCAAGCCTTTTTTCCACCCTTTGTCCCAGCCAGCGCTGAAAGACTTCTTCACAGCCAATTTCCTCTTTAACTTCTCCGAGGAAAGATTCTCGGACAGAAGATTTTCAGCAGTCTTCAATTTATTCTCAACTTCTTCCTTCTGGCGACTTACTTCGCCAAGTTGGATTTATTCTTCCTCAGAAACCTTGAGCTTATTCTCAAGCTCTCCAGCATTTTTTAGCTTCCCTTCAAGCTCTTTATTCTTCTTCTCTAAAGCATTCACTTTTTTCTCCAACCCCTTGGAGACTTCAACAACCCGAGCCTTCTCCTGATCGATGGAGGTAAGTTTCTTCTCCCAAACAACATTGTCAGCATCATACTTCTGACGAGAATCTTCCAAAGACTGCCTCAGGCCCATCAGAGCTTCCTCTACACCAAATGAGGAGCTTGAAGCTTTAATAGCTTTATCTTTCTTCAAGATTGTATTAAAGCAGCTCACCAACTATGAAAAGAAAATGAAAGCAAGTCAGAGACAGATATAACAAAGGAAATATGAAAAGTTCAAAATAATAAGACTTACAGAAGCAATATGGCGAGCAGCCAATGAGGTGAACATGTCCTGAGAAAGGTTGTCTTCAATACCTTGGATCTCGGGAATGATCCAAGACTTTACCGAGCTCATGGCAGAGCTCGGGGGAATAAAAGTAGGAACACTAGTTCCAATAGTTGGGGGCTGAGAGATGGTTTCAGCCAAATTGACCGAGGAGCTCTTCTTCAGCTTCCTCGGGGGAATAGGAGTAATTTTGACCAAGGAGGAACTCTTGGTCGGTGATATGACAATCACCTCACCTGGAGTAGCAGACTTGCTCGAGTCCACTGGGGGCTTCTCGGTAACCTTCACAGAAGCAACCGAGGAAGGTGTGTCAATTTTCTTCGTCTCCTCTCCTGGGACGTCAATCTTACTTCATTTTACCTCTCTAGCACCAGAGGGAGGTTTCTCGAAGAGAGTAGGAGGTCTTCTTTTCTTTCCTTTCACTTAAAGGAACGTGTAACTCAGGTGAAGAACTGGTAGAAGCTGGTACTGGCTCTGCGTCGCTTATCACCAGACGAGCAGTGAAAGAAGTTGTGTAACTCTTGTACTGAAGCAGATATGAAGCTGACCTAATTTGCTCGTCAGCAACAGTTTGATGCAAACTCCAGATAAGTTTTAAGTGCCTTATATTAACGTCTGCCTCTTTTGGACACTTTCTTTTACTGTCAACTGCAAATAAATCAAAATTAAAATATCAGTGGCACATTTTATCAAACATAGAAGAAGCATAATTTCAAAAAAAAATAAACTCAAATAAAAATAACCTATCCCATTGCCATAGGGAGGGCATCTGGGACCCTGATACACTTCATTTCCAGATAAATGAGCATGTTGCCAATTTTTTATAACAACCCCGTGCTCAAAATAGTCCCTATTGGCATTCGGGATATTGACCACTAAAGCCCTATTTAAAAATCTAGTTTTTAAATAAAAAGTGTTATCACCAACGGCCCATCTATAACAAACATGATTTCTGGAATTCCTATGCGAGTTCCATGAATTTGATTTATTCTATGAACCCCATTAACTATTCTCCATGTATTGGGGGCTATTCTTGCAGGAACCACGTCAAAGTATTGACAGAATTCCAGACATAGAGGGTTGGGAGGGAAAGAAAATCCACACTCAGCAATAAAGAGACTGGGGAACCAATGTCCCTCAGCCAAACGGAAATAGTGTGAAGGCTCAGAAAGCTCTTCCAAAATAACTCAAGAGGGAATAGAGAAATCAGAGCGAAATTTATCAAGAGATTCTACAGAATAAACCACGATGAAAGAAGGAAATGAAGAAGAAGGAAGAAGATCTTACAGAAAAAGAGTGAATCTGTTGATAAAGAACGATAGAAAGGATGAACGCACAAGAGAGTAAGACAATGGAAAATTTGAAGATACAAATTTGAAAAAGTAGAAGACGATGGGATTGTCTTTGACGCTTAAATACTCTGCCTTGGGAAAAGGAAAAAGTAATGATTGTAAAAAGAAACGATTACGCTAGCGGAGGCTAGAAGGAAAAAAAGTACGCGAAGATCGAGGCAGTTATAAAAATTCAAAAAAGCCTGATCCTACGAATTTGGAAGGAAAAATAAATACAAAGGAAACACTCCTAAAAATCAGGAGGACCATTTAAAACTACCATATTCCGAGAAAGAATGTTCCACACTCCTCAAATTTCGAACTATGAAACATTGGGGGCTTCTGTTGATACCAAATTTAATCTGCTAACATGGGCCAATTGAATGAAGATGCGTGGCAATCTACATAGCAACAACAAACACTTCTGAGGAACTCAGACGCTCCGAGGAACCATACTACAACGAGGAACACTGCTTCCCCGAGGATCTCCGAGGAACAAGAACTCTACGAGGAACTTTTGAGTACCGAGGAACTCTTGAATACCGAGCAGCTCAGGCGGTCTGAACTGCACCTCGAACAAAGCATTAATAGCAGGATCACCAACAGTTTGACTGTTCATTAAATGCTTATCATTCAGATGTATACGCTTAAGGGGCATTTAATATGTTACCCTTTCACATGTACATCATTGAATGTATTACCCTTTCACATTACAGCCTCTGGGCTACAAATACATTGTACAATCATCATTGTAAGTGGATCGGAATTTCTTGATTAAATTGTAATCGAGAATTCCCAAACAGTCATCAATAGAAGAAACAGTGGATGTAGGCCATTCTTATAAGGCTGAACCACTTTAAAACTTCTTTGTCTCATTTATTTTATCTGTGATTAAATAATTAGATACAATCTAATTTTTTACATCAACACTTGCATTACTATTCCTACTATTTTTATTATCATAGATACATTCACATGTATTTTCATAAATAAAAAAATAGGGGGTTTATACCATGATTCTGAATTTAGATTTTTCTCATATTTTTCAACACTTTCACCATATTTCACCGTGTTTTCATTAATAAAAGAGACCCTATATTTTGATTATGGGTTAGAACCAAACTTTGTTCATCTTATGAATTAAGTGGGCTTCCATTCCATGTTTTGGCTATGTAGGCATCCGAAAGTCATTTTGGGATTCAAGTCCTTGCATACCTATTTCATTTTGTTTATCTTCACATAATAGCAGCTTATTCATATAGTTGATATATTCTACTCACGTAGTTATCCTCTTACTTTCATTATCCTTTTTGTATGTCCTATATATGCGTACTCACTTTCCAATAGTGAGATTACGATTTCGGGGCGTCAGTCATTTTTGTCATTTTATTCATTTCTCTAATCGTATTATCCATATTTATTTATTTTATTCCTTTTCAACGATACGATTTATGCATACTCACTTTTTGATAGAGAAATTATTTTTCGATATTTTTCTTAAACTCTATCTATTTGGGAGGATCCAATCTCACCCTTCCCATGATGTGGATATGATGACTTTATTCCTCACTCACACACAGACATACACACACTTGTACACCCATGCATATATTCACTTCGCTCAATATGCACACGTGAAACGTTTTACACATATACACGTGTTCATGCATTTAAGAGAAGGAGAGAATTTTATTGATTCCGTGAGAGACCTAGAGGGTGAGTGTATAACATATTTTCACACCGTAACATAGTTTATGAGCTCGTATGTCATTTGTTTTTGCACAAACTAGTTATCTTTTATATATTTTTTTGGAGTTGGCTCCTTTTTTCTTGTTTTTATTAAAATAAGATAGAGACTCTGATATCTACACATCTACACACCTCCCATCACCAACTAAGCTCATCTATATCCTTTTTCCCACACCTGTATAGGTGAGAGCACCACTGCTGCTCAAAGAGTGCACGAGAAGCCAATGAGTGATCTGGATATCGATGTTATGTTTGAGCATTGAACTCGATCCTTAGTTTTTTGGTGGATAGAATACATAATCAATTGGATCGCCTATCAGATGTCATGTTTGGAAAGCATTCTCGTAGTAAGAAAAGGCCTACTGACCAAGAAAAATTGGACTTTTATAAGAAAATCATCTTATATGTTCTTTCATATTGGAAAAAACCAACGATATATCATAACCTTGGCATCATGAACATAATGAAGAATATTTGCAACACCTTACTTTGAACTATATTGGACTTGGATGAAAAGAATAAGGACACATAAAAAGAACATCTCAATCTGGAAGACATGGCATTAGGGTAATATTGCACCTTCAAAGGCATCCTAATAGATCATTTGTCAAGACCTCAACGATATATAGATTAATCCCAAATGATAGATAATCTTTTTATGAAATTTTGTAATCATTCAAGTATTTGAAGTTTTGTTGTTTTTGTGATCATAAAAGATGTTGTCAATTAAAAAAAAATGCACAATTTTTATGTCCTTTTACATTAAATTATTGTTAATATGTTGCATGGATACCTCACCAATGATATACACACTACATGATCTGAGTGGGGTGAATGGTTTAAAGAGTTGTTCTCTAAAATATAGTGCAAAGAGATTTTAAGAAGTTAAACGCATAATGCTAAAATTATGAAAAATGGAGATGATTACCCCTACCTAACATTATTTGATGTAATGGTCCATCAGCTGGATCATTTGGCACATGAGTCCGAGGTTAATGTTAGATGTTAGGGAGTTAAAGGTAATTATTACAATCCTAATATTGATTTGGTCTAATAGTTTTGTAATTTTTCACAATGTGTAATATTCGTTCTAACTCGTGTATATTTCAAGGTTTCTTAGAATTCTAAAAAATATGTATCAAACCGAGATAGGGAAAATGGTTTTATTTTAGTGACTTACATTTCCATAGTCTGTCTAATATTCTTCTTAATGCATCTAATCCATGTTGAACCCCAATTTTACCAGGAAGAATGAAAACTTAATGGTGGCATACATGGCTCAAGGTTAGTAGTCTTCCACTAAAATATTCGTCCTTTTAAATGAATCACAAGGTATCCTAATGTGTCCAAGAAGGAGGTTAATTTGGCTAATGGGGTTGCAACAACATTGTTGAGTCGTATCTAAAGTATGTGGTTTAATTCAATTATGTTTATCCATAATTACGGAATTGATATGAAGATCAAATTTTTCACAATTATGTTGATTGATTAATATCATAATTAACTTGAATTGATATGAAGAACATGCTAAAATAATTGATTAATCCCTCTTTATGATAAATTTGATCTTGTTAACAATTATATCTAGTTAGAAATTGTTTAGGAGCCCTTACAAATAAAGTTTTGGTTATTTTAGGACTAATTATATATTAGGAGAACCATTTAATATGAAGTGGTAGAAAGTAAATTGGTTAAATTAAACTTAAGCCGAAATTTGTAAACATTATCATTTTGGAATGGACCGGATCGGTCCGGTTCTCAAACCATATGGATCCAAATTTTGTTGATACATTGTTGTTTTGGGGAGCCAAATTTATCTAGGTTTTGGCAAGAATAATGTGATTTTTATAAATTTTCTTCGTACCTTTTTAGGTGGATTTCATGAGAATTTTGATAAGGGTCTTTTATGGGGATTTTGAGAAAACTAATAAAATTTATATAAAATATAGGATTGATATTTTGATAGGTAAATATACTTATATATTCAGGATAGTTTAGGGGAAAGAAATAAATCGAGTTAAGCAGTCCCGATTTTGTGTCGTAGTCTTACGTCGGATGTTTATGCTTTATGTTTTATATGTCGACGTAGAAGGGGTTTGTGTCTTAATGAGGAATCTATTAGTGGGGATTTGATGGATGGTTCACAAGACTCGTTATTTTTCCATTGGCTAATGATGAAGGTTATGTATAGATTCATATCCAAGTCCTACATAAATTTATGAGTTGTATCATGAGTGGGAGACCTAAGAGGCTTGAACAGTCATGTAATCTTGGTATTGATTATACAGTGGTGTGACAATATAGTAATTTACCCTTCTTTGATGGGAGTGTATTTTGCTATCCTTTAGGATTGATACTTCTAATTTATTGACCTGATAGAGGAATGAGAGGTCCCCGATGGTTTGATCCTTCATGTTATACCTATAGATGTAGATGGTCTGGCGAAAGGACAAATTCGTAATACTATTTAAAATATACTAATACTCTTACTTTGATGTGATTACCTTGTGTATTAAAAGGTAGTAAATGGGTATTATGCATTACAATTATTATTCTTAGTACATAGTTAGAGACGATGTTTCTATTTTATATCTCTAGATTGAGATCACGTAGATTACGTTTAAACTTGAGACTTGTGTTCATATGTTTAGGGTATTTGGATATCTAGTTAGTATATACCTCAATTATTGGTTTTGTGAGGTATTTTGACTCTGAGTGTTAGTGGGGATGACATGAGATGTAAATGAGTCACATTTAATATTCTTCATGTAAATTAAGCTATTTTTTTCAATTATGGGGTCTAAATGATAATATTTTTCAAAAATATGTTTATGCATTCATAGAATGGAGTATAATGGTTGAATGAACAAAATAGGTGTTTTTATTTAATTTTATATGTAGGATGTTCAACTCGTTTTAGTTTTCATTTATGTTAGACTCTTGACTTATTATTTAGAGATTTTATTTATGGGCTTTTGTTAGTTGCCAAAGTAGTTGTCTTAGTTTTCAAAGACTTCCATTTTTTGGAGATTTATTTAGCTTTATGGATTTATTTGTTTAGACTCGTATTTGTTATTTTTGTTTTATTTGAACCTTTTATATACTATTTGGATGGTTTTAGTTTTCATTATTTATTATTAATGCTTAGATTGATATAATTTTCTTAAATTTCCTATCTTTGGCGTACATGCTGGCCATATCACGTAAAAAATAAGGGATGTTAAAGTTGGTTTCAAAGCATCCAAAGATGTCCTTAGGTTACTTTGGATACCCATTACATTTTGGGTTCATTCTTTGACTTTAGAGACCTATTTCTAGGTTACATTGTATTATTTATTTGTGATCATTATCTCGTACAAATTTTTGGTTTGTTTTTGAAGAATTTTTTTTATTGTAAGACAATTCAAACAATTATTGCCAGGGATTCCAATTACAAGGCTCGGCTAGAGAATCAATCACGGTAGGATGCACCACTACCCCCATACGTTGATATGGCTTCCATCATTTCTTGGGTATTGACAAATAATGTTGCTTTTGTACTTTATTATCCTTAGTAGCCCTAACATCCACAACTGCAAGTGGTTATTCTAGCTCCACCACAAATGTCTACTTGGGAGATAGAACTCGAGGCCTTTAATACATGAAAACCCTTAGATTTTGCAGTAACTACTAATATTCTTATGGTGCACAAGTGGATAAAGGACATTGAGAGACACTTAAGGATGTTATATTGCGCTATTAGTCAAATGTTTGTTATCATTTATCTTCTAAGGGATGTATTGACATGGTAAGAGTTTACCACCAATGTTGAGTAAATGGGTAGTATACTAATTACATATCTCAGGATTAGGTTTAAGGATTTATTTTTCCATGGTAGTGCGAGAGACGAAGAAGAGTTATTTTCTAATTCTGGAGTGGGTGATCGTATATTGGGTGAGTACAAGAGGGATTTCATGTGATATTTTTGTTTGAGCTTGAGAAGGTGGAGACTGAGACAAATATGGTGGACTGATTCATTAGGGGACTGACATGGAGGATGAGATAAATGTTGATGGAAAATCCGACTTATACCATGGATACTTAGGTGGTGAATGCATCCCTAATGCACAACCATGGCCATCATAAGTTCGAGAATGTAAAAAGGGATGTGATTTTTTAAGGACACGTATAGTCAGGTGGGTAAGAAAAGTGGTAATTCAAGATAATCATCATGTTCATAGGAGGCCCAACACCAAAAGGGTACATGACATGGGGATAAGTCCCATAAGAAAGATAAGGTTTACGATAATCATTGTTTTTAGGTCCACTATGGTCAAAGATAATAGACTCATGAGGGACAATACGACCCTAGGAAGTAGGGTAGAGGACAATAGGTCTAGTAACAATGGATGTTTTGTGATAATTTCTCACTAACGGTGAGGTCGGACATAAACCCTTACGGTGCTCTATACAGAGAGGAAACATGGGTATCAGACAACATCAATAGTTAATGTCCCCACTAAATCTAATGATTCTAGCCTTACCATCACCACTACCACCCCAACCACATGTCTAGACACAACGACGATATGGATATGGGTATCACATCTATCTAAGAGATGTGCATGCACCAATGCAGGCAGTTAAGGGTACTTTTTATATATATGTCCTCGTGAGTCATGTTTTATTTGATACAATTTCATTACATTTATTTATTAGTAGATCCTTCTCTTAGTCAACATGGATAGTTCACTTAGCATTTGATATTTAATTACACATAGTTTCACTATTTGGACAGGGTACAATGATACATCATCTATGTTATAATAAAAAGGATAGATATTAGGCTAGTATGCTTTGTGAAAAACCATTTTGTTTTTCATTTGTTTATATATGATGTCATTTTGGGAATTGACCAGTTGTCCCAATATTATGCTAGTGTGGAATGCTTTGAAAGTCCATAGTTTTTACCAATTCCAGGAAAAATATGTATTTAATTGTAATGTCACGACCTAAGGGAGGTTAGGCTACACATATTTATTATATAGAGAAAAGTTCTTCAGGGGCAGTCAACTTATCATTAGACTCTATTCCAATTGTTCGAGAGTTTTTTGACATTTTTAGAAGATCCTTGGCTTACCATCAAGTAGGGAAATATATTTTTCTTATTGATATGACTTTAGGCACCAAGACAATATCCCAAGCAATGTGCCGTAAGGATAATCTAGACATGAGAGAGTTTGGAGAGAATATTCAACAAAGCAAGGATTCAATTAAATGATTACATCACCGTGGAAAGATTCAATTATCTTCATGGAGAAGTGGTATGGATCATTGGGATTTTTCATGGATTATAGGGAGTTAAACAAGGTCACCATACATAACAAGTATTTGTTACACCATATTAATTGATATACCCGTTTATATTCTAGGAGGGTCGCCTCCACAACGGACGACCCTAAGAGGGGCCGACCCTTCACCAGGCCCCAACTGGCCTTCACCAGACCCAGACGACCCTACGAGGGGCCGACCCTTCACCAGGCTCCAGACGACCCTGCGAGGGGCCGACCCTTCACCAGGCTCCAGACGACCCTACGAGGGGCCGACCCCTCGCCAGGCTCCGGCCGACCCTACGAGGGTACGACAGTACGAGGACAGAATCAAGCCAGACTCACTACCGGAAGAAACTTTGCCCTCGGCCTCGGCTCATAGGCCGAGGGTGATATCATGACAGCGCGTGGTTTGGGAGACGCGTGGAATAGTGCGCGTGAGGCTCATATGACACGTGGGAGACCGTTACAACCGAATCACCCCCTCACGTGAGAGAATATTATGTCATCATTTGGCATCTACAGGTATCAACAGGGGATTGGCTAGATCATTCTTCACATGCACCATGCTTACCTGGGGGGTACACTACACCCCCCAAGACCTATATATACTTGTCACCCCTAACCCTACAGGGGATCGACTCATGAACAGTAACCCTAGCTAAAACTCTGCTTGTTCACACACAGTAGAGAGAGAGAGAGAGAGGGTTATGTGCATTGTATCCAAGGCCATTAGTGCCCATACTTAGTGGATCACACACACAGTGGATGTAGGCCAATTTGGCTGAACCACTATACATCAGTCTTATTTCCTCTTATACTCCTCCCCTTCTACATACTTGTACACTTATACATCTCTATGGTAGCCATAGCTGCTACTGCTTAAGCTCACTAACACTTACCTGGTGGTGCTAAATCCCAGCATCATCAGTTTGGCGCCGTCTGTGGGAACGAGAAGACATCTCTTCCTTTGTACAGCTTGACCTCACTGGGCACTCTGGTGGTGAACCAACACTCCCCCTGAGAGGAGGTGTTTCACCATTGAAAGAGACCCACTAAGGTTCCCAAGCTCACTAGTATTTTCTTCAGTTCAACTTTTCATAGCTCAAGCACATGGCACCTGAGATGCCACCCCCACCTCTTCCCCCACCGGATGAGGGGGGAAGACCCAGTTCCAGTCAACCGCCGCCTCAGTCTGAGATGGCAGATGTGGCAGCAGCCCTAAAGTCTCTGGCAGCCAGCCAGCGGATGATGCAGGAGCAGTTCACAGCCCTAAGTCAGAACATACTGAGACCACCAGGGGTCTCACCTGAGATGATTACTCCGGCAGCAGCTCCAGGACATCATGAGGCCAGGGGACCACCCCAGGCACCACATAAAGACCTGCCACCCCCTCAGCGGCGTAGGGATGTTGCTGACCCCCGGCGTTTACGCCTGGGGAGGCAAGGAAACCCTTGCCCTGAGGACAGGTATGATGATCTGGAGGAAGAAGAGGCTCCAGTAGAATGCTGGGAGCCATATGAGGTCTCCAACAATACAGTACGACCCCTCCAGGACAGTAGAGGAAAGTGCGGGAGACCAAACCCTGATGATCGCCCAAGAGGCTCTGCTTTTGACCGCCTGAGCAGGGGGTCGGCTTTCGAGAGGCTGGGCCCAGTGAATGACCTGCGAGACAAGTTGTCCAAGTCAAGAAGCGCAGCGAGATCTAGGAAAGAAGCAGAAGGCCGACCCCAAAGACGGGATGACGGCCAAAGGGAAGTAAATAGCCGACACAGGCCTGCCATGGCGGAGCCCTCCATCCACCTCCGAGAGGCAGCAGGGGATAACATCGGCCAGGCCGACCCTGTGAGGCCTTGGAATGACTCAATCCGGAGGTTAGAGGATAAGATTGGCGACATACTGAAGAGCCGGGACCCTCTTCAGAGGGGATACACCATGGGCTCACCCTTTGTGGCAAAGATAGTCAACTTCCCCACGCCATCGAAGTTCAAGCCTCCCGTGGTCACCCCAAGATACGATGGGAGCACCAACCCTGTCCACCACGTGGAAATGTATCAGTCGGCGGCAGACATATACTCTATCTCAGATGAGATGAGGTGTCGTGCCTTCTCTGGTACCTTGACAGGGGCTGCGCATGTTTGGTACACGTCTCTTCCAAAAAATTCTATTGGAAACTTTAAGCAGTTGGCAGACCTGTTCATCCATAATTTCTGCTTTGGGGTGAGGCCACAGAAGAAGACCACACACCTGCTCTATGTTAAGCAGGGGAAGAACGAGACTCTGAGAGACTACATAGCCAGATTCAATAAAGAGAAGCTGGAGGTGGAAGACTATGAGGAGAGCATAGCTATGACAGCCCTGATTGGAGGGCTCCAAAAGGGGAAGCTATTATGGAAGCTTGCCGAAGACCCTCCGAGGACGATGGCTGAGCTGTTGTCAACAGCAGGGAAGGTGATGAACGCCGAAGAGGCGATGGCCGCAAAACATGAAGACGAAAAAGGAGGTGCAAGTGGGAATAAATACCCCAAGAAGAACAAAGAGGGGAAGAAGAGGACCATGGATGATAAGTTCGCGGGGTACACCCCTCTGACGGTCAGCTGTGAACAGATCCTCAATGAGATAAAGAGTGACCGGACACTGAAGTGGCCTGAGAAGCTGAGGGCAGCCCCCGGCAAGAGAAATAGGAACCTGTGGTGT
Organism: Sambucus nigra; assembly: GCA_949130495.1. Classification (NCBI taxonomy): domain Eukaryota; kingdom Viridiplantae; phylum Streptophyta; class Magnoliopsida; order Dipsacales; family Adoxaceae; genus Sambucus; species Sambucus nigra. The sequence continues at coordinate 209,117,885 of OX422222.1, forward strand.
GAATTTCACCAAGACCACGGCCACGTAACAGACAAATGCTTTGCTCTGAAAGATGAGATTGAGAAGATGCTGAAGGAAGGGAAGCTCAGAAAGTACGTCGACAAAGCCGACTTCAAGAGGGGCCGAGGGGACGACCCCAGAAAGAAGCGAGTCGATGCCTGCAGAGAAGGTCCTCAAAAAAGAGGGGACGACCCCTCTGATGATGAGGACGACCCCGACCTCCCGCCGAGAGACGACCACGGCCCTGTCAAGAGGCTCAATATGATCTCGCTCGGGGTGGGAATGATCTCCGGGGGACTTGCAGGAGGAGGGTCTGAGGTCGCCGACAGGAAGGCCCATGTCGCTGAGGCTAAGGCAGTGATGAAGACGGTGCACTCAACCTCCGTAGAGGTCAAGTCAGAAAAAAGGAAGAAGGTTGATATGGACACTTTGATTGTGGGGTTTTCAAGAATGGACTTCAAGGGCCTATTGGCCCCGCATGATGACCCTCTCGTCATCACCACCAGGGTGCACGGGTGCGAAGTGCCGAGGATCCTGGTGGATGGGGGCTCATCCGCAGATGTGATGTTTTGGCCATGCTTCAAGGCCCTGGGCCTCAGTCGTGCCAGACTTGTCCCATACCATCATCCATTGATTGGGTTCAGTGGGGAGAAGGTTCACCCCCTAGGAATATATGAGACTGATGTCAGGATGGGGGACGAGTGGCCGAGATGGCTCACCAAGAGGGTCAGTTTCTTTGTGCTGGATGAGCATGTGTTTTCGGCATACAACATCATACTGGGACGTGTGGCCCTCAAGGGGTTTGAAGCTGTGCCGTCCACGGTCCACCAGATGGTTAAGTTCCCTACCCCTTATGGGGTGGGGGAAGTTCAGGGAGACCAGACGACAGCGAGAGAGTGCTACTACAACTCCGCTGAAGAAAGGGAGGCACACAAGAGGGCTACAACCACTTACAACATTGATACCCTAGACCCCAGGGACGAGACGAAGCTCAAAAAAGGAGAGGCCGCTGAGGAGGTAGAACCCATCATCCTCGATGAGGATGACCCGGGAAAAACCGTCCAAGTCGGCAAATCTCTGAAGCCCAGTATCAAGGAAGACCTCATCAAACTGTTGAGGAGAAGGCGAAGCGTCTTCGCGTGGAGTCATGTAGATATGCCAGGGATCGACCCTGAAATCATGTGCCACAAACTCAATGTGGTAGAGGGAGTGAAGCCGGTAAAGCAGAAGAGGAGGATTTACTCTAGAGAAAAGTATGAGGTCATCAGGGATGAGGTTAAAAAATTAGAAGACGCTGAATTTATCAGAGAGGTCATCTACCCTGAGTGGCTGTCCAATGCAGTCATCGTCCCAAAGGCCAACGGCAAGTGGAGAATGTGCGTGGACTTCACAGACCTCAACAAGCATTGCCCCAAAGACAGCTTCCCTCTCCCCCGCATCGACCAGATGGTAGACGCTACCGCAGGCCATGAGCTCATGAGTTTCATGGATGCCTACTCAGGGTATAACCAGATTTTCATGAACCCCGAGGACTCAGAGATGACCGCCTTCATCACTGACAAGGGGACATACTGTTACAGGGTCATGCCCTTTGGCCTAAAAAATGCAGGGGCAACGTACCAGCGCCTCGTAAACAAAATGTTCGAAGACCAAATCGGGAAGTCTATGGAGGTTTACGTAGATGACATGCTGACCAAGAGCCTGAAGGCAGAGGATCATGTGGCAGACCTGGAAAGGACCTTTAATACAATGGACAAATACAAAATGAAGCTCAATCCGGCCAAGTGTGTCTTCGGGGTCGGAGCGGGGAAGTTCTTGGGGTTCATTGTCAATCAAAGAGGCATCGAGGCCAATCCTGAAAAGATAAAGGCCCTTATTGAGATGAAGACCCCCAAGTCCATTAAAGACGTTCAGAGGCTCACAGGGAGAGTGGCTGCCTTGAATAGATTTGTGTCAAGGGCTACAGACAGGTGTCTACCATTCTTCAAGATCCTCAGGAAAGCCTTTGAATGGAGCGAAGAGTGTGATGAGGCTTTCAAGCAGCTGAAATCATACTTAGGGTCTCCCTTGCTGCTGTCACGACCCGTGCAGGGTGAACGACTGTACGTGTACCTTGCTGTCTCAGAATCCGCTATCAGTGCAGCAATCGTAAGAGACGAAGATGGGATACAGAAGCCCGTATATTTCAACAGCAAGGCACTCCAGGGGGCAGAGCAGAGATACCCGAGGATGGAGAAGTTGGCCTATGCCTTGATCCATGCCTCAAGGAAGATGAAACCGTACTTCCAGTCCCATACTATGGTCATCCTTACTGACTCTCCTCTTAGGCAGATCCTACACAAGCCTGAGAAATCAGGAAGGCTAATGACCTGGGCTATAGAGTTGGGGGAATTTGACATTGTGTATCAGCCTAAGACAGCCATTAAGGGGCAAGCCTTGGCAGACTTCGTGGCCGAGTTCACATGGGAAGAAGATGAGGCCGAGGGTGAGACCCTCGGGAAGGCAGATACGGAAGACAGACCCGCAGACACACCTGCAGAAATGGCTGAGACGAGCACCGCTAGAAGGAAAGTGACTGAAAACGAAGAGGGAAGATACATCTTTAGACAGGGGTCCCTCTCTGAGGGAAATTTTTCTAAAAGAAAGACTCCGTGGAGCCTCTTCGTTGACGGGTCCTCCTGTGATAGCGGAAGTGGTGCTGGACTGATACTATCAGCACCCGATGGCACGGACGTCGAGTACGCCCTGAGGTTCAATTTCAAAGCCTCCAACAATGAGGCTGAGTATGAGGCCTTGATAGCTGGCCTCTCCTTAGCCAAATCCCTTAGTGTCAGCCAAATTTTGGTTCACAGTGATTCAAGGCTGGTGGTGAATCAGATATTAGGAGCCTATGAGGCCAAAGACGAGAGGATGGCTAGGTATCTTGATAAGGTGAGGTCATTGCTGAAAAACTTCAAAGAAGTGAAATTCAAGAGGATACCTAGGCTCGACAATGGCCGTGCTGACGCCCTTGCAAGGTTGGCCTCAGCTACTAGGACAGACATAAGGAGGACAGTCCCGGTAGAAATTTTGCTTCGACCAACTATCGAAGACGACGAGGGAACACTTGGCATTTGCATGAATGTTTCTCAAGAACCTTCATGGATGGACCCTCTGATCAGATACATTAAAGGGGGAGAGATGCCAGAAGCGAGCCAAGAGAGGAAGAAGCTGAGATACAGGGCTGCAAAGTTCGCTGTCATCGGAGACACGCTGTACAAAAAGGGGTTTCTGCTCCCCTTACTTAGGTGTGTGCATCCCTCTGAGGTCCCTTCCATTTTGAAAGACGTGCATGAAGGGTCGTGCTCAAGCCATATTGGGGGTAGATCCTTGGCAAAGAGGGTGATCACCCAAGGCTATTGGTGGCCGACCTTGGGGAAAGATGCTGCCGCATACGTTAAAAAGTGTGATAAGTGCCAAAGATTTGCTACCATCCCTCACCAACCTCATCAGCCTCTCACCTCCGTTACATCCCCATGGCCGTTCGCAGTATGGGGTATTGATCTGGTAGGACCCTTACCAAGAGCAGTCAATAACTATCGGTTCCTCATCGTAGCAATTGACTACTTCTCAAAGTGGGTAGAGGCCGAGCCGATGGTCATGATCACGGAGCAGAAGACCTTTCAGTTCATTTGGAAAAATGTGATATGCAGATATGGTCTACCCAACACCCTCATCTCGGATAACGGGACTCAGTTCAAGAATGCCTCTTTACAGAAGTACTGTGAGAGGGTAAGTATCAAACAATTTTTCTCCTCCCCAGGCCGACCTCAGGCCAATGGGCAAACCGAAGTTACGAACAGGACAATCCTAGATGGGATTAAGAAGAGGCTTGAGGAGGCAAAAGGAAGATGGGTCGAGGAGTTATATGCAGTGTTGTGGGCATACAGGACGACAGTAAGGACCCCTACCGGGGAGACCCCATTCATGTTAGCTTATGGATCAGAAGCAGTCATCCCCACCGAAGTGGAGTTTCCTACTCATAGGGTCCAAATGTATGACCCCCAGGGGAATACGGAAGAGAGAAGACTTGACCTAGACCTGATTGAGGAAAGAAGGGAGGATGCTGAGATAAGGCAAGCTTCCTACCAGCAGAGGACCGCAAAGTTTTACAACCAAAGGGTGAAACAGAGGCCTATCGCAGTGGGAGACTTGGTTCTTAAAAAGACTTGGCAGAAGCCCAACAAGCTCCATCCTAATTGGCATGGCCCATATAGGGTCATCGACGAAGTTGTCCCAGGGACCTACAGGCTAGAAAACTTAGAGGGGGAACCTTTCTCAAACCCCTGGAATGCAGATCATTTGAAAAAATACTACCAGTAGTGTTGTAAGGTCTTGATAAGCCATAGTTGTAATAAGCATTGTTTTGACAGAACACATCGAAGATTAATGAGAAGTATCAGTGTTTCCCTCATCCAGTGGTTATCAGTTCTAGTATACATGCAAAGAAGTTGAACCCTCGGCTATAATGGGGACCAGTGGAGGGGACGACCCCACCACAGTCCTCAAGAAAGACGAGGGAAGGCTTCAAAATCCATTAAATTGGAAAGTTGATCCCTCGGCTATAATGGGGACCAGTGGAGGGGACGACCCCACCACAGTCCTCAAGAAAGACGAGGGAAGGCTTTAAAATCCATTAAATTGGAAAGTTGGTCCCTCGGCTATAATGGGGACCAGTGGAGGGGACGACCCCACCACAGTCCTCAAGAAAGACGAGGGAAGGCTTCAAAATCCATTAAATTGGAAAGTTGATCCCTCGGCTATAATGGGGACCAGTGGAGGGGACGACCCCACCACAGTCCTCAAGAAAGACGAGGGAAGGCTTTAAAATCCATTAAATTGGAAAGTTGGTCCCTCGGCTATAATGGGGACCAGTGGAGGGGACGACCCCACCACAGTCCTCAAGAAAGACGAGGGAAGGCTTCAAAATCCATTAAATTGGAAAGTTGATCCCTCGGCTATAATGGGGACCAGTGGAGGGGACGACCCCACCACAGTCCTCAAGAAAGACGAGGGAAGGCTTTAAAATCCATTAAATTGGAAAGTTGATCCCTCGGCTATAATGGGGACCAGTGGAGGGGACGACCCCACCACAGTCCTCAAGAAAGACGAGGGAAGGCTTTAAAATCCATTAAATTGGAAAGTTGATCCCTCGGCTATAATGGGGACCAGTGGAGGGGACGACCCCACCACAGTCCTCAAGAAAGACGAGGGAAGGCTTTAAAATCCATTAAATTGGAAAGTTGATCCCTCGGCTATAATGGGGACCAGTGGAGGGGACGACCCCACCACAGTCCTCAAGAAAGACGAGGGAAGGCTTTAAAATCCATTAAATTGGAAAGTTGATCCCTCGGCTATAATGGGGACCAGTGGAGGGGACGACCCCACCACAGTCCTCAAGAAAGACGAGGGAAGGCTTTAAAATCCATTAAATTGGAAAGTTGATCCCTCGGCTATAACGGGGACCAGTGGAGGGGACGACCCCACCACAGTCCTCAAGAAAGACGAGGGAAGGCTTTAAAATCCATTAAATTGGAAAGTTGAACCCTCGGCTATAATGAGGACCAGTGGAGGGGACGACCCCACCACTGTTCTCAAGAAAGATGAGGGTAGACTTTATTTAAAAATCATTAATTTGATCATTTGAACCCTCGGCTATAATGAGGCCTGATGAGGAGACGACCCCACATTGGTCCTCAAAAAGACGAGGGAAGGGTTAGTATCATCATCATCAACGAAGAAGCAAATTTGCAAGGAACAAACCATAACGGAATTAAATATGGGAGACAATTGTGAAAGGAAGAGACGATGGTATTAATATAAAGCATCAAGTGTTTTACAATATACAGAACAAAAATACAAAAACAAGGGTATGGGCTACAGGCAGCCACCCTAGGGGACGACATCAGAGGGCAGAACCTCAACATCAACCGATGGGGTCTCTTCAGCAATCATGACTGGCCGACCCTCAGACGTGCCGACCCCCTCAACATGAACTTCAGATGTACCGACCCCCTCGATCTGGACTTGGGACTCCACTTGGTTGAGGGCCTCAGCAATTAGAGGGTCGTCCAATTGAACACCCTCCAGTGATGGGCGAACAGAGGAGACGACATCGCCAAATTTGAGGACGACCCATCGGCAGGCCGTCCTGATACCCCTCTCAAGATATTCAAGGCCGAAGCCCTGAAATTCATCTGAGGTCTTGTACGCCTCCACAGCATCAGCCTCAGCTTTCTTGATGGCTGCTTCCAGATCAGTCTTATGCTGGGCCTCCAGGTTGAGCAGAGCCTCATCCTTGCCCTTGATCAACAAGTCCTTGTCCTTGATCAACAAGTCCTTAGCCTGAAGATCGGCATCATGTTGCTTCGTCAGCTCATCAAGGACTCTAGCGTGCTCAGTCCTTGCACTCTCCAGCTCGGCTCTAGCAGTGTCCAACTCTGTCCGTAGGTCAGCCTCCTGTTGAATGGCCCTCTCAGCTTCGTGAAATTTCTGTTGGTTCTCAGCCATCCATTTGGTGGCTGAGGTGAGGGCACAAACAGACTGCAAGAAAAAAATGAACAAATGTCAAGAGGAGCCGATGGAACAGTTAATGAAAGAATGAAAATAAAGGTCAAGACCAATACCTGAGCCAGGGAGTGCAGACCGTAGTCATACACTTTGGCAGGGGGCATCTTCGCCAAGAACTCGAAGTCGGAGGCCGACGGTGCAGAGAACATCGAGGCCTTTGCTGCCTTCAAGTTGGCAATAAGAGATGAGGGGTCGGCCCTCAGATGGGACAGATTTTGAGACCAGAAGGCCCCCATGCTCGATGAAGAGGTTGCACCCTCAGAGGCCTCGGCCCTGGCCCTCGTCTTAGGGTCAGGACGAGGCTCGAGTAGAGCCTCAGGCTCCTTCCTTTTGTGGCTAACAGCTGTCGGCTCATCAACTGTCGGCCCTGAGGCCCTTGTCTTCTTCGGAGCTTGCTGAGGCTCCTTCCCCTTCTTCTTTGTCAGACCAGCAAGAAGACTTGGAGCAGTCATATCCCAGAGGTAATCTGACACACCTGCAGGACGATCTGAAAAGGATATGATGCATCAGAAAAATAAAGAGATAAACAGGAAACACTTGCATAAAGAGAAAAAGTAAAACGTGCTGTATAACTCACATAGTTCCGTCAGAGGGCCGACCCTCAGACCAGCTGCTTTGAGGTACCGAGGGGTCATCAAATCTTCGAACTTTGGGATCTCACCCTCTCTCCCCCGTCCCCTCAGATACTCAACAATATCACTTTCCTCCAGGCTAAGTCCGGGGTCTGACCTAGCCTTCATGGAGGGATTAGACCATCTGTTAGGAACCCTCGGAGCATCGGCAGAAGGGGACGCCTCGGTGGAGCTCTCCCATGCCCCAGATATGAAGAAGAACCTTCTTTTCCAATCATGATTGGAAGTTTGAGCTACGTGGAGCAGCTTCTTCTCAGACCTTCTCGCCCCTAGATGATAGTATCCGGGCTGCTTAGATGAAGAGGTGATATTGTAGCAGGCCAAGAATACGTCGGACGAGGGTTCATCGGTGAAAGCGTTTTTCCACAAAGAGATGTACCCCAGAATCGTCCTCCATGAGTTGGGTGGAAGTTGAGAGGGGGAGACGCCCAGAGCCGACAGAATGTCTACAATGGCAGGGTGGAAGGGAAGTCTGACACCTACTTTGAACATCTGCTCGTAGACTGCAACTTCTCCCTCTTCACCCTCAAAAACCCTCTCATCCTCAGAGGGAACCCTCATAGTTACCCCAGAGGGCACTCCGTAGATATGCCTCCATATTAGAAGGTCCCTATCCCTGACAGAAGATATAAAAGACGAGGCATGGGAGGTATCAACCTCATCATCTGTATCATCGTCCTCATCCCCCTCATCACCTGCAGGAGGACCCTGAGGAAATGCTACTTGGAAGGCGTTGGGGGATAGGGTTGTCACAGGGACAGCCTCAGAGGGGATCGTACCCTCGGCCTCTCGGGGAGGGCTAAGGTCAGGAGAGTCCCTCCTACCAGACGTTCCAGCACCAGTAGGAGAGGAGGTTCTCTCGTCCATTTCACTTGGTTTGGGAGTGTCGGACGGACGAGACGACGACCCACAAGACTCAGAGGGTTCAGACGGTCTTATAGTGGCAAGAGGGATAGCAAAGATGGGTCGTACCCAATTAGGGTCGGCCCCTCGTCTCCTCTCTTCCTCTTCCTCTATTCGTCTGATCTCGGTAAATAGTTTCTCACTCAGAGATGGGAATTCAGACACTAAGTTGTAAAGCCTTCTAAGCATTAGGGGGAAGACCCTACACTTGAAGAATTACACTGGACTTGGTTAATTCAACTACAAACACTTGAGGGATTGACCAGGTTTGACTTTTGGATCAAACTAAAGAACTAAAACGTTTTTCGTCAAGAATGTTCAAGAACTACCAACCGGAGAAGACACCGGAAAATGCAATGGGGGAACTCTAAGAAAGTATTGACCTACGACCCTAAAAAATATACGAAAATGAAGACAAAAGAAGGCACGAAGAGAAAAAGGTTACCTGATGACGAGAGAGCAAGAGCGCAGTAGGGCCAGAAAAGCTGAAGGCTGCAAATGGCGACTGGTTCTAGAGAGAGAAAATGGTTAGGCGCGAAGAAGAAGAAGATGGAGAGAGAGAGTTTAAAAACCCTTAAATACCTTAGCAGTAAATGAGCACAGTTGCCAAGAAGGGTGCAATCAGGGCACAAAGCCCCATGCAAGTATGCAGCCGCCCTGCCTTGGAAACCGGAACAACAATGAGTACCTGCCCAAGTGTCACTCACCTAACAGATCATACACGCATCTCAATTTCAACATTATCCCTCAGCCATCTCAACGGCACCTATGGCTAAGGGCTGGGGGGTGATTGATATACCCGTTTATATTCTAGGAGGGTCGCCTCCACAACGGACGACCCTAAGAGGGGCCGACCCTTCACCAGGCCCCAACTGGCCTTCACCAGACCCAGACGACCCTACGAGGGGCCGACCCTTCACCAGGCTCCAGACGACCCTGCGAGGGGCCGACCCTTCACCAGGCTCCAGACGACCCTACGAGGGGCCGACCCCTCGCCAGGCTCCGGCCGACCCTACGAGGGTACGACAGTACGAGGACAGAATCAAGCCAGACTCACTACCGGAAGAAACTTTGCCCTCGGCCTCGGCTCATAGGCCGAGGGTGATATCATGACAGCGCGTGGTTTGGGAGACGCGTGGAATAGTGCGCGTGAGGCTCATATGACACGTGGGAGACCGTTACAACCGAATCACCCCCTCACGTGAGAGAATATTATGTCATCATTTGGCATCTACAGGTATCAACAGGGGATTGGCTAGATCATTCTTCACATGCACCATGCTTACCTGGGGGGTACACTACACCCCCCAAGACCTATATATACTTGTCACCCCTAACCCTACAGGGGATCGACTCATGAACAGTAACCCTAGCTAAAACTCTGCTTGTTCACACACAGTAGAGAGAGAGAGAGAGGGTTATGTGCATTGTATCCAAGGCCATTAGTGCCCATACTTAGTGGATCACACACACAGTGGATGTAGGCCAATTTGGCTGAACCACTATACATCAGTCTTATTTCCTCTTATACTCCTCCCCTTCTACATACTTGTACACTTATACATCTCTATGGTAGCCATAGCTGCTACTGCTTAAGCTCACTAACACTTACCTGGTGGTGCTAAATCCCAGCATCATCATTAATGACTTATTTGACTCGTTTAGCGGTGATGTTTACTTCTTAAAGATTTATTTGAGACTGTGATAATAGCAATTGCATATTCACTAGACAGATGTACTAATGATATCTTTTCTGACACACTATAGGTTTTAAGAGTTTATGGTCATGTCATTATGCCTCAACAATGCTCTACTAATGTTCATAGATTTGATGAACTGTGAGTTTAGGGAGTTTTGGGATTATTTTTTCATCGCCTTAATCAATGAAATTCTAATATATTCTTCTACGACAGTCAATCATGCACATCACTTGAGGGCACTCTTATAGATTCCACAAGACCACCACCTCTATGAAAATTTTAAGAAGTGTGGATTTTGGTTGTGGGAGGTTCAGTTATTACGTCACATTGAGATCTGGAGTGGTATTTCAGTGGATCTGATTGAGAGGTTTACAACATTAAATTGTGTAATACCTATGATAATGAAAAAGGTAATTTTTTTTTATATTGGTAGGGTACTATTATCGATTGATTTAATGTTTATCAACTATTGCGGGGCCCTTGACTAATCTGAAGAAGAAGGGGTGACATTTATTTGGGTGACATTTTCCAATAAGCTTTCTATAAGTTCAAGGCTAAGTTTAGTTTATCTTATATTCGTGATTTACCTCGTAGTGGGGTTGAGTGCATAGTTTATATCAACGTGTTACTATAGGGATCGAGTGTTTGTTGATCTATGAGGAAATACGTATACCTAATGCTTTTCGAAAGCTTAATCCTCACAAAACTAATTACCTTACCCATGATTTAGATTTTATAACTCAAATCTTTTCCATTCGAGTGTGTAAGCATTAGCTATTGGTGGAGTGGTTTTATTTGTTCAACAACCACACAAGCTTACAGTACTTTTTCACACAGACGGAGTTGAACATGGGACAATGAAAATTGTTATAGTTTGTAAAGGATAATTATTTGACATACGTATCATCTAGGTAAGCTGAATACGGTGGAAAGCACCTTAAGCCATAGATCGACCATGAAGTTATCTATGATCTAAAAGTTAAACTTGGGTTATTTTTAGTGAAAAAGTGAGTTAGTGGATGCATTTATGGAGTTTATTACCATTACACTGGCGATAATCATTTAGGTCGTAAAGGCCAAGCCTATAGATCCTTCTTTATAGGAGAAGGTTGAAGGTTTATATAGTAGTGAGGAGCCATCATACTCTATTGTATATAATAATGGTTTGTGGTACCACTATTTTTAGGTTTTATTGTAGGTATATATATGAAACAGTTTTTATATGTAGTTGTAGTTGTTGAATACATGTGTTTATTTGTTGTAAAATAGTTGTATTTACATATTTGTCTTTGTCATTGTTAGGAAAAAACTTGTGAAAAACCTAGGTTTTAACAATTTGACTTTAGTATTTGTTCGGAATTGAATATATGTGTTTTTTTCTAGAACAATTGTATTTACATGTATAGTTTGATATTGTCAGAAAAAAACTTGTGCACCACCTAGGTTTGAAGGTTTAAAAATTTGACTTTGATATTTGTTTGGGCTTGAATATATGTGTTGATTTGTTCTAAACGTAATCATTTTGGTTGAAAAAATTATCCATGGGCTTGTTTAAAATTGTGCATGATTTTGGAATTTCGTATGTATAATGTGAATAATTTATCGGTTTATTTAAAAATGTAATAAAGAATACAATGAACTTAATACCATAATTTCCAATTTCGTAAGTGTCGCGGCTTAGGGTTTTAACCTAGGTCTTGAAAATTGGATTCGATTAGGTTATAAAGTTTAATTAAAACAAATTTGGTATGTATACGGGGCTTAGGCTTTCATCCTAGGTTTTGAAAATTGTATTATATTAGGTTATAAAGTATTATTAAAACTAATTTGGTATGTATACACGGATTAGGGTTTTAATATGATAGTGTTTAAACATTGTTATTTAAACATGATAGGTCGTTAAATAATGATTCAAATACCCATGTAGAGCAAAATTTTATAATTGCTCATAGCTTAGGCTTTTTGTTAGTTTTGGCGTATTCCATTATACTCCGACATCTCAAAACCGAACATTACATCTGCATTATCTCCAAGTTCAATCCAAGATACGAAAATGACAAAGATCCGTTTATGGATTCATCATCGAGATTTTATGAAGATATAAAAATAATTTCTTTCATGTTTTATATAGATTATATTAAGCGATGTTTTATTTTAAAAGCGAGGATTTTTCTAAAAGGATTTTAAATTGGAAATTTTTTCTTGTCTTGTTGAAATGAGATTGGATCTCGTTGAACAACATGTGTGTACTTGTTTGAACCAGCTTCTAAATACCTTCAAATGAGGCATCCTTGAAGTAACCTATAGTATAGACTTAAGTAAGTCAGGGATATAGGGTGCTTCAATCTCCCCCTTTGGAAATATGAGAAAAAGCCTCCTTTGAGTCAACGAGGACTCGTAGGGATACAAAAAGAAATAAGAAAATCCTATTCATATACAAACATTTTATCTACCCAATATCCTAGAAAGATAAAATTACATAACTCATCTAGATACAAATCAATACCCTAACAAAATTCTGTTTCAATTGATGGTACTGATTCCTAAAAATAAGATAACTAAGATCAAGATTTTTAGTTGACAAAATACAACAATGACTTAAATTTCTCCCCCAGTTTGTCTCAAATGAATAAAGAGCAAAGAAAATAGTCATAAGACATATAACATTATTCAACAAACAACATGTCAATCGACTAGCGTGATTCAAAATGCGCATTATCTATAAGTTTAGTGAGTAAATCTGCTAATTGCAATTTAGTAGGAAGGTAGTTTATTTCTAACTCCTTAGATTCAACTAACTAGTGTATGAAATGATATCTGGTTTTAATATGTTTAGTGTGAGAGTGTTGAAATGATTTTTAAAAATGTTAATCGCGCTTTTATTGTCATAATAAAGATGTAACTTTTCTTCAGTGATGCCATAATCTTTTAGCATTTGTTTCAACCAAAGTAATTGAGAGCAACAACTTCCTGCAGTAATATATTCGGATTCTGCATTAGATGAGGAAGTGCAATTTTGTTTCTTACTACTCCATCCTACTATGTTGTTACCGATGTAGTAACAAGCTCTTGAAGTACTCTTACTATCATCGATACACAAAACCCAATCGGCATTGGTGTAACCTAATATAGTACTAGAGGTGTGTTTAGTGTACCAATATCCTAAGTTTAGAGTTCCTTTAATGTATATAATAATTCTTTTAACGCACAAAATGTGACTCTCTTTAGGTTTATTTTGATATCGGTCACACACAGAGACAGATTACATGATGTCAGGACATAAAGCAGTAAGATAAAGTAAACTTCCTATCATACTACGGTGCAATGTGGTATCCATAGATTTGCCATTCTCATCTTTGGAAAGTTTGACAGTGGTAATCATAGGAGTCCTAGCATCTTTAGTTGTTTATAGGACAAACTTCTTAACAATCTCTAAAGCATACTTAGATTGTGATAGAAATAATCCTTATGAATTCTATTTGACATGGATTCCTAAGAAGAACTGTAACACCCCCATAAGTGACATTTGGAATTCTTTGTGCATAATGTTAGAAAATATTTAACTTCTAAAGGGGAAGTATAACCAAAAATGATATTGGTCTATACTTGACTTACTTAAGTCTATACTATATAGGTGCTCATATAATTTGGAAATTGTGACAAAAGTTGAGTCCAATCCCTAGTTACAAAAGAACCTCAGAATCTTCAGTTAATTCCACTATAAGTTCTTAAAGGTAGCTCACCAACACACTCTAGGATTGCATACATACATCATATCATGCTATATTTGGTTGTGTATGAGTCAATTCCCTTGAAATTGATTTTCTATATTTTTGGGAATTTAAAATTATTTTTTAAAATTAAAATGGTGGATTATAAACCTTTGGGGTTAGATTTGTAAATTGGGATTTTAGCATAAATTCTGATTGGGTAGAATCTAAAAGCGCTTGAGAATATCGTGGGTACAAATTGTATTTCTAAATCTTAAAAAACATGCATTTTTCACTCGATCTCAGCCTTACACGTTTTGTAAGAACAACGACATGATGTGTGTTTTCTTGCACTCATAATCTTAACATTCACTATGCACCATTTGATCATTTTTATATACGATTTGCATGTGTTTTGTTACAATCCACGTGGTTTGATTTTGAACCAATTAAATCCATTTTAAAAGCGGTCGCTTGGCAGCCCTTAGATCATCTTTGAATGTATTATGATCGTTTATTTCGCTTCGATCTTCCAGGGCCTTCTACTCTCAGTATTAAAGGAGACATCATCTTTGATTTTGTAACTTTTGGTCCTTTGTTTCCTCTAAGATAAAAGAGAGAGTAGAGAGAGAAAACAGAGTAGAGAGAGAAAGAGTTAGAGAGAGAGAGTTCGTACAGTTTTTACAAACCCTAACTCAAAACTTAAAACCAAATCAAAACTAGAAAACCTTTTTCTGAGTGTTTATAGTTAGTGATTTGAGAAGTTTTTCCTCTGCTGCCTTATATCTCATTGCCAACGTAATCACGTTGATTAAGTCTCTATTGCTTCATATAGAAATATGAGATTTGTTCTTTGTGATATAGATCACGTAGTTGTTTGTTAAATATGATTTCTTATTTTGAGAAATCTATTCTTTGTTGGTTATTTTCAAAATAAATGTTGTTTTCAAACCCTAAACCAACAATATCCTTTCTGATTTCAACTTACTCAAACTGTCAAATTTAGATCTAGTTTTGAGATCTTGATTGGGGTTTTCACTTTCATTTACTATTTTTCAAAACAAAGAAAGTGCATATGATCTTGGCTAGTTTGTATAGAAAGATTCCTTCTTGATATGCGGATTATTTGAAAGATCCAAAAATATGACTTATTTGACTAAGCTGATTTTAGAAAACTTTTCATTTAAAGAGATCTGTTAGTAATTTGATTCTAATATTATCTGTAATTAAGTGTGTGTGAGTTGCATGCATAAGTTTAGAGAACTTCACCACATACACGTTCACACTACTACACTGAAACGTGATGGTGTTGAGATACTTGCCTGTTAGAGTCGACGTAAAGCTAAAAGGAGTAAAGATAAGAAGTTTGTAGAACATCAACAACATCACAACCTTAGGAGAAGTCATAAAAAGCTAGAGGATTTTGTACATTTCTGAACATAGATTAGGTTTGATTGTGTGTCTTGATTGTTATATAGCTTGTAACCTGTTACTCATTTTTAGTGGAGTTTTTACTTTTATGGCGTAGAGGTCGCTGTGGATGTTTCCCCGATTGGGTGGGGTTTCACCACGTTAATATAACTTGTGTACACTTCCTTTTACTCTCATCTCGTTCGTGAGGTTGTGTTGGTTTATTTTGCTTAAAGTTTTGTTTTTTAAAACCGGTAAACCTATAACTAAAATTACTCGTTCATAACTGTTTTACACATCTTCTATTTATAAGAAAAGAGTTTCTTCAACAAACAGTTCGAAGCCATTTAGACAGTTTAATCTTGTATTAAACAACTTAAGTGGTAATTTTTCAATCCTTTCCTTGATAGAGAATTCTCATTCAAATCTCATTAGAAGGAAGGTCGAATGAAAAGTGGGTTTCATTAGAATGAGTTTAGATGTCGTTAGAATGAAAATATAGTTTTCATTCGGACGAGATGTTATTTTTGTTGGAACGACCCCACCACCTCGAAATTTTTTATTTTTCTATAAAAACCTATTTTGTTCGAACTTCTCAAGACTTTTGGCGAAAATGATTTCCCAATATTTGTTCCAAAAGATCATATATTTGATTTTTCAAAACAGCTTTACGTTTTCCAAATCATATATCTCTCTATAAGATTTGTGAGTTTATTAAACCCTAGCTTCCATAAACCTTGCATATACCCTTATAGAGTTCAACTCTACTGCTGACTTATGGAACCAAGGATATACTACTAAAGAAGAAGGTTGATCAGTGGATACCGAGTGAAGACTGCTTCCTATTGGTGGCACTAGATTGGGCCATATTATATAGACAATTTGAAGACTCTATGCGTTGTACTTAATCATGCTAAGTAGTCTATAAGTCGACTATGTATGTCAAAATATTTACAAAGATGAAATAGACGTTTGTTCGAAACGAATTTTTTCTACTTCTTTGTATGTTTGTCTGCACGGATTGCAATATTTTATTTGGACATCACCACTACATGTAGACTTACTTAATTCAAGATAAAATTTGGTAAATTTTGAATTTGTTTGTGGTTAGCCTAAGATACGAATCAATCCATATAATCTCCACTTTCTTAAATTGGTATCGGATCAGGCCACACTAAAATATTGTGTAATGTTTTTTTACAAACAAAATTGGATATGTTTGTTTTAAAAGGGTGATCTTTAAAAAAGTTTATTTTATGGATAATTCGTATAATAGGATTCCAGTTTTTGATGGGTCAAATTATGCATACTGGAATGGTAAGATGATATCTTCCTTAAAATATATTGAAGAAAGAGCCTGACTTATGTATCAAAGAGAGTGGACATTGCCCACAATGACCAATGGAAATGTCATAGGTGTAGAACCTATCTTTTCTTAAACAAATGATAACTTTAAATGCAGTAATCTTAACTCATACGACTTAAGTGCAATTACTGGAGCTGTCACCTATGACGAATTTTTTCGCACTATGATGTGCACCATGTCTAAAGAACCGTGGGATAGCCTCTATCTCACTCACGAGGGTACCAATACCCTGAAAGATTATAACCTACAAAATTTCACCACACAATTTGAGACTATTACCATGCTAGAGTATGAGTCGTTTGATGAATTTTATGCACGATTATTTGATATCATAAAATCTAGTCTTTATTTAGGTGAGAAAATTATTGAAACACATGTAGTTAAAAAGATTTTGAGATCACTGCCAGTACGTTTGATCCCTAAAGTCAATGTCCTAAATTCGTTGGGAATATTAGATACTATTATGTTAGAAGAACTCACGGGCCGTCAAACTTATGAAATTAACATGTTTCCCAAAACTTAATAGAAAAAGAAATCAATGATTGCTTTGAAAGTTCAATCTAAAACGATAATAGAAAAAGTTAATAATTCTGAGTCGGAATTTGAATTTTGAACATAATGATTGTTCCTTATTTGTGAAAAATTTCAAAAAAAATCTCAAATTTAATAAGGAAAATTCTTTAAAAGAAAAGATTTTTGAGAAAAATAAAAATGGAAAGGAGGACAAGAATGTTGGTGATAAAGATGAGATAATATGCTATAAGTGTGACGTAAAAGGACATAAAGCACACGAGTGTGGCACTTGGCTGAAGAGATATGGCTAGAAAATTGCACATAAGGCCACTGTTAGTGATAATGACATTGAGTCGATGGATGCCATGGATGGATCACTAAATGAACCTAATTTATATGCATTCCTAGAAAGTGACATGAGTAATTCTAGTGTGCCCCACCCCGATGTGGATATTTATCAAACTGAGAGTCTTGATGATGTTTCAATTCATTCTTAAGAGAGTGAGAGTGAGGATGTGAATTTGAGTGAGGGATAATGTGGACTCCAAAAATCCATTAGTGATCTTTACACTAAGACTTTAAAATAATAAAAAATTAATAAAAATTTGTCTCTTATGGTGTTTGATTTAAATAAGGATGTGAAAGTTTTGAGAGAGTGTGAGGCGTCAGTGAGTCAAGTTGAGAAGGTGAAAGTTTATTTGTATAAGCAATAGACTGTAGGTAGGGATATGACAAATTTCACCAACACCTTGGCTAGAATTACAAGAGATCTTCAGGCTTTACCGGAGACTCGTGAGAAACTTGAAGCATGTGTATCCCAACTCGAGATTGATATCGAACATGATCGGAAGGTCAAGGTAACTTTAGAAAACACATCTAATAAGGTTGTAAAGATGGTCCTCGGACTCACATTAGGTACCGTTGAGAGATAAGGAATAGGTTATGGCGTTGCATGCACTTCCCATGTCGCTCCCAAGTCAATTTTTGAGTTTATGATGGATCCTTATGTCCCTCGTCCTAAACCACATAGGAGACCAAACCTACCAATGAGATATCATTCTAAGCATTTTATAAGGAAGATCCAAACCCATTTATGTTTGTTCCCACTGAAAATGAAGCGGTCACCGTAGAGAGTTTTGTTTTAATCTGGGGAAAGTTTCTCATATACGTGTGCCTCGGTATGCTTCGACTCGAGTTCCTATATATGATACCACATGCACTCCCATACTTTATACTCCACATGCTCCCACGCATCACCATAGATATTTCGAAAGTTTTCAAGAGCATGTAGAGTTTTAGTCAAGATTTCACAATATTTGATGGAGGAATTTCATAAGACATCTTCTCCTTTTGAGAACTCCTCCTAGCCTAATGATTGAGGTTATGACTTGTCTTTAGAATCGGGCTATTGATATGTTTATATCTTAAATCCATATTGATAGATTGTATTATCATTGTATTGATATGTTTTTATTTTTGATATATTTTGAAAAATTCCAAAAAGATTTTCATTTTTTATGGAAAAGAATATAATTTCCAAAAAGATTTTTTGGTTTGTATGGAAGAAGATACTATTTTGATAAAAATTTTGAAAAAGAAAAAATATTTTTGAATTTCTATTTTGTAGAGTAAATGGATGGACATTTAGCATATTCGGGTCACCCCTACATTCCATCCATTGACGTGATTTTTCCATAGTGCTTTAAGACATGAGTTTGTTTTTTTAGTGTCCTTAATAATGTGTGGATATCATACTTTTCTCATTGATGATTACTTTCTACATGTTAGACTCTTTGTCCCCTTTATTGCACATGTGCACAAAATGTTTGAACATTATAGTTACATATCCTTTGTTGAATACAAAGTTCTCATCTCAATCCTTCTTAATGATGAACCAAATGTAAAAAAGAGATAAGTTGTTCATGTAAGAATTAATGCCCGAATTTAATTTCCCAAAAAATATTGATATATGTTAAGCAATGCAGAGGGACTACGAAAGAGCAAAATTTTATTTGTGTTAAAAGACACCATCTGTAAAAAGAGCCTAAAAAGATTAATGACAAACAAAAATAGAACAGTCGAGGCCATTTAGTTTACATTAATTGATTCTTTGCTACAAATGAGTATTATGATTTCTTCAAAATATTTGAGAGTAAATTCTCATATATGAAAGATTTTGAGGGACTTATAACGTAGCAGATCAATGGGTTTGCAGAGAGGGCTTTGTTAGAAAGCATTAAATAGTTTGGAACTATTATTTTAAATCACTAATATTCATGACATATTGTATAAGTCAAGTAAATTTCATTTTAGTTCAATATTTTTATACCTTAGTGTGACAACCCGCTCAAAATAATAACGGGTGGCCAACCCTATAGTACATTAAATCAGGTATCTCAGATGGCACACTCTCAACATCAACTCACAATACTAAATAATATAAGGCTAACTACTCGAAACAATTAAAAGCGAATTGCCAAAAATTTAAAACTTTACATTGAACACCAATAAAAACCAACCATACAACCATTTACCAACAATACTACATCTAAATATGATGAGTGTTTCAATACAAACTCCAATAATGTATAAAAGAGTACGATACAATGTACAACAAAATCTCTAAAAATGAAATACCCGAATAAGCTGTCGGGTCACAGACAATACAATAATCTGAGAGAAAGAATATAAAAGTGCTAATATACAACACTTGGGTATAAACCCGATATACAAACTGAATCCTAATCTAGATATATGAAAGATAGGAATCGACTAAGACAAAGAACCACAACAGTCCGCTACTGCCACAGCTCCAAGAATACCCTGGAGGGATAACATCAATGGAGTCCTTGCGGAGGAACACCTAAAGTAATGCAATATATATGCAGAGGAGGAGAAAATATAAACAGGTCAGAGCCCGAGTTGAAAATATTTTATAGAAAGTGCATTAAAATGCATAATAATTACAAATGCATTATTACATGATCAAAGTGGAGTCGTGGTCTCCATAAAAGTCCAACTCACCTCTCAACTAAAGCGCGCAACTAAACGTATGCACGTGATCTCCAAATGAATGCCCAATTCTATTTAGGCAAATAAATCTAACTATTTCCCAATCTACACTTATCTGAATTCCATCTAAATCACATACTTTAACTTTTAATGTTATAGTTCTCTTTTATTCATTCATTTACTCAACATATTCACATTTCATAAACATTCCTCTTTTACTAGAATTTCTCATATTCTTGTTATGCCATCAATATACATATTACTATATATGAGTTATTAGCATCTAAGTGCTAAGGACTAAACTTCTCCCAATTCTCAATACTGCACTATGTTTCGTGCGTGGGACGTCTCGTAAAGAGAAATCCAAATAAGGAACCCCCCCATTACACTACTCCTGGACGTATTGATCATCAAGATTCTTTATGCCATCAATGAATGATGCATGTAACCCAATTCTCATTATTCCATTTTAATTAATTAATTCCCAATACTCAACAGTGCACTGCGGTGGGACTTCTCACAAAGCGAAATCCAAATAATTTACCCCCTGATACATTACTTATTGGCACTGTCGATCATCGAGAAGTATATACATTATATATATGAGCATTAAGGACTAACTTCTCCCCACTCCCCAACATTACACCGAGATTCATGCGTGGGACGTCTCGCAAAGCGAAATCCAAACAAGAAACCCCCTGATACACTACTTATTGGAAATGTTGGTCGATGAGGTCCATTATGCCCTCGATACCCGAATAACCAACCACATCCATAATATAACCTTCCAAACGAGCTATAACTCGAGGACGTAGGCTCACAATGATATCATCTTCCAGTTTCTCAAACAACGTAACAAACTGGGAACCACCTAGTGGGGTTCAACGACACCCACCTTGTGATCAACTCACGTACACATCGTCCCAGGAAGCGATCATAGATCCTAAATCGAAAGTGAGAACGACACATACCCACGACTTCTCACACCCAAAATAATAAATGTATATCACATAATAATCACCATGGACGACTATAACCTGGGGAATATCTACACCCTGCTCATCGAGCCAGGATGCTCACCCTCATCGCGCACAACTTCCCAATGATAGCAAGGCGGGGTTATGTTTCACTATATATATACATACCATCACATAAGGTATACATACATAATCACATCATATAAATATATACCATCATATAAGGTATACCTACCACATCATTTACATATTCGTATAACACACTTAGGCGTAGTTAAATTAATATCATTATTTAGTATATCTCTCTCTTTTGATATACTAACCATTAATTCTCACACATCTTCCCACACTTAGTATACACTATACTATTTCTCGCTTGAATCTCACATGTCGCTTCTAATTTGAATTGTCTCTCGATTCTATTTAAGTTAAGGATATTTTTTATCCTAATGCACCTCAATTAGCATTTCTCATTGTGTGAGACATCTCCCAATTTAATCATTGTTAAGGATATTTCTATATCCGTATGCAATCAATTAGCATCTAAGATTGTGCATTGATAGGGTTCAATTAATTTTATTAACCTTTAAAGTCATCCCATTTGGGATGTGATTGTAAGATCCAATATCTCTAAAATCATTCTCATTCTTTCATATAAAATTAATAATTATCTCCAAATAGAATCCCCAATGATAGTGGGCTTCCCCAGTTAGATTATACCGTATTCGCTAAAATTTAGTCAATAGGACTCCAATAATTTCTTATAAGGGAAACTCCCTAAAAATCTCCAAAACATACTTCACATATCTCCTATAGAGTTTCCCAATCAATAACCTTGAACAAAACGGAATGAAATTCTCCCTAGGAAAACATCCCTCAAACAACCCTGTTTTGGAATCGATTCGGGCCAATTCTGAATCGATTCGCCCCTGCGAATTGATTCGCCCTCCAAGGCAAATCGATTCGGGTCATCAGACCTGGGACTCTGTCTCAGGCCGAATCGATTCGGATGGGGTTCGAATCGATTTTAGTCACTCAGACCTGGGCACCTGCATATTTCCGAATCGATTTGGTAAGGGGCCGAATCGATTCGGCTCTTCAGAAACCTCGAAAATTGCTACTTTTTATTAAGCCAAAAATACCAAAATTCATTTTAATCATCTTCTCTTCATTTCTCTTCAATCCAATCACATATATAACATTAATATTCATCCAAAAACACATCCAAACTAATTTCTAACCTCAAATCTAAGATCTACATAACAAATCTAAAATTTACCAAAAAATTAGGTTTTGATGAACTAAACCTAAAACCCATAAATTTCATCCACAAATCATGCAATAAATGGTACACAAAAATTATTTAGCAAGTTTAATCACTTGCCTCGGGTTCGTAGGGTCTGATCCGTCCTAGAGATCACGTATTGGCCGAAAATTTCCACTTTCTCTCTCTTTTCTCCTTCTTTCTCTTCTTCTTTCTTCCTCTCTCATTCTTTCTTGCTATTTCTCTTTCTCTCTAAGGAGAATAAATCTCCCTTAGGCTTTATAAGCCTTATTTCCCAATGTACACATCTTTAAATGATAATACACACTTTAAATGACTCGGTAACTTTAATTCGAGCCAAACGAGCTTAAATTATTTCGAAACCTAAATAGACCCCAAGTATAGTCATTTTGACTTTCTCGACCCTTTCGAAAAGAACTACACCCTCAGAATTACCATTCGACACACTTTCTAACAACTTTAAATTTTGACCTCAAATGCCAATTTAATATTCCTCCAACAAAATAATATTTATTTCTCCCAAAAATAAATAAATTATCATCTCTAAAGTCTCGGGTTGTTACAAACTTCCCCACTTACAAAAATTTCGTCCTCGAAATTTAGCTAAGCCTAACTCTCCAAAGCTCCAATAGTTCCTACTACACTCATCCTTGCTAATCCTATACCTAAAGCTCTAACTTCCCACGACGAATTTATTTTAATTGGATTTTAAGTTTCCTAAAACCAATTTCAACAACGAGGGCGCCCATACACCCTTTATTCGAGCTATTACTCGTACCAATCATAATAAGGCTTCATTTGCCTCCAAAGTTCCACAATTCCAAAGATATAGATATATAATAATAGCATTTTAATGGTGTAAAAGTTTTGAGGGGTCCAAGGAAATATCTTCTCTCAATTCCTGACATTCGCCACTTCCATGCGGGGGATGTCTCGCAAAAGCGAAATCCAAACAAGGAACCCTCCCAATGCACTACTAGGTGGCAACGTCGGGGATTGAGAGTTTGGTAAATCCATACTAGAGTTTGAAAGGAATATTTTTATAAAAATCATTTTGAAATGGCCCAAAGGCCTATAAAAAGTTTGATCTTTGAAAACAGTTTATATAAAAAAAAATTGGTTTATGTCTTACAATATTCATATAAGGTGCCATATGTCCATAGCACAAGGTCTTAACAATCATCATACATATAACATCATATAGCTCACAAAAATTAGCATAATTATGAGCTAAACTTTCCTGCGTCCCAATAATCCACAAATTCTGAACTCTTTAAGTAATGATATCTCATATCATATTAACATATTGCCATTTATTCGGCTCATCCATATCTGGAATACAATAATTATATAAGTCTAACATGACTATATAAGAAGAAGAAGTATCTTTATCACCACTACTTATCACACAATAACCATCTTTACATTCATAATAAGATTTTAGCTCCTTTTTTAGCACATCACAAAATTATCTATTCTTTCAGAAGATAATAGCATAAGAGCCTAACTTGATCAAAATTCCCTTTCGGGTCATTACATACATAATAGGGTTATAGCACTACCCTCTCATAACTATCTCCCATACGATATTCCCAAAACTTCATATAGTAATAATCACATCCATAAAGGAAAACACTTTGCATCATCCATCTCTAGTCCGATTGCCCATCCTCATCATTGGGCTCCCAAACAATGTCCCCTGGTCTAAAATGACCTCGAATCTGTTGTAGGGGTTGCACTTCCAAAACTTCATCAAAACGTGGTCCTTTACCTCTTTTAGAACAATCTTTCTTTTTATGACCTATTTCTTTACAAAAGAAACATCTACCCGCAAATCCTCTCGACCCACCTTGAGGAACAAAATGACGTTGTGACTCTCTATAGTCCGACTTGTACCCACTCGCATTACTGGCACTCTCTTCGCCAAATCTACTTGGTGAACTTGAATCTCTAAAGTTCTTACCCTCTTGTGAACGAAGACGATATTTATGACACTTCAACAGTGCCGCATTCGCTACCTCGATGAAAGTCACTAATGCTGGACTTCCTAACAGATACTGCCGAATTCTCCAATCTAAACCTCGAATAAATTTTGATATATGCTTGTCTTATATATTTACCTCATCAGGTACTAATTTCGCCCATCTAGAAAAATTTCTTCATATTCTGCCACTGTTCTATCACCTTGAAACACATCCATCAGTTTCTTCCTCGTTTCCTGAATTGGGGAAGGAAAATACCTTTGATCAAAGAGTTCCCAAAACTATATAATAGGAAAAGTATCTCTCTGTTTTAATGTGGTGACAGACTCCCACCACTGGAGAGATGGACCCGTTAACTTAAAGGTGGCTAAAAATTGCTTCTGCACCTGACTACACTCGACCATACGGAGGCGCCTCTGCATGCTATTCTTCCATTGACTTGCAGCCATTGCATCAGATCCCCCTGTAAACTCTGGAGGATGCCCCTTACTAAAATCTTCCTTCACTCTTTCCCACAAAGACAGTCCTAAATGGGTTTGGGCTGCTTGAACGACAGACTTCTGCACCATCCTGGAAATAGCAGCGGTTACAGCATGTGCCACAATGTTGGCAACTTCATCAGTAGTCATGTTCCTTTGAGGCATTTGGGGTTCCACATTCTCAGACCCTTTGTTTTCCCTTACTGAATGACTTTTGTTCGGTGGCATCTGAAACAAGAATAAGTGTATCAGAACGCCTTTCAAATGTTTTCAAATCACATAAGAAATATGGACGTGTAGATACAACAGTCCTAATAATAAGGCTTTACATTAAGAACTCTTACGGAAGATCGTAATAACCCGCAAAGATCCTAAAGTTACTAGAACCATATGCTCTGATACCATCTGTGACAACCCCCTCAAAATAATAATGGGTGGCCAGCCCTATACTACATTAAATTAGGTATCTCAGATGGCACAGTCTCAACATCAACTCACAATACTAAATAATATAAGGCTAACTAACCGAAACTATTAAAAGTGAATTGCCAAAATTTTAAAACTTTACATTGAACACCAATAAAAACCAACCATACAACCATTTACCAACAATACTACATCTAAATATGATGAGTGTTACAATACAAACTCCAATAATGTATAAAAGAGTACGATACAATGTACAACAAAATCTCTAAAAATGAAATACCCGAATATGCTGTCGGGTCACAAACAATACAATAATCTAAGAGAAAGAATATAAAAGTGCTAATCTACAAAACTTGGGTATAAACTCGATATACAAAATGAATACCAATCTAGATATATAAAAGATAGGAATCGACTAAGATAAAGTGCCGCAATAGTCCGCTACTGCCACAGCTCCACGAATACCCTGTAGGGAAAACATCAATGGAGTCCTTGCAGAGGAACACCTAAAGTAATGCAATATATTGCATAGGAGGAGAAAATATAAACGGGTCAGAGCCTGAGTTGAAAACATTTTATAGCAAGTGCATTAAAATGCATAATAATTATAAATGCATTATTACATGATTAAGGTGGAGTCGTGCTCTCCATAAAAGTCCAACTCACCTCTCAACTAAAGCGCGCAACTAAACGTATGCACGTGATATCCAAATGAATAACCAATTCTATTTAGGAAAATAAATCTAACTATCTCCCAAACTACACTTATCTGAATTCCATCTAAATCACATACTTTAACTTTTAATGTTATAGTTCTCTTTTATTCATTCATTTACTCAACATATTCACATTTCATAAACATTCCTCTTTTACTAGAATTTCTCATATTCTAGTTATGCCATCAATATACATATTACTATATATGAGTTATTAGCATCTAAGTGCTAAGGACTAAACTTCTCCCAATTCTCAATACTGCACTACGTTTCGTGCATGGGACGTCTCGCAAAGCGAAATCCAAACAAGGAACCCCCGCATTACACTACTCTTGACAGTATTGATCATCAAGATTCATTATTCCCTCAATGCATGATGCATGTAACCCAATTCTCATTATTCAATTTTAATTAATTAATTCCCAATTCTCAACAGTGCACTGCGGTTCGTGCATGGGACGTCTCACAAAGCGAAATCCAAACATGGAACCCCCCGATACACTACTTATTGGCACTGTCGATCGTCGAGAAGTATATACATTATATATATGAGCATTAAGGACTAACTTCTCCTCACTTCACAAAATTACATTGAGCTTCGTGAGTGGGACATCTCGCAAAGCAAAATCCAAACATAGAACCCCTCGATACACTACTTATTGGCAATGTTGGTCGTTGAGGTCCATTATGCCCTCGATTTCCGAATAAAAAATCACATCCATAATATAACCATCCAAACAAGCTATAACTCGAGGACACAGTCTCACAATGCTATCATCTTCCAGTTGCCCAAACCACGTAGCAAACTGGGAACCACCTGGTGGGGTTTAACGGCACGCACCTCGTGATCAACTAACGTACACAACGTCCCGGGAAGCGATCATAACTCCTAATCCAAAAGTGAGAACGACACATACCCATGACTTCTCATCCCCAAAATAATAAATGTATATCACATAATAATCACGACGGACGACTATGAACTGGGGAATTTCTACTCCCTGCTCATCGAGCCAGGATGCTCACCCTCATCGCGCGCAACTTCCCAATGATAGCAAGGAAGGGGTATGCTTCACTATATATATACATACCATCACATAAGGTATACATACATCATCATATCATATAAAGATATACCATCATATAAGGTATACCTACCACATCATTTACATATTCATATTATGCACTTAGGCATAGTTGAATTAATATCATTATTTAGTATATCTCTCTCTTTTGATATACTAACCGTTAATTCTCACACATCTTCCCCCACTTAGTATACACTATATTATTTCTCGCTTGAAGCTCACATGTCACATCTAATTTGAATTGTGTCTCAATTCTATTTAAGTTAAGGATATTCTTGATCCTAATGCGCCTCAATTAGCATTTCTCATTGTGTGAGACATCTCCCAATTTAATCATTGTTAAGGATATTTCTATATCCGTATGCAATCAATTAGCATCTAAGATTCTCCATTCATGATAGGATTTAATTAATTTTATGAACCTTTAAAGTTATCCCATTTGGGATGTGATCCTAAGATCCAATATCTCTAAACTCATTCTCATTCTTTCATATAAAATTAATAATTATCTCCAAATAGAATCCCCAATGATAGTGGGCTTCCCCACTTAGATTATACCGTATTCTCTAATCGGTATTCCTAAAATTTAGTCAATAGGACTCCAATAATTTCTTATAAGGGAAACTCCCTAAAAATCTCCAAAACATACATCACATATCTCCTATAGAGGTTCCCAATCGATAACTTCGAACAAAACGGAATGAAATTATCCCTAGGAAAACATCCCTCCAAAAGCCTTATTTCCCAATCGATTCGGGCCAATTTGGAATCGATTCGGTCCTGCGAATCGATTCGGCCTCCAAGGCTAATCGATTCGGGTCATCAGACCTGGGACTCTGTCTTAGGCTGAATCGATTCGGCTGGGGTCCGAATCGATTTTAGTCACTCAGACCTGGGCACCTGCATATTTCCGAATCGATTCGGTAAGGGGCCGAATCGATTCGGCTCTGCAGAAACCTCGAAAATGGCTACTTTTTATTAAGCCAAAAATCCCAAAATTCATTTTAATCATCTTCTCTTAATATCTCTTCAATCCAATCACATATATAACACTAATATTCATCCAAAAACACATCTAAACTAATTTCTAACCTCAAATCTAAGATCTACATAACAAATCTAAAATTTTACCCAAAAGTTAGGCTTTGATGAACTAAACCTAAAACCCATAAATGTCATCCACAAATCATGCAATAAATGGTACACAATAATTATTTAGCAAGTTTAATCACTTGCCTCGGGTTCATAGGGTCTGATCCGTCCTCGAGATCGAATATTGGCTTGAAATTTCCACTTTCTCTCTTTTTTCTCTTTCTTTCTCTTCTTCTTTCTTCCTCTCTATTTCTTTCTTCCTATTTCTCTTTCTCTCTAAGGAGATTAAATCTCCCGTAGGCTTAATAAGCCTTATTTTCCAATGTAAACATCTTTAAATGATAACAGACACTTTAAATGACTCGGTAACTTTAACTCGAGCCAAACGGGCTTAGATTATTTCGAAACCAAAATAGATCCCAAGTACAGTCATTTCGACTTTCTCGACCCTTCCGGAAACAACTACACCCTCAGAATTACCATTGACGCACTTTCTAACAACTTCAAATTTTGACCTCAAATGCCAATTTAATTTTCCTCCAACAAAATAATATTTATTTCTCCCAAAAATAAATAAATTATCGTCTCTAAAGTCTCGGGTTGTTACACTAAGGTATAAGTTGAGTTCTTTTTTTCAGAAGTATCTCATGAATTCGTACACCTATGTTATGAATATGTATGTTGATTTGCCTATGGAAAATATTTGCACAATTATATTTCATTTTCATGACTCGGATATTTTATTGTTATTCCATGGTGACTGTTTTTTTTGTACCTATATGTACTTTTTATACGTATACTTGAAAAAATGTTGATTTTTTTCAAAATTAGATGGTATTCCTCTTGGATTATCATTATATGTTCTTTATTGTTTATATTTGTTATGGTATCTTTACTTCTCCACGTGATGCTTATTATTCATGCTTAGCTTCTAACCCTTTGTCTATTACGGATACAAAGGGAGAGAATAAATTGAGGAGCAGTTTCATTTTTCTTTAAAACACATATGCATCATGATATTTCTTGTTTCATGTGTGTAGGTATCTTTCACTTTGATTAGAATCCCATAGACTAAAAAAGATGAAGACAAAGCTAGACAAGTGAAGAATAATTTCAGTTGAAGATAAAGTTTTAAATGTCATTTCGTTCCTGGGTTTGGGAGATTATTATGATTCATTGTCTTAGAGTGTTTTATTGTAATTTGTTTTCAATTTTGTTTTGTACATGAATAGCTAAAAGGGGATATTTGTAAGAGAATTTTTTTCCTAATTGCTTATATATTAGGATTTTTATTAGTTATGGTGCATCCCGTTACAAACTAGAATCTAAAACCAAACATCACATCTGGATTATCATCAAGTTCATTCGAAGATATGTTAGTGATCGAGAATCATTTATGGTTTTATCACTGACATTTTTTAGAGGTATAAAACTTGTGGTTTTCATGTCTTATATAAATTATATTCTAGGATGTTTGATTTTAAAATCAAGGTTTTTTCTAAAAGGATTTTAAATAGGATTTTTTCTAGTCTCGTTCAAATGAGATTGGATATCGTTCAAATGAGATGTGTATTCTCATTTGAACCATCTTCAAATGACATTCAAACTAAACATCCATGCCTTAACAGAGAATTCTCGCTTGAAGCTTGTTAAAAGGATGATCGAACAAAAAGTGGGTTTCGTTAGAATGAGTCTAGATGTTGTTAGAATGAAAATAGTTTTTACGTTCGAACGAGATGCTATTTTCGTTCTAATGACCCCGTTGCCTCAAAATTCGTGATTATTTTATTAAAACTTGTTTTGTTAATAGTTTCTCAAGACTTTTAGTGAAAATGATTTTCCAATATCTATTTTACAAGTTCTCATATTTGGTTTTTGAAAACCACTTTGTGTTTTCCAAATCATACATCGCTCTATATGATTTATCAGTTTATGAATCCCTAGTTTCTATACACCTTTTATAAATCCTTATATAATACATCTCTGCTGCTGACTTATGGAATCGAGGTTCTACTACTGAAAATGAAGGCTGATTAGTGAATACTGAACTAAGACCACTTACTATGTATGGCACTGGACTAGGCCATATTCTCTAAAAGATTTGAAGACTCCACGAGTTATAATTAGTAATGCTAAGTAGTTTATAAGTGGACCATATCTGTCAAAATCTTTACGGTTCTAAAATAAAGGTTTTACCTGGAAGGCATTTTTCCTAGTTCTTCGTTCTTCGTATGTTTGTTTGCCTGGATTGCAATATTTAATTTGGACATCATCACCGCATTCACACTAAATTGAATATAGATAAAATTTGGTAAATTTTGAATTTGTATGTGGTTTGACTAAGATACGAATCAATCCATAAATCCCCATTTTATCAACCCACTGGGATAAATTAACTTTTAGAAACACCCTTGTTGTTCACACATATTAGGTAATAATTCCTAGAAGATGTTATGAGGTATCCTCTATAAAATTAATGAGTGGTTAAGTAAAATAGACTCGGGGATGTGTACCATAGAGGTGCTAACGAGTTTGTAAAATTCATAAAGAAGTGTCTTCGTAGCGAAGAGTTATGTTGCCTTTGTGAACGTTGTAGAAATAGGAAAGTGTGTGGTAAGAAAATGGTTGAATTCCACATGATTAGATGGGGTATGTAAGAAGATTACCATGTTTGGATTATTCGAGGGGAAATAAGTTTTCCATTTATCCCCGAACAACATCCACTACAACCATCAAGTAAGGCAATGGTGGAAGGAACTGAGGATTCCCCTATAGAGTATAATATGATATATGATCTAAAAGAGGATGATTACAAATTTCATGTGGTGGAATATAATGAGGATTATAATATGGAAGACAATGAATCTTATGGTGGAGGTTCAAGTGCTCGTGACGGTATTGGGATAAACCAGGGAGATGACTACCAATGTTTGAATGTCAAATCAACCCAACTATTGTACCCTAATTGTGTAAGAAATCAAATAACTTTGCATTCCATAGTTGGTTCACATACTTTGAAGAGTTATTTTAGTTTATCTGGAAATAATGTGACTGGAATAAAAAATTGGGTGAAGGGTTTGGTCCCCAAAGAAATTAGGCCTACATATAATTATTTGAGTGTGAAGAATAGTTTAAAAGGTTTAGGAATGAAGTATAAATCAATTCATTTTGCAAGTATGATTTCATAATATACCAGAAGGAGTATAATTTTTTTTATCATTGTCTAGTATGAGAGGAACCTAGATATGCTTCAGAACATGGTTCTAATGATAAGAGAGGCTCACTTTCAAAAATTCCTCAAAAAATCATTAAAACTTTTTAGCATTGGTATGAATTTGAAGAAATTTTTTCACAATACTGTGGATAGCAGAGGCAATGACTTCGCACTCTAGGGAAAGTATGGGATGATCTCATGTGTTATCCTATAGATTCAACCGTTTGCAAAAGCATAAATTTTAGTTACCCATATATTTTCAGGGAATAACATAATATTCATTTAGCAATATCAATAGATGGGTTCAATCCATTTGGCACTCTAAGGACCAATCAAAATGTATCGTCGGTGATCTAAGAACCCCTTCAATACCCCCCCCCCCCCTTCATTGTGCATAAGACCATAATTTTCGATGTTTTCTCTCGTGATACCTTGGCCAAAGGCACCAAGTGACGACAATGATGTCTACTTGGCACCATCGGTAGAATAATTGAATGAATTATTGTTAGCGGATGTGAAAGCATTTGACTCTATAAAATAGGAATAGTTCACGTCAAAATTTATGTTGATTTGTCAATTCGTGATTTCCTATATTATAGATCTTAATCGAGATTTAATGTTCACGATTACTTTGGGTGTTCTATTTATGGAGAGGAAACTAGATCTCAACATCTCAAGGACGTGGAAAAATTATATACAATCGAATAAGAAATTCTTGCCTCCTGATCACAATTTTAGATTTGATAAATGCACTAATTTTTTACCAGGTGGGATCAAACATAGGCTACCTCCGAGAAAGCTTTAATGTTCATAAATTGATAGAAGGTCTTCCAAATGTGGAGATAATGTGTCGAAAAAGAATCCCAAATTCAAGAATTCCAAGCATAAAAATACACCTATTGATAATGAAGCGAAGAAAGGGAAGGCATGGTATAGGAGGTCAGTATTATTTCACTTTTCGTACTGCAAAGGTAACCTTGTGAGCCATGTATTAGATATCATGCATGCCAGGAAAAACATCATCAAACATATTGTGATCATACGCCTACGTGTAATTCGTTCGAATGATGGAGAAAAAGCATGATGTGATTTTAAAGTGTTGAATATTAGGACACAATTATGGTTGAAAAAAGACAGTGACGGGAGGATAATTATCCACCCAACGCATGTACTTTGACGGGCGAATAAAGAAAGGTTCTTTTAGACACATTGCATAACTAGAAAATTCCCTCTAATTTTTCATCAAATATGTTAAGAAAGGTTCTTTCGAAGAGTGGTGATCGCTTAAATAAGCTCTGATACCAATTTGAGAGTGCAGCTACAGCGGAAATATTGCGACTTCTCAAATAAAAACCAATTTTAATTCAACCCAAATTTTAGTTAAACCCTAAAACATGCATCTAGATGATTTATCAAATAAAATATAGCATGCAGGATAAAATAAATTGAAGACGTGTGTGCTCGCGTTCAAATGATCAAATTATATATAAAACCCTTTTAACACGAACAAACCCTAAACATGCAGCAGTATGTGATTGAATAAATTGATTATCTACGCAAGAACATTCAAACACATGCAATTAAGGAAAAATCCCCCTCAGGGGCAAAACCATTTATTTTCACTATAATTTGTAAGAAAACGGCTTACAATCGGATTACAATGAAAATACAAGTTGACTAAGAATTACCCTCGGGTATCAGATTCTATAGTCGCGACTGGAATTATCCCTTTCCAGTAGGGCTACAATGAAGAAGAAGAACGGTCTCCTCCACAAGGGTTGAACAAACCAAAGTTGTGTTCTTGGGTTACCAAAAAGATTCACAAAGGTTTGGCAATTGTGTGAATCAAAACATGAGTCTTGGGACTCAAAAATATGAAGACTAGATGTATTTGGACTCTCAAATTCGTCTCCTAAAGTCTTGCAAAACAACTCTCCCGAAGTTGGTATTTATAGGGAAATACATGAAGAGACCCACGATCTTAAAATGCTGAAATTCTATCCAGCGTACAGGTACCCCGAACCGGTTCGGGTACCCCTGCGAACCGGTTCGCCCCCCCAAACCGGTTCCAAGCTGGGTTCGGGAAAGTGTGCTGGGAACAGGTGCTTAAACACTTAGAAAAATTCCCAGAATTTTCAATGAACATATCTCCATTTTCAACGGGCCATAACTTGTTCACCGTAGCTCGAATTGAGGTGCCGTTTCTTCCAGTATCTTTGTTGCGGCAAGATATTCAACTTTCCAGTTGACCGGTCCTCCGAACGATGGCTGTAAAATTACCGATTTTCCCTTGAACATCCCTATCATGCCTTGTTTCTCTGATTTGACTTCTCTTGCGTTCCACTTGCATTACGAGCCTACAATCAAGGAATGTGAAGTCGTTGATGCAGATGAGAGACATATTAGTGGAGATAATGCATGCTTGATTCCCGGAATTCGGATAGAGGCCGTCATGTGAGATCGTGAGGTGACGTGCCAAATGTAGCGGCGTACGACATAAATAAATGAAACATTTCGGACATGAGAAAAATGTCCTTACAAATCTACCCCTATGTCTATGCCGGTACATACATAAAAAATCCAAATTATCAAATATGAAATTGCCTATACAAATCTACCCTCCCATGAACCCAAAACTGGAAAAGGTACAAATGAATAGTCTTCATTGTTTGTTCTTCAATTCTTCAGAATCTCAAAACTTTTCTCATCAGGGTGTGCAACATATAGATCTGCAATCTTCATACCTACACACATGAGACAAAGCAAATACCAGGTGACATATCGAGTTTGAAATGAGATAACATGGATATCAATATATGATAAAAACATAAGCAACATCTCAAAAACTCCCCCAAAATTCAAACTCCCCCATAATATGATAATTCTTTCTCCCCCTTTTTATGATGTCCCCAAATAGACAGATGAGAAGAATGAATGAAATAAGCAAAATCGGGGTGTCACGGTATACAAAACAGGGCATCAAATAATATGGTAATCGTGATCTTGCAAGGAGATGCTCAAACAAATATTCTCAAACTATTTTTGAATTTTTCAAATTTTTCATACAAAAATAAGATACCAATATGAACAAATATGAAACAAAAATCACACCATGGATTTAGACTCAAACAACCAAGTCATGGAAACGGAATGAATGGGTGTGAACACATTCGATAGGTAAATCAACTCAATCAATCATATGTGCACGATGAATACGTGTACTCCTAACGAATGAACATCAAAGGTATCCTTGGGTGTAAAAATTTGTTGAATTTAGATGACATCGTCTTATGCAAATCAACAAATCAAAGTCAAATGATTTCCACACCAATAATGTCCAAAACTATATAGCGCATTTTCAAGAATTTCAAGGACGTGCAAACCCGTTTTAATTCTCCAACCAAACTCCCTCATATATATATTCTTTTAGAGGTAATCTAAATTCTCAAACATTGGAGAATTGGTGCAAAAACCTAAATGGCCCCTTTTTGGCATGAATATCTTTTTATTGACTTTTAATTTTTTTGGGCTCTTTTAACCTCTTTGGACCTCGGATAATAAAATTCCTCAATTTTTTAGGTCCTTTTAAACGGTGGCTTTTGCGCAAAGGATAGATAATTACCTTTCGTAGACCCTCCCCGTTATTCAAACAAAGCACACAAACTCACAACACGGTTTTTATATGCACAATTTCCTTATAAAAAATTATCGCGCTTGGTTTGTTTTAAAGACAGGATTGAGATGAAAACACCCAACCAACATGTGATAAGACAATCACAATAATCAAACAAATTCGTGAATGTGTGCAATAAAGGAAACATGAGTCAAACATGTAGGAAGTAATCACATTATTACATCTTAATGACTCCAAACATTATAAAGCACAAGGATGAATTGACCTATTATCTCAAAACACTATCAAATAGTCACATGAAAAAAATGGAATGATGTTGTGACTTGGTCATCCAAAGTGTTCATCCATAAACGGTGCAATACAAAAATCTTTTTGGATTTTCTCAAAATTTTATCAAAATAAAATCTTTTTGTATTTTTCAAAAAAATTCAAAAATAAGAATTTATACAAAAAGTACAAGTCATCACACTAGTAAAAATATATCATGAAACCACAACTAGTGTATGACAAACATGCAACCACAATCAACCAAAAGATTTCACATGGGGTGAATCACGTGCAAGCAAACGGGAATCGTGGACAAATAAACCATAAGCCTCTAAATTCGATTTTCTAACCCAAATTGATGTGTAACAAAGTGTGGGGGTTTTGGGAATCGAATTTATTCTTTCATTAACCTTCCTAGGTCCATTTAAAAGCTTGTAGAAAAATCGCCTAAGATGACCTTGCCTACCGCAATGTGTGCAAGTGTAAATCGGGCGGTGTGTGTTACCTAAAGGTGGCCCTCTCCTCAAATTTATCGGTTGCTCTTTCCGAATTTGCCTAGGTGGGTCTCTCCTAATGATCCTAGGAGGTTCTCTCACGATGTTCCTATCCGTTTTGATCTCGACTGTGCCTAAAATCTTATCAAGTTTTTCAGACCTAGACTCAAAATCAAATTTCACTTTACTTGAATCTTTCAATTTCACCTCAAGTTCACCTATCCTAGATTCGAGTACTCGTTTTAGAATCCTCAAACTCTAAAAGCTCCTTTTTCATAGTCTCCATCAACCCTCTAAGACTATCTCTCTCACCCTCGACGTACTCAAGCTTCTCTTTCAAAATTTTCACATGAGCCCTAAGTTCTTCAACTAAAAAATCATTATTTTTTATGGCACACTCTTTCAACTGAGCTTTCAATTTCAAATTTTCTTTCTTTGTTTTCAAAGTTTCAGCATAAAGTTCATTGAAAGTAGTTTGCAAGTCATGCTCATCTACACTTTCCTCCTCACTTTCATCCACACTCCCATCACCTTCACTATCATCACTAATCACATGGATGGGAAACTCTCCCCTAGAAGCATAAAACACTTCTTCTTCCGAATCACAATCACTAAGGGTAGAAACACGAGAAATCGGTTTATTCAATTTCTTCTTTAAATTTGTGGTACACTCATGTAACGTGTGACCAACACCCTCACAACAAGGACACTTCTCAGATTCGTTTTCAACAGAAGATTTAAAGCAAGAGTTCGTGTGAATTTTCCAATTAATTTTTTCAAAAATTTGACATCGAAGATCATCAAAACCATCAAAAGCCATTTTTGTGCAAAATCAGGATCAAAACACAATAACTTAGTGCAACAGGCTCTGATACCAATTTGAAAACGTGAGTAGACAAATTTTATCAGAAAGTAAATCCTTGAAAAATCAGGATCACGCGATAAATTAGCGTAACCCGCTCTGATACCAATTTGAAGAGTGGTGATCGCTTAAATAAGCTCTGATACCAATTTGAGAGTGCAGCTACAACGGAAATATTGCGACTTCTCAAATAAAAACCAATTTTAATTAAACCCAAATTTTAGTTAAACCCTAAGACATGCATCTAGATGATTTATCAAATAAAATATAGCATGCAGGATAAAACAAATTGAAGACGTGTGTGCTCGCGTTCAAATGATCAAATTATATATAAAACCCTTTTAACACAAACAAACCCTAAACATGCAGCAGTATGTGATTGAATAAATTGATAATCTACTTAAGAACATTCAAACACATGCAATTAAGGAAAAATCCCCCTCAGGAGCAAAACCATTTATTTTCACTATAATTTGTAAGAAAATGGCTTACAATCGAATTACAATGAAAATACAAGTTGACTAAGAATTACCCTCGGGTATCGGATTCTGTAGTCGCGGCTGGAATTATCCCTTTCCAGTAGGGCTGCAATGAAGAAGAAGAACGGTCTCCTCCACAAGGGTTGAACAAACCAAAGTTGTGTTCTTGGGTTACCAAAAAGATTCACAAAGGTTTGGCAATTGTGTGAATCAAAACATGAGTCTTGGGACTCAAAAATATGAAGACTAGATGTATTTGGACTCTCAAATTCGTCTCCTAAGGTCTTGCAAAACAACTCTCCCGAAGTTGGTATTTATAGGGAAATACATGAAGAGACCCACGATCTTAAAATGCTAAAATTCTATCCAGCGTACAGGTACCCCGAACCGGTTTGGGTACCCCTGCGAACCGGTTCGCCCCCCCGAACTGGTTCCAAGCTGGGTTCGGGAAAGTGTGCTGGGAACAAGTGCTTAAACACTTAGAAAAATTCCCAGAATTTTCAATGAACATATCTCCATTTTCAACGGGCCATAATTTGTTCACCGTAGCTCGGATTGAGGTGCCGTTTCTTCCAGTATCTTTGTTGCGGCAAGCTCTTCAACTTTCTAGTTGACCGGTCCTCCGAACGATGTCTGTAAAATTACCGATTTGCCCTTGAACATCCCTATCATGCCTTGTTTCACTGATTTGACTTCTCTTGCGTTCCACTTGCATTACAAGCCTACAATCAAGGAACGTGAAGTCATTGATACAAATGAGGGACATATTAGTGGAGATAATGCATGCTTGATTCCCATAATTTAGATAGAGGCCGTCATGTGAGATCGTGAGGTGACGTGCCAAATGTAGCGACGTACGACATAAATAAATGAAACATTTCGGACATGAGAAAAATGTCCTTACATCTTTTAGACACATTTCATACCAATTGCCATCGTTTATGCACTTGGAGTAGAATACCTTCTTTACATTTTGAAAAGAACAAATAAAAGGCTTGTCGACTAAGCGATCTTTACTCTTCAGCTTTGATAAATATACTATAATAATTTTGGAGTCAAGATCAACTTTTCAAGCATTCTTAGTATCCTACACCTCTACCCAATCACAATAGAATTTGGTTTCTGTGAAATCTAATAATCAAGTTCCAGGATTTGTTGGACTACCCCATAATAGGTTAGCACCGTATTCTTTGGATTTTTATTACTTTTGCTAGCGATACAGGTGGTCAAGGCAGAAATTGATATTCCACTATTTTGCGTCAAAATTGTTTCCTCATATGGATACGAAATGAAATCAAAACCTTTGGGGCGGAATTTCTTAAACTCTTTCGAACGAAAATAAGGGCCTTTTGCTAGGGGGCACGCCTGGAAGAGACATCACCTCTTTTTAGAAGCTACATTTATTAATGAATTTGTATTAAGGCATGCTTCTATCACACACAAATAAATAATCGCACGCATAAGATGCGAAGTTTACCTCTGTTGATACCCATGCCCTAGAATAAGTTATCGTGTAATTTCTCCTTTGATTTTGAGCAATTTCATTCTCGTACTTCCTACCATTTGCTGAGTTGCTCAAAGATGCCATCTTTAATAGCTTTATCTATGAGGTTCCAATTTCTAGCTCCTCCCACTCCTACTTTCATTTTTACCATGGAAAAACACTGGGCTTTAAACTGTTGAACATTATTCTTATCCCCCGTGGGGTTATTTCCTAAAAAATTGAACCCAAGGGGCTTCTTTTCAACTGACCCAACAGTTTCACGAGCGTTGGGCATGTATATTGGATTAGTTGGGGGAGTACCTTGCCTACTGCTACTCAGAGTAGGGGAGTGAACAGTTTGTGAAGTAGGGGAGTGAACAGTTGGTGAAGTTGAGTATTTCTCACCAATTGGTGATGAGAATTCTCCTTGTGGTTGTTGGTTGATGTTGGTTGGCGAGTTGGTTCCATTACCACCCGACATTATCTACTAAAATAAAAAAAGTTCAATGTGTATATATAATAATAGATGCATAATTTCAAAGTTCAATATGAAAATATAAATAACAAAATAAATTTTTTGACCATATATTATAATCTACCTGTTTATGGTAAGACTTTAATTAAAGTTCAATGTGTCTGATCTCTATCCATTCTCGATTGGTGTTTAAAAACCTACGAATTTTCGCACGTGGCCAATTAGGA
Organism: Sambucus nigra; assembly: GCA_949130495.1. Lineage (NCBI taxonomy): Eukaryota > Viridiplantae > Streptophyta > Magnoliopsida > Dipsacales > Adoxaceae > Sambucus > Sambucus nigra. Next base: position 209,156,923 of record OX422222.1, read on the forward strand.
GTAAGAGTATCTATAATGGATACATAGATGTCAGCGACATAAACTCTAAAACTCATCCTCTTCTGCCTATTTTCAAGATCGAGTCTGACGTGCAAATGTCGTGAGACATCAAGTCTTCGTCAATGCTCTTTGTACATAATTATATCCATAATGGGTGAATATTTTTCCGTCCTTCTCTAATAGCGTAAGAAAGGTCAATGCTTTATCGGGATTGTGTATGCGATATATATATTGTACAACTTCATCCCAACATTGTGGCAGGGAAAACAAAATACGACCGAACAAGTACTCTTGCTGGAAATGAACTCCACGGTTTATAATGTAGTTAAATTGTTCAATCTTCCTATTCCCATACCAATAAATCGGAGTACCCACTTTACGAGGATCATTAATGAAAGAGGTACGAGTGCAGACCAATTGCAACTTTTCATACTCTTATTGCCATTGATTATCACCGTGACTCATTTTTCCTGAGAATAATGAAAGGGGACGTGAATATGATTCCTATAAATAATGGCTCTAATGAATCATTAAAAAGTTATTGTGTGCGAGGGCGTGGATATGATTCCGATAAATAATGGCTCTAATGAATCATCAACCGTTAATTTATTATGTTTTGAATACCTACTTTTGTTATTTAAACCAACAATCCCTAAAATTAACCCTTATGTTTGGTATTTTTTTAATGGTCCAATATTTTTTTAATGGAGATGTATTTTTTTATATTTCAGCCCCAAACTTAAACCAACAATATCCATAAAATTAAAATTTTCCATAGTTTGAAAATTAAACCAACATTAATCATATATATGTATTTTTTTCTATCATATAGGCATGATACACAATGATAATTTATACACACCTACAAACACAATACACACACATATTCACACACACACACAAATAGTAATACATATAGAGAAATACACACACATAATGAAATAAATAACAAGGGTTTGTAAATACACACACACAATGAAATAATTAATAAGGGTTTGAGATTATATACACACGTATACACACACACACACACACATAATACACACACTTATATGCACAAAAATAAACACACATATACACACACATAGAAATACACGCACACAATGAAATTAATAATAATGAAATAACTAGGGTTTTGATTACCTTTGAGATTGAGATAATTAGAGAGCTTGAGATTGAGGGAAATGAAATCATCGGAGAGAGGGAGGGAAATCACCTGAGAGAGGGAGGGAAAAGTGTTTAGAAGTTTTTGAGGGAAATGAAAACCTGTTATCTGTTTTTTTAAGAATAAAGACCATGGTCACGGCTTAGGGCCATGACCCTATGACGTGACCCCTTTATTTTTAACACGTTAGTATGGAAACAAGACCATGATCATGGTCAAAAGTCGTGACTCAATCCTTAGAATTGTCACGGTCCTAAGCCGTAACTATATTCGTGTGTATTTAGGCCCCTGGTCATGGTCATAAGCAGTGACCCCATCCTTGACCATACTTGGCGGGAAACTTGGCGCCATAATGACATGAATCAGCTAGGAACACCCACGTGTACTCCTAATAACATGCAATCGCCAACAGTAGATTTACCTTCTCTACAAGATAAACTTCAACAATATCGTATTTTGGGTTCCAAAATAATTCACTAAACAATTGGGATTTTATGAATTGAAAAACAAAGTTATAAACCTGAAATGAAGAAGACAAATAATTCTGCAATTTGTAGTTTTCGTATATCTGAAAAACTCAGGTCTCCTCGAAGAAAAATGACTCATTTAATTAGGTATATATAACAAAATAGAGTTGGCGGGTTCGTTCGAATGACATAGCCATGTCGCTCGATCCTACTTCTTGCAACACATCAAACAATCTTAGAAAAGTAAAAAAAATAGCATGTCGTTTTATAAACCTCTTCAAGTGAACTTCAAACGAGACTTTGTGCGACATTGCATGTCGTTTGAAGACTTCGTTCGAATGAAGTTGTCATGTCGTTTAAGAGACATTGACATGTCGTTTGAACAACATCAGCGAAGAATTTTTTTTGTTTAAACTCCGCCTCAACACTTAGAAAAAATTCTTTTGACGAAAAATGAGGCCTCAGATATTTAAAAATTTTAGAAAAATTATCCCAACACTTTAAATGAACCGTTAAGGGACTTAAACACAACCATACAAAAATCTATCTCGCAGAGGCTTTTTTGTTGAATAATGTCAATATTCAGATCCATCTTGATTCATGATGGAGCTTGAACATTTCTTCGGCGGTTGTAGGGGTATATGACATACTCTAATGTAAACCGAACTATGTAAAATATATCCTTACAAATCTCCCCCTATGTCTATGCCGGTACAAACTAAAAACATCTGAATTATCAAACCAAATGTCCTATACAAATCAAATACCCTCCCATGAACCCAAAAGTGAAAAGGTACTAAAATGCAAGTCTTTAAACTTTCTTTAAAAAAACTTTAACATCTTCAAATTTTAATCATTTCTTTGTCATCATCAGGGTGTGCAAAATATTGATCTTCAACTTTTTTACCTACACACATGAGACAAGAAACAAATACCTTCATGATGTATCGAGTTTGAAATAAGATAAACATAAATTAAAACAAACATCAAATATCAAATTTCCCTTATAATTTAAACTCCCCCGTTAAATCATAAATCGTCCCCCCTCCTTTTTATTTGTCAAAAATAGACAAGGAAAATAATAAATAAAAATAAGCATGGAGTGTCACAAAAATAAAAGAAAATCCTTACGATCAACAAGGATAAACTTGAAAGCATTCACCAACTATTTTTTATTTTTCCATTTTTTTTAACAAAATCAAATTTACAAAAAAAATCACACACCATGAATTTACATTAAGGTAACCAAATCGTGGAAACGAAATTAATGGGTATGAATATATTCAATAGGTAAATCAACTAAAACATACATAAGAAGTGTGAACGATGAATATTGATACTCCTAAAGAATGAACTTCACAATCATCATTAGGTGTAAAACAATTTGTTGAATTCAATTGACATCGACTCAATCAAATCAGAGTCTACAATGATTTTCACACCAATAATGTCTAAAACTATTTAGTGAATTTTCAAGACTTTGTCAGGACGTGCAAACCCGTTGATTTATTTCCAAACAAACTCCCTCAAATATATATTTCTTTTTCAATCTCCTTTGAGGATTCTATTTTTTTCTCAACTTAGAGAAACTCTATAGGCCCCTTTTTGGCATATGATTATTTTTATTGCCTTAATTTTTTTAGTCTCTTTTACACGGTGGCATTCATTACATGATTATTATTCATGCGCAGTCCTTTCTTGTGTTCACTCATCATTTTTTCATATTAAACAAATTCCTCATGGGCACTGGTTCTTACATTCACTCTTTCATTATCAAGTTTAATCACATTTGGTTCATTTTAAAGACATGATTGAGGGGGAAACACTTCGAACAACATGTGATAGACAAGCATAATAATCAAACAAATCCATGCCAGTGTGCATTAATGAAAATCATGAGTCAAACATGTAGAAAGTAATTTATAATCTCATCTTAATGACTCTAAACATTATAAAGCACATGGATGAAATGATGATCATCTAAAAACACTATCAAATAGTCACATGGATATGGAATGATGTTGTGACTTGGTCATCCTAAATGTCCATTCATAAACATTGTAAACAAAATACAAAACTCTTTTTGTCTTTTTCAAAAAAAATTATCAAAATAAAATCTTTGTCGTTTTTCAAATTTTTTTCAAAAAAAAATCTTTTTGTATTTTTTAAAAAAATATTCAAAAATAAAAATCTATCAAAAATGGAAAAAATAAATATAAGAGTGGTACACACTAGCAATAGGCATAAAATATCATCATGTAAATCATCCTATGCTAGCAGACGAGTCTAAATCCCAACCGTTAGGTGTAGTAGAGTTTTCAAAAGATGGTGACATCCCATGAAAAACATCCATCAAGTCAAGTGAAGTCTCGAACAAAAATTTTACTTTCTCCCTAATATATAAAAACTCTCTCATGCAATCATTTGCAACATCATGTGTGTGTGATTGTGCGGGAACACGTGGTAAAAATCTATGCGACACACCACCCAACTTAAAAAAAAAATCCCTAATGGGTGAAAACATAGATGGGCCTAGGAAAACCCTTTCTTAAACATCTACGATACACTCTCCTATCCGAAATGGATGCCTAGATGGGTTTGGTTGAATCCATAGGAATCAATCATAAACTCAGGATCCGTCTCGCGTGAAACTTCGAAACATGATGCATCGTCATAACCTATTCCTAATCCCTCAACATTACCCGAAGCGAAATCGGCGAGCATCTTTCCTACCTTATTATATGTATCCTCTATAGTGACCTTTACCTCATTGAACGTTAAAGATCTCTCTCTAATTGTGACACATGGGATATAAGTTCACTATTTTTCTGACCTATGATGATCAAAGTAACTTTTACCTTCCTGAGTTGACTCGTCGACGCCTCAAATCCCCTTAAAACCTCTATCTTTATTTCTAAATCTAATACCCTAAGACCTAACTATTTATTAAATTTCCTTGTCTTTAAGGTCTTGACATACAAATCTCTAAACGCAATTTGGATCTCACTTTAACCTTCGTTTCCACACTCACTTTCTCCCTCACTCGAAACACTCAAATAATCACCAGGGGTCTCACGTGCACAAGTATCCTCATCGTCGTGGGACAAATTAGGTGTGCTCACCTGACTAACAAAAAAGGAAGCAAACATCCCCTGTGTATGTTCATCCCGGAAATCTGTCACTTCTTCCTCAGTATCACTAAGAGTGGTTGGCATGGAAATATTCTTGACCTTTCTCTTTAGCCTAGTGGAACACTGAAATGCCTTATGCCCCTTACCCTCACATTTAAAAACTCTGTCTTCTTCCTCATTCTCTTTATCTTTTTCACCGCTCTCTTTAGTCTCATCTTTCTTTTTATTTTTCTCAAAAAATCTTTTATTAGAAGAATTTTCATTCGAAAATTTGAGAAAGTTTTTAAAATTGTTCGCAAGCATGGCCATTTCAAAATCAAATTCTCCCTGAGACTCAGAATCATAAGCTTTCGCTTTATTTTTCTTAGCTCTCTTGCACACTTCCTCACTCTTTCTAGACTGGTCTCTAAGTGATATCCATCTATCCTTAGGATTGAAAGTGTCAGGAAACATGTCAATTTCATATGTCTAGAGGTCTCCAACTAGTCGTTCTAACTTGACATTGCTTAAATTTCCTAAGGAATTCAAACAGTCACTTTCAGGATAAAAGATTTAGGCAACGGTCTTTTTAACCACTCTCGCATCAAGAATGTGCTCAACAAGATTGAAACTAATGTTAACAATATCATATAATCGTGTATAAAAGTCATCAAAAAACTTAGATTCAAGCACGATAATTTTTTCAAATTCAGTAGTTAAATTTTACAATTTAGACTCTTTGAATGCATTCGTGCCTTCATGGGTTAGTTGTAAAATATCTTACACTTATTTTGATGTAGTGCATGTCATATTACGTCGGAATTCGTCAGGGGTGATGGCTGCAGAAATTTTCCATAGCCCACATGATTTAAAAGTGCTCCATTTAAACTCGTCCTCAGTCCAGTCCGTCGCAGACTTAAGATTCGTGACATTATTAGCAGTGACAATGGGAGGATTCCACCCTCTTTCAAAAACAACCAAAACTTGATCATCGATTTCTTTTAAATGTGATTTCATACGAGCTTTCCATAAGGCTTAATTAGACCCATAAAAATTTACCAAATCTCAAAATAAGATTTTACAAAAAAAAAATCAATATCGCAATTTTTTTTGGCAAAAAATAGGATCACTCGATAAATTAGAGAAACCCTCTCTGATTCCAGTTTGAGAATGATATTTGATATTGACTTCAAAAAGTTCGCAAATTCCAATTTAAACTTATTTGTTTGGAGTCAATTTTTAAACCAATATTAATTAAACCCTAGCACATACATCTAGGTGGGTAAAATCAAACCATCACAAATAAATTACTGACACGTATATTTCAAGAAAAAAACCAAAGGGAAAACCTTTGTATTTCACTATGCAAAAGAAAATTGCAACTTGGATACACAATGAAATTTGCAATGAATATTTGAAGACACTCACATAGTAACGCACCCTAGAGTCAACAATGGATCAACCGCATCAACCCACAGAACATGCAACTCTGAATCAGCCAGGAAGACCCACAAGTACTCCCAATGACACAAAGTCCTCACTTGTAGATTTACCCTCTTTACAAGAAAAACTTCAACAAGATCGTATCTGAGATTCCAAAACAATTCACTAAACTATGGGCATTATTATGAATTAAAAAACAAATTTTTAAACCCTAAATGAAGATGACCAAATAATTTTTCAGTTTTCTGTTTCGTGTATCTAAAAAACTCAGGTCTTCTTGAAGAAAAATGACTCATTTAATGAGGTATATATAAAAAAATTGAGTCGTTGGTTTTTTTAACGACATATCCATGTCGCTCGAACAACTTTAAATGTCTCTCGATGTTACTTCTCGTGACACATCAAACGATCTTAGAAAAGTAAAACATTAGCATGTCGTTTGATAAACCTCTTCAAGAGAAATTCAAACGAGACTTCGCGCGACATTGAATGTCGTTTGAAGACTTCATTCGAATGAATTTTTCATGTAGTTTGAACTACATTGACATGTCGTTTGAACGACATCAGCGAAAAATAATTTTTGTTAAAACTTCGCCTTGACACTTAGAAATTTTTTTTTTGATGAAAAATGACACCTCAGATGTTTAAAAAACGTTTAGAAAAATTATCCCAATGCTTTAAATGAACCCTTAAGGGACTTAAACATAACCTTACCAAAATCTATCTCGCATAGGCTTTTCTGTTGAAGAATGTTGACATTCAGATCCGTCTTGATGCATGATTGAACTTGAACTTTTCTTCAAAGGTTGTAGCGGTATACGATATACTCTAATGTAAATGAGACTATGTAAAATATGTCCTTACAATGGTTTCACATTTAGATAGTGAATTATGACTTTGTGTGTCAAGGGAGGTAATTATGATGTCAAACATCCCTTATTAAATGTTAAATACTTTCTAACTTTAAAACTTATCTAATAAACTTATGTAATCCATAATTTTAGCTCTTAAAGATGGGTAATGCCACGTCATGGCTAGCTCATCTTGTCACTAGACCCAATATAATGTTCCACGAGTATAAGAAATATCAACTGAACATTTATGTATTCTTTTCGACCTTGTATGAGAAAAATATATTGTTAGCAAATAGTGGAATTTCATATTAGGTTCTTATGTATTTAAGGGTGAGCATCAAATATAAAAGCCTCTTTAAAGCACAAATGACTTACTATGGTGTATATAATTTTTTTTGAATTAGACTATATATATTTCAAAGAGGTTTTGTTTTACTATGATTGGTTAAGAGTTGAGGGAAAAAATTCTTATAAAGTTGACTCGCGTACCAATTTGATAATGGTATACTTGTCCTAAATGAATACCAACAAGCATATGAATGAGGAGACGTTCATTTATGAACGTGAAAAGCGCAAGCAAGTGTCTTACTCAGACTATGTCAATAATTTTCCATGCTAAGTCATCATTCATTCGCCAAAGCATCTAACTAGTAGTGTGGATGACATGGCTTCCCCTATTAAATATTAATCCATTTTGGATGACAAATCAAACTTAAAACTATATCTAGATACTTTAACTGAGTAGATATATTTGGGTTTTAAAATGTATTTAAGATTGCAATTTGTAATATTTATTATTCAATATGTATTTCAAACATTAATTAATAATTCGTTAACTCAATATTGGTTGTTATATTAAAACAATCATTTGAAAATTTTCATTTGATTCTTATATCCCAGTTGAATTTTTTAGTTTATTTTACTAATGAAAATAAGTGGTTGGAATAGTTTTGTTTTATTTAACTTATTATATCCCGAACTTGAGTATTTCAATTTGATTAATTTTATACATTATGCTACTAAAGCCTATCTTTTGTAGAATATGACTTCATCATGCTATCAGACCTCGAGAATAAACGAGGGTGATGAGGGATCTTCTAACAAGGATCCCATCTAGTTTGGAAAGTATGTGGGTATAGTTGAATACAAAACTAGTCTACGGATTAGGTCGTTAGAATTATTGAAGTTAATAATTGGCCTCGGGTATGAATATTGGAGGATCGTGCCCACGGAGCTGAAGATGGTCATTTGTGGGGCCGACCACGTATGAAAATATGAACATATATATTAAATCTTTTAATTTCATGTAATATTTTTTATTTTGTTTTCCAATTTTAATTCAATAACTTTACTATATTATATGTTTGTTGAACAACACCAATTCAACTTGCACCCATAAGTGTAAGACAATGTATTAACGGCTGTAGGTGGGAAACGGAGGACATGGAAGAAGAACATGCATGCATGTTATTTCCAGAAGGATCAAGAGTCCGAGTTTAGTTGTAGGGACATCATCTCGGAGAAGTACCCAATCACTTTGGTCAATCGAAAGAGGTTTGTGGATAACAAGGAATCCAATAGACAGTTGTCCTCTCATTGCTCGGTAAGAACTGAGTCGTTAAAGAAGGTGGATATGCTCTACTCCAAGCGAACATCTTACGTTGAGGTGAAGCATATGATGGTATGTAAATTAATTTAAAATAGATTTTGTTTATTGCTTAGTAAATTACTTAATTTGTTCACATTTTGCTTCAATTTGGTCACATTTTGAAGGAGTTTGTGACTGGCCCAAGGCAAAATTCATATGTGATTGACTTCTATCCATATTCGGATGAAGAAGGGAAAGCATACTAGTCCACATGTCACCAATACCATCATAAGTTATAATCAAAATTATATTTTCAATTTCAAAATGTTTATTAATATTCTTTTTTAAAGTTAACATGATTTTCTATTGTTTCATGAAAGGCTAAAGGCAATGCACAACACCCAAAATGATGAAAACTAGTCATCTCTGAGTACAGATGGACTGAGTCAAGTGTTGGGCCAAGATAAAAAATATGGTACTCGAGATGTTATCTCCTGAATAGAAAAGTCCAAGCTGATGGGTGTGGCTTGCAGTAATAGTGGGTTTTCCTTTAAGTTTGACATGTACAAATCACACATGGACTCAAAATTATAAATTCTCTAATAAAATTTGAACCACATGTTCTAATAGGTCAAATGCACCTTTACGGATATATGGAAATGGAAGGAGAAGGTGAACGATAAAAGAAAAGAAAAGGTTTGTGAGGGACCACTATTACATCCTTCTCACTGACTCCGAATGACTCATCATCAACATGCAACATGTACTCTATCGTTATCATAAATATTTTGACTTCATTTGATCCATTTGAGGATAAATTACATATCCTTAACATGTGTGGAGGGCTCCCAAATCGCCATGGGAGTGAAGCACATGATCGTCACTCCTAGTACCGTGGCGCACAACCTTCCACTGTAATATCTTAAATCCCGAGTTAGGGTCACTAAGATTGTGGTGGGGAAAGAGGATGAGGTATTACGATTGGACCAGTAATCCATTGTTCGACATATTGATGGCACGTTAGGGGCATACAATGTGTGACCAAATTTTCTCCTCAAGCATTACTAACTTTTATCGGAATTGGTGTATTAGAAATTTTTGTATTTTTGAAATTTGTATAATTAACTTGAAACATTTTTTTTTCGTATATGGAATTTGAATATTTTGGTTTTGATTTCATTGTTATGTTGTATTATATTATTGATTGTGTCGATGTTGGTTTGAACAAAAACATGACTTATTTGAAAAAAAGGATTTTTCACAGTATTGTCACGGTCCTTGAACATGAAAAAAGGATTTGTTACTATCAAGGACCATGACAATACTATAGAAAAAAACTTTTCCATTCTCAAAGCTTTAATTTTAGTCCGTGTGTACGTTCGGAAACATTTTAGTACTGCCTCTCCTCATGCGCACAAGCAAAAGTCTAATATGTTTACTGATAAATTTGTCCTTATCACGATCAATCGTGATGATGCCATGACAATTCAAATACTTTTCGTGGTGAAGGATGCGACATGACTGTGGAAATGTTTATCGTATCACGGTTCTTGACCATGACAAGCCTTGGTCACCTCCATTTATATCAGTGGAAAAAGGATTGTGATAAAAGGTTGTTGTCATGATCAGTGACCATGACATAGGGCTTTCTCAACCCTAGAACTGTCACGGTCATTGATCGTGACAACTCCTTTTTGTTAAGGTCCTTGACTGTGACAAAAAGTCCTAAAATGGTGTAATGCTCTTCTAAGAAGGTATGTATTGACTATTATTGCACACATGCGTGGTAGTGATGTGTGCATGGTACTTGTGTAATTTATTATGAATTTAATTGAATTTTATAATTAATTTAATTTAGGTAATTAAATTGTATATAAACAACTTAGAACTTAATAATAATGTTGTGATTTAATTTTGTATTGAAAGTATGTACAAATAGATGAGACTTTAGGAAATACAGAAGTAGGAAATGGTATTTCTAGTGTGATGGATGGAGCCCCATGGTTGGGTAACCCTTTAGGATAAGTCTTGGGAGCATATGAATAACGAGTAGTATTATGGTCCAATTTAGAGGTCTTAAATTAGGCTCATAGGAAACCTGTGATAATAATAGGATAAATAAATAATTAACAGTCATAATTAGCATATGTTACACAAGATAAAAACCACAATTTAGAGGGTTTTTTAGGATGAGAATTAAATTAATTATAGAACTTAAAAAAATACTCAACCTATATATTTCAGGCAAGGAATAACTTGAGTTACTACATATTATGTGTAATTAGTTTATGTCCATTTTTTATTATGATTTAGATTAACTAGTCACATGCTAGGATTGAATCTTATGACAAATCATGCAAAAAATTAGATTCATTGATGAGTAATGTCTAGAATTGTTTACTTTAACTGTAGGAATGATATATAATGATTATGTAGATGTCTAGTTTTATATCTTTTTCTAAAAATACGTTGATAAATGATTAATCATGTAATTAAGATGAACCCATATGAAGAACATGAGGAAAATGGTGAATAATCCCTCTTTATGATAAATTTATTCTTCTTAATTACTATATATTGTTAGAAAATGTTTAGGAACACTTTTAACTCACATTTGGGGTGTCTTCGTATTGATTCTACATTAAGAGAATCTTTAAACACAATCTGGTACGAAAAAATTGATTTACTTAAATCATGGGCTAAAATTTGTAATACACCATCGTTTTGGAAAGGGCCGGATCAATTCGGGCCTCAAATTAAGTGGATGTGGATTTAGTTAATACGTCGCTACTTTAGGAGGAATATTGATCCATTTTCAGGATACATCGATGTGAGTTATGTTGATTTGCACGACGACTTTTTTTTGTTGAATTTTAAGTTTCTTTTTACAAGTGTATTTTAGGGGATTTAAAGAAGACCTGTAGAACTAATATAAAATTAAGGATAGATATTTTTACAAGTAATGTACTTATGTATTCGTGGAATATTAGGGGAAACCAATAACAAGTATTTTATGTCGTAGTCCTACACACGTATATGATGTATATGCTTTGTGTGGTATATATGGACATAGTAGGGGTGTTTTGTGTTTGCGAGTAATGCATTGGTGGAAAATTAATGGGATTGTTTGGGGGACCGAGTACTAGGCATATGGATGATAATCCAAGTTTCATATAGCTCTTTATCCTAAGACTTCATGTATTTGATCATTCATCTCAGGAGTGGGATATATAAGAGGCTTGATCTTTTATGTAATATTCTTAGATAATTCCATACCAGTATGACAACATAATGATTTATCCTTATATTATGTGTTTATGTTCTACATTCCTTTAGGAGTGAGACTTCCTAGTTATTTATCCGATGCAAGCACGAGAGGTCCTTAAAAAATTAAGCATTAGTGTTATACTTTTTTATTAAGTGGGCCCGATGATGGACATATTCATAAGAGGATTTGAATTATTTTACCACTCTTACAATGATTAGGTTACCATCTAGATTATGAGGTAGTATATGGGTACTAAGTACAATTATAAAACTTTATACATTTTGTGACACCCCGACTAATTAAATACTGGGTAGCTACTCCTTTATTCAAATTAATACAAAATGTCAAGTTGGTTCAGTTCATAGCATCACTGTCGAAAACGATTTAACAATTACTAGCCACCTAATATTTAAAAAGTGAGTTGTCAATTTTAATTAAATGCGATTAACATACAACCAGTTCAAAAATGAAATACTAATACCACAACCACATTACAGTCGCAATAGAAAAACAATGTAATAAACTGAATATGGAGGAATACTCCTCACAACAATTCGAATACTGAATCAAACCAAATATAAAGCTTGAATCATTAATTAATTACATCCACAACTGAATTAAAACTGAATAAATAAACTGTCTCTAAGAGAAAAGGGGCGACATGCCCTACAGATAAAGAAGTCTGAAATAGAATCAAGGTAGAAAGTGGAGGCGTCTAAAATCGAGGTCCTGTAACTTCCACAGCAGCTACAGCACGTCACTAGAATGGAAATCCTAAGCTAGGTGTCCTTGTGGGTGGGCACCTAATATGTTTTTACAAGAAAATATATTTGAAAGCAAACGGTTCAGAGCCCGATAGTGAAAACAGTTTAAAATACAGCAAGTGTTTAATATCATTAAATAGTGAATATAAAATACATGATAGTGCGTGCACTCACATGAGTTCCTCACCTCTCAACTAATTGTGCACTCCTATCGTACCCGTACCCATTCTAGTTATTTCACTATCTAACTAGTCTAATACACTACTTAACATTTCTATACGATTTACGGTTCAATTCCTGACATCTAAATATAAACAGAGAATTTTACTTTTTATTTCTCAGAATTAATCATAATAATTACTAAAATGTTCCATCTTTAACTCTTACGATTATTCACACTTACATTTATAACAACATTTCATTACAGTTATCAGTATATTAATCCCATCATAAATATACAATATTGGCACCCTAAGACTAAGCTGCGGCGCACACATACTCTGCTATCAAATCTCGGTACATCACGTATTCTAAATCACTCAGGAACCGTCTCAATAAGTAACAATCACACACAATGGAGGCGAACATAGCTCACATCATATGGGTCACACACATACCTACGCTCCCATGATCAGATGACTTATTAACTCCCCAATAAGCCATTCTCGGACCTATGTTCTCGAGGTACCAATCTAAATCCCCCCCGTAGGCACACAAAGATTAGATGGTCCTGATCGAACGCCGACCTCCCGTGATAGCAAGTATGGTAGGTATGTTATACACCGATAAACACATATACTAAGCATTCACACATCTTAGATATCTTATGATATTAATAGAGGCATATGTCACATTCCTATACCGTCATTAAATGTTTCACGTTTACAAGTCCCCGAATAATATACATTAAAGTTGTCAACTCTTCTCACGTCGCAAATTCAAGTACTTACAACCTAACCTGTAGAAGTCACCCGGTCTATTATATAATTCCAAGTTTTTAATCCTCAACATACTCCAATCTCATAACTATACCCACTAATCACAAGGGAATGATAATACTCAATAAAATAAGCCTACGAAAAACTCGAAACCGAAATCAGGCCAAAAAAGACCATTATGTGAACTCGTTAGAAGTCCCAGAAATCTCGTTCGAACGAGGTCGTTTGAACGAATGGCTTGAATGAAATTTGAACTCATTAGAAAGGGACACTGGCGTCTCGTTAGAAACTCGTTCGAACGAGGTGATTCGAAAGACCTGGGTTGGTCTTCTAACGAGATGGCAAAAACACCCAGAATTTCCCGACTCCGTTTTTCTTCATTCTTATCTTCTGTAAATCCATCCTAGGATCATCCCAATTACGTTTTAATGTTTTTAAACCATTCTAAGTCACTCTAGATCACTCCTTAACATATTTTTGAGGTTAAATCTTACTAATCAACATGCGATAATCATAAATTCCCCAATTCTTTCCCCAAACCCTAAGAACGTGAATCCAAAATTCAATTGCACCTAAATACTCATCATAAATCCATTTTTTAAATCATCAAAGATAAGTTTTGGGGTAACAAATTCGCCCATAGTCATTCTACATGCAATCCCTAACCAAACTTTATAGTTTCTACAACAATTCCATTAGGTTTTCATCAAAACTTTCAAGGCAATTACCGTTCGTACACTAAATATGGAAGAAATATTCATTGAACTTAATAATATCAAATCACTTGCCTTAAATCCGATGTTCTGATTCGTTGTTGACAATCAAGGTTGGTTATTTCTTCTTTTCGGTCACAAATCCCTTTCAAAATGACGGTGGGGAGATGGTTTGGTTTAGATCCTCCTTTAACCTCTCTTCTAACTTCTCTCAAAAACCTCTGTAGCCCACTCTCTCACTTTTGGTTGATAATGGCCTTAGTGGACCTTTTAATAATATCTAAATTACCTCTAGAATTCGTGGGTTTTAATCCCTTAATTTTTAAAATTACCAAAATACCCTTCTAGGTTGCCGATTTGGGCTAAAAATGCCTCGGGACCCAAACTAAACTCTCGGCTAGTGTTTTCTGACTATTTCGACCCTTCCGAACACGTCGGCGCACTCAAAATGACCATTTGGTTGATAAAAATATAATTTACTTTTTAATCTAAATAAATTCATTCCTAACGCGACTGACACGCGTGTTCCAACTATATTATCGAAACTGCCGTATTTTCAACTCACGACATTTTTAATAAATTCAATAATCACATATTACCATAATCACTTAGTGATATTCAATGACATATAAAGACCAAATACTAACTCTCGTCTCGCTAGCATTTAAATCCGAATTAATTTTAATACATCCCAAATTAATTTAATAAATCCCAAAATTAAAAGCAATTCCATTTAATTACCCTCATAATTAAAAGCCATAAAAATACGTGGTATTACATACTTCCCCCCTAATAAGGAATTTCGTCCCGAAATTCGGAAAGTAAGTCACACTTGGAAAAATTAGGTATCCTCCAGTATTCAGAACAAGATATAAAGAAAGGCCCAATCACTAAAACCCTCGCTTCACAACAATCTTGTTTAACAGACTTGATACTTTATCAGAATACACTTCAATAAATGCACCTCACTTTGTGCTCTTATTAAACAAAATTCGAATACAAATAGCCTATACATCATTAGTCGCTTTATTTTAATATTGTTGTGAGTTCGCACGTCACTACTCATTAACTCTTGCGTTTATCAAAACACCAACTCCCATCCTGGAAGAAATCAATAACACATCTGAATACTCTTGCCCAATCTTTGAATCTCAGTTCCCGACGTTGTGACTTTTACACAAGGTAAAACCACTTCAACCGGTTGGTGTTACACAAACATTTGTAAGCACCTTTTCCACTATAAATAGATACGGGTGTTTTCCCCCAACTCTACCATTTGGTAATATCTTCTCCCCATTACTACAATATACCTCACTTACTAGTTATACCCGATTTGGAATTGAAAAGATCGTAATGAATCCAAAATTTGTTTCATACAATCCATCAGTCGTTAATCACCTTGTGCCTACACCTCGGGCTATAGGTGATACAACCCTCAAAGTGAATCGTTACTTCCCACTACTTCTTGCTACCCCACATTGAAGGTGGATTTCGGGGAGCTCATCCCAGTTCTAAATAATACTGCGTGGTAACACGTACCGTCGTGATCACTATCTAAAAGTGTAAATCCCCCAAGTATATAACAATTTCTCTCCTTCTGGATAACCTGTCCCACGTATTCAAAGGGATTCGTTACTTATCTATAAGTTGGCGTCCCCTAAAGGAAATTCACCAACTTGACTCTTACATCCCTGGAATTGTCGGCTCGATACAAAATTATCTGGTTGAACATCTAACCCCAACCATTCTACTACTTACTACACCCCTTTGAATGTCGACCTTCACGTATAATTCTTCTTCTTGTTAAGTGATACTTAATGATCTTCTTCTTCTCTCGGTGTATACTAAAAGTTTCGACCCTTGCACTTTTCACCACGTTGTGCACATCTGAACTCTTTTTACCTTATTGACATCCTCATTCTATTTACTCTTAAGTCACCCTCAACACTCGATTGTTCTGAACTCTACTCCAAATTTCCCATAATAATTAAATATTTACCTTCTCAAGAGGTATCCCTTTATTAAATGGCTTTCCTCTGCCCTTTTCACCAAATTTGGACGTGCTACACTAATTACACACGAGTATACTTATTAACACCTTCTCTTACGACGCTTAATTCCATCAATAATAATTTCACCCATCTGTATCCCTTCTTCCGACAATTACTACATTAGTAAACCAAGATGCCTACACCCTGTGACACCCCTTATTACCCGATCATACTGTTTTAAACATCATAACGCTTCATACGTATTCCAAACTCTATATTGCCTCTGCATTCACAACGTTGCTATACCACTTGGGCGTTCTCAATCGCTTCTGAATTTGAAATACTAAATCCTTCTTAACCTCAATGCGTCCTTCAACCTGCCGTAACAAAACCAACATTATCATTACTTCTTTACTAACAACTCGCTCTACTGTCCTTACATCGTAATTTACCCCTTATTAACTTCCAGTCATAACTACTTACTTCCATAACGATCGAGGTATCCAATTTATGGACGAATGGTCAAACATCTCCCTACTACCTACTTTACGCTAAGTTTCATGCGTGGGATGTCTCACAAAGCTAAATCCAAACAAGGAACCCCCTCGATACACTACTACCTCACATTGTCGGTCATCGGGATCCGTTAACCCCGAGTCCATAACATGTACCCCTATATTTCTGTCTCTTAACAACAAAGTTACATTTCCTTCAGCAATTACACTTAAATAAGGAACTCTTCCCAAAAGACACTTTTTCTTGACATTGATGATAATCACATTCCATATACACCATGCAAATAAAATCGGGGCTCTCAAAATTCCGTCCCAGACATACAACTATGAGTATAAACTCCCAAATCTCTAAAGGGTGAGAAAAACAATGCACTCTTCTTATTACGATATCCTGAGCGTTAATATAATAACCAACTAAGCCTTTTCGCTGACTAGTAAACCAATTGCTTACGAATCATAACAATTTAAATCCCTACACATGCTGGGATTAAATATCCGAGACTATTATAACTGTTTGCAGTCAAAACAATATATATAAATATATGCATATATACAAAAGTACATTTGCGAGCCCGGCCCTCTCACGGATAGGACCTCGCCAGAATCAAAACATTCTACCCCAAGGTAGTAACTCCGAGAAACTTGTAATACCAATACACTATCGGTATAAGTATATTATAAAATCATAATTAGGATAATATCATACTCGTATAACACAACACATAAAACGAGTAATTTTAATAAAGTATATACCACTATTAATATACTCATTCATCCTCCGCGGATGAAAATCAATTTTACCCCACACTATCAGGGAAAAATATTCACATAAATAAATCAAATTTTCGATACTCACTAAACCTGACTCTCAAGTAAAAATATAACAATAATAACAATTGTAGCAACTAGTTCATGCCACAAACAACATGCAACATCATCTGAGGATATAACTCCTACTTCTATCCTAACAAGCGTCCTGCTGCTCAAATGGTTCTTGGACTTAACACACCTGTCCGTACCAAACCGAATATTCCAATAATTGTTGCCCTTGCCAAGCACAATACCTTTATCCCTACACTTGCTTTGGGAAACATTTATAACGCATGGGTTTCACTTCCCAAAAAATACCTCTACACCTACTCCACTTATCTTTGGTCACACTGGCCATGTCCAGGTGGCCCTTCTCCCGGACGTTGGTAGTCTCGGTTCTGACGACTACCTCCATTGTTTCCTTATCTTGATGGACCTAAGGAACATGCTACTAGTTCCCACCTCTCTTACTGAAATCACCATCGCTTGGTAATAATTCAGCTATTCGAATCACTTTAACGGGTTCCCCCTTGAGTCTTCCCCTTGTGGTGCTTCTCCAACACCATTTTCCCAGTCTTACTCTATAAAGATCCTCGATTCTTGCACCTCCCCACCCAAGGAAATGTCTACCTCCAAATTAACACTACGCGACATTAATACCATCGACATTAACCGTCTAAGCAGAATTTCCCAGAAGGTTTAATAATTCTTCTTGTATATAAATTCTCCCTTTAATATCCTCTTTTCCATTTCACCTGCTTCACCCGGTGTAAGGTTCGCTAAATAATTAAATTTCTCCTCACAAAGTGATCTTTGTCCAGCCCTCTTGTGTGAGTTCAGAATAACTTTCGCCTTTCACCCTGAACATCTGATTAAGGAACTTATGGTCAAACCATACGTGTACGCCTTCTCTTGACATCACAATCCACTTCTAAGTGTGGTGATTGTCTCTCACCATTGAAACTCTGCTCTCACGATCCAAGAAAAAAATTTACCCCAAATTCTCACTCCTAATGGGCCATACCCCGACATATGTCCAAGCCTTTGGATATATTACGTTAGTTTGGTTAGCACAGGCCATCTCCACACTTCGAGTATTTCCACTGTTGGTTCTCTTTAATGTTTCACCTAACTATTTCTCTCACATTCCAACCTTGTTGGGTGAGTCAAGTTTGACTCCATTCATGCTATAGTTGTACTTGGAAGTCGCAAATCGCGCCTTAGCTGTCTATATCTTCCTGGAATTCCGTGCCATAATATGGCTGACTTAAACTACGGTCATCCTTCTTTAATAAATTCAAATAACCTCACTGATCTTTTGCCTCCTGTTGTTCGCCCGACTATCTTCGCCTGACATAATACATTGTTTGGCACACGAACACACCGATTGAAAATACGTTCACTATCATATAGATCGAAGCAGGAGAATGAAATCTCACTAAAGAAATCAACAATCCTAAACATAGGGCTCTATATCAAAGAAAACTACGTTGGAAGTATAATAAGCCGCACAGATCCTAAAGGACACTAGAACCTGATGCTCTGATACCACCCGTGACACCTCGACTAATTAAATACCGGGTAGCTACTCCTTTATTCAAATTAATACAAAATTTCAAGTTGGTTCAGTTCATAGAATCACTGTCGAAAACGATTTAACAATTACTAGCCACCTAATATTTAAAAAGTGAGTTGTCAATTTTTATTAAATCCGATTAACATACAACCAATTCAAAAATGAAATATTAATACCACAACCACATTATAGTCGCAATAGAAAAACAATGTAATAAACTAAATCTGGAGGAATACTCCTCACAACAATCCGAATACTGAATTAAACAAAATACAAAGCCTCAATCAATAATTAATTACATCCATAACTGAATTAAAACTGAATAAATAAACTGTCTCTAAGAGAAAAGGGGTGACATGCCCTACAGATAAATAAGTCTGAAATAGAATCAAGGTAGAAAGTGGAGGCGTCTGAAATCAAGGTCCTGTAACTTCCACATCAGCTACAGCACGTCACTGGAATGGCACTCCTAAGCTGGGTGTCCTTGTGGCTGGGCACCTAAAATGTTTTTACAATAAAATAGATTTGAAAGCAAATGGGTCAGAGCCCGATAGTGAAAACAGTTTAAAAATACAACATGTGTTTAATATCATTAAATAGTGAATATAAAATACATGATAGTGCGTGCACTCACATGAGTTCCTCACCTCTCAAGTAATTGTGCACTCCTATCGTACCCTTACCCATTCTAGTTATTTCACTATCTAACTAGTCCAATAAACAACTTAACATTTCTATACCATTTACGGTTCAATTCCCGTCATCTAAATATAAACATAGAATTTTACTTTTTATTTCTCAGAATTAATCATAATAATTACTAAAATGTTCCATCTTTAACTCTACTAAAAATGTTACGATTATTCACACTTACATTTATAACAACATTTCATTACAGTTATCAGTATATTAATCCCATCATAAATAGACAATATTGGCACTCCAAGACTAAGCTGCGGTGCACGCATACTGTGCTATCAAATCCCGGTACATCACGTACATTAGGATCACGTATTCCAAATCACTCAGGAACCGTCTCAATAAGTAATAATCACACACAATGGAGGCGAACATAGCTCACATCACATGGGACACGCACATACCTACGCTCCCATGATCAGCTGACTTATTGACTCCCCAATAAGCCATTCTCTGACCTATGTTCTCGAGGTACCAATCTAAATCCCCCCCATAGGCACACATAGATTAGATGGTCCTGATCGAACGCTGACCTCCCGTGATAGAAAGTATGGTATGTATGTTATACACAAATAAACACGTATACTAAGCATTCACACATATTAGATATCTTATGATATTAATAGAGGCATATGTCACATTCCTATACCGTCATTAAATGTTTCACGTTTACAAGTCCCCGAATAATATACATTAAAGCTGTCAACTCTTCTCACGTCGCAAATTCAAGTACTTACAACCTAACCTGTAGAAGTCACCCGGTCTATTATATAATTCAAAGTTTTTAATCCTCAACGTACTCCAATCTCACAAATATACCCACTAATCACAGGGGAAGGATAATACTCAATAAAATAAGCCTACGGAAAACTCAAAACCAAAATCAGGCCTAAAAAGACCATTTAGTGAACTCGTTAGAAGTCCCAAAAATCTCGTTCGAACGAGGTCGTTCGAACGAGCGCCATTAAAACGAATGGCTTCGAATGAAATCTGAACTTGTTAGAAAGGGACACTGTCATCTCGTTAGAAACTCGTTCGAACGAGGTCGTTCGAAAGACCTGGGTTGGTCTTCTAACGAGATGGCAGAAAATGTCCAAAATTTCCCCATTCCGTTTTTCTTCATTCTTATCTTCTCTAAATCCATCCTAGGATCATACCAATTACGTTTTAATGTTTTTAAACCATTCTAAGTCACTCTAGATCACTCCTTATCATATTTTTGGGGTTAAATCTTACTAATCAACATGCAATAATCATAAATCCCCCAATTCTTTCCCCAAACCCTAAGAACGTGAATCCAAAATTCAATTGCACCTAAATACTCATCATAAATCCGTTTTTAAATCATCAAAGATAAGTTTTGGGGTAACAAATTTGCCCTTAGTCATTCTACATGCAATCCCTAACCAAACTTTATAGTTTCTACAACAATTCCATTAGGTTTTCATCAAAACTTTCAAGGCAATTACCGCTCCTACACTAAACATTGAAGAAATATTCATTGAACTTAATAATATCAAATCACTTGCCTTAACTCCGATGTTCTGATTCGTTGTTGACAATCAAGGTTGGTTATTTCTTCTTTTCGGTCACAAATCCCTTTCAAAATGACGGTGGGGAGATGGTTTGGTTTAGATCCTCCTTTAACCTCTCTTCTAACTTCTCTCAAAAACCTCCGTAGCCCACTCTCTCACTTTTGGTTGATAATGGCCTTAGTGGGCCTTTTAATAATATCTAAATTACCTCTAGAATTCGTGGGTTTTAATCCCTTAATTTTTAAAATTACCAAAATACCCTTCTAGGTTGCCGATTTGGGCTAAAAATGCCCCGGGACCCAAACTAAACTCCCGGCTAGTGTTTTCTGACTTTTTCGACCCTTCCGGACACGTCGGCGCACTCAAAATGACCATTTGGTTGATAAAAATATAATTTAATTTTTAATCTAAATAAATTCATTCCTAACGCGACTGACACGCGCGTCCCAACTATATTATCGAAACTGCCGTATTTTCAACTCACGACATTTTTAATAAATTCAATAATCACATATTACCATAATCACTTAGTAATATTCAATGACATATAAAGACCAAATACTAACTCTCGTCTCGCTAGCATTTAAATCCGAATAAATTTTAATACATCCCAAATTAATTTAATAAATCCGAGAATTAAAAGCAATTCCATTTAATTACCCTCATAATTAAAAGCCATAAAAATACGGGGTATTGCACATTTTTAGGGATTATTTCATTATATTCTAGATTGAGATCATGTAGATTAAGTGTTAGACCCAATACTTGGGTTTACACGTCATGTCTATATATAGGGTTGTTGTAAATCAAGCTAGTATATACCTTTGTTATAGGTGATATGAGATATTTTCAGTGCGAGTGATGGCGAGGAAGGCATGAGATGTAGTTGAGTTACATTTAATATTATTAAAGTAAGTTGTTTATTTCAAATATGGGGTCTAACACATAATATTTTTCTAAAAATATTTTTACGCCTTCATTAGACATCCTAGTAGGATAGAACATACGTAATTGCATTGTCATATCACCAATCTATCGATACTTATATTTAATACGTTCAATTCATTTCAGTTTTCATATATGTTATAATATTGCGTTACTATTCAATGAATTTTTATGGGCACGTGGTGGGTTAAAAAGTTATTATCTGATTTGGTTTGGAGACATTACATAGTGTGGAAGCTAATATAGTTTTAATTGATTTAATTTTTAGACTCGTATTTATTCTCTCAAATTATTCTCACCTTTTAGTTGTGGATGGTTTTAGTTTTTATTATTTGTGCTTGATTCTTATAATAGTCTAAATTATTTGACATTCAATATCTTTGGCATACAGGCTGGCCACATGTCATGTGGAAAATATAGGGTATTTTAATTTAGAAGCATATAAAATGTGAATGTTTGCATAACGTCTATGGGGTCAAGGAGTGTAGAGCTTATCTGGGGATGTCAATAGGCGAGTCAATTTGGTTAGTATTCATTATTATATATTTAGATACTTGTATTTATTAATGGAGAGATGTATTTTACCTTATTTACATTCATATATTTTTCTATACACGTTTGTGAGGGAATGTTATGTAGGATATATGTATCGATATTTTCTACCCCGAGGCTATTATATATATATATATATATATATATATATATATATATATATATATATATATATATATATATATATATATATATATATATATATATTTCTTTTGTCATGGAAAATTCTCATTTTCTATATACAATATGTATTGATGGATTCATGGTTTATTTTAGGGCATTTTCCCCACTGTGATTGTCATTTGGGTATCGATTGAAGTTTGCTTAAAGACATAATTGGATTTTAGATCATTAAAAAATAAAAGTTAAACAATAAATAAAAGACAAATAATATGTATTATGGGCATTAACAATGGACACACTGGTTATGCGTAAGTTTAAGGAGAGAATGAGTTCCCAAAATCTAAAGGGAGGAGCACATTTCGATTGAGGTGTGTATTCGCGAGAGTAAGGCCAAAAGTATACCTATTAAAGATAGTGGGATCAATTGAATGGAATGTTGATATAACAACTGGATCTATGAGGTAAAGATTCTAGATAATTTAAGAATATTGTTATAAGCGCTTGGAGCATAGCGAGATAGTTGACTGGTGTCCGAATTTGAAGTCCATGTATATGGGAAGGAACCAATGATGGTTCGATCGATGCATATAAAATTATCATCGACGGTATTATGACCGCCACCTGAAAGGTGTTTGTAGGTTTCTCATGATGTTGTGAGCATAACACCTTGTAGAGAGCGAGTGAAACCATGTGTGAATTGAAGCGTATTTAAATTTCGTGTGACATGCTAAATCATCGTTGATTTTGATCCCTATCACTCGTTCTATAAATGGGATTATATGTTCGTCTAGGTTCTAAGTTAGCGTAGGATGGGTTATTATAGTTCAATATGAGATAGTGTGTGGGATTGTTTATAAATCTACAACTTGATGTCAGTAAGTGGGTACGAGTACCTACTGTTGCGTAGGTTAAAGTGCAAACATGTAGTGTGAATGTGTGTCTGTCAATATATATATATATATATATATATATATATATATATATATATATATATATATATATATATATATATATATATATATATAGCTTGATGTGTTTTGACTTTATGTGGATATATGGGCCTAGAATATACCTATTTTTACTATTATTTGTGAATACAAAGGTCGAGTGAGAACTAACGGAATTTGGAGATGATAGACTGGATAATGATGTATTTCTTTCATCTTGGATATAATGAAGTGCATGATTAATTATATCTTTGTGTGTGTATTGGATAATCATATATTTTATTAGGAATGGTTGATTTGACTAAGGTTATCTTTATGAATGTTTATTGTCTATTGATTCAATCACATGATTATGAATTGTATTGTTCAATATGATATAGTTTTTACGATGAGTGACGTTAGCCCATATGGGACTAAATACGAGGCTTGTTATATATGTTGTAGAATTCATAAGCTATTTGGACTAGAGATGAAATAGGTAAGTTACAAGTATATACATGTTTTGCACATTTAAATTGGTCATGGGATGTATGATTTTCGACTAGGAGTTGGGATATGTATCCAACATCCTACTATTTCTCATTGGTTGGACTTCATGTAAGTTCTTCGTATGTGGTTTGTTGTTTATTAATTGTTTGAGTGTCCCATATATTATGATATTTTACTATTAGAAATAGTGGTTCTTTATTGTTTGTGATTCGTCATCATTAGGAGTGACATATATCTTTTAGTATATTATGTATGTATGTGAATTGGTAATGTCCCAACGTGGATTCACATGGTAGATGAGATAATGAATCTTTTTTAGATATGGGCTAGTGCGCCTATCGACCCTGGCTAGGAGTTGAGAGTAATTGAGTGGGTGATATGCTAGTTGTTTCATACTAGGTAGGATGGATAAATAGTTTACTTAATTGTGAGGGATTTATCTTAGTGCATGAGGATGTGCGG
This sequence comes from Sambucus nigra, assembly GCA_949130495.1. Classification (NCBI taxonomy): domain Eukaryota; kingdom Viridiplantae; phylum Streptophyta; class Magnoliopsida; order Dipsacales; family Adoxaceae; genus Sambucus; species Sambucus nigra. The sequence goes on from OX422222.1 coordinate 209,181,877, forward strand.
GATATTAATTATTTATAATATGAGCAATTGAGTTGTTTCAAGAATTGAGTGTTTAGGGAGGGCCTCGCCTATGCTGTAATAAAGTTATGTATGGTAACATGTGTTGACATCACAACACATAATAATTTTTTATTAGCATGACTGGTGATAACATGCCCTTATTAGATTAGTGGTAAGTTAGGTATAAGTGTGTGGTCGAAATTCTCTATTGAACTAAGGAAGGGGCGTTTAATATTCTTAAGTGTTACCGAATTGTTTAGGCCTATGGAGTTAAGATATCATGTTTTGGAATGGGTGAAAAAAACCTTTGAATAGCTGTGGTAATTTAGTACCTTGGTGATAAAGACTTTGGTCTTTGAGGTTATAAGCCTAGCACTTATTCACCATAAGAAACTTGGTTTTAACGACGTTTTTTTCGTAACACTTATAAAAATGTCGGTATATAGTGTATATGCCGATGTTTATTTAACAAAATGGGATATTTATCGACGTTTTATAAAAGTGTCAAAATATTAATGGTGTTTTATTAAAAACGTCAGAAAATGGCGACATTTATTACAAAAACGTAGGTTATTTCCCCTCGTTTTAGGATAAAAACGCCGGGTCCCGAATTAAATTAGGTCCCGCACTTCCTTCTCCCTCTAATTTTTTGTTTCCCTTCAAAAAAATCACTATTGTGTTCACATACGACTTTCAGTTATTTTCTCACATATGTCTCTCAGTTGCCGTAAGCCAAAATCGATACGTACCGATTGAGACGCAAGGCTACTTCTGCATCTAGGATTCAAGATTTGAGGTATAGTTTTTTTCTTTCAAAACGTTATTATTCTTTGGTTTTTCTCTTCCATTTTTTTCTTATTGTGGTTACTTAATAGATATCTATACTTTATATTCCACAGTGGAATTATAATCGGATATTAATCAAGAACCATCATTATTTAGAGAGTAAATGATGATAGTATTGTGGAATGCCATTGTTCTATTGTGGAATGAGAATGGAAATGGGAATAGTTAACCTTCTTGATTCTCGACCCGATGATTGAATTTTGGTAATAGTTTCAAACTGTTTTTTTAATATCTGTTTCTCAAATATATATTTTGTTTTTGGTAATATGTATTGATTAAGGTGTCTATAATCAAACACTTGTGGTTAGTAGTTAGGGGCATTTCCCAAATATGCCCTTGAACATTTTTTAATACACATTTAGTCCAAGTCTTTTTATTTTTTTTCCAAAAAGTCCGTCAACATGTTGCTAGCGCAAACTTTAAAAATAATTGAATATTGCTTAAACTTGTGTTTGAGAGACATTTTGGAACAAAATAAAAAGGCTTGGACTAAATGTGTAGTAAAAAATATTTGAGGGACTTTTTGGTATTTGATCCTAGTAGTTAATGTGTTGTGAATTGTTCTCTGGTTGAATTCTATTATATGGCATGTTTAGTTCTTCAGAAAATATATAAAAATTGAAATTGAATGTAGATTTATTCGTATATGTGTCATTAAAACTAGCCTCTTTAGCATTGGTTTAAGCATTAAATAGTTAAACATTTATGATTCAAGAATGTAAAAAATTTTGATTCAAGAAAATAATTTTTTTTTAATCAATTAATAATACAATCACCTTTCAACAATGAAATATATGGGTATGGTCTTTTGAATTTGATAGAATAAAATTATGTTTCTTATTTTTGTCATATTCTTTGCTGAAGCAAATGTGACTTGGATATCAATAGGCGTATCAAATTGGTTATCTCGAGCTCTTTCTAATATCGGCCTTCAGAGACATCTCGTTCAGGTATCATTTTCACTTCTACGACTATATCTAATGAAATAGTAATGAATACATAATATCAAACACATGTTTAAAATGTGCATTGACTAAGAATACATTAAGGTAAGTTGGAAGGAAAATAAATGATATCAAATGCACTTGGAAGATAGAAAATGTGTAAGATTTTTTATTTGTAATGGAAAATAAGGTTTTAGGACATTAGGGTGTGTCTGATCAGAGGGGTTGAATTAATTTCAAATATTGGATTATGCTCATTGTGGAGATGAAGTGATGTTTTGGTAGAGAATCTTGTTGTCATAAGTCATGTCCAATTTTGTAAATTTATTCTCAATAGTGTATTTTATATATTTCTGTTGCATTTGACAAGTTGTGTAATCTTTTATTTTTTTTCATTCTATTATGCTTTTTTAAAAAGAATATTAAGTCGACCATCTTTTTTTGCTCTCTATTTTTAATATTTGGCAACCTTAGACCATGATGTTTGTTAAGAAACAGAAATCATATTACATGTTACTTTTTGTTACCTTTGTGTTGAACTTGCCAATTGGCAAAATTTTGTTATGTTTACTTATTCATTTCATTAGGTTAATCAATTCATACTGATGGATAAGAGTTTGATTAATATAACACATAGAGGTCATCCTTTATATGAGAAATGAGAAGAATATTCATTAAGTTTGCCTCTGATAATAAATCGAATGCTAAAAGAATATTGTGCCCATGTAAGAAATTCCGCAAAATATGGTATATGTGAAGAAAGATGATGTTGTAGAACGTATATTGCTAAATCGGTTTTTAGATAGCTACAAGTGTTGGACTTATCATGAGGAATCTGCGTCATCTTCGGTTCCTTCTTCTGACTCGGTTATTGGTGAAGAAATGAGAAAGATGATACATGATGCTTTTGGAATTCCTCCTACAATTCCCATTAACTTTATAGGTGGTGGTGATGCGCATCAACATATGGATGGACCTGATGAAGAAACTAATAAATTCTTCAATTTGATAAAAGAATCTTAAAGGGAGTTATACCCAGATTGTAAGAAGTATACAACTCTCTCGTTTCTTGTTCGATTATTCCATTTAAAGTGACTTGGTGGGTGGAGTGACAAGACATTCACTATGTTGCCTGAATTATTAAAAGATGCATTTCCTGATGGTGAAACATTGCCAAAGTCTTTCTACGAAGCGAGGACGTTGAGTGCATACTTAGGGCTAGAGTACAAGAAGATACATGCATGTCCTAACGATTGCATGATCTATTGGAATGAGACAGAACGAGAGAATGAATGCCAGAAGTTTCATACCCCAAGGTACAAGCAAGTAAATGGTCAATCAGATGCTGATGCCATTATAAATCAAAAAATTCCTGCAAAGGTGGTACGATACTTGCATTTCATTCTAAGAATTCAAAGGCTCTTTATGTCATCAAAGACATCATCATAGATGATATGGCCTGCTGATGAGCGTGTTGATGATGAAAATGTAAGTCATCCAGCTGATTCACTTGATTGGAAAACATTTGATGATATTCATCCAGGTTTTGCACTAGAACAACGAACTGTTAGGCTTGGATTATCCATTAATGGGTTCAACCCATTCAGGAGCATGAGTATTGTCCATAGCATGTGGCCCGTAATTGTAATAATATATAACTTTCCTCTATGGTTGTATATGAAACAACCATATATGATATCATCATTAATTATTGATGGTCCTCGCAGCCTTAGAAATGACATTGATGTTTATTTGTGCCTTTTAATTGATGAATTAAAGGAATCATGGGTTGGGTTTAACACTTATGATGCAGCCAGTAATCAATGTTTAAAATGCGTGCATCATTGTTATGGACAATTAGTGATTTTCCAGCTTATGAAAATTTGTTGGGGTGGAGTGTAGAAGGTAGATTGGCATGACCCTGTTGTCATAATTACACTCTATCCCATTGGTTATTTAATGGAGGTAAGTATTGGTACTTGTGTCATCGTCAATGGTTGCCTGAAGCGCATAAATTTAGAACAAATAAAAACTCCCATGATGGCACAGTTGAGTTGGATACAAATCCCACCCGATTATCTGGAGCTTGTAATACCCCGTACTTTTGACTATATTTATTTTGGGATTAATTAATTAATTAGCCTATTAATTGGAAATTAATCCGGGTTATAAATACTAATGTGATGCGAATTGGTATTTGATTATGTGCATATATGATTATATATGTATCTGGTACTATAAAATTTGTCGTGAGATTTATATACGGCATTTTAGAAATTTTGTTGAGACGCGTGGGACCGCCGCGTCACGGTATAATATATTGATGATAATAGTGAATTTAAAATCTATAATCCGTATGGTCGTTTTGAGTGCGTCAACGCGTCCGGAAGGGTCGAGATAGTCAGAAAACACTAGCCGGGGGTATAGTTTGGGTCCCGAGGTATTTTTAGGCCATACCGGTAACTTAAAGGGTATTTTTGTAATTTGGTATTTTTGGGTAATTAAAAGTGACGAAAATTGAGAGTTGTAATCTGATAAGGATTGACCCAACCAACCTTTATTAACCCCATAAGCTACGTAGGTTATCATTTAGTCTTCCAACTCTCCCAAAGAAAACCCTAGCCACCATAGCCATCTTTTGGAGAAGAAAGCTTGGAGAAGGAGAGAGAGAGAGGAATTCTGCAGAGATTCTTCACCAAATCATCACCAAATCCGAAATCAAACCAAGGCAAGTGATTTATTCCATTTAAATGTCAGAGAATGATTCTTCCATGTTAGATTATTCAAAAACTTTGTATGTTCTTGGAAGATAATGAAAAACCCATAAGATTGGAGTTATTAGTTTGAATTTTGGGATATAGGTTGCATGTAGAATGTTACTGGATGATCATATTATGTGAATTACTGCCTTTTGTAATCCCAAAAACGGATTTAAAATGAGGTTCATGACTGTTCTTGAGAAAAATAAAAAAAAACTAGGTTTTGATGAAGATTGATCCATATGTAGCCTATAGTTGTTGAAATATTGATTTATGGACGTTAGTAATATTGTAGGACGGTTATATGACATTACTATAACGTTATATTTGAGAATCATACGCTTTAAACGTTTTCAAATCTGCAGAACGAAGCAGTCCGTAACCATACCTGTTCGATCGATCGATCGACATTCATCAGTCGATCGATCGACTAGATCGATCGATCGATATTCATAGGTCGATCGATCGACCTTCCCAGAATGAGAGAAATTTTCCTTAATTTGATTTTAATGGTGGAAACCCTCGGAGAATATGTTTGGAGAACTTATGAATACCCTCAACCTTAAGGAGACCAGTAGGAGTGATTATTATAGTGGACTTTAATTAGAATACAATTCGAGGAATTATTCTAGATTATTGAAATTCGTGAAGCGAGATAACATTTAGATTAATAGTGTAAAATTGTGTAATTCGATGAAATAAGGTTTAGAGCAGAAGTAAAGACCTTAGGTATATAGATGTCATATGTGGGAATTATGGGAACTTAATAAGCAATTCAAGATAGGTTTTAAGGATAAGGGACCACGGCGTGAGACGTGTCGGCAATTTAACTTTATATTAACGGGAGACTTGAAATATATAAGTTTGGAATAATGGTATAATGATGTAGAGAATACCTTATTAATATGGTAATATCTAAGATGTGTGAATGCTTAGTATATAGTTTATGTGTATAACATACCTACCATACTTGCTATCACGGGGGAGGTTTGCGTTCGCTTAGGACCCTCTAATCCTTGTGTGCCTACGGGGGGGATTTAGACTGGTACCTTGATGAACATAGATCATAGAAGGACTTATTGTGATATTAATAAGTCTGCATGACCATGGGAGCGTAGGTATGTGCGTGACCCATGTGATGGTGACTGTGTTCGCCTCCATTATTTGTGTTGTTATTATCGGTAAACTATTCCTGAGAGATTCGGAATATGTAATCCTTATGTACGTGATGTACCGGGATGGATAGCAGAGTATGTGTGCACTACAGCTTAGATTACGGGGTGCTTGTATCGTATATTTATGATGTGAATAATATAATTTAAATTAACGGAAATCCTTATGTTAATGTTGTAAAAATATTACGGTATTGTTTCGAGTTATATAATGAGTTAGCTGATAGTTATATCAATGGCATAGTTAGTAACTGAGTTTACGTTAAACCTCGATTTAATTACGAGCATTGTTATGTTAAATTAACCGAGTAAAATGGGTAGAACCTTTGGTAGTCTAGCTAGTTACGTTGTCACTTAGCTAGTGGAAAGGGTAGTTATAGATGGGTACTTACGTTAGGAGTGCACAGTTAGTCGAGAGGTGAGAATTTAATGTGAGTGCACGTCCTAACATGTATTTTGCATTTAATGTTTTAAATGTTTTTAAAGCACTTGCAGGTTTTTAAAATGATTTCCACTTTCGGGCTCTGACCCATTTGCTTTCAAATATATTTTCTTGTAAAACCATTTTAGGTTCCCAGCCACAAGGACACCAAGCATAGGATTCTCATTCAGGGGACGAGCTGTAGCTGTTTGTGGAAGCTACAGGGACTTGCTTTTAGATGCCTCTCTCATTTGGATTCCAGTCTCAGCATCTATCAGTTGTAGGGCATGTTGCCCAATTCTATTAGACATTTTTACATTTCAGTTTTCAGACTCTAGCATGTATTGCTCAGTATTCAGTTTTAGTTATTTATTTCAGTTTACTTATCAGTTGTGGGATTTTTATTGAGGAGTTTTTCCTCCAGGTTTTATTTACATATTGTGGTGGTTATTCATTTTACTTCAGTATGGTGAATGGTGTTATTTAGTTATTCATTACTCTTGTTGCATGTTAATCAGATTTAATAAAATTTGGCACTTACTTTTTAAATACTAGGTGGTTAGTAATAATAAAACGTTTTCGACAGTGATGCTATTAACTGAGCCAACTTGGCATTTTGAATTAATTTTATAAAGGAGTAGCTACCCGGTGTTTAATTAGTCGGGGTGTCACCGGTGGTATCAGAGCATCAGGTTCTAGTGTCCTTTAGGATCTGTACGGCTATTATGTTTCCGCTACGTTTTCTTTGATATAGAGCCCTATATTTTAGGACTGTTGTACTCTTATTGTGTATGCTTCGATCTTCAGGTATTTTAAGTTTATAAACCGTGAACTTATAAACTTTGTTCTCATTTCAGATGCCTCCACGACGTGCACGACGAGTTCCCAGGAATGCAATGCCCGAACCCCAGCCCACTCCAGTTCAGGGCATGTTGAACGCCACTGAGGTTGCAGCTATAGTAGCTCAAGCGGTGAATGACGCGATTACCATTATTCAGCAGGCACCGCCTCAGGCGCCGGTTGCCGCGCCAGTCCAGGTTAATGCATTCCCGTCTGCTTGGGAACGTGTACGCGACGCTTTTCAGAAAGCGCATCCGCCAGAGTTTGCAGGAATCTCAGATGTGGTAGTCTCGAGCCAATGGAGGAAGGATATGAAGAGGCATTTGAGGATGCATGAGTGCACAGATGTTCAGAAGCAGGTGCTAGCTACTTTCAAGCTAGTGGGATCTGCGTTACAGTGGTGGGAGTCCATTACCACCGCGGAGGAGAGGGATACCCTCACCATTCAGGAGTTCTGGGTGCGGTTTGACCGCAAGTACTTTCCATCCGCATTTCATACAGAGATGAGGAGGAAGCTTATGAGTCTGAAGCAGGAGAGCAACACAGTGGCCGAGTATGAGGCCGAATTCACTAACCTGTTGAATATCGTTCCAGACGAGATTCCAACAGAGAAGAAGAAGATAGAGAAGTTCACTGATGGGTTGAATTGGAGGATCCGTCAGCATCTGCTAGGGAACCTATCGTTGGCCACGTATTCTGATGTGGTTAACGCTGCACTATTGCACTGCCAGGACCACCGATTTCATATGGCCGAGGGCAAGCGGTCAGGGGAGTCTAGCCATCAGGGCAGGACTGGAGGACATGGTGCCAGCGGGGCACAGACCGGGCAGGGGCAGAGAAAGACTGAGCAGGGTACCCAGCAGGGGGACAATAAGAGGTTCCGGTCAGGGAACTACAGGCAGGGACAGGGAGGTTTTCGTCAGGGCCATCAGGGTCCAAACGGCCAGCAGGGCCAACAGGGACAGAATGGGCAGCAGTTTCACCAGGGCCAGCAGGGCCAAGGGAGGAATGGTAACGGCCACCAGGGCCGGGGACAGCAGGGGCAGAGGGGAGGGAACTTCCCAGGGAAGTGCTTTACTTGTGGCAAGACTGGCCATAAGAAACAGGATTGTCCTGATAGGGGCAGGGCCCCACAGCAGCAGCAGCAGGGTGCTCGCCAGGAGCCACAGAGACCTATGTTTCCCGCCGCTCTTCCTGCACCGCCACAGATGGCAGCATTGCCACCCATTCCAGCAGTTCCAGCTCAGCAGGGGCAGCTACAGTATGGACGTGTCTACAACGTTCACCAGGCTGCAGTTCCACAGGCACCGCCCGCGATCGAGGGTACGTTTCCTATCCATGGCACTATGGGTCGGGTGTTATTTGATACGGGTGCTACACACTGTTTTATTGTTACACACTTCGCGAAAGCTTTAGGATTGTTAGCTACGGCAGAGAGCACAGTGACGTGTGTCGACTCACCATTAGGGAGTGGGTCACTTATTTTCTTTATATGCCGGGGAGTGGGGGTAGAGGTTGGTGGTTTGGTATTACCTGCGGACATGTTATTGTTAGACATGCATGTTCACGATGTGATCATCGGTATGGATTGGCTCGTAGCATATAGGGCCATGATTGATTGCTTCAGCGGGAGCATTGTTTTTGCCATTCCGGGGCAGGAGATGTTTATAGTGGCGATGCCTCGCCCAGAGGGAGGATCGACCACTCATCTGTATTACATAGAGGAGGATACCTCTAAGGAGGTTGTGATTCCTTTGGATTCGATCCCGGTTGTCAGGGAGTATTCAGATGTGTTTCAGGAGATACCAGGCTTACCACCCAGTCGAGAAATAGACTTCGTTATAGACTTGCTACCGGGTACGAGACCTATAGCACGTGCACCGTACCGTATGGCTCCAGCTGAGATGCGAGAGTTACGGGATCAGATAGAGCAGATGTTAGGGCAGGGCTTTATTCGCAGGAGTACCTCACCTTGGGGCGCTCCAGTTTTGTTTGTGAAGAAGAGGGATGGTTCACTGAGATTGTGCGTGGACTACCGAGAGTTGAATAAGGTCACGATACGGAATAAGTATCCGTTGCCTCGAATCGATGACTTATTCGACCAATTGAGAGGAGCTTCTTTCTTCTCGAAGATTGACTTGAGGTCAGGATACCATCAGTTGCGTATCAGGGAGGAGGATGTCTCGAAGACTGCGTTCTTATCGAGATATGGTTCTTACGAGTTTCGGGTTATGCCTTTCGACTTGACCAACGCTCCAGCAGTGTTTATGGACTTGATGAACAGGGTGTTCAGAGATTTCCTAGATCAGTTTGTCATTGTCTTCATTGATGACATTCTGGTCTACTCTCAGACAGAGGAGGAGCACGCCGAGCATTTGAGGCAGGTTTTGCAGACACTTCGTCAGAACGAGTTGTATGCAAAATATGAGAAGTGCGGGTTTTGGCTGAAGGAAGTACAGTTCTTGGGTCACATTATTTCCGATCAGGGAATATCTGTCGATCCGGGAAAGGTATCAGCGGTGAGGGAGTGGGGACAGCCCACGACACCAACAGAGATTCGTAGTTTCTAGGGCTTAGCAGGATACTACAGGAGGTTTATTCGGGGTTTCTCGGAGATAGCAGGTCCTTTGACACATCTTACTCGTAAGGGTGTGCCATATATCTGGAGTGATGCTTGTCAGTTGGCATTCGATGAATTGAAGGACAAATTGACCTCAGCACCTGTGTTAGCATTGCCGAGACCGGGAGTTGAGTATTTGGTTTACACCGACGCGTCTTTGCAAGGGCTTGGAGGTGTATTGCAGCAGGAGAGACAGGCCATAGCTTATGCTTCCCGTAAGCTTAAGCCTCATGAGAAAAATTACCCCACACATGATTTGGAGTTGGCAGCAGTGGTATTTGCCTTACGGATTTGGAGGCACTATCTTTTGGGGGAGAAGTTTCAGCTGTTCACAGACCACAAGTCCCTACAGTATCTGTTCACGCAGAAAGAATTGAATATGCGGCAGCGTAGGTGGCTTGAATTTGTGAAGAACTACCAGTTCGACATCCAGTACCACCCAGGTAAGGCTAACGTGGTAGCAGACGCGTTGAGCCGTAGGCCAGCAGATGAGGTGGCAGAGGTGTGGAAGGCAAAGTGGAAGGAATTGGGACACCAGGATGCAGTGGCCCGATCTTTCATGTCTGTGATGACCGTTACACCGCAGATTGTCACGAAGGTTGTACGGGCACAGGCAAATGACTCGTTCTGTCAGGAGCAGATAGTTCGATTACTTGCAGAGGGAGCCGAGTCCTATACCGTTAGCTCAGACGGGGGATTGCGCTTCAATGGGAGGTTGGTAGTTCCGGAAGGGGAAGGATTACGGCACGATGTTATGGCTGAGTCGCACGGCTCACGGTTCGCGGTACATCCCGGAGGGGACAAAATGTACCAAGACATGAGACGGCAATATTGGTGGAGCGGTATGAAGAGAGATATCGCTGAGTTTGTCTCGAAATGCGCCACTTGTCAGCTTGTAAAAGTGGATCATCAGAAACCAGCAGGATTGCTACAGCCGTTGGAGGTCCCGGTGTGGATGTGGGAGAGCATATCCATGGATTTTGTCACGGGGTTGCCTACGTCGCAGAGGGGTCACGACTCCGTTTGGGTAATTGTGGACAGGTTGTCCAAGGTCGCCCACTTCTTACCCGTAAGGACTGACTACACTACGGGACAGTATGCCCAGCTTTTCATTTCAGAGATTGTGAGACTTCACGGTGTACCCCTGAATATCGTGTCTGACAGAGACAAGATATTTGTTTCGAGGTTTTGGGAAAGTTTCTAGGAGGCCATAGGCACGGAATTGGGGTTGAGTACGGCTTATCACCCGCAGACCGATGGGCAGACAGAGCGCACCAACCAGATGTTGGAGGACATGCTACGCATGTGCATTATTGACTTCGGGAGAGGATGGGAGCAGTACCTTCCACTGGTGGAGTTTGCTTACAACAACTCCTATCAGTTCACGATTGGCATGGCTCCGTTTGAGGCATTGTACGGTAGACCTTTTCGTTCCCCAGCATGTTGGTTGGAGGTGGGGGACAACAAATTACTTGGGCCAGAAGTGATCCAGGATACTTCGGCAAGGATTGAGTTGATTCGGAGTCGCATTCGGGTAGCTCAAGACAGGCAGAAGAGTTATGCTGATGCGAAGAGATTTTTCAGGGAGTTCCAAGTAGGGGACCAGGTTTTGCTCAGGGTATCTCCGATGAAGGGGATTACGTGATTCGGGAAGAAGGGGAAATTGGCACCGAGGTATGTGGGGCCGTTTCCTATTATTGAGCGGATAGGACCAGTTGCATATAGACTCGGGTTACCGGAGCATTTGCATCGGATTCACGATATGTTCCATATTTCCTCGCTGAGGAAATACCTTAGAGATAATTTGGCTCATTCTCACATTGCTGTGGAGGACATCGACCTCCAGCCGGATAGCTCTTACGAGGAGGGGCCAATTGCTATTTTGGACCGAAGCGAGAGGAAACTGCGGTCAAAGATAGTCCCGTTAGTGCGTGTTCAGTGGCGACATCACAATGTCGAGGAGTCCACATGGGAGCGCGAGGATGAGATGCGCGAACGTTATCCAGAGCTGTTTTTAGCAGGTACTTTCTAGTTTCGAATTTCAGGACGAAATTCAGTTATTAGGGGGGAAGTATGTAATACCCCGTACTTTTGACTATATTTATTTTGGGATTAATTAATTAATTAGCGTATTAATTGGAAATTAATCTGGGTTATAAATACTAATGTGATGCGAATTGGTATCTGATTATGTGCATATATGATTATATATGTATCTGGTACTATAAAATTTGTCGTGAGATTTATATACGGCATTTTAGAAATTTTGTTGAGACGCGTGGGACCGCCGCGTCACGGTATAATATATTGATGATAATAGTGAATTTAAAATCTATAATTCGTATGGTCGTTTTGAGTGCGTCAACGCGTCCGGAAGGGTCGAGATAGTCAGAAAACACTAGCCGGGGGTATAGTTTGGGTCCCGAGGTATTTTTAGGCCATACCGGTAACTTAAAGGGTATTTTAGTAATTTGGTATTTTTGGGTAATTAAAAGTGACGAAAATTGAGAGTTGTAATCTGATAAGGATTGACCCAACCAACCTTTATTAACCCCATAAGCTACGTAGGTTATCATTTAGTCTTCCAACTCTCCCAAAGAAAACCCTAGCCACCATAGCCATCTTTTGGAGAAGAAAGTTTGGAGAAGGAGAGAGAGAGAGAGGAATTCTGCAGAGATTCTTCACCAAATCATCACCAAATCCGAAATCAAACCAAAGCAAGTGATTTATTCCATTTAAATTTCAGAGAATGATTATTCCATGTTAGATTATTCAAAAACTTTGTATGTTCTTGGAAGATAATGAAAAACCCATAAGATTGGAGTTATTAGTTTGAATTTTGGGATATAGGTTGCATGTAGAATGTTATTGGATGATCATATTATGTGAATTACTGCCTTTTGTAATACCAAAAACGGATTTAAAATGAGGTTCATGACTGTTCTTGAGAAAAATCAGAAAAAAACTAGGTTTTGATGAAGATTGATCCATATGTAGCCTATAGTTGTTGAAATATTGATTTATGGACGTTAGTAATATTGTAGGACGGTTATATGACATTACTATAACGTTATATTTGAGAATCATACGCTAGAAATAAGTTTTGGGACGTTTTCAAATCTGCAGAACGAAGCAGTCCGTAGCCATACCTGTTCGATCGATCGATCGACATTCATCAGTCGATCGATCGACTAGATCGATCGATCGATATTCATAGGTCGATCGATCGACCTTCCCAGAATGAGAGAAATTTTCCTTAATTTGATTTTAATGGTGGAAACCCTCGGAGAATATGTTTGGAGAACTTATGAATACCCTCAACCTTAAGGAGACCAGTAGGAGTGATTATTATAGTGGACTTTAATTAGAATACAATTCGAGGAATTATTCTAGATTATTGAAATTCGTGAAGCGAGATAACATTTAGATTAATAGTGTAAAATTGTGTAATTCGATGAAATAAGGTTTAGAGCAGAAGTAAAGACCTTAGGTATATAGATGTCATATGTGGGAATTATGGGAACTTAATAAGCAATTCAAGATAGGTTTTAAGGATAAGGGACCACGGCGTGAGACGTGTCGGCAATTTAACTTTATATTAACGGGAGACTTGAAATATATAAGTTTGGAATAATGGTATAATGATGTAGAGAATACCTTATTAATATGGTAATATCTAAGATGTGTGAATGCTTAGTATATAGTTTATGTGTATAACATACCTACCATACTTGCTATCACGGGGGAGGTTTGCGTTCGCTTAGGACCCTCTAATCCTTGTGTGCCTACGGTGGGGATTTAGACTGGTACCTTGATGAACATAGATCATAGAAGGACTTATTGTGATATTAATAAGTCTGCATGACCATGGGAGCGTAGGTATGTGCGTGACCCATGTGATGGTGACTGTGTTCGCCTCCATTATTTGTGATGTTATTATCGGTAAACTATTCCTGAGAGATTCGGAATATGTAATCCTTATGTACGTGATGTACCGGGATGGATAGCAGAGTATGTGTGCACTACAGCTTAGATTACGGGGTGCTTGTATCGTATATTTATGATGTGAATAATATACTTTAAATTAACGGAAATCCTTATGTTAATGTTGTAAAAATATTACGGTATTGTTTCGAGTTATATAATGAGTTAGCTGATAGTTACATCAATGGCATAGTTAGTAACTGAGTTTACGTTAAACCTCTATTTAATTACGAGCGTTGTTATGTTAAATTAACCGAGTAAAATGGGTAGAACCTTTGGTAGTCTAGCTAGTTACGTTGTCACTTAGCTAGTGGAAAGGGTAGTTAGAGATGGGTACTTACGTTAGGAGTGCAGAGTTAGTCGAGAGGTGAGAATTTAATGTGAGTGCACGTCCTAACATGTACTTTGCATTTAATGTTTTAAATGTTTTTAAAGCACTTGCAGGTTTTTAAAATGATTTCCACTTTCGGGCTCTGACCCATTTGCTTTCAAATATATTTTCTTGTAAAACCATTTTAGGTGCCCAGCCACAAGGACACCAAGCATAAGATTCTCATTCAGGTGACGAGCTGTAGCTGTTTGTGGAAGCTACAGGGACTTGCTTTTAGACGCCTCTCTCATTTGGATTCCAGTCTCAGCATCTATCAGTTGTAGGGCATGTTGCCCAATTCTATTAGACATTTTTACATTTCAGTTTTCAGACTCTAGCATGTATTGCTCAGTATTCAGTTTTAGTTATTTATTTCAGTTTACTTATCAGTTGTGGGATTTGTATTGAGGAGTTTTTCCTCCAGGTTTTATTTACATATTGTGATGGTTATTCATTTTACTTCAGTATGGTGAATGGTGTTATTTAGTTATTCATTACTCTTGTTGCATGTTAATCAGATTTAATAAAATTTGGCACTTACTTTTTAAATACTAGGTGGTTAGTAATAATAAAACGTTTTCGACAGTGATGCTATTAACTGAGCCAACTTGGCATTTTGAATTAATTTTATAAAGGAGTAGCTACCCGGTGTTTAATTAGTCGGGGTGTCACAGAGCTGAAGCATTAAAAAATTTCAATAATAATTTTGGGAAGGATCTAGAGGTAGCAGGTAAGAGGAAAAGGGTTGATAAGACAGGTGAAGCCTTAACACATAATTGGAAGAAAAAAGTATATTTTTTGAATTAGATTATTGGAAGGATAATTTGTTATGCCACAATCTTAATACAATGCATATTGAGAAGAATGTGTGTGATAATGTGCTTTGGACATTATTAAATGTTGATGGAAAGGTGAAGGATTACTTAAAATGTAGTCATGACCTGGAAGATGTGGGTATTCGTTAGCCATTGCATCCTCCGAAATGGGCGGACAATAAATATTATTTTCCACCTGCATGTTTCACCTTGGATATTAAGGGTAAAGACATAGTTTGTAAAATATTGAAGGAGGTGAAAGTCCCAGATGGTTATGCTTTTAACATATCGCGTTGTGTTAATGTAATACCCCGTACTTTTATGGATATTTAAATTTCATAAGTGGATATAATTTGGAGATTTGAGGAATTACTCTGAATAATAATTTTTTGAGTTTATGAGGGTTAAATGATTTTTGGTGTGTGTTACATTTACGTTTGGGACTAAGTAAATAAGTGGGATTATTTTAATTACTTGTCCCAATTGGGTAAAGCGACAAGGGATAATATTTTAATTGGAAAACCCGTATTGAGATGTTTTGGGTTTAATTAGTGAATTGTAGTTAAATGAATCGGATGGAGATTTCGAGTGCGCGGTTGGTTTCGGAATGGACGAGATAGTCAAAATAGAGTATCCGGGTGTAATGTTTAGGTTCCATGGACTTTTTGACTAATAGGGAGTCATAATTGAGTAAACGATTCATTTTTGGGTTTATAAGGGATAAACCCTTATTTCTCTCTATATAAGGCACGTGAGAGTGAGAGAAAGAAAGAAAAGAGAGAAAAGAGGAAAGAAAGAAAGGAAGAAGGAAAAGGGAGAAGAAAAACGGGATTCCGACCAAACTCCGCGGGATTCGACTCGAGGTCATCGAATTTTATCCACAAGGCAAGTGTTTACTTGCTTTATTCATTTGAGCATAAATCTCATATCATAGTTTGTAATAACAAACTGTAAAGATTTTTGGGTAGGGTTTTCACTAATCAAAACGGATTTTTTGAAAGTTTAACGAATAAACCCCAGATAATATCCAATTTGAGAAATTTAGAAATTAGTTGTTGATTCTTGGTTCTAGGGTGATTAGAACATATTTTTCTTGAGTATATGTAGTTGGTTGTGATTAAAGAAGGTTGGGAGAAGAAATAAAAACTTGGGGGTATGTTAATGGACGAAAGAGAGTCTCGGAGAAGAATCTCCCACGATCGATCGATCTACGGCTAAGGGCCGATCGATCGACCCTTCAAGATTTTTGATAGTTTCGGCTTGTGTTGTGTATATGGGATAAATTTGTAAATTAATTAATTCTAGCCTATTTATTTGAGGAAATAAATATCCAACTAGGGAAAATTATTCCTAGACAATTAAGGGAATTTATTGGGACTAGGAAGGTGCAAAATGGTGGGGCACAAAATGTATAGTTTTTAGGAAAATAGTTGTAGAATTAAATATCTGGGGTTCCTATGTATAGTGTGAGGACCTCTAAATTATTATTCAAGTGAAATGCATACCTTGGGTTGATTGAAAGTAAAATCCTGGACTTATTAATTTAGGGGTGTTCGGGACGAGTAACACTCGGGGTAGTATTTCGACGGGCGATTACTTATATATTATGCATGTCGAAAATATATTTATATACCTCTTATATGTTTGAGTAAATCCTAGTATGTGAGTAGGATGGAATTTAGGATAGGGGCTAGAGATGCTTGAGCGGCTATCCGAAGTCGGTTGACGACTATTATTATAGGTGATGCGATACCTATGGAATTAAGATAAGTTGATAGTATACTTATCCAGTTAGTACGAATAAGTATATTCGGGTTTATATTATAATTCTTAAAAAGTGATTAAGGTGCGTGTTATATATTAAGTACGAGAATACTTATATGATATTTCAAATGGGAATATTCGGGTTATTGGCTATCGCTGTAAGATTTTGGCAATTATAGCCATATATATTGTGAAGTGAAATAGATTATATATACGATGTTGTTACAGTATATATGACATGATACGAATAAATATATCTGTGTGATTGGTATATTTGTACTTTAGAGACTGGTTCCACAGGCTTCGTCGGGCATAGGGTTGGACAGCCAGATTATATATTTTCTCTTGTGCGATCCAGGGAGGTTGCGTGATGTCAGTGTATCCCCTGGTTTGAGGAGCAGGGAGAGTATATTCCCAGGTCATATCGTCCCGTATACGAGTGTGATGTTTGTATTCAACTTGCAGGAGGGAACATGACCGCCTCCACCATTGTGTATATTTTTACCATGACCATGAGTGAGTCTGGCTTGGTACCATTGTTAAGTGAGTAAACTCGGATTCAGATAGACACTATGAGACTGCATCCTCGAGTTATAGCTCGGTGGGATGGTTATTATACTTATGATTGTAATAGATATAATTATACTTGTTGCGTATAGTATATTGCTTGCATATGAAGATGAGAAATCATACAATTTAGACTTGTGTAAAGTGTAAGATGAATAAGGTATTATTCTCATTGTGGAAGATTATTATCTCGATTTAAATTGTGATTCGTATATTAAAATGAGAATTATATGTACGAGATTTTATATAATAAATTGGAAATGACGTTTTAAAGTAGTGAATGTTTTGGAATACGAACGGTATATATATATATATGAGTTTTTATATATGAGTTATGTGTTGAGGGCCTAATGAATCTTGAAAATCAACATTGTCAGGTAGTAGTGTATCGGGGGGGGGGGGGGGGGGGAGTTCCTCATTTGGATTTCTCTTCACGAGACACCCCACGCATGAACGTAGCTCAATGTTGGGAATGGGGTGAAGTTTAGCCCTTAGTACTCGGGTTTATGAGGGTTTTTAGAAGATGGGTGAAATAGATTAGTTAGGCAGGGTCGCTTAACTAGGTTCTTTTTAAAGGTATGCGGTAGGTGGGCACTATTAGAAGATGGGTGAGGGGTATCTCATGGGAGGGCGATACCAATTTAAATATGAGAGATTTCATATTTTTAAAATATGGCATTTATGCACCTACAAAATATTTTCAAACTCGGGCTCTGAACCGTTTCTCTATTTTCCCCCTCTCTTGCTATATATATATATATATATATATATTAGGTTTCCAGACACATGGACACCTAGATGATGATTCCTTCGAGTCAGACGGTTGCTGCAGTAGCTGTGGATGCATGAAGGTTTTATTGTAGATGCTTCTATCCTTGTAATCTAGATTAGAGGTACTGTAGAAATATTCGGACCGATAGCCCAATTGTATCCATTTGTTCTTTTATCGCCTTTTTATGTGGCATTCGATTTGGTTGTATTATGTTGTACCGAGTGTTCAGTGATTTCAATTAATTTCAGGTTTCGTATATATAAACTGTTGTGATTGATTTATTGGAATGGTTTGGTTAAAAAGATTAGTTAAATAAAATTTTGATGCCATCCTACTAGGTTATTAGTAATTAAATTGATTTTCGGCACTGATGCTGAGAATGAACCATATAAGACTCATGTTTTAATTTCGTATCAGACTGATCACTCGATATTTTATTAGGTGGGGTATCACAGATGGTATGAGATCATCAGGTTCTAGTGTCCTTAGTAATCTGTGCGGATGTACTACGCTTTCAGCATTGCTTTCTATTTCATATAGAGCCTTATGATTAGGATTGTTGATTACTCTTGTGAGATTTCATTCTCCTGCCATTATGTAAGATTGTAGTAAATATTTTGCTCGCTGAGGTGAGATTCGGGTGTTGATCGATGAAGAGCGACCACATAAGGCCATTACAATGGCAGAAGGAGGTGGGGCTTAGTTGGAGCTATAAGTGGGAGTCGGGGACGAGCACCACAGTCGAGCTCACTCCCCTTTGTGGCATTATCAAGGATTGCTACAATGACTACTAAAGTATAGTAGCTATAATTATCCACGTACCTCTGTAATAGAGAGTGGTGCTAAACTTGAATTACCCAGTGAAGTTAAATTGGGAAAAGGTTCAAAAGGTCTTCGATAAGGACCATACGTTGAAGTTAAGTTATACGAAGTCAGTGTAGCTTTACTTAGTGGATTTGAAGGCTCAGAAGCTTTGGCTTAGAACAGGGTATGGAAATTCCCAGATGTGAAAATTTGAGAAAAATGTTTCACTCGTTGGAGTAATGTCGAAATGGTGGGAACGGTGGTCACCATATTCGGGGGAGCATGATTTTTTGCTCGTAGAGGTATCTTACGGATGGTTGTAACCGCGAGTTCCTTTAATTATCGGGAATGAAGAGAATGCGAGTTCTCAATTATTCACATAAGGATTAGTCGGAGGCTGACAGTCAATGAGGAGTTATAAGAATAAGTAAACTTTCTACCGAATTAAGGTAGGTACAATGAAGAGAGAGTCCTTCAGAGGAATAATAGGCTCACTAGAAAAGTGTTTCTAACACTTATGGAGAATTTGTGTTCGTGGAACCGCATTGGTGGACATCCACCGAGGGAATTCATTGAAACAAAGATGTTGAGGCCGGTAGTGGAGTTTCCTTTTTATGAAGAATTTAAGGTAATTATGAAGGAGATTGTCAGGATCGAGGCTATAGAGTCCGAGATGCTGATAACCTTAACATGGTCGGGGTGGCCAGAGAATGGGAATGTTGCAATGTGGAGTGTATAATCACATGGTTAGTCCTTGCTCGGTAGGAGTTGAAGGACAAGAATAGGATGCCGATATGGGACATGGATTTAAGTAGTTTTGGTTCGGTTAAGGCAAGTGTACTATGTCTAAATACCAAATGGAGCACTCAGGAAGATTGGCGAAGTTATTGTTATGAGCTTCACCTCGGATGAAGGAGGTATATTCTGTGGGACAAGATTGGGTCACAGTATTTTATTAGGCCTAGATTCGTGTGTGTAATTCGAGCTTTGTGGCGATATCGATAATATTATAGAGGGTATGTCTAGGTGTTTTTTCGCGGTAGCGGGGTTCTATTTTCCTTCATTCGCCATAAAAGCGGGTGTTAATATTTTGAATTTATATCTGTATTATACTGCTCGTTTTGTGTGTGTTATACGAGTATGGTACTATTGTAAGTGTAATGCTCTCCATTTATTATATGTGTTATTGAAACTTCGAAGAGAAGATGTTTCACTAGCATGAATTTAGTGCATGGGGACCTTATAGATATGATTTAAGGTATGTAGGATTTATTGATAAGCTGTGAGTTTAAGTTCATTATTGTTTGCGCAACGGACTTAGTGTTAGTACAATCGCCTTGTGGTATGGCTCCTAGAAAGAAGTAGGAGTTCAGATCTCATTTTGTTGATAGAGGGGATGGGATTATCCCGGTTGCATATTTGAAGCTAACGGACCTCCACGACCAACAAAGTTAAGTAGTAGTGTATCAGAGGGGTTCATTGTTTGGATTTCACTTGCAAGACACTCCACGTACGAACCTTAACGACGTCGGGAGTGGAGAGATGTTATGGGATGCAAGGATGTTGGTTTTCATGATAAAATGGCTGAGAATCAGGTGATGATTAGAGGCCAATGGAAGTAGATGTGCTGTGGAAAGGCACGTTAATATTTCTCACGCGATAAGTAGGCGGGTGAGGTAAGGTTAAGGGAATTGATTTGAGACTTATGGCCATGTAGTGTCTAGGAAGCAAATTATTAGGAAATATGTTTTGGGTAGGATGATCGTAACACTTTTGCAGAGAGTAGGTGCCCTGATTAGTTAGACTTTCTATTTCGTCGAAATGAAAGGACATAGAGGTAGAATCATGTTAGTAGATTAATGAGGTAGGATTTAAAATGTCCTGATGGTGTGCCTTAGGCTATTATATATCGATGACCGAAAATGCGAGGAAGTAGTTTAACAGGAGGGTTCTTTGTCTGGATTTTGCTTTGCGAGACGTCCCATGCATGAAATCGAGCGAATGTCAAAAATTAAGATAGGTCTTGGGGACTAGGGATATAGTTAGTATAGTACTCATTTTACGTGTGTAGGAAATGCATAGTTCTAAGAGTTATTAGAAAGTAAGTCCAGTGAGGCATGTGACTCAGTTTTAGGAAGAGTGTAGTGAGTTAACCACGAGAAGATTGGTGAGTTAACCTTAAGCAGGATTAGATTTCCAGGTATAGGAAGAATTGGATCTTGAGAAGATTGTTGAGAATACCCTGATGTTAGCACCAGGCCAAGAAACTGAGGCCCATTTTTAGAGAGAGTGTTACATGTGGGACGTTTGCAGTAATGGTGCAGATAAGCACGAATTATAGGAGGTATACGCACCTAGGTAAGTTGATTGTATAGACCTCCAGAAATAGAATGGGCATAGTATATAAAGATAAAGAATATGATTTTGAGCAGTTATGGGTTGGATTGAACGTCATAAGACGCACGCAATAATTCAATTGTATAGGTGCAATAGGAGTTAGTACACCTAAGATGAGCGAGAAGACTAACGGGAATAGTCAAGCGTTATTGTAGTTTCCTTCTAAGGGAAATTAGATGTCCTGATGAAGATGAGTGGACGCCTAGTATTGGATCTCCGATGGGATCAATACGTTAGAGCGGCGGTTATAGGCTCATTTTCTTTATATGCTATTATAGAAGCACTAGGTGATATATGTCATTGTTATAATTGATCTTAAGACGAGGTAGCGTTGTTGCATATGGAGATTTAGATAAGCTTATGGTTAAGCTAGTGCCTTAGAATATAATCCTTGAGATAGGTGGTTATCGTGAACGAGTGTATGATAGAGTGCCATTGGGTTAGTGTAATACCCCGTACTTTTGGCTATATTTATTTTTGGGATTAATTAATTAAATGCGTATTAATTGGAAATTAATCCGGGTTATAAATACTAACGAGATGCGAGTTGGTATTTGATTATGTGCATACATGTTTTGTTATATGTATTTGGTATTATAAAAGTTGTCGTGAGATTTATATACGACATTTTAGAAATTTTGTTGAGACGCGTGGGACCGTCGCGTCACGGTGTAATATTTTGATTATAAAAGTGAATTTAAAATCTATAAACCGTATGGTCGTTTTGAGTGCGCCAACGCGTCCGGAAGGGTCGAGATAGTCAGAAAACACTAGCCGGGGGTGTAGTTTGGGTCTCGGGGTATTTTTAGGCCATACCGGCAACTTAAAGGGTATTTTGGTAATTTTACATTTTGAGGAATTAAAAGTGACGAAAATTGGGAGTTTTAATCTGATGTGGATTTAACCCACTAAGCCCATTAACCAAACCATATTAAACTAGAAGGCTACGTAGGTTATTAGAAGATTTTTCTAAGTTTCCCAAATCAAACCCTAGCCACCTTAAGCCACCATTGGAGAAGAAGCTTGGAGAGAGAGAATTCTGCAGAAAAACTCTATCAAACCATCATCCAAACTCAGAGACAACCAAGGCAAGTGACTTTATTCCATTTAATTTCAGAGGATGTCTTTTCCATGTTAGAAATTGGAGAATTTTAATTGTTCTTGAAAGTTGAATGAAAACCCATGTAGTTTGGAGTTTAGAACTTGAAAATTTTGAAGAGAATTGCATGTAGAATGATAGGTAGATTATTATTCCCATGATAATTGTGATTAGAAGAAACAAAAACGGATTAAATTCTGGGATTTGATGATGATATAAATCTAGGGTTCATGTTCTTGATAAAATTGGGGAAAAGTATAAAATCTTGTGATTTAATGATGTTTAGGATACATTAATGCCTTAAAAGATGTTAGTATATGACCTTAGCATGTTTTAGTATGATTTGAGGACTTAAAACATTGTTAGAACGAACTTTGGAGAAGACTTGAGGTGTTAAAAATGGTGAAAACGAGTTTTAGGAAAATCTGGGACGAATCTGGAAGGTCGTTAGAAGCCCCTACCCAGGTCGTTCGAACGAACTCGTTCGAACGAGATTCTAACGAATTGACCAGTCGTTCTAACGAAAGGGAGCCTCGTTCGATAACTTCGTTCAAACGAGATCTCGTTAGAAGGGACTGTTCGTTCGAACGAACTGGATCTCGTTCGAACGTGACTTCTAACGAGTTGACAGTTTGGTCCTTTTTGGACTGTTTTGATTTTTGGAGTCCCGTAAACTTGTTCGAGGATATAGATAACCTTCCTTTGATGATGTAAGGATAGATTTGGGACTTTTGCGTTATTACGAGGAGTAAACTATATACGCGAGTTATATTAAATGGACGGTTTGGGTTGAGACGTGAGTGTCTACTACGACGTGAGAAGATTATGGCGCGTATGATTGTAAACCGGAATAGTATAAATTGTGATAATTATAGTTAGTACGAGAATGCGATATGTACTACGATTAAACTACGGTATTACTAAGACGTGTGTTAACTTAGTATTGATATATGAATTGTGTGTATGACATACCTACCATACTTGCTATCACGGGAGGTTTGCGTTCGCTTAGGGCCCTCTAATCCTTGTGTTTCCCGGATTTAGACTGGTTACCTTGATGAACATAGGTCATAGAAAGACTTATTGGGATATTAATAAGTCCGCTGATCGTAGGAGCGTAGGTATGTGCGTGACCTATGTGATGTGACTGTGTTCGCCTCCATTGTTTGTGATGTTGTTATCTGTGTACTATTCCTGAGAGATTCGGAATATGTAATCCTTATGTACGTGATGTACCGGGATGGATAGCAGAGTATGTGTGCACCACAGCTTAGTTCTCGGGGTGCTTATATTGTATATTTATGTTGTGAATAATATACACTTAATTAATGGGAACCTTCATCTTAATGTCGTGAATATAATTACGGTATTATTTCGAGAATGTAACGAGTTAGCTGATAGTGATATATATATTGCATATTGAGCATCTGAGTTTACGTTAAACCCTACTTAATTACGAGCGTTATGATGTTAATTAGAACCGAGTAATATGGGTAGGACCTATAATAGTCTAGCTAGAGATGATGTCACTTAGCTAGTGGTTTGTGTCGTTATAGATGGGTACTTACGTTAGGAGTGCACAGTTAGACGAGAGGTGAGAATATCATGTGAGTGTACGTCCTAACATGTACTTTGCATTTAATGTTTTAAATGTTTTTAAAGCACTTGCAGGTTTTTAAAATAACTCCACATTCGGGCTCTGACCCGTTTGCTTTTCAAATCTTTTTCTTGTAAAACCATTTTAGGTGCCCAGCCACAAGGACACCAAGCATAGGATACTCATTCAGGTGACGAGCTGTAGCTATTTGTGGAAGCTATAGGGATTTGCTTGTAGACGCTTCTATCTTTTGGATTCCAGAGTCACTATCTATCAGTTGTAGGGCATGTTGCCCATTTCTATTTAGAGCATCTTTTACATTTCAGTTTTCAGACTTTAGCATGTATTGTTTCAGTATTCAGTTTACTTTTCAGTTGTGGGATTTGTAGTGAGGAGTTTTCCTCCAAACTTTAGTTACACTATGTGATGGTTATTCGTTTTACTTCCGTATGGTGAATGGCGTTATTTATTTCTTCATTACACTTGTTGCATGTTAATCAGACTTTAAATAAAATTTGGCACTTAGTTTTTAAATACTAGGTGGTTAGTAATCATTAAAACGTTTTCGACAGTGATGCTATTAACTGGACCAACTTGGCATTTTGAATTAATTTAATAAAGGAGTAGCTACCCGGTATTTAATTAGTCGGGGTGTCACAGTTAGTACTATTTGACTTCTATGCACTAGGATGTAGTGTGATTAGCGATCCTGGGTTGGTAGTACCGGTCGTATCCAAATTTCGGGGACGATATTCCGTTGTAGGGGTGGGGGGCGAATGTAATACCCCGTACTCTTATGGATATTTAAATTTCATAAGTGGATATAATTTGGAGGTTTGAGGAATTACTCTAAATAATAATTTTTGGAGTTTGTGAGGGTTATATGATTTCTGATGTGTGTTACATTTACTTTTGGGACTAAGTAAATTAGTCGGTTAATTTTAATTACATGTCGCAGTTGGGTAAAGAGACAAAAGATAATATTTTAATTGGAAAACCCGTATGAAGATGTGTTGGGTTTAATTAGTGAATTGAATTTAAGTGGATCAAATGGAGATTTCAAGTGCGCGGTTGGTTTCAAAATGGCCGAGATAGTCAGAATAGAGTATCCGGGGGTAGTGTTTAGGTTCCGGGGACTTTTGGCCTAATAGGGACTCACAATTGAGTAAACTAGTCATTTTTTGGTTTATAAGGGATAAACCCTCATTTATCACTATATAAGGCACGAGAGAGTGAGAAAAAGAAATAAAAGAGAGAAAAGAGGAAAGAAGGAAAAGGGAGAAGAAAAAGGGGGATTCCGAGCAAACTCCGTGGGATTCGACTCGAGGTTGTGGGATTTTATCCACGAGGCAAGTGTTTACTTGCTTTATTCCTTTGAGAAAAAATATGATATCATAGTTGGTAATAACAAACTATAAAGATTTTTGGGTTGGGTTTTCATGAATTAAAACGGGTTTTTCCGAAGTTTAACGAATAATCCCCGGATAATACCCAATTTGAGAAACTTAGGAATTAGTTGTTGATTCTTGGTTCTAGGATGATTAGAACCTATTTTCCTAGAGTATATATAGTTGGTTGTGACTAAAGGAGGTTGGGAGAAGAAATAAAAGCTTGGGGGTATATTAATGGCTAAAAGAGAGTCTCAGAGAAGAATCTCCCATGATCGATCAATCGATCGATGGCCAAGGGTCGATCGATCGACCCTTCAGGATTTTTGACAGTTTCGGCTTGTGTTGTGTATATGGGATAAATTCCTAAATTAATTAATTCTAGCCTATTTATTTGAGGAAATAAATACCCAACTAGGGGAAATTATTTCTAGCCCATTAATGGAATTTATTGGGACTTGGAAGGATAAAAATGGTGTGTCACATAATGTATAATTTTGAGGAAAATAGTTGTAGAGTTAAATATCTCGGGTTCCTATGTATAGTGTGAGAACGTCTAAATTATTGTTCGAGTGAAGTGTATACCTTGGGTTGATTGAAAGTAAAATCCATGACTTATTAATTTAGGGGTGTTTGGGGTGAGTAACACTCGGGGTAGTATTTCGGCGGGCTATTACTTATATATTATGCATGTCAAAAATATATTTATATGCCACCTATATGTTTGAGTAAATCCTAAGATGTGAGTGGCTTGGAATTTAGGATAGGGGCTAGAGATGCTTGAGCAGCAATTGGGTGTTGGTTGACGAGTATTATTATAGGTGATGCGATACCTATGATATTAAGATAAGTTGATAGTATAATTATGTAGTTATTACGAATTAGTATATTCGGGTTTATATTATAATTCTTAGAAAGTGATTAAGGTGCGAGTTATATATTAAGCACGAGAATACTTATATGATATTTCGAATGGGAATGTTCGGGTTATTGGCTATCGCTATAAGAGTTTGGCAATTATAGCCATAATATATTGTGAAGTGATATAGATTATATATATGATGTTGTTACAGTATATATGACATGAAACGAATAAATATATCTGTGTGATTGGTATATTTGTACTTTAAAGGCTAGTTCCACAGGCTTCCCCGGGCATACGGTTGGACAGCCAGATTATATATTTTCTTTAGTGCGATCCAGGGAGGTTGCGTGATGTGGGTGAATTACCTGACTTGAGGTGCAGGGAGAGTATATCCCCAGGTCATATTGTCCCGTATACGAGTGCGATGTTTGTATTCCACTTACAGTAGGGAACATGACAGCCTCCACCGTTGTGTATATTTTTACCATGACCATGAGTGAGTCTGGCTTGGTACCGTGGTTGAGTGAGTAAACCTGGATTCAGATAGGCACTATGAGACTTCATCCTCGAGTTATAGCCCGGTGGGATGGTTATTATACTTATGATTGTAATAGGTATAATTGTACTTGTTCCGTATAGTATATTGCTTGCATATAAAGATGAGAAATCATATAATTTAGACTTGTGTAAAGCGTAAGATGAATAAGGTATTATTCTCATTCTGGGAGATTCTTATCCGGATTTAAATTGTGATTCGTATATTAAAATGAGAATTATATATACGAGATTTTATGTAATAAAGTGGAAATGGCATTTTAAACCAGTGAAAGTTTTGGAATATGAACGGTATATATATATATGTAAAGAGAGAGAGAGACTTTTGTGCACACTAAGTTTGCACAGTGTTGGCGCGCACAATTTTTTTAAAGCATTAAAAAAAATCATTGACTTTTTTAATGTGATATTTTAACATTTCAAATGACCCATGTAAAAAAATCAGCTCAAAAAACATTTTTTGCTAGTTTTAAAAAATCGATCAAACTAGCAACGAACATTTGACCGATTATTTAAAAATAGTAAAGAAAGTTTTTTTTAGCTTATTTTTTTTACATTGGTTCGTTGAAATGTTTAAATATAACATAAAAAAATCAATTCAAAAATATTTTTTTTACTATTTTAAAAAAATGATGTGCAAACTTAGTGTGCACATGAGCCTCTCTCTCTCTCTCTCTCTCTCTCTCTCTCTCTCTCTTTCTCTATACACACACACACACACACACACACACACACACATATATATATATATATATATATATATATATATATATATATATATATATATATATATATATATATATGAGTTTTTATATATGTGTTATGTGCTGAGGGCCTAATGAATCTCAACGATCAACATTGTCAGGTAGTAGTGTATCGAGGGGTTCCTTTTTTGGATTTCTCTTCGTGAAACACCCCACGCACAAACGTAGCGCAATGTTGGGAATGGGGAGAAGTTTATCTCTTAGTAATGGGGTTTATGATGATTTTTAGAAGATGGGTGAAATATATTAGTTAGGCAGGGTCGCTTAACTAGGTTGTTTTTAAAGGTATGCGGTAGGTGTTCACTATTAGAAGAGGGGTGATGGGTATCTCATAGGAGTGAGATACCAATTTAAATATGAGATATTTCATATTTTTAAAATATGGCATTTATGCACTTGCAAAATATTTTCAAACTCGGGCTCTGACCCGTTTCTCTATTTTTCCTCTATCTTGCTATATATATATATATTCGGTGTCCAGACATAGGGACGTCTGGATAATGATCCCTTTGAGTCAAACGGTTCCTACATGAGTTGTGGATCCATGCAGGTTTACTATAGACGCTTCTATCCTTGTAATCTAGATAGGAGGTACTGTAAAAGCATTCGTCCCGATAGCCCAATTGTATCCATTTTTTTATTTTATCTCCTTTTAATGCGGCATTCGATTTGGTTGTATTGTGTTGTACCGAGTGCTCGGTTATTTTATTTCATTTCAGCTTTCGTATAATATAAATTGTTGTGATTGATTTGTTTTATTGGTTTGGTTAAAAATATTAGTTAAATAAAATTTTGATGCCAGCCTAATAGGTTATTAATAATTAAATTGGTTTTCGACAATGATGCTGAGAACGAACCATATGAGACTCCTGTTTTAATTTGATATAGGATTGATCACCGGGTATTTTATTAGGAGGGGTGTCACAGATGGAATCATAGCATCAGGTTCCAATGTCCTTAGAAATTTGTGCGAATGTACTACACTTTCAGCAATGCTTTCTATTTGATATAGAGCCTTATGATTAAGATTGTTGATTCCTCTTATGAGATTTTGTTCTCCTGTCATTATGTAAGATTATATTAAATATTTTGCTCGCTCGGGCGAGATTAGGGTGTTGATCAATGAAGAGAGACCATAGAAGGCTATTACAAGGGCAGAAGGAGGTGGGGCTTAGTTGGAGCTATAAGTTGAAGTTGGGGATGAGGTCCGCAGTTGAGGTCACTCCCCTTTGTGGCATTATCAAGGATTGCGGCAAAGACTACTAAAGTATAGTACCTATTATTATCCACGTACCACTGTAGTAGTGCGTGGTGCTAAACTAGAATTACCCAGTGAAGTTAAATTGGGAAAAGGTTCGAAAGGCCTTCGATAAGGACAATACATTGAAGTTAAGTTATACGATGTCAGTGTAGCTTTACTCAGTGGAGGTAGAAGGCTCAGAAGCTTTGTCTTAGAGAAGGGTATGGAAATGCCCAGATGTGAAAATTTGAGGAAAATTTTCACTCGTTGGAGCAATGTCGAAATGATGGAAACGGTGGTCACCATATTCGGGGGAGCATGATGTTTTTCTCGTAGAGGAATCTTAAGGATGGTTTTAACCGCAATTTCCTTTGATTTATCAAGAATGAAGAGAATGAAGTTTCTCAATTATTCACATAAGGATCGGTCAGAGGCCAACAGTGAATGAGGAGTTATAAGGATAAGTAAACTTTGTACCGAATTAAGGTAGGTACAATGAAGAGACTGTCCTTCGGAGGAATGATAGGCTCGCTAGAAAAGCGTTGCTAACACTTATGGAGAATTTGTTTTCCTGGAACCCCATTGGTGGACATCCTCCCGGGGAATTCATTGAAACAAATTTGTTGAGGACGGTAGTGGAGTTTCCTTTTGACGGAGAAGTTAAGGGAATTATGAAGGTGATTGTCAGGATCAAGTCTCTAGAGTCCGACATACTAATAACCTTAACATGGTCAGGGTGGCCAGAGATGGGGAACGTTGCAATGTGGAGTGTAGAACCACATGGTTAGTCCTTTCCCGGTAGGAGTTCAAGGACAAGAATAGGGTGCCGAGATGGGACATCGATTTAAGTAGTTTTGGTTCGGTTAAGGCAAGTGTACTATGTCTAGAATCCAAATGGAGCAGTCAGGGAGATTGGCGAAGTTATTATTATGAGTTTCACCTCGGATGAACGAGGTATATTCTGTGTGATAAGATTGGGTCACAATATTTTGTTAGCCATCGATTTATGTGTGTAATTCGACCTTTGTGGCAGTATCGATAATATTATAGAAGGTATGTCTATGTGTTTTTCCACGGTAGTGGGGTTCTATTTTCCTTCATTCACTGTAAAAGCGGGTGTTGATATTTTGAATTTATATTTGGATTATACTACTCGTTTTGTGTGTGTTATACGAGTATGGTACTACTGTAAGTGTAATGTATTTGTGGATGATCGGAGTAATAACAGGCTAATGATTGCAAGACTATCATATCCACGGTTCCAGGGTGGAACTGGTTGTTTTTTCTATATCTCCCATGGATACGAGTTGAGCTCGCCGTTTATTATATGTGTAGATGGCACTTCGACGAGTAGATGTTTCAAGAGCATGACTTTAGTGCATGGGGACCTTATAGATATGATTTAAGGTATGCAGGATTTATTGATAAGATGCTAGTTTAAGCTCATTGTTGTTTGCGCAAAGTGTAAGGACATTTTTTGTCCATTATCAATGTATTATGTCGCACGCCGTTACACCGTTGAAGAAATTCAAGATTCAAGATTCAACGGATTCGAATATCAAAAGAAGAAGGAATCATAGTCTGACAGCCGGACCGATCCGCTGAAATAAAAGAACCGATCCGGCTAACCGAACCGGTCCGCCTAAAGACCCGGACCGATCCGCCTGTTTGTCAGAAGGCCAGTATACCCCGGACCGCAAGTGAACCGATAAAGGCTGGAAGCGAACCGATCCGATCATCAACGGACCGATCCGGCCCAGAATAAAAGAACCAATCCGGTCAATCGGACCGATTCGCCTCAGACCCGAACCGGTCCGCCTGGGATAAACTTCAACAGATCGTGTTCAGATCGTGTTCAGATTTTTTAGGCCCGAGACTTATTATTTAATCCCACTACGGGAAGTGGTTTTATAAGACTTAAACACACGATTTTCAGAGTACCGAAAGCCCTAAGTCTTCACCTATTGAGCATCTAGACTCTAGATATTTTTTGATTCACACAATTGCCAATCCTTTGTGAATCACTTTGCAACCCAGGAACACATTCTTGTTGTTCACACCCTTGTGGAGAAGCCGTTCTCTTCTCCATTGCAGCCCTACTGGAAAGGGATAGTTCCAGCCGCCAACCCTACTGGAAAGGGATAGTTCCAGCCGCGACTACAGAATCCGATACCTGAGGGTAATTCTTAGTCACTTGTATTTTCATTGTAATCCGAAATTGTATAGCCTACAATATTATAATGAAAATAAATGGTTTTGCCTCTTTGGGGGGTTTTTCCTCAATTTCTTGTGTTTGAATGTTCTTGCTTAGATTATCATCTTATTCAATCACATACTGTTGCATGTTTAGGGTTTGTTTGGGTTAAAAGGGTTTAATATATAATTTTCTCATTTGAACGCAAGCACATACGTTCTCACAAAGGACTTAGTGTTAGTACAAGCGCCTTGTGATATGGCTCCTAGAAAGAAGTAGGAGTTCAGACTACATTTTGGTGATAGAGGGGATGGGGTTATCCCGATTGCATATTTGAAGCTAACGGACCTCCGCAACCAAGAAAGTTAAGTGTAATGTATCAGAGGGGCTCCTTGTTTGGATTTCACTGGCGAGACACTCCACGCACTAACCTTAACGACACCGGGAGTGGAGATATGTTATGGTATGCAAGGATGTTGGTTTTGATGATGAATTAGTTGAGAATCCAGTGATTATTAGAGGACAATGTAAGTAGATGTGTTGTGGAAAAGCACGTTAATGTTTCTCACACGACAAGTAGGAGGGTAGGGTAAGGTTAAGGGAATCGATTCGAGGCTTATGGCCATGTAGTGTCTAGGAAGTGAATTCTGAGGAAATATGTTTTGGGTAGGATGATCGTAACACTTTAACAGAGAGTAGGTGCCACGATTAGTTAGACTCTCCATTTCCCCAAAATGGAAGGACATAGAGGTAAACGATTGTTAGTAGATTAAGATTGTTAGGAGGTACGATTTAGAATGTAGCAATGGTGTGCCTTAGGCCTTTATATCTCGATGACCGATGATGCAAGGAAGCAGTGTAACAGGAGGGTTCCTTATCTGGATTTCTCTTTGTGAGACGTCCTACACATGAAACCGAGCGAATATAAAAAATTAAGATATGTCTTAAGCACATGGGATATAGTTAGTATAGTACTCATTTTACGTGTGTAGGAAACACATCGATCTTAGGGTTATTAGAATGTATTTCCAGTGAGGCATGTGGTACGGTTTTAGGAAGAGTGTAGTCAGCTAACCCTGATAAGATTGGTGAATGACCCTTAAGGAGGATTGGATTTATAG
The DNA here is from genome assembly GCA_949130495.1 of Sambucus nigra. NCBI lineage: Eukaryota > Viridiplantae > Streptophyta > Magnoliopsida > Dipsacales > Adoxaceae > Sambucus > Sambucus nigra. The sequence continues at coordinate 209,213,775 of OX422222.1, forward strand.
GTATAGGAAGAATTGGATCTTGAGAAGATTGTTGAGAATACCCCCCAGGCCAAGAAAGTGAGGCCCATTTTTAGAGAGAGGGTTACGTTTGGGATGTTTGCAGAAATGGTGTAGATAAGCACGGATTATAGGGTGTATACACACCTAGGTAAGTTAATTCTATATATCGCCATAAATAGAAGGGGCATAGTATTTAAAGATGAAGAATATTCTTTGGAGCAGTTATGGGTTAGATTGAACGTCGTAAGAGGCACGCGATAATTATATTGTATAGGTTTCAATAGGAGTTACTACACCTAAGATGAGCGAGAAGACTAACGGGAATAGTCAAGCATTAGTGTAGTTTCATTTTAAGGGAAATCAAATGTCCCGATGAAGATGAGTGGAACCTAGTAGTGGATCTCTGATGGGATCGATACGTTGGAGCGGTAGTTATAGGCTCATTTTCTTTAGATGCGATTATAGAAGCACTAGGTGAGATATGTCATTGTTATAGTTGATCTTATGATGAGGTAGCACTGTAGCATATGGAGATTCAGATAAACTTGTGGTTAAGCTAGTGCGTTAGAATATAAGCCTTGAGATAGGTGGTTATCGTGAACGAGTGCATGGTAGAGTGCCATTCGATTAGTAGTATTAGACTTTTGTGCACTAGGATGCAGTGTGATTAGCGATCCTAGGTTGGTAGTACCGGCCATATCCGAATTTCGCGGACGAAATTCCATTATAAGGTGGGGAGAATGTAATACCTCGTACTTTTATGAATATTTAAATTTCATAAGTGGATATAATTTAAATAATTGAGGAATTAATCTGAATAACAATTTTTGGAGTTTATGAGGGTTAGATGATTTCTAATGTGTGTTACATTTACTTTTGGGACTAAGTAAAAAAGTCGGATTAGTTTAATTACATGTCGCAGTTGGGTAAAGCGACAAAGGATAATATTTTAATTGGAAAATCCATATTGAGATGTGTTGGATTTAATTAGTGAATTGTAGTTAAGTGACTTATATGGATATATCGAGTGCGCGGTTGGTTTCGAAATGGCCAAGATAGTCAGAATAGAGTATCCGGGGGTAGTGTTTAGGTCTCGGGGACTTTTGGACTAATAGGGACTCGCAATTAACTAAACTAGTCATTTTTGGGTTTATCAGGTATTTCTCTCTATATAAGGCACGAGAGAGTGAGAGAAAGAAAAAAAAAAGAGAGAAAAGAGGAAATAAAGAAAGGTAGAAGGAAAAGGGAGAAGAAAAAGGGGATTCCGGCCAAACTCCGCGGGATTGGACTCAAGGTCGTCGGATTTTATCCACATGGAAAGTGTTAACTCTCTTTATTCCTTTGAGCATAAATCTCATATCATAGTTGTTAATAAAAACTATAATGATTTTTGGGTTGGGTTTTCATGAATCAAAACGGGTTTCTCGAAAGTTTAACGAATAAACCCCAGATAATATCCAATTTGAGAAACTTAGAAATTAGTTGTTGATTCTTGGTTCTAAGATGATTAGAACCTATTTTCCTTGAGTATATATTGTTGGTTGTGATTAAAGGAGGTTTGGAGAAGAAATAAAATCTTGGGGGTATGTTAATGGCCGACAGAGATTCTCGGAGAACAAGCTGTCCTGATATATCGATTGATCGACAGCCAAGGGTCGATCGATTGACCCTTCAGGATTTTTGACAGTTTGGGCTTGTGTTGTGTATATGGGATAAATTACTAAATTAAATAATTCTAGCCTATTTATTTGAAGAAATAAATATCCAACTAGGAGAAATTATTCCTAGCCAATTAAGGGAATTTATTGGGACTAGGAAGGTGCAAAATGGTGTGGCACATAATGTATAGTATTGAGGAAAATAGTTGTAAAGTTAAATATCTAAATTATTATTCGAGTGAAATTTATACCTTGGATTGATTGAAAGTAAAATCCATGCCTTATTAATTTAGGGGTGTTTGGGATGAGTAACACTCGGGGTAGTATTTCGGCGGACGATTACTTATATATTATCGGTGTCGACGATTATCAGCGTGCCTTCAGGCACGGGCATACCCTAGTGTGTGTGTGTGTGTATATATATATATATATATATATATATATATATATATATATATATATATATATATATACACACACACACACTAGGGTATGCCCGTGCCTGAAGGCACGCTGATAATCGTAACATAATAACAATTGTGGGGGGAAAACTAACATAATAACAACAAAATAACGGTCTATCTGAACCATAGGTCGTATTTAAAAAAATCATGACAAATTTTTAAAAGTGTACGTCGTTGATTCAACCATACGTCGTAGTTAGTTCACAACAATAATAATAGTCGATCTGGAACCTCGTATAATACGTCGTAATGGCACAATGAATCTAACTTTATAAAATCTACGTGTAGAACTGCATAATGAACCAACATAATTTTTCAAAGTACGTAATTACAAAATGAAAAAAAATCATTCCCCAACAAAACAAAGTGCAATTTAAAAAAACGCTCATAATCTCCCTTGTTTATAAAAGTATCCACCCTGGTGAACAAATAACAAATAGTCCAACAATATTTACCATAAGAAATATTAAACTGAAAGACATTATAAATGACAAAAAAAAATCGTGAGTTGGCTCATATCTCATATGAAAAGAACACTAACTAAACCTAAAAATAAAAATACAAAAAATCCTCTCTTTGCACATACACTGTCATGAGTTACTATCATAGGGGAATAATAAAACATTTTCAAATCATTGAACGCCATAATACGTACGTGTACACAAAATGTTTTAAAATCAAATCTAAACCTAGATTCTTGCTGCCGGAATCAATATCCTCTTCCAATCGATATACAAAGTAGTGAAGTAATCATGCTAATTTCATGTCGATACATTGTGGGAATCTTCGAGTGGGGAATTTCAAGCACCTTTTGATTTGCCCATATTTTGACAAACTCATCTGCCATTTTTCTGTCGATTAGAATATCAACAATCCATTGCATATTAACCTAAAACGACCATTGATGAACACAGAGATTTCAGTTTCCACCCCCTGGCCTGCAAACGGACACTAAAAATAGACATGTTTGTTTAAAACTTTTAAGTTTTAAAATTTTTGTTAGACCTGCTTCTCATGATTTATTTTTTCCAAGCAAAGACTTGGTTTAGCATTCTTTTTGCAATCATATACCTACTTGTTTTTGGACCTGTTTCTATTTTTTTTTTTGCCTACAAAGACTTGGTCTCCATTTTTGTGAGACCTTCTTCTATTACTTGTTTGCATACACCTGCTCACTTTTAAGCCTAAGAACTGCTCCTATTTTTCAGTTTGACCTGCTTGCAAAAACTAAGCCTACACTTGGTAGCAAAAACAAAGACATGCTTCTTATGTTTTTTAAGACCTGGTCGTGGACCCTTATTGTAATGGGAAAAATGAGTTAGGATGTAAAGAAGAAAGCTAGTTCAATTTGTAGTGTCAACTTTAAAAAAAAAAACTAAAATCAACAACAAGAAATCATTAGGGTTTTTAACCTTAATGATTTAATACGATAGCAAAGAAAAAAGAGGAAAGGTGAAAACTGAATACCAACAATACCACTAAAAATGAAGAAAAATGAAAAGTAATACCACAACAAAAAGTTTACCTTAAATTCAAAAAAAATCCCTTTAGATCTAGGACATTTTTTGCTAACCCAACTCAAGGGGATGGTATTGTTGCTAACCCAACAAAAATTTTTTGCTAACCCAATAGTTTACCACAACAAACATTTTTTGCCAACCCAACAGTTTACCATATATTGAAATGATATTTGGTGTAAAATCGAAAAAACTAACAAATGAGAGAGAGAGAGAGAGATATATGTAATTAAAACGCAAAAAATAATATTAGTACAAAATTGTTTAGAACTAAGAGAATGGGAGAAATAAGAAAAAACATTACAAAAAAAATTCCTTACCTCGATTTGGAAGGCACACAGACAGAGCCCTGTGGAAGAACATACAAATTTTAAGACCCATTTCAGCTCCAACCAAACCCAGCTTCATAAATAACTACCCAACAAATCTAACAAAAGTACCTGTCCAAAATCGAAATCAAGTCATAATCCAAATCAAAATCAAAATCAAAACATATGAATACAAATTCCATAAATGAAACTTTACCTGAAGAAAAACCTCACAAAAGTCGCAACATAAATGAAGCATGAAAAACTTGAGGAGAGAGAAACTTGCAAAACTTGAAATTTAATAGCAACTGCGATTTGGATATGTAAATAAAAGCAACTGCGATTTGGATATGTAAATAAAAGCAACTGCGATTTGGATATGCGATTTGAATTTTAAAAAGAAACTGCAATTTGGACCTGGCGGCGACGAAAGATGAATCTGTCGACTAAGGACATGGCGGTGACGAAAGTGAAGGCGGAGAAAGGACCTGGCCGCCAGACTCCAGATCGAGTCCATATAAGTTTCCACACACGCATCTATCTATCCACGGGTGAGTTTCCACACACGCTTGATCTTAGAAAGTTGTGGAACGGTGATGTTTAGATCAGTGTTTCGTTTGAGGATGAGACACCTGGTTGAGATTTGTTTAGTGATTCTATGCGGTTTAGAAAGAAGGGTTCACATCTTGGTAGAGAGAGGTTTAGAAAGAGATTTTCAAGATTAATTACTCGAGGTTTGTACTCTGATTGTAAATGACCTCGAGCTTTGTGCGTGTAGTTGACTAAAGAATTTACCAGGCTTCGTTGGACAAAAAAATGAAAGTTGGGCGTGATAATGAAATTGGGAGACACAATGTGGACCCTTTATTTTTAAGATTGTAGAAAATACAATTATATCCTTATTTTTGAATTTTGAAGGGAAGGGGGAAATCAAAGTGTGTCAAAAAAAGGGGGAAATCAAAATTTTTAAGGATAAAATAGGTAGTGCAAAAAAATTGATCTCATGACATCATCGACTCGACTTGTGACATACTTAAGTTTTATACTTTATTATTATATATATATATATATATATATACAGCACCTATATGTTTGAGTAAATCCTAGGATATGAGTGGGTTGGAATTTAGGATAGGGGATAGAGATGCTTGAGCGGCTATCCGGTTGTAACACCCTGCCCGCCCGGGGAGAGCGAACGGAGTGATACTTAAGATAAAACTAACCAATTCCACAAATAACAAGGTATAGAGCATCTAAAAATCCCACAATATATAAAAGATAATCCACTAATCTCAATCTCTTCAAATTAAATACAACCAAAAGACTCTTGAAATAAAACAACTATCTATCTCGAAACAAAATGCTCTATACATCAACATAAATATAATCCTTCTCATATGTATTCTCGAATATTCTTCCCAAAAAAATTACCGCTAATAATCCATCTCCAAATCAAATCCATAGCGCTCAAATCCACGCTAACCTGCCAACTAAAAGAAAACATGGGGAAGTACACAATACGACAGGAAAGATGATCCACAAATATTAGCGATGAATAAAGCGTAACAGTACTAGTATGAATATTCAAATCAAATGCGTATCTCAATAGCATTTAACAATAAATTTCTCAACAACACATTAATCGGGTCACCCGGCCTCACCCCATCCGCATATGCTTTATCAATACATAGCCTGGGAAGCAGGAATTTTGGCGGGTGCCCAACCTCCATGCCATATTAAAATCATATGACGACGTGGTCAACAACAATATAATGATGCCACATGAATCAAAATAATTCGACAATTATTTTTCAGATTTCAATGAATTTAACAATTCAAATATGAGTTCAATAGTCACATGAATTCAAAGGAAATAATACTCGCGAGATTAAGGAGCATATTGTGTAAAACCCCACCATACCTTAAACTCATCACATGAATCATCACATAAAATCATCCTCAAAATCTAATCGCACCATCACGTTCCTCTCGCAAAAATAATCAATTTACGTTCTAGCCCCAACACAAGATAACCCCAATTAGTCCTATTTCAAAAACTCAAAAAATCATATCCAAAACTATTCAAATCGTCAATACGACTTCAGATTTTGATTCTACAAGAAAAATTGAGTCAGGTATTTGTTTTGGATTTTTCTCAAATATCATCTGAATGCACTCGAAATGAAGATCTAAACATTCCAAATTGGCTCTTCTCATTCCACTCGTTTTTGCCTCTTTGGATTTTATTTTTAACCTCTCTTTTTCATCTCCCTTTCCTTATAATCACCCATAATATTCCTTATATGGTCCCTCTCTCAAACCCTATCTTGGAGCCTAAGCTAACGCATATTACTATATTGCCCTTTAAATCAAAATTATCAACTTTACATATTTAAACCATTACAAAATGTCCAAAAGCCCATTAAATTTGAATTTAAATATTCGATTCATTTCAAATAAAAATAAATATAATATTAATATCCCGATTAATAAAATAACAATATTATTAATATTATATACCATATTCATAAATAAAGCCCTCAAAATTACAGGGTATTACACCGGTGTCGGTTGACGACTATTATTATAGGCGATGCGATACCTATGGAATTAAGATAAGTTGATAGTATACTTATCTAGTTAGTATAACCATGTTTATATTATAATTCTTAAAAAGTGATTAAGGTGGAATTTATATATTAAGTATGAGAATACTTATATGATATTTCAAATGGGCATATTCAGGTTATTGGCTATCGCTATAAGAGTTTGGCAATTATAGCCATAATATATTGTGAAGTGATATAGATTATATATATGATGTTGTTACAGTATATATTACATGATATGAATAAATATATATGTGTGATTGGTATATTTGTACTTTAGATGCTGGTTTCACAGGCTTCCCTGGGCATACGGTTGGACAACCAGATTAGATATTTTTTTCTAGTGTGATCCAGGGAGTGTAATACCCCGTATTTTTATAGCTTTTAAATTATGGGATTTATTAAATTTAATTGAGATAAATTAATTTGATTTTAATCCGGAATGTTGCTTTAAATATTTACTAGCGTGACGAGAGTTAGTAATTATTGGAAATTTGTTATTTGTTGCATATTACTGGATGAGCATAGTAATATATTATATTGATTATATTGAATGTCATAAGTGAATTAAATGACTATTTCGGAAATTTAAGTAAGGACGTGCCCGTGTCACGTCGGGACTTATTTTGTTAAATAAAAAGTGAATATTTTATAAGTTGTTCGTATGGTCATTTTGAGTACGCCAACGCGTCCGGAAGGGTCGAGATAGTCAGAAAAGTGTACCCGGGGGTTTAGTTTGGGTCTCGGGATGTTTTTAGGCTTAATTAGTGACCCGGGAGGGCATTTTGGTCATTTTAAAAAATAGGGTAATTAAACCCACGAATTTCAGCCAACCTATATCAGCCATTAGGTCAGCCTCTTAGGGTTAGAACATTCACAAATCAAATGACGGCCATTGGAGAAGAGAGGAGAGAACTCCAAGGCAATCCAAGGCCAAAAGGCCACCGGTTTGCACCGCCACCACCACCACCGCGTAGATCACGAGACGAGGAACGCAGCCATACAAAAATGAGCCGATAACCTGCATACCAAAATCCCAGGCAAGTGTTTAACTTGCGTATTTTCGTTGGTGCAATATTCATTTTAGTTAGGAATGATTAGGAGTATAATCTATGGAAGAAAACCCCACTTTTTGATACGAATTTGCATGTAGAAAAGATTAAAACCATATTCTGGAAGTCTTATATGATGTAGATGATTAACCCACGAATTTTGATGATTATGTAGAAGGAAATTCTGGAGAAAAACTTATTAGAATAGAAGTTAAGAAAACTTAGGGTTCTTGATGATTAGATGAGATTTTAGGTTGTTTAATCATGTTTAATGATGGTTATACGCATGCTTAACGTTAGAAACATCTGGTAATATGTTATTATGTTTGTGGTATAAGTTTTGGGATGATTAGGGTTGGAAAATATGAATTTGAATGAAGAATTTTGGTGAAACCCACAACTGCAATTCTACAGAATTTTCGCAGACCTGCTTGATCGATTGATCGACCCTAGAGCGTCGATCGATCGAAGGTTCGATCGATCGAGCCCTAGCCGTCGATCGATCGACCCTTCCTGGCAGCCTCTTATTTCCCCATGTTTAATTAGTTGAATTAATTTATCATGGAATAATCCTTGGGCATATTAAATAAAATGTTTTGGGATATAGGAGAGACCAGTAGGACATATGATTAAGTGTTGAGAACTTTATTATGAAATGATTATTGTGTTTTAGGGATAATTATTTAAGGAATGACGAACTACGTATTTCAAGTGAGGGATTATGACGAATACCTACGATAGTGAATAGATGTCTACCTACTGAATTTGTTACTTGGATGGATAGAACCCATGAGTGTTCTATAACTAGTGAGAAAACCCTTCGAGTTAAGGTTAGAGACGAAACCTTATGCGTAATACTAATAATGTGAAATTAAGGATAAATGTTGTAATTATGGGTAACGAGAGTGACCTATATTAATATGATGAAAGTAGTATATTTATATGATTGTGTGTGCATATATTATATACATGTGAAAAACGTACCCGCGCTACTTGCTATCCCTGAGGTTACCGCGCTGGGACGGTCTTATCCTGTGTTGCCTTACCGGGGATATTGATTCGTACTTTAGAAGATAGGAATCCTAGGTACAGGCTATCGAATCGGTAGTCACGGTCCTAAGAGACGCAAGGGTATGTACTGACCTCTTGGACTTGGAAACTATACTTCGCCTCAATATTGTTTGTGTTTGTATTGATACAGTTCGAGAGTGATTCCGAACTTGTATTTCCCTTAGTACGATTGATACGGGGATTGGATAGCAGAGTATGCCCGCACCATAATTTTTATGTGGGGTGCCATTAGAATATATATATTACACGAATATTTAATATATATATGAAGTTCTGAAACTTGGAACTACCTACTGTGATTTGGTAAGTAAGTCATGTTTGATGAATCAGATTGGAAATACTTGTTTTATGAGAGTGTAATATGACACTGGGAAACTTTATAAATTAATGAAGCTAAAACGAGAGTTGTGCTACACTTTGAAAGTACCCTTTTCACACGTTGACATTGTTCAGTTTTATTAAAACTTGTGAGTAAGTTAAGATAAACTAAATTATTGGGAAGGTTAGTATGATAATATGTTAAGTTAAACCATTTTGGGAAGGTTAGTACGATAGGTGTGCACACTAGAAGAGAGGTGAGAATTTCTCAAGAGAGTGTCGAACCAATATGTTATTGCATTGGCCTGTATCAATTTAAATACTTGCTAAACTAATTTTAAATCATACACACTTTCGGGCTCTGACCCATTTTATCTCTCCCTCTCCCCCTTGTATATATATATATGTATGTATTTCAGGTGCCCAGCCACAGGGGCGTCTTGCTTAGGATCTTTTGGAAGGAACGCGCTGCAGCTTAGGTGGGAGTTGCAGGTCTTTTGATTAGACGACTTCGTTCATTCAGATCCACTCCTAGCATTTTCATTCAGATGGGCATGTGTAGCCCTTTCCATTATTTCTTTATGTTGGGACATTGTTATTTCAGTTATTTTCCTAGTTCGTTATTTTGGGATTTTTGTTCAGGACGGATGTATTACTTTATTTTCTCGCATGTTGACATTCGTTGATGAATGTTTTATATATTGGATTCTTTCGTTCCAGTTTATTGTGGTGTGAATCTTATTCATTGAGCTTTGTTAATAATTTAAATAAATCTTTTCTTTAAATAAAATTTGGAAGTTAATGTTAAAAATTGGTTTTGACACTTAGCTTAATTATTTAGGGTGTTTAATTGGAAAGTTTCTTTTTACGACAGTGATGCTAAGAATGAACCAAACTGTTCACCTTGATTTAATTTAATAAAGGAGTGATCGCCCGGTATTTAATTAGGCGGGGTGTCACAGGGAGGTTGCGTGATGTGGGTAAATCCCTTTGATTGAGGAGCAGGGAGAGTATATCCCTAGGTCATATCGTCCCGTATACAAGTGTAGTATTTGTATTCCACTTGTGGGAGGGAACATGATCGCCTCTACCGTTGTGTATATTTTTACCATGACCATGAATGAGTCTGGCTTGGTACTGTGGTTGAGCGAGTAAACTCGGATTCACATAGGCACTATGGGACTACATCCTCGAGTTATAGCTCGGTGGAATGGTTATTATACTTATGATTGTAATAGGTAGAATTATACTTATTGCGTATAGTATATTGCTTGCATATGAAGATGAGAAATCATATAATTTAGACTTGTGTAAAGTGTAAGATTAATAAGGTATTATTCTCATTGTGGAAGATTCTTATGTGGATTTAAATTGTGATTCGTATATTAAAATGAGACTTATATGTACGAGATTTTATATAATAAAGTGGAAATGACATTTTAAAGTAGTGAATGTTTTGGAATATGAACGGTATATATATATATATATATATATATATATATATATATATATATATATATATATATATATATATATATGTGTGTGTGTGTGTGTGTGTGTGTGTGTGTGCTGAGGGACTAATGAATCTCGACGATCAAAATTGCCAGGTAGTAGTGTATCGGGGGGTTCCTTGTTTGGATTTCGCTTCGCGAGACACTCCGCGCACGAACGTAGAGCAATGTTGGGAATGGGGAGAAGTTTAGCCCTTAGTACTTGGGTTTATGAGGATTTGTAGAAGATGGGTGAAATAGATTAGTTAGGAAGGGTCGCTTAACTTGGTTGTTTTTAATGGCATGCGGTAGGTGTGCACTATTAGAAGAGGGCTGAGGGGTATCTCATGGGAGTGCGATACAAATTAAAATATGAGAGATTTCATATTTTTAAAATATCGAATTTATGCACTTGCAAAATATTTTCAAACTCGGGCTCTGACCCGTTTCTCTATTTTTCCACTCTCTTGATATATATATATATATATATATATATATATATATATATATATATATATATATATATATATATAAGGTGTTCAGACATAGGGATGCCTCGATGATGATTCCTTCGATTCAGACGGTTACTGCAGTAGCTGTGGATGCATGCATGTTTATTGTAGATGACTCTATCCTTGTAATCTAGATAAGAGTTACTGTAGAAACATTCGGGCCGATAGCCCAATTATATCCATTTGTTCTTTTACCACCTTTTAATACGACATTCGATTTGGTTGTATTATGTTGTACCGAGTGTTCGGTTATTTTATTTCATTTCAATTTTCTTATATATAAATTGTTGTGATTGATTTATTTGAATGCTTTGGTTAAAAACATTAGTTAAATAAAATTGCTAGCCTAATAGGTTATTAGTAATTAAATTGGTTTTTGACAGTGATTCTGAGAATGAACCATCTGCGACTCCTGTTTTAATTTGGTATGGGATTGATCACCCGGTATTTTATTAGGCAGGGTGTCACAGTTAACCTTAAACAACGTACGATATCGGGACTCAAGAGTCATGACAACCATATCTTAATGCAAGAACTACTTCCCATTTCCTTAAGAAACGTGTTTCCTAAGAACATGCTTGAACCATTAGTTGAGCTAAATAACGTCTTTAGGAATATGTACTCGAAAGTGATGAATGTAACCAATTTAGATCGTGTTCAATATCGCATTTAGCTCACGCTATGCCGACAAAGTATCTTTCCACCTTTATTTTTTGATGTCATGGAGCATTTGGTTATTCATTTAGCATAAGAATCAAAGATTGGAGGACCACCACAATACCGATCGATGTATCCTATTGAGAGGTGCGATATTAGTTGACATATATATATTTTAAATTCTTTTTCATGGTAGTTTTTTCTTACTAATTGAAATTTACCTAACCATAGATACTTCTTCACATTGAGGAATTATGTGAAAACCCAAAATCATCCAGAGGGTTCAATTGCACAAGGATATTGGGTAGAAGAATATTTGACATTTTGCTCAAGGTACCTAAGTGATGATGTTGAGACGGAGTCTAATCGCCCAACAAGGAATGATGATGGTAGTTTTGTTGATCACTTTTGTTGTCCTAAATTATGAAAAACGGAGGGATTTATTCTTGATCACATTACATATGTACAAGACATCGATATGTGCTTGTCAACACATATGCAATTACTGCATTTCGAGAGTAGGTATCTTCTTGAATAAAATTCCTTCATTTTTTAGCCATGCAAAGAATATTGTAATGATTCGTTTTAATGCAGTACTCATCGTGCGTCAATTAGGAGTGATTCTCATCTCAGACCACATGATGTCGACCGCATTCATAATAAAACATTTCATTTGTGGTTTAAGGATCATGTAAGTAAAATGTACATTGAAAACAATGTTTTACATTTATATGTATGATTAAATAACTATTGGTTGTAATGACATTTTTTTGTAATAAAATAGGTGAGGACGCTAGTCAAGGAAAATAACACAGATGTATCACAAAAAATTCATATTTTATTTATGGGTCCCCTAAAAAAGGTACAAATATTCACCGTGTATATAATCAATGGTGTTAGGTATCACACTAAGGCTCATGAGAGGATAAGAGCCACGCAAAATAGTGGAGTCATGTTAAATTCAATGACTGAAAGTTATGTAGGTGCAAGAGATATAAATCCCATATCCGAAGATGTCAATTTTCATCGAGTTTTGACATTTATAATTGAGATGCATTATTCAAAAGACTATAAGTTCATGTTGTTCAAGTGTGACTGGGTTGACAATGGTAGAGGTCTCATTGAGCAAGATGACTTTGGATTCACACTTTTAAATTTCAACCATTTGTTATATCATAGGCATCAAAAATCCGATGAACCATTCATACTATCATCTCAGGCAAACCAAGTATTTTATGTACAAGACCTAGTGGAGAAAGATTGGCATAATGTTGTTAAAATGAAACCCCGAGACTTTTTTGATGTGTTTGGGCAACAGTTAACAAGCGAGAGCACTATGAATGATGAAACAAAGGCATGGAGTGATCAATTTTTGGATGATACAACATTGACACGTGATGATGATGTTAGTTGGGTTAGACAAGGTGTGGAAGGAACATTAGTTGATGAGGAAACCACGGGGTAGATGGATGAAGATGAATAGAAATACTAACTAGCTAGGCATTTGAATATGCATTAATAACTTGTGTGCATTTATATTTATTATTCCATTTTCTTATTGTTTTTCCATAGGCTTCATACAATGGTATAATCTGTTAACTAGTAATGATTTTACTGATTTTTTCATTCAAATAAGAAAATTTATTTTCTATAATGTGTTAACTAGTATTGATTTAATACTGTTAAACTTGCATTAAGTGTGTGTCTCTCTGTGTGTGTGTGTTTTAAGATATTAAGTATGTGTGCATAATTCCAGTTGTGTTTCTAGAAGCATCAAGGGCATCAGTTCTTTCACGAATTCTGTGGCTCAAGCCAGCCATCTCAGCAATGCCTCCAACATTGTCACTAATGGGACCGTAAGCATAAATCGCCAATCCAGTGGCAAATTCATGCTTTAGGATTTGAGTGCATTTAGTTCAAATCTTAAACGAATTTCGCTGCTATTCCAATCCAAATAGAATTTTATTGATCTTTTGGTTCGATCTTTTTTACAGTATTGAATAAGTATCAATATTGGTTTCTAATAATTCCTTTAAATGATTCATTTCCCTATTGCTTAGCTTCCTTTCCTTATTGTTTCTTTCATAATTAAATCCAAAGTTTTGGTTCACGAGTGAAGATTCTTTTTAGTTTTCATCTAGGTAGGCATATGTTGGTTTGATCGAGTTTGTGATGTTCGAATCTGTTTTAGATCACTATCTGTTTATGATTGAAAAACTGTTACTAAATCCGTTTAATACAAGATTAAACTATTTAAGTAACTCCGAACTGTTTTTTGAAGAAACTCATTTTTAGAAATCAAATCAGTTTAATCACAAGATGTGTTTAAAAAATATTCACGAGATCTGTTCAAGATTTGTTAACAAGTTTTGAAAAACAAAACTAAAATAGTTTTAAATCAGCACACTAAACAGAAAGGGATGGGGAGATGTAGAAAGATTAATGACAAGATATTTTTAATGTGGTAAAACCTCAACCAACTGAGGAAACATCCACGACTCCCTCTATAGAGTAAAAAGAAAAATCCACTAAAACAAATATAACAGTTACAAACTATATAACACACACGCAGACAAATCATACCTATATAAGTTTAGGAATTTACCCACTTGTGTCCTTATAAATTTTATGTAGTTCTGATTGTTGATGTTGTTCTTCCAGTTTGCTAACTTCACTTTGTTCTAGTCTTTACGTCGACTCTTGTATCAGGATCTTATTACCAACACTTTCAGTGTTGTAGTGTGCAAGTGTTTTTGATGGTGATCTAACACATGCATGCACACACTCAAGCTTATATTTACAAACAGTCCTAGAAAATTACGAATCAGATCTATATGTTGAGATTTTCAGTTTCTCTCTTCTTAGGAAACTTTGAACCTTATTTGACCTTTAATATTAACCCAGAATCCATGGATATCTTGCCCAAAAGACGTATCAAGATCTTAATCAATCTCAAGGTTTTGAAAATATTTTTGAGATTAAAAATCACCCAGTGCGATTCCAACTAGGTCAAAGGTTTTGTTTCAAAAGAATTAGAAACAAAAAATGTTATTGTTGATTTTGAGTATGAAAACGTTTACAGAAAGGAATGAAAAATAGATTTCTCAAGATCAGAAACTATAAATAAAGATGTAGGTGTGATGTAACATAAAATGCTCAGATCTAAAATTTCCATGAAACAGAAACGCAGATCTAGCCTAATGCTTAAGTTGGAAACAAAATCTTAACACAAAGAGGTTACAGCACGTAAAAGTTTAACAAACCAACTCTCAAACTCTCAAACACTCAAGGTTGTGTTTGGTATATAACTAGTTTTGAATACATAAGGGTTTGAAATGTGTTTTGGATGATTTAGGGTTAGGGTTTCTAACTATCTCTCTCTGTCTCTCTTTAGTTTCTCTCTCTCTTCTCTCTCTAGAAATGACGAAATGACAAAAGCTTCTAAATGTCTGAGAGTAAGGGTCCTTATACAAGGTGATGAGAAGATTCTAGAATGGGGTTCAAAATCAAGGGCTACGATTTAGTATATAGCTGTTGACTTTGATCCAATGATATAAGAGAAGTGGTGGATTAAAACGCATTTGATTGGTTTAAGAGGGATTCATAGGAATTAAGCCAGAACGGATACAGATCGTTGATTACATAAATCCAAGGGAAGCAAATGAGCAAGGCTTATTTCTCACAGAAGAAACACAAATTGGACCGATATCAGGCTGACAGTTGTAAGGCTGAAATTAATGGTGAAACGCGCATTTTGAAAATAATTACACAAACACATTTAAGTCTTTAGCGCTTTCGGTTTCTACCCTAGTGAACTTCCAGAGATAAAATCATCAATTCAAAATTGCAGATTGACCCCAAAACTTTTAATTCCATTTTTAAATTATAAAAAATTGTTTTAAAAATCATTAAAAATTCCCCAAAAATTATTAAAATTTAATTTAAGGGAAATTAATATACACAACACACTTATAACCAATTATATGCAAAATGCAATGTAGGATTGAAATACTAATGTGTGTGAGTGTTGGTAAATATACCTTAGATCAAGAGGAATAAAATGAAGAGAAGGATCGAGGCTCTTTGGTTTGTAGGATAGGACTCAATTTTGTTTGTATTTCCAAACTAGATGAGCACTTACACAATATAGACTC
The DNA here is from genome assembly GCA_949130495.1 of Sambucus nigra. Classification (NCBI taxonomy): domain Eukaryota; kingdom Viridiplantae; phylum Streptophyta; class Magnoliopsida; order Dipsacales; family Adoxaceae; genus Sambucus; species Sambucus nigra. The sequence goes on from OX422222.1 coordinate 209,229,585, forward strand.
AAGTGAGTAAAGAGTATAAGGTGCTTCAATCTCCCCCTTTGGAAATATGAGACAAAATCTCCTTTGAGTCAACTTGGACTCGTAGGGAAACAAAAAGAAAAGGAAAAATCTATTCCTATACAAAAATTATATCTACCCATTTCCTAGAACCGAAAATTACATAACTCAACTAAATACAATTCAATACCCTATTACAACTTTGAACATAACGTAGAATAAATGTCCAGAATCCTTCAAATAATCACTATGATCAAGCTCTTAAGAAAATGTACAACATAAATGAATTCTTATAAGACTCAAATTTCTCCCCCATTTTGTCTCAAATGGACAAAGGGAAAAATTATGTAAATCCAAGAAATTATTCATCACACACCATTCCAATTGATTTATGCAAGGCAATAAACCTATTATAATCCAAAGGTTCGGTAAACATATCTGCGAGTTGCAAATTAGTAGGAAGATAATTGATTTCTAATTCCTTAGTCTCAACTAATTCGCGGATAAAGTGATGCCTTATTTTTATGTGTTTTTTTCGCTAGTGTTGAACAGAATTTTTAGAGATATTGATCGCACTTTGATTATCATAATGGAGATGTAATTGTTCTTCTTTAATACCAAAATCACTTAGCATTTGCTTAAGCCAAAGTAATTGAGCACAACAACTGCCAGCGGCTATGTATTCAGATTCAGCAGTGGATAATGAAGTACATTTTTGTTTCTTACTACTCCTGCCTACCAAATTATTACCAATATAATAACATGCGCCTTATGTGATCTTGCTATCGTCAGTACACCCTGCCCAATCAGCATCGGTGTATCCTATTATAGTGCTAGGAGTATTATTAGTGTACCAAATTCCTAAATTTAGAGTGCCTTTAATGTACTTGATAATTCTTTTAACACAAGTTAAATGACTCTCTTTAGGATTGTTCTGGTAACGAGCACAAATGCAAACAACGTACATAATATCAGGACGCGAGGCAGTAAGATATAGTAAGGTTCTAAACATACTACGACAAAGGGTGGGATCTACGGACTTCCCTGTTTCATCCTTAGACAGTTTGACAGTAGTACTCATGGGAGTTTTAGCATCTTTTGCACTTTCAAGGCCGAATTTTTTAATAATATCTAATGCGTATTTTGATTGCGAGACAAATAATCCTTCTGAATTTTGTTTGACTTGAAGACCTAAGAAAAATTGCAACTCCCCCATGAGAGACATTTGAAATTCTTTATGCATAATTTCAAAAAAAGATTTAACTTCTGAAGGGGAAGTTGATCCAAAGATGATATCGTCTACGTAAACCTGAGCTATAATGATATGTTTTTCAAAATGTTTGACAAAAAGGGTTTGATCATTTTCACCTATCTTAAAACCTTTGTCTAAGAGAAAGTTGGAAAGGCGCTCATACCAGGCTCTTTTGGCGCTTGTTTTAGGCCATACAAAGCCTTCTTAAGACGAAAAACATGATTTGGATATTTAGGGTCAATAAACCCTTTTGGTTGTTCTACATAGGTCTCCTAAGTCAATATTCCATTAAGGAAGGCAGATTTGACATCCATTTGGTAAAGCGTAAAATGTAAGTAGCAAGCTATGGTAAAGAGAAGATGAATAGTTTCTAATCGAGTAATGGGAGCAAAAGTCTTTTTAAAATCTATTCCCTCTATTTGAGAGTATCCCTAAGCAACTAATCTAGCTTTGTTTCTAATGACTATCCCACTTTCATCAGATTTATTTTTAAATATCCAACGTATGCAATTGACCTTTTTGTGATCAGGCCTAGGTACAAGATGCCAAACATCATGAATGACAAATTAAAGAAGTTCATTCTGCATTGCATAAATCCAATGAGGATCATTCAAAGCATCATTACCATTCTTTGGTTCCACAAGGGAAACAAAACATGCATAATGAGCATAGTTTCTTAATTGCGATCTTGTATGCATAGGTTTACTGGGATTACCAACAACGTTGTCTACGGGATGGTCTTTAGCAACCCAATTAGGTACTTCAGGTGTCTCAATTGGTAAAGAATCATATATTTTTGGTAAGTCATTTTCTTAAATATTTGCAGACTCTACCACAATAGTTGGTTCTCCAGTCTTACTCTCTACAGTGGTGTCACTTACAATTACATTTATGGATTCCATTATGGTCTTAGTGTGAAGGTTATAAACACGGTAAGCTCTACTGTTAGGAGAATATCCTAGGAAGATGGCTTGATCTCCTCGAGTCTCAAATTTGGATAAGTGTTATCTGTCTTTACAGACATAACACGTACAACCAAAGGTTCTAAGGTACTTAAGATTGGGCTTCTTCCCATACCAAAGTTCATAAGGAGTTTGTTTAGAATTATTTCTAAGATAGACCCTATTAATAATATGACACGCAGTATGAATGGCTTCTACCCAAAAATACTCAGGTAAAGTCTTAGCATGAATCATAACACGTGCCATCTCTTTAAGGGTAGGATTCTTTCTCTCAGTTATACCGTTCTGTTGAGGAGTCTTAGGAGCACTAAATTCATGTTTGTAACCATTATATTCATAATACTCTACAACACCTGTATCTAAGAACTCTTCACCTCTATCACAACGAATCATATTTACCTGAGAGTCTTTCTCATTTTCAATTCGAAGTAAAATCTTCAAAAAGGTTTGAAATGTATCAGACTTTTGTTTTAAGAAAGATACCCAAGTAAATCTGGTGAATTCGTCAACCATAACAAGAATATAACTGTGTCCATGGAGACTAACAGTTCTAGAAGGACCCATAAGGTCCATATGGATGAGCTCCAAGGGTTTAGAGGTTAGAATATCTTTGACTTTCTTATGAGGGGCCTTAATAATTTTTCCTTCTTGACAATAACCATAGACAATATCAGAAATAGGTTTGATCTTAGGTATCCCTCTAACTATTTCTTGAGACGACAGTCTACTAAGATTTTTGTAATTTATGTGACCCATAAGACTATGCCATATCTCATTGCCATCCATCCTGGCAATGTTACAGACCTCAGCACTGTTTTGAACTGTATAACAATTGTCCATAATCCGGAGTCCTGTAATTATGCCCTCACCTTTTTCATTTAAAATTTTATAATTATTTCTTTGAAAAGGTGGAAGTATTATTTGAGTCAAAAAATTGTGAGATACTGAGTAGGTTTGCCTTAAGACCTTTTACTAGAAGACCATTTTCAAGTAAAGGTAATTCTTCTTCTTGGAGTTCTCCTTTACCAATGATTTGAGATGATACACCGTCACCAAAAATAAATTTTCTTCAAGAAAAGATGGTTTTGTTTAAAAGTTTAGTATCATCCCCAGTCATGTGTTTTGAACATCCAGAGTCTAACTACCAACCAGATAGAGTGTGTTCAGCTTTTAAATCAGTAATAACAATATTACACTTCATCTGGGGTAATAGCTCATCTTTTCTAACCCAAACATCTCTTGTTTTTATTTTGCGCTTATTTGCTCTTAATTGATAAAATTTGCGAGCATTAGATTTTTGTTGAAAAATATTTTGCGCATGAGGCTGAATTTTATGGAAAGTGAGAGCATTTGGTTTAGAAAGGAGTTTAGGGATCCTTCTTGAAAATGATCTTTTAGGTTTAGTATTTCTCTTTCTATGGTTAGAGTTTTTATCTGGTTGTCTAGGAAGAATATAATTATTATGACTTCTCCTATAATAGTTAAAGTTTTGATACACAGGAGAATTAAAGATAGGGTTGACTATATATCTAGAGTAGCATCCTTCAAAGGAATGACCATATATATCACAGTAAGAGCAGTATAGATTGCTCGACGAGGGTATCTCCTTAGGAAAGTCTCTAAATATAGGCGTGATGAGATTTTGATGTTGAACCTTATTCCTAGGGAGTACAGTTTGAAAGACTGTATCACTCTTCCTAATGGGGGGCAGCCATATTTAGTCTTAGATGGACTTTCACACTTAGAGTAACTTGATTCCCCAAAATCAAACTTAGATTGGTTTTTGTCAAACTCATTTTTCAGAGAATGAAAGTTTGGACAAGTTTCTACAGGTCTTTTGCCTCCTGACACAAACTTAATTGGTTCAAAAAATTTAGACTGAGTCTTAAAATTGGGGCAAAATCCTATTCCAGTTCGATCATCAGAATTGGTTTTGGAATCAACAACAAATCCATCAAAACAGTTTGAATTATTTTCAAATTTCGCAAATTTTTTGAAAATATTTGTCTTCTCTTTAGATTGTTCCAATTCTAATAATGTCCCTTTATATTTTTTCTCCAGGGTTTTATTTTCTTCGATCAAATTATTCAATTTTTGATCAAATGTTTTAACTTCTTTTTCATGAGTTAGACATTGGGTAGTATACTCTTCAGCATTAAGTTTGACCATTAGACTTAGGTCTTCTAATTTCTTGGTGAGATCTTTCACTATCTTTTCTAGTCTAGTGCTTTTCTTAAGCATTTTCGTATAAAGTGTGTGAATGTCAGGGAGGTCTTCAGTGTACGAGTCACTAAGTGCAGTGTGTGAAGTGACCCTTAAGGATTCATTTCTTGAACTCACGCACCCATGGACATCATCATTATCGCATTCCCTTTTACTCACAAACCTTGTGGTTGAACTAACAATATTCTCAGAAAGTAAAGCATCTAAACCAGTAGCAGCATGATTCACAATAGTAGGAGTAAAGTTACTATCATCATTATCTTACATAGGCATATCATCATTGTATATAATCTTAGCAAAGAAAGACATGCAAGGATCAAAACAATCAGAAGATTCAGGTTCCTCATTCTCAGAATCACTTGAATCATCCCACGTTTTGTAAATGTTGTCCCTAATATGGTTATTGGCAGTGTTCAGTTTCACTCTACAGTCTTGTACTATATGTCCTAGTTTTACACATCTAAAACACTCAATGTTCTTGAAGTCTTTATTGGGTCTCATGTCTTTGTGATGTTTGTCTTGACCTTTCTCATGAGGTTTGTAGTTAGACTGACTTGGATAATTTGGCTTGCCTTGTCTGTTTGCCAATTTATTTCTAAATTTGACAATTTTCTTAAATTCTTTTGACATCAAGGCAATTTGATTATCCAAACTATCTATATCACATTCCTCATCAGAATCATCAGTGGGAATAGTAAACTCGGGTCTCATCAACTTAGAGTTAAAACTCAAGTTGGAACTATTTTGTTTCATATAGGACTGGGTCATTTGTTTCTTAAATTCTAATTCCATTTCCATAGTTCGAAGTTTACTACTGAGTAATTCAGGAGTGAGATTTTGATCATACATTTCCTCAATAGCATATCTTTTATTATCAAATTTTTGTGGTAATGACCTTAGAATTTTAGATACAATTTCATGGTTGTCAAAAGTTATCCCATTAGCATGCAGTTTGGTCACAGTGTGAGTTAATTTCATGTAGAAGTCATCGAAAGTTTTAGAATCAGACATAATTAATGAGTTATGCTACTGAACAAGCATTTGAGTTTTAGCAGCCTTAACTCTAGTGTCACCCTCATGTGCAGTGATCAGTGTATCCCAAGCTTCCTTAGAAGTGGCACAAGATGAGATCCTTTTGAACTCGTGTTCATTTATGGACATGAAGATAGCCTTCTTACCTTTGTTATTATTTCGAGAAGTCTGCTAGTCTTCTTGTGTGAACTCACTTAATTATTTCTTAACCCTCTCATTACTTCCTTCAGTGGATGGTTTAGTAGGATAAGAGTATCCATTTTCAACAATATCCCAGACATCATCTTCCAAGGTTCCTTGTATGAAAGCAACCATTCTTACCTTCCAGTAAGCAAAGTTGTTTCCATAAAAGAGTGGGGGTCTGGTCAAGTTACCAAATCTTTCATTTTTCTCGTCCATTGATTCGATTTTAAAAAAATAATTTCAGAAACACAAGATCTTTTAAAAAGATTTCCAAAGCTCTGATACCAATTGAAAAACTGTTACTAGAGCCGTTTAATACAAGATTAAACTATTTAAGTTACTCCAAACTATTTTTTTCAAAAACTCTTTTTCAGAAATCAAATCAGTTTAATCACAAGATGTATTTAAAATATATGCACGAGATATGTTCAAGATTTGTAAACAAGTTTTGAAAAACAAAACTAAAATAGTTTTAAATCAGCACACTAAACAGAAAGGGATGAGGAGATGTAGAAAGATTAATGACAAGATATTTTTAACGTGGTAAAACCTCAATCAATTGAGGAAACATCCACGACTCCCTCTATGGAGTAAAAAGAAAAATCCACTAAAACAAATATAACAATTACAAACTATATAACACACATGCACACAAATAAGAACTATAAAAGTTTAGGAATTTACCCATTGGTGTCCTTATAACTTTTCTGCAGTTCTTATTGTTGATGTTGTTCTCCCAGTTTGCTAACTTCACTTTGTTCCCGTCTTTACGTCGACTCTTGTATTAAGATCTTATTACCAACACTTTCAGTGTTGTAGTGTGTAAGTGTTTGTGATGGTGATCTAACACATGCATGTACACACTCACGGTTATATCTACAAATAGTCCTAGTAAATTACAAATCAGATCTATATGTTGAGATTTTCAGTTTCTCTCTTCTTAGGAAACTTTGTACCTTATTTGACCTTTAATATTAACCCAGAATCCACGCTATCGTGCTCAGAAGATGTCACAAGATCTTAATCAATCTCAAGGTTTTGAAAATATTTTTGAGATTGAAAATCACCAAGTACGATTCCAACTAGGTCAAATGTTTTGTTCAAAAGAACTAGAAACATAAAATGTTATTGTTGATTTTGAGTATGAAAACATTTATAGAAAAATCAACAATAGATTTCTTAAGATGAGAAACTATAAATTCAGATCTAGGTGTGATGTAACATAAAATGCTCAGATTTAAAATTTCTATGAAACAGAAACGCAGATCTAGCTTAATGCTTAAGTTGGAAACAAGATCTTAACACAAAGAAGCTATAGCAAGAAACAGTTTAACAAACCAACTCTCAAACTCTCAAACACTCAAGGTTGTGTTTGGTATATAACTAGTTTTGAAGAGATAAGGCTTTGAAATGCGTTTTGGACGATTTAGGGTTAGGGTTTCTAACTCTCTCTCTCTCTCTCTCTCTCTTCTCCCTTCTCTCTCTAATCTTTTCTCTCTCTAGAAATAACGAAATGACAAAAGCTTCTAAATGGCTGAGAGTAAGGGTCCTTATATAGTCGGCTAAGAAGATTCGAGAATGGGGTTCAAAATCAAGGGCTACGATTTAGTCTATAGCTGTTGACTTCGATCCAACGATATAAGGGAAGCGGTGGATTAAAACGGATTTGATTGGGTTAAGAGGGATTCACATGGATTAAGCCAGAACGCATGAAGATCGTTGATTACATCAATCCAAGGGCAGTAAATGAGCAAGGCTTATGTCTCACAGAAGAAACACAAATCAGACCAATATCAGGCTGACAAGTGTAAGGCTGAGATTAAGGCTGAAACGCATGTTTTGAAAATAATTACACAAACACCTTTAAGTCTTTAGGACTTTCGATTTCTACCCTGGTGAACTTCCAGATATGAAATCATCAATTCAAAATTGCAAATTGACCCCAAAACTTTTAATTCCATTTTTAAATTAGAAATAATAGTTTTAAAAATCATTAAAAATTCCCCAAAAATATTAAAATTCAATTTAAGGGAAATTAATATACATAACACATTTATAACCAATTATATGCAAAATGCAATGTAGGAATGCAATAGTAATGTGTGTGAGTGTTGGTAAATATACCTTACATCAAGAGGAATAAAATGAAGAGAAGGATTGAGGCTCTTTGGTTTCTAGGATGGACTCAATTTTGTTTCTATTTCCAAACTAGATGAGCACTTATACAATATAGACTCAAGTGAGTCAAGAGTATGAGGTGCTTCAATGATGTTCGAATCTGGTGTATTCTAGGCTAGTATATGTTAAGCTAGGCTAGTGTACGTTTCTAACTATCTCATGCACACATCTCTCCCATAATTATGAAGATTTATGATATGAAATGGGACTTTGATAATTAGTTTTTCATATGATATGAAACTTTACATTGTAGCAATGTGATATGAAACAATATTACATTACGTTGAAACACTGTGATATGAAACTTTATCCTTTTATGTTATGTTAATTTCTAGATGATATGGGTTATCTATATTTGTTAGTCATGTGGTGATCTTACTACATTCAGAACGAGTGAGCTATTTTGAATCAAAAACTTTGTCATCTTGTTGTTGTTTTTTACCTTTCATGTTATATTATTGCTAATTTTTTTTGGTTTGTTTCATTGTTGACTCTATTAGATTTATATTTCAATATCACATTTGTTGTAACAATTCTAGTGCTTTACATTTTCTTCTATCAAGAGGATAATAAATGTTCATCAAATATTGTTATAGAAATCTATGTTGTCTCACGTGGTTGATAATATGTGTTCCATTGTTGCAGACTTCTTGGCTAACTTGGGTGCTAAAGGTATTAATGAAGATTTTCATGGTCACATCTTTTCTCTTTCAAATACTGTTATAATGTTTCTTAAGAGGGATAAAGCTAGCATTAATAATATTAGGCTTGGTCTTAAATTTTAATGGGACTGATTATAAAATCCCAAGTTTCCCATTTCATTTTATCACTTTGATAATCTATTGTTTTTTTTCATGTTATTTCATTTAGTACTATGACGATCAATAGATATCAAACCCAAGACATTTGAGGAGCTATACCAACCCCTGAGCAGCAACAAGAGAATGTAGGAGCCAACCCTGCCATGCTTGAACCTCCATCGAATTGGACACCTATTACACCATTGATCCTTCCATTATCGGGAAACAACGAACAACCAGAAGAGGAAATTACATGTATGGTTTTTAGTTGACTTTTTTTATATTTTTAATCGATGAAAAGTATTATTCTTGAATTTAAGTAATTCATTGATGATATTTTTAGTCAATACTACTTAAAAATTAGATCCGAGCTCTGGCCAAGCATCAGGATTTTTGTTCCCGACGTTTTTAGAGTTTATGACAACGTTTACAAAACATCACCAAATCCAATTTTTATTGTAGTGATTAGACCTCGACGATCTACTGGGCTAGACAAATGTTTATTAGGGTGTTCCTTATTTGGATGTTAGGTCCCATGCATAAAGTCCAATTCTAGATAAAAGTTAAAGGATGATGTGGTCCTATGATATGTTGCTATATGATGCTCGTGGTTAGTATATTAATAAATGTGCATGGTTAGACTTGTTTTAGTAATCAATAGTGGTTTTTATAAGCCATCCTAATACAGGTATACAGTTCCATATTTGCAATGTGTCCCCGATGAGCATAAAAAGTAATAGGATATGAGGAGCCAATATTGGTGGAAAATATAAAGAGGGGCATAACATAGTATGTGTTTGACATGGATAAGATATCATACTTTTTTGCATGGAACCCTTTGAGGTATTGGAAGGGTAGCCTTATTGTTTCCTCATTTATTGGGTGTCTGGTAAGGGAGAATAAGTTACTTGGTCCAGAGTTAGGAACAAATTCAAGAAGATGACCTTTTACTAGGGTCCACATAATGGCTACTTAGAGTACGCATGAGATTCATTCGAGTGAGGATGGTCACTAGTAATTCCTGATGAAATGGCATGATAAATTAGTATATCAAACTGGGCGACATATATTTTAAGAATGATGGGAGCTATGTGAGAAGATAATGATATGTGAGAGATGAATTTGGTAATTTTTAAACTAGGATGAGGAGAATTCTGAGGATAAAATTACATTATTAGGGGGAGTGAAATACTCCATATTTTTTCATATATTAATATATTTTATTATTTAATAATTACTTTAAACCATGCTTTGTTTAATTTTAAATTGTCTCGTTATGTACTTTATCAAAATTATTCATTTTGTCTTTTAATTAATTTAAGTAGTGAAGTTAATTTATATGTGGATGACTCGTGAATTATTGATAATGTGTTGATTTATTTTTATGTTGGGAGTTAGTTCATTTGAACTGGGCTCTAAGGAATCCAAAGGCGTGGACATGTTTTTTTATATGTGATTTTGGGCCCCAGGGGTCGGTACCCCTTTGGGTTAAGTTTTGGGAGTGTTTGGATAACATTCTGGACTTATGCAGAGGCTTAACTTAGGCCATTTATGACCCACGTGATTTAGGGTTAAAAAGAGATTGAACCCTAAATTAACGCTCACTTTAACACACATGTAACACCCCATATTTTTATATTTAATTAAAAAATTTATTGGATGAATTTTCATAATTATTTGAGAATTTTATTTGTCGATTATAAACTAATAATAAGGAATTTCACGAATTTCAGTGCAATTAATTTAAATAACTTATTACTTAGATAAATAAATTATGAAATGTATTTATATTTATATTTTTAATTAATTAAATTTTATGTCAAATTTATTAAATTTTTATTTGACTAGTTTTTAAATTAGCTACCACGTCACTATTATGGATGGTGAATATTTATTGTACTTTGATGGACATGCTAATGCTATACTATATATTTTACAAATATAAAGATTTATTTTTAAATATAAAATTAGTGAAGAAAACGTTTAAATGAATATTTGTAGTAAGGTAATTAATAGAGGCAAGTGTGCTAGGTAATTTTGGCCTCAATTGTGAGTTTGAGTGAGAGTAAGTGAGGGAGATAAGGAGGTTGGGAGGTGACAATGTAAAAATCGAGAATTTTAAAACCTTAATATAACGTACGACCTCGATTTTAAACCCCATAAGTTGAGCAAAATCAAAAGTCTTCTAAAGAAGAAATGACCTATGTTTAAAATCCGACAAGTATGCTTTTAACATTCCACCCTTAAAGTTTATATTTATTACCAAAGAGTCCCTAAAACTTTTAAAATGAAATAAAACAATATATATTGAACCCCTAAACCTCAACCCTATATCAAATCAAATCTTTTGACCTTAATTAACATGAAATCAAAATTTGAACACTGGAAACTTTCTAAAATTACCAAAATACCCCCAAACTTTACCAAAACATACTTTTATGGACATAATGTAAATTACATAAAATATAAAGGACCAAAATAGAAACCTTACTGTTACCCTAGCCTACACACACAACCACAACAACAAAGGAGGTGAAAATCACACGGTAATACATGGTAAACCTTAGGAAACCATTTGCACCCATTTGAACCCAATTCAAAACTCACCCTAAATTCATTCACATCCACCTCTTTTGTGAACTAATCAACTCTCCCCTCAAATTAGTATAAATACCCTCGTTAGACACAGTAAAGACACATCCCACAATTCATTCTCAAAGTTTGAATTTTTCCTCAATTAAGGTAACTCGTCATTTTATGCCTTATATTCAATTATTTGAATTCCAGTAGTTTTTTGCATAGTTAATATAGGTAGAACACTATAAACATGCCAGCCTTTACGTGTAGAAATGCATAAAACCGAAGAAAATAGTAGGAACAACATGGTGAAATCTATTACAGTAGATATACCTTCGATTTAAAGCCATGAATAGACTCCTTAGAACCCCAGGATGTCAAGTGTAAAGGTAAACCTCATACAAGTCCATACAAAAGGCTAATCGATTAAAAGTGTTTTTTAAACTAAAAACCCCCAAATTCAAAATTCTCAACATATAATCTATGAAAATCCTTGAAACGAAAACCAAGATACTCTCATATAGCATTAACCCAACCTAATTCATAATAAACCCTGTCGTACTCTATAAATCCACGAATGTTAAGTCAAAAATTCCTAAAAACACACAGTGTTACAAGTCAAAATATATTGAGATTCAAACCATGAAACTTATATATTGGAAATCCTCATGAAAAATTAGGTTTAGTTGGTTAAGAAATCATCTCAAATGGTATAACACAGCAGGAGAAAAACTCGGTCAAAGTTTGAAACCCTAAAAGTCAAAGTTAAGAGGAAGAAGATGAAGACTTTTTCTAGAAAGATTCACCTCGCGTGTGAGGACGCGTGGCCAATCTAAACACTATGATTTTTTTCCCGAAATCTTTGTTAGATTTTTCTGATCAAAATGGTATAAGATAAGACCATGGTTGGATATTCATAGCTCAAGTTATGCCAAAATGAGGTTTTTACTTAAAGAAATTTTATTAATATTAAAACTTCACCCCTAGATTTTTTTTCAACTTTAGAATTTGTACCTCAAAATTTTCCCCTGCATAAATCAAACTATTTTAAAACAAAAACTCTCTTGCACAAAAGTTGAAAAATGAAATTAAAACCTTTATTTTAAATTGGCAAAATAAATTACACATACACCCCTGAAACTTTACTATAGACAATTTTAAGTACAAATCTGACTGATTAAACCCTGATACCCCTATGCCACACATTGTATAACAGAAAACCATGTCTCAAATCTTCTGAATACTCTAGTGTGACCGCAATTCAACAGAAAACCCAAGTAAGTAGTTTTTTCTTACCTTTTCAGTATTATACTTCGCGTGTTTGAAATCATGCTATTGATATCACTCTGTGATAGCCACATTGACTTTGAATATGTGCATGTTATTATACTTACATACCATCAATTTCTTTAATCATCATCAGTATTTGAATTATCACCAGTATTTAATTTATAATCCATTTTAAACCCTTATCCTCTAATAACTAAGATCATGTAGCATATTGATCCTGTTTCCCTTGCACGTTTATACTATATTTTACCATAAGCATGAGTATTAGCTAGGAAGTAGACTGACGTGTTACCCCATAGAACTTTCTACCTGTCCGATTGGTCGTAGATAACAGAGAGCACTAATTATTTCTACATATGTATGAGTGCCACTTTAATTGTGAGCATATCAAGTTACTTTTTCCCAAAGTTTTAGGGATTATTTATGATAAAGTTACATTGATGACTTAATTAACTCTATACCCCTCTATCAACTGGTAAGTATGGGATTATTAGTTCAACGATCCTTGATTTTATTTAACCAGGATTCTAATTAAATTGGTCATATGTCTTAAATTCTTAAATGGAATGGAATTATGATATTCCCACATTTTTTTTCTGTTTATAACCTGATAAATGTGGAATTATTAGCTTATTATTATCAGCCTATTTAAACATTAATTATATACACACTCCAACTCTCATTTATATCTATATCATTATTATAGCGATGCTAGAACATACTTAGCATATTTGTTCTAGTTCCTTCCTTCTCTAGTAGCGCCAGGAGAAAGGAAATAGTATCTCTTCCCTACTAGAGACAGACACCGATCACTTGTTCACATATGTGAGCATATGGTCAGAGATTAAACCAGATGGGAGCAAGGAGTGGATCTTTTCATCATTCTATATTATCGTGTGTACTAGAAACGTGTAATTCACCCCTGCGGTGGTATCACTTTTTGTAACATATTAATAATGAATAAAAGGTTATGTTATTCTATCTTAAGTTTACTTAATTGGTTTATGTGTACTTCTTATTCATTCATACCAAATAGCAGGGTGTGATAAGTTGGTTTCAGAGCATGTTTTAAAATTAAAACAAATCGTCGAGTTAGCCTTCTATGCGTGAAATAGATAATATATTAGTTATTTGATTTTTTTTATAACTTCTTTTTGAAGCACCTTATACCTTTGAGTTACTATAGTCTATATTGTATAAGTGTTCATCTAATTTGGAAATAGTGACAAAATTTGTTGTCCAACCTAGAATCCAAAGATCCTCAGGCTTTTTCACTCTCTAATCCTCTTCAACGATCCAAACAAGGTATAATTTGAATCAAACTACACAGATTAGAAGTGCATACATGTGTATATATTGGTCATATTGATTGTGTGTTAAATTTCCCTTAAAATGTTGTTTTAATAATTTTTTGGGAATTTTTAAACATTTTTAAAATAATGTTTTCTTTAATAAAAGTGTGTTTATAAACTTTGTGGGGTTAAAATTCTATTATGAAAAATTAGTTTTTCATTAGAATGTTTGATTGGGTAGAATATCAATGCGCCAGAGACTTTAGGGTGTTGCATGTAATTACTTTGGATGCGCGTTTGCCAGCCAATGAAATGCCAACACTTGTCATGCTCTTGTTATCTCATTTGTGTTTGTTTTGTGAGAGAACTGCCTGGTGTATTGTGGATCATTAGATCAAACGTTATCTATGGCCTGCATGTGTTTAAAGGCTATCCATGTGTTATCACTGTGGACCAATCACCTTTGTTTTAACCACCGCTATTTTACAACCCTTGTATCAAGTCAATATAAGGAAGACTGAATCTCAACCGTTGATTGCTATCAGCGATCCAGAACCTTCCTTGGCTCCTATATAAACCCTCTCATTCTGAGCATTTTAAGACTTTTGGCAGTCGTCCAAATTGAGAGAAAAAAAAAGAGAAGAGAGAAGTGAGAGAGAAGAGAGAAAAGAAAAGAGAGAAGAGAGAGAAAGGGAAACTGAGTTAGAAACCCTAACCCTAACCCTAAACAACTTCAAACCATCTTCAAAACCTTCGTATATTCAAAATCCCAAACACAACCTTGAGTGTTTGAGAGAGATTGGTGTTACTGGTTTGATCGTTTGTAGCTGTAACCTCTTGATCTGTGATCTTGTTACCAACTTAGACATTTTGGTGAGATCTGTATTTCTTTTTCATAGAAATCTTAGATCTACACTATTGCATGTTATATATCACTAGATCTGCATATTTATTTCTCGTTTTGTGAAAATCTTTGCTGATTTAGATCTGTAAATGTTTTATGTTTTCTGTTCTTGTGAAACTTAACCTTGACCTAGTTAGATTCTCACTTGGAGGTTTTCAATCTCGAAAATCTTTTCAAAACTGAGATTGATTAAGATCTTGACTGATTTTGAAGCAAGATATCCGTGGAATCTGGGATAGATTAAAAGGTCAAAAGGTTTCAAGTTTTGTAAGAAAGAAAGAAAAGAAAATCACAGCATATAGTCTTTATATGTAATTTTCTAGGACTGTCTGTACAAACTAAGTGTGTGTGAGTTCATGCATGTGGATAGAAATCACATCACAAACACTTGACACACTACCACACTGAAAGTGTTGGGTATAAGATCAAAGATTATTGAGTCGATGAAAAGAAAGCTAAAGCAAAGTGGAAGTTATCAAACTAGAAGAACATCATCCACAATCAGATCTGCAAGAAGTTAGAAGGACACCAAGTGGGGTATATTCCTAAACTTAGAATAGGCTGAGTTGTGTGCATGTATGTTGTATTGTTTGTAACTGTTATTTGTTTTTAGTGGATTTTTACTTTCGTGACTTAGAAGTCACCGTGGATGTTTCCTCTATTGGGAGAGGTTTTACCACGTTAAAAATAGTGTGTTCTGATTATCTTCATCTCCTCATCTCATTCTATAGTGTGCTGATATTTTGAAACTATCTTAGTTTTAAAACTGATTACAAAGTCTTGGTTATTCTCGAACATAAGTTTTAGTAAACACATCTCGTTGTTTATCATTTTTATTTTCAAAAGAAAAGGGTTTCTTCAACAAACAGCTCGGAGTTGCTTATACAGTTTAATCATTGTATTAAACGGCATTAGTAACGTTTTTCTATTGGTATCAGAGCCCTGTAAACTTTTATTTCAAAAAGGATCTTGTGTTTTTGAAATCTTTTTCTGAAAATCCTAACTATGGACGAGAAGAATGAAAGGTTTGGTAATCTGTCCAGACCTCCACTCTTTGATGGAAACAACTTTGCTTACTGGAAAGTAAGAATGGTTACCTTCATCCAAGGGACTTTAGGAGATGATGTCTGGGACATTATTGAAAATGGATATACTTATCCTACTAAACCAGCCACTGAAGGAAGTGATGAGAGGGTAAAGAAAATCTTAAGTGAGTTTACCCAAGTAGAGAAAACAATTTCTCGTAATAAAAATAAAGGCAAGAATGCCATCTTTATGTCAATTAATGAGTATGAGTTCAAGAGAATCTCATCTTGTGCCACTTCCAAGGAAGCTTGGGACACATTAATCACTGCCCATGAAGGAGACTCAAGAGTTAAAGATGCTAAAACTCAAATGCTTACCCAGCAGTACAACTCTTTGATTATGTCTGACTCTGAGTCTTTTGATAACTTTTATATGAACCTAACTGATATAGTTACTAAGTTTCATGTTAATGGTATAACATATGATAGGAATGAGATTGTTTCTAAAATCCTAAGATCATTACCACAAAAGTTTGACAACAAGAGGTATTCTATTGAGGAGATGAGTGATCAAAACCTCACCCCTGAGTTACTCAGTAGCAAACTTAGGACTGTGGAAATGGAATTAGACTTTAATAAACAATTAAATCAGTCTCAAAGAAAACAGCCCAACTCTAACTTAAGTTTTTCCTCTAAGATATCTAAACTTGAGACTAATTTGATCAACTGTGACTCTGATGAGGAGTGTGATATAGACAAACTAGATAATCAGATTGCCTTAATGTCTAAACAATTTAAGAAAATTGTTAAATTTAGAAATAAAGAGGCATCTAAACAATGCAAACCTAATTATCCAACTGTGTCTAATCCCAAACCTCATGAGAGAGGTCTTGACAAACATCCTAAGGATAACAACTTCAGATCTAACCGAGACCTTAAAAAGATTGAATGTTTTAGATGTGGGAAACTAGGTCACATTGCTCACGATTACAGAGTTAATCTGAATAAAACCAAAACCCACAATAGAGCCAATGTCAGTAAAACTTGGGACGATTCAAGTGGCTCTGATGAAGAGGAACTTGAGTCATCTAATGTATTTGACCCTTGCATGTCTTTTTTTGCTAAGATCATTTACAATGATGATATGCCTCTGTGTGATAATGATACCTCTACTCCTGCTTTTGTGAATACTGCTTTGACTGGCCTAGATGCCTTGTTATCTGAAAATGTTGCTAGCTCTAGTTCCGTGTGTGTGAGTCAAAGTGATCTCGATAACGACGATGTAAATGGGTGCGTGAGTACTAAAACTGAATCATTAGGGGTCACTGCACACACTTCACTTAGCGACTCAGACACAGATGACCTCCCAGATATTCATACTTTGTATGCTAAAACCCTTAAAAAAGGCACTAGACTGGAGAAGACTGTTAGAGACCTGACTAAGAAATTAGATGATCTAAGTATTATTGTGAAGCTGAATGCCGAAGAGTACACTAACCAGTGTCTGACACATCAATCTGAAATTGAAACTTTTGATCAAAAATTAAAAGAGTTGACTAAAACTAATGAAACCCTGGAAATGAAATACAAGGGAACATTATTAGAACTGGAAGAAGCAAAAACAAAGACAGAAACTTTATTCAAAAAAATTTCTAAGTTTGAAAAAAATTCAAATTGTTTCACTGACTTTGTTGTTGACTCCAAGACCAATTCTGATGATAGAACCGGTATTGGATTCTGCCCTAAGAATAAACCACAAACTAAAAATCTTGAACCTATTAAGTTTGTGTCTGGGGGCAAAAGACCAATCGAAACATGTCCAGATTTTCATTTTATTAAAAAGGAATATGATCAGAAGCAACAACAGAAAGACATTGGAGAGTCTAGTAACTCTAAGGCTGATAGTACACTTGAGACTAAATACGTTTGTCCTTTGATCAGAAAGGCTGAATCTACCTTTAAAACCACACCTCCTAGGAATAAGACTTCTCAACAGAATCCTGTCAAACCCATGTTTAGAAGTTTCCCTAAGGAAGTACATCCCTCAAGCAATCAATATTGCTCCTACTGTGACGTTTATGGTCATTCTTTTGAAGGTTGTTATGCTAGGCGTCTAAACACCCCTGTGTACAACACTCCTGTTTACAAGAACTTTAACTACTCTAGGCAAAATTGTAACGATTATGTCCTTCCAAGACAACCTGACAAGAACTCTAACTACAGGAATAGAAAGACCAAAACTAAGAGTTCATTTAAGAGAAAGGCTCCCAGAAACATTCCTAAACCAAAAGCTCAACCTTTCCACAAAAATCAGTTTGTTGCGCCAAATGTTTTTCGACAAAAAGCTGCTTCTCGAAAATTTTATCAAATGAGAGCAAACTTGCGCAAAATTAAAACTAGAGCTATTGGGGTTAGAAAAGATTATCTTTTACCCCAAATGAAGTGTAACATTGTTATCACTGCCTTAAAGGCTGAACACAATTCATCTGGTTGGTATTTAGATTCAGGATGCTCCAAACATATGACAGGAGATGAAACCAAACTCTTAAACAAAACCAGATTTACTGGAGGTAAAGTAGTTTTTGGCGACGGAGTTTTATCCCAGATCATAGGTAAAGGAATCCTAAAAGAAGAGGAAATGCCTGTTTTGGAAAATGTACTTTTAGTTAAAGGCCTTAAAGCCAACCTCCTAAGTATATCACAATTTTGTGACTCAGACCATACTGTTACCTTTTCAAAGAACAATTGAAAAATTCTAAATGATAAAGGTGAATGCATCATTACCGGATTTAGAACACCTGACAACTGCTATACTGTCAAGACTAGTTCTGAAACCTGTAACATTGTCAGAATGGATGATAATGAAATCTGGCATAATCGTATGGGTCACCTAAGTTATGATATCCTTGGTAGATTGTGTAGTCAAGAGATTGTTAGAGGAATTCCTAAAATTAAACCTAGTTCCAGTGTTGTCTGTGGTCATTGCCAGGAAGGAAAAATAGTTAAGACTTCGCATAAAAAAGTTAAAGACATTCTCACCTCTAGACCTCCAGATCACATCCATATGGACCTTATTGGTCCCTCTAGAACTGTTAGTCTTTGGGGACACAGTTATATCCTAGTCATGGTTGATGATTTTACACGATTCACTTGGGTTGCCTTCTTGAAACATAAATCTGACACGTTTCAGAAATTTTTGAAAATTTTACTAAGAATTGAAAATGAGAAGGACATACAAGTCAATCTCATTCGTAGCGATAGAGGGGGAGAGTTCATAGACACGGGAATAGTTGAATATTGTGACTACAACGGTTACAAACACGAATTCAGTGCCCCTAAGACTCCTCAGCAGAACGGTGTTGCCGAAAGGAAAAATCGAACTCTTTAAGGGATGGCACGTGTCATATTGCATGCCAAATCTCTACCTAAGTACTTCTGGGTAGAATCTATTAGATCTACATGCCACATCATTAATCGAGTTTACCTTAGGAAAAACACTAAACAAACCTCTTATGAGTTGTGGTACGGTAAGAAGCCTAATCTGAAATATCTAAGAACTTTCGGAAGTCAGTGTTATGTCTGTAAAGACAGAGAACATTTGTCCAAATTCGAGACGCGTGGAGATAAAGCCATCTTTTTAGGTTACTCTCCAAACAGTCGTGCATATCGTATATACAATCTGCGTACTAAGACCCTTATGGAGTCGATAAATGTAATTGTAAGCAACACTATTGTTGAAAATAAGATATCTGAATCACCTATTGTGGTTGAATCTGAAAATGATTTCAAAAATGATTCACCAGAAATAGATGACTCTTTACCTATTGAGAGTCCAGAAGTACCTGGCTAGGTCTCTAAAGATCATCCCATTGACAACGTGGTCGGTAATCTTCATGAGCCTGTCCGTACTAGATCCCAGTTAAGAAATTATGCTAATTACGCATGTTTCGTCTCCCTTGTGGAACCAAAAAATGTTAATGAAGCATTGAATGACGCACACTGGATTTCGGCTATGCAGGAAGAACTTTTACAATTTGTCATTCATGATGTCTGGAATCTTGTACCGCGGCCTCAAAACAAAAATGTTATTGGCACACGTTGGATCTTTAAGAATAAATCTGACGAAAATGGAGTAATCCTTAGAAACAAAGCTAGACTTGTTGCTCAAGGTTACTCTCAAATAGAAGGGATAGATTTTACCGAGACATTTGCCCCTGTCACTCGTCTTGAATCTGTTCGACTTCTTTTCGCCATAGTGTGTCACTTAAAATTTACACTTTATCAAATGGATGTGAAGTCTGCCTTCCTCAATGGAATTCTATTCGAAGAAACGTGTGTAGAACAACCCAAAGGGTTCATTGACCCAAAATACCCAGACCATGTCTTTCGTCTAAAAAAGGCTTTGTATGGCTTAAAACAAGCTCCTAGAGCTTGGTATGAACGCCTATCCAACTTTTTGTTGGATAAGGGTTTTAAGAGAGGAGGAAATGATCAGACCTTCTTTGTCAAACATTTTGACAAAAACATTATTATAGCCCAAGTCTATGTAGACGACATCATCTTTGGGTCTACCTCAACATCTAAAGTTAAATCCTTTTCTGCTATTATGCATAAGGAGTTTCACATGTCCCTTATGGGGGAGCTACAACTTTTCTTAGGATTTCAAGTAAATAGAATTCTGATGGATTATTTGTCCCTCAAACTAAGTATGCCTTAGATCTTGTTAAGAAGTTTGGTTTAGATAATGCTAAAGTTGCCAAAACGCCTATGAGTACTACTATTAAATTATGTAAAGATGAAAATGGAAAGTCAGTTGATTCCACACTTTATCGTAGTATGATTGGTAGTCTACTCTATCTAACTGCCTCACGACCATATATAATGTATACTGTATGTCTGTGTGCTCGTTACCAGAGTAACCCTAAAGAGAGCCATTTATCTTGTGTAAAACGTATAATAAAGTACATAAAAGGCACTCTTAATCTTGGACTTAGGTACACTAATGATACCCGCAGCACCATCATAGGGTATACTGATGCTGATTGGGCCGGTTGTACTGATGACAGTAAAAGTACATCAGGTGCCTGTTATTATGTCGGCAATAATTTAGTAGGTTGGAGTAGCAAAAAACAGAATTGCACATCTTTATCTACGGCTGAGTTCGAATATATAGCAGCAAGAAGTTGTTGTGCTCAATTGTTATGGATAAAACAAATGTTAAGCGACTATGGGATTAAAGAAGATCAGTTACAATTGTATTGTGACAATCAAAGCGCCATTAACATATCTAAAAACCCGGTTCAACACTCGCGAAGTAAGCATATTAAAATAAGACATCACTTTATACGCGAACTTGTTGAGACTAAGGAGTTAGAAATTCATTACCTACCTACTGATCTGCAACTTGCAGACATGTTCACTAAACCTCTAGACTACAATAAATTTCTGTATTTGCGTAATTCTATAGGTATGGTATGTGCTGATTAATCTCTTAAGACCGTAATTTTTTACCCTTTGTCCATTTGAGACAAAATGGGGGAGAAATTTGAGACTTACGGGTTCAATATTTTGTTCACATTACATCTAAACTGCTTGATCTTAGTGCATATTTGCAGGAACCTCTTCTACTGGTTTTCTACCATTTCTCTCTAGTGTACAAATTTGTAAATAGTTGAGTTATGTAATTTTTGACTTTCTAGGAAATGGGTAGATAGTATCTTTTGTATAGGACTAGGTTTTATTTTTTTTGGTTCCCTAAGAGTTTAAGCCAACTCAAAGGAGATTTTGTCTCATATTTCCAAAGGGGGAGATTGAAGCACCTTATACCTTTGAGTTACTTAAGTCTATATTGTATAAGTGTTCATCTAATTTGGAAATAGTGACAAAATTTGTTGTCTAACCTAGAATCCAAAGATCCTCAGACTTGTTCACTCTCTAATCCTCTTCAATGATCCAAACAAGGTATAATTTGAATCACACTACACACATTAGAAGTGCATACATGTGTATATATTGCTCATATTGATTGTGTATTAAATTCCCCTTAAAATGTTATTTTAATAATTTTTTGGGAATTTTTACACATTTTTAAAATAATGTTTTCTTTAATAAAAGTGTGTTTATAAACTTTGTGGGGTTAAAATGCTATTATGAAAAATTAGTTTTTCATTAGAATGTTTGATTGGGTAGAATATCAATGCGCCAGACACTTTAGGGTGTTGCATGTAATTACTTTGGACGCGCGTTTGCCAGCCAATGAAATTCCAACACTTGTCTTGCTCTTGTTATCTCATTTGTGTTTGTTTTGTGAGAGAACTACCTGGTGTATTGTGGATCGTTAGATCAAACGTTATCTATGGCCTGCATGTGTTTAAAGCCTATCCATGTGTTATCACTGTGGACCAATCACCTTCGTTTTAACCACCGCTATTTTACCACCTGTAACACCCCGTATTTTTGGTACATTTAATTTAATTAATTCGGAGATTTTAAATTACTTTGTGTGTTGTAATTTAATGAATTAATTAGAACAGAATAATATAGATAAATATTAATCTGGGATTGAATGGTTAATATTTAGGGAAAACTTATCTACTAAGTGAATAGTAATAATGTAATTACGTCGCCTCGAGTGTTAGTGACGAGGAGGTACTTATCACATTCGGAAGTCGGTATAAGACTATATGGGGTGGGGGATAAGTATTTTTATAAATTAATTCGGATGCAAATTCTGAGGGTACAGTTGAGTCCGGATGGGCCGAGATAGTCGGAAAAGTGTACCCGGGGGTAGTAAACGGGTCACGGGACGTTTTTAGACATAGCCGGGCCCACTCGGGGACATTTGGGTCACTTGGGCTTGGCCCATTAGTCAAAAAACGGGATTAAGTTAATTAATCTAATAAAAAGAAATAAGGGGGTGGCTGAACTTAATTAGAGAAAGCAAATTAAGGGTTAGGAAACCCTAACAGCAGCCAAAGCCAAATTGGGGATCAAAGAGAGCCATCAAAGGTCATCTTCAACCTTGGGATTTAGCTCCAATTCAGACTCTACGAACCTTAAGGCAAGTGGATAACTTGCAATAGCATTAAATCTGTTTTCGATTTATATTCATGTGTAGTGATTATGTAGAAATCCGTTTTTGGGTGTTAATGGAATGAACATGGGATTTTGAAAACAACAATTCTGATTTACGAAATTTGGGGTGATGTTTCTTATTAAATCTGATAATGGTGAGTTATTGCATATCTGATAAGAATGTTATCTGCATATTTGGAAACGAATTTGATGATGAAATTTGGGGTGTAAATGGACCTAGGGTTAATGATGAAACTTTCCCCAAATTTAGAAATTTGAGTTAATGGACGAATTATTTATGTGGTTGAATACTCTGGAGATCCTTAATGAGTTTCCTAATATGTACAAATGATAAAAGAGACTTAGTTTCAGTGTAGAAGGAAATTAGGGTTTGCAGATTTTCGCCCATGGCTGTCCGTCTTCGCGAAGAAGACGAGTACCTGTTCGATCGATCGATCGACGCCATGAAGTCGATCGATCGACGGTCGGCAGAAACTGACAGTTCGCCCAGTTTTATTTATATAAGAAGAAATTTATATAAAAGTTGTTATGCAATTAATTATTGTGGAGAAATTAATGCATGGGGTTACCTAATTAAATGTGAGTGAATTAATTAGGAAATGGGAGGAGAAATTTGGATGACACGTCAAAATTGGTTGAGTGACATCGAGGTAAATTATATTACGTAGTAATGGACTAAGAAATTTAGAGTCGGGATTTAGACTCGGGTGAGGTTAATTCGGGCTATGAGATTTAGTCCAATTAAATGGTGAGGGCAACATCAAAAGTAACTGAAATTATTAATGTGCAAATTAATTAATAATTCGAGTTGGGTAATAACCTCATAATAAAAATGGAATAGGCTTGTGTCATGGGTTTGGTACACGGTGTAGCTAGAACATTTTTATATATGTATATATATATATACGGTGTGTGATAGTATATATATATAGTGTATGCCTTAATATCAGTGGTTAGATATTATTATACTCTAGTGCTATAGGGGGGGAGGTTACGCGCAGTGGATGAATCCCCTAGCTTGAGGAGTAGGGCGAGTAGATTCCCAGGTCATAGCGTCCGTTATAGGGGGTGAGGGGCATCTCACTTTCCGGGAAGGAATATGACCGCCTCTAATCGTATACTAAACCAAGTTAGTGAGAGATTCTAACTTGGATAACTAGGATATGTGAATATACCTAGTGTACTAGCACTTTAGAGAAATTATATCCGGGGAGTACTTTTACTCGGGTGGATATTAGTGGTTTATGTATTCCAGTGTGTGTGTGAATGCTGCAATATTCTAAGTATATAATAGGGTGATTATTATATACGGACTAAATAAATACAAGCATGTGTTGTTGTATATGTATAAAGAGTGGAGTAGTTATATGAATTAAAAAGGGAAATGATTTAATTAAGTTGATGTTACTAATGACTTAAAAATCATAATCACATTTTACTCAGGTTAGAGTAGGGGAGGTGTATAAGGAGACTTTAATAATTATCTAGTCATGAGATAG
This sequence comes from Sambucus nigra, assembly GCA_949130495.1. Taxonomy (NCBI): domain Eukaryota; kingdom Viridiplantae; phylum Streptophyta; class Magnoliopsida; order Dipsacales; family Adoxaceae; genus Sambucus; species Sambucus nigra. The sequence continues at coordinate 209,253,894 of OX422222.1, forward strand.
ATAACTAGGTGATAATTAAAGCGTTAGTGGTGCACATTAGAGGAGGGGCAAGGAAGTTCTCAAGAGAGTGCGACACTAACTAAAATATGAAGAGCATGCATATTTATTATTACTGCAAGTTAATCATTTGCTAAATGTTTTCAAATGTTTTGGGTACTAACCCTTGGTATAAAAACTTTTTAAAAACCTTTTAGGTGTCCAGCCACAGGGACGCCAGACTTGACTCAATTCCAGGAACTCCGTTGCTGCAGCATATGTGGATGTTGTGGGACCTTTGATAGACGCCTCTTTCTTTCATTCATAATGTAGAGACTCATTATTATTTATTCGAGCATGTCGCTCACTTTCCATTTATTTGTTTCTTAGACTTGTTGGGATTTTATTCTTGTCTTTATGGGATTTATGATTTGGACCGATGGTTTACTCGGTTAATTATTTTTACTTGTGGAATGATTAGTTCAATTATCTGTGATGGTTATATTGCTTTATTTTCCGCATGGGTTTTAGTTTAATTAATGAAAGATAAAAATTGACACCAGTCTATTTTTCTCACTTAGGTGGTTAGTAATTTAATAAACGACAGTGATGCTAAGAATGGACCAAATGAGAAACCTGTTCTAACTTGATTTAGGACTGATCACCCGGGATTAATTAGGCGGGGTGTCATAGATGGTATCAGAGCATCAGGTTCTAGAGTCCTTAGGATCTGTACGGCTTTCTACGTTTCAGCGTAGCGTTCGGTTGTTATAGAGCCCTATTATTAGGACTGTTGATTATATTTTCCGCTTGTGAGATATCGTATTCCTGCTATTAATTTTTGTATAAATTATGTACTTAGACAATTCTATCTATTTCAGATGCCGCCAAAGAGACAGAGAGCGGAGAGGGCTGAGGCTAGAGAAGAGGTGAGGGAGGCTCGACAGGAGCCACAGGTACCGCCACCACCACCACCGCCCGAGTTGATTTCCACCACTCAGGTGGCAGTGATAGTGGCCCAAGCGGTCGAGACAGCGATGCGAGCCATGGCAGCTCATTTTCCACAGCCCCAGGCACCGCCTCCATTGGCTCCAGCAGTTCAGGCTCCAGTGGGGCCACCATCTTGGCAGCGAGTGAGGGAGACCTTTCAGAAGGGTCACCCACCTGAGTTTCGAGGTAGCACCAATGTGGTTGAGGCTTGTGATTGGAAGAAGAACATTCAGCGCCATCTGCGCATGTTAGAGGGTACAGAGGTGCAGAAACAGATGCTGGCTACCTTTCGCCTGTCAGGGGCAGCCTTACAGTGGTGGGAGTCCGTAACCACCGTTGAGGAGCGGGATTTGATGCCGATTTCTGAATTCTGGGTGCGGTTTGACCGCAAGTACTTCCCTCCAGCAGTTGAGTCTGAGATGAGAAAGAAATTCAGCGAGTTGGTACAGGGTGACAGGTCAGTGGCAGAGTATGAGGAGGAGTTCACCCGTCTGGAAAACTTTGTGCCAAACGAGGTGAGCGATGAGGAGCGGAAGAAGTCCAAGTTCACGGATGGTCTGGCTTGGAGAATCAGGCAGCACTTGATTGGAAACCTGTCATTGGTGACCTACACAGATGTCGTTAATGCTACACTTATACATTGTCAGGATCATCGTTTCCACACTAAGGGGAACAAGAAGGCAGGTGAGCCGAGCCAGCAGGGCAAGGCAGTCACTAGTAGTGAGACGAGTGGCACACAGCAGCAGGTCATCATTCAGCAAGGAAATCAGGCTAAGAAGTTTAAGCCTGGTGGGTTCCGACCGGGAGGGCAGGGGTTCAGATAGGGGCAACCAGGCCCTAATCAGCAACAGCAGGTTCCTCAGGGCCGTCAGGGCCAAGGAAACAACGGGGGAGGCCAACCGGGCCAGCAACGTCAGGGCCAGTAGGGCCAACGGCAGGGTGACGACCTGAAACGCTGTTTCTCCTGTGGCCAGCCAGGACACTTCAAGAGGGAGTACCCGCAGAGGGGCAGAGGCCAGCAGCAGGGTGCCCAGCAAGGGCAACAGGGTGAGATACCACCAGCAGCACCAGCACCACCCGCCCCACAGCAGCAGGGGAAGATGCACTACGGGCGTGTGTATAATGTTCGGGATGTTCCCAATCCTCCAGCACAGCAGGCGCTGCCCGCGATCGAGGGTACGTTCTCTATCCATGGCACTATGGGTCGGGTATTGTTTGATACGGGTGCCACTCATTGCTTTATATCTACACATTTCGCGAAGGCTTTAGGGTTGTTAGCCACTGCAGAGAGCACTGTTACGTGTGTCGACTCACCGTTGGGAAATGGGTCGCTTATACTCTTTATATGTCGGAGAGTAGGAGTGGAGATTGGCGGTTTAGTTTTACCTGCGGACATGTTGGTACTAGATATGCATGTTCATGATGTGATCATCGGTATGGATTGGCTCGCTGACTATAGATCCATGATTGATTGCTTCGGTGGGAGCCTCATCTTCGCCATTCCGGGACAGGAGATGTTTGTTGTGACGATGCCTCGCCCAGAGGGAGGCTCGACCACTCATATATACTACATTGAGGAAGAAACCTCGCAGGAAGTGGCAGTTCCTTTAAACTCTATCCCTGTAGTGAGGGACTTTGAGGATGTATTCCAGGAGATACCAGGATTACCACCCAGCAGAGAAATCGAATTTGTTATAGACTTGGCACTGGGAACGAGGCCTATTGCTCGGGCACCTTACCGAATGACCCCTTCAGAAATGCAGGAATTGAGGGAGCAGATTCAGCAACTATTGGGTCAGGGTTTTATTCGGCGGAGTACATCGCTGTGGGGTGCGCCGGTGTTGTTTGTGAAGAAACGAGATGGGTCACTCCGATTGTGCGTGGATTATAGGGAGCTGAACAAGGTGACGATACGGAATAAGTATCCGTTGCCTCGGATTGATGATTTATTTGACCAACTGAGAGGGGCGTCTTACTTCTCCAAAGTTGACTTGAGGTCAGGGTATCATCAACTGCGTATCCGAGAAGAGGATGTTCCTAAGACCGCTTTCTTGTCGCGGTATGGATCGTATGAGTTCAGGGTGATGCCCTTCGGGCTCACTAATGCACCAGCAGTGTTCATGGACCTCATGAATAGGGTTTTCAGGGAGTACCTAGATCAGTTTGTCATCGTGTTCATTGATGACATCCTAATCTACTCACGTGCCGAGGAGGAGCACGCAGAGCATTTACGCATGGTTCTACAGACACTGAGGGATCATCAGCTCTATGCCAAATTCTGGAAGTGTGGATTCTGGCTACGGGAGGTACAGTTCCTTGGTCACGTCGTGTCAGATCAGGGTATTGCAGTGGATCCGGATAAGGTGTCGGCGGTGAGGGAGTGGGGACAGCCCACGACACCGACCGAGGTGCGCAGTTTTCTGGGATTGGCCGGTTAATACAGACGATTCATTAAAGGATTCTCTAAGATTGCAGGACCTTTGACGAATCTGACTCGGAAAGGGGTGCCTTTCAAGTGGGATAATAGTTGTCAATTAGCGTTCGACGAGCTAAAGGACAAGTTGACATCTGCACCAGTGCTGGCATTGCCAAAGGGAGGGCTAGAGTATCGGGTTTACACAGACGCATCCTTACGGGGTCTTGGGGGTGTGCTCCAGCAGGAGGAAAGGGCTATAGCTTATGCTTCCAGGAAGCTAAAGCCCCACGAGAGGAATTACCTCACTCACGACCTAGAGTTGGCAGCGGTCGTTTTTGCTTTGAGGATATGGAGGCATTATCTTCTAGGAGAGCAGTTTACTCTATTCACGGATCACAGGTCACTTCAGTATCTCTTCACACAGAAGGATCTGAATATGAGACAAAGGCGGTGGCTAGAATTCGTGAAGGACTACCAGTTTGATATCCAGTATCATCCTGGTAAAGCCAATGTAGTAGCAGACGCATTGAGCAGAAGACCGACTGGGGAAATATCAGAGGTATGGAAAGCGAAGTGGAGAGAGCTTCAATATGAGAACGACGTAGCAAAGGCTTGCATGTCGGCTTTGTCCATCACACCCGAGATCATTATGCTGGTTGTGAAGGCTCAGGCAGAGGATCAGATTTGCCGGGATAGGGTGGGCCAGTTGTTAGCTGAGGGAGCAGAGGGTTACTCGATTAGCTCAGAAGGAGGCCTACGTTTTAATGGGAGGTTAATGGTACCAGAGGATGAGGACTTGAAGCACGCATTTATGACAGAATCCCATGGTTCGAAATTTGTAGTAAATCCCGGTGGGGATAAAATGTACCAAGATATGAGGAGGCAGTATTGGTGGGCAGGGATGAAACGGGACATAGCGGAGTTTGTTTCGAAGTGTGCCACGTGTTAGCTTGTGAAAGTTGACCACCATAGGCCATCAGGGATGCTACAGCCGTTAGAAATTCCCGTGTGGAAGTGGGAGAGCATCTCCATGGACTTCATCACAGGGTTACCGGTATCGCAGAAGGGTCACGACTCCATATGGGTTATTGTGGATCGGTTGACTAAGGTAGCCCACTTTTTGCCGGTACGCACAGACTTTGAGACGATGCGTTATGCACAGCTATTCATAGCAGAGATTGTTAAGCTGCATGGAGTGCCGATAAATATCGTATCCGACCGAGACAAAATCTTTGTTGCCCACTTTTGGCAGAGCTTTCAGGAGGCAATGGGCACGGAGTTACGCTTGAGTACAGCGTATCACCCACAGACTGACGGACAGACTGAGAGAGTTAATCAGATGCTGGAGGACATGCTCAGAATGTGCATTTTGGACTTCGAGGGAGGATGGGAGAAATATCTTCCTTTGGTAGAGTTTGCGTATAACAACTCTTACCAATTCACAATTGGGATGGCACCGTTTGAGGCACTATACGGGAGACCTTGTCGTTCACCCGCTTGTTGGTTAGAGGTGGGGGACAACAAACTCTTGGGGTCGGAGATTGTCCAGGAGACATCTGCCAAGATAGAGTTGATTCGAGGAAGGATTCGAATAGCTCAGGACAGGCAGAAGAGTTATGCTGATGCTTCTCGAAGACATGTGGAGCTAGAAGTTGGGGACCAGGTTTTAGTCCGGGTATCCCCTATGAAAGGGGTGATGAGGTTCGGAAAGAAGGGTAAGTTAGCACCGCGATATGTAGGACCTTTCCCTATTATTGAGAGGGTGGGACCGGTGGCGTATAAGCTTGGATTACCAGATCATCTTCAGCGGATACACGATGTATTCCATGTGGCATCGCTGAAGAAATATCGAAGGAGCAAGAGAGCCTTTTGACATATTCCACTCGAGGATATCGACTTACAGCCAGACATCTCGTATGAGGAGAGGCCGGTAGCAATTCTGGATCATAGTGAGCGGAAATTACGATCCAAGGTCGTTCCATTGGTTAGAGTACAGCGGGGTCATCACAATGTTGATGAGTCTACCTGGGAGCGAGAGGAGGATATGCGGGAACAATATCCAGAACTTTTGAACGCAGGTACGATCTAATTTCGGGGATGAAATTCCTTTATAAGGGGAGGAGTATGTAACACCTCGTATTTTTGGTACATTTAATTTAATTAATTCGGAGATTTTAAATTACTTAGTGTGTTGTAATTTAATGAATTAATTAGAACAGAATAATATAGATAAATATTAATCTGGGATTGAATGGTTAATATTTAGGGAAAACTTATCTACTAAGTGAATAGTAATAATGTAATTACGTCGCCTCGAGTGTTAGTGACGAGGAGGTACTTATCACATTCGGAAGTCGGTATAAGACTATATGGGGTGGGGGATAAGTATTTTTATAAATTAATTCGGATGCAAATTCTGAGGGTACAGTTGAGTCCGGATGGGCCGAGATAGTCGGAAAAGTGTACCCGGGGGTAGTAAACGGGTCACGGGACGTTTTTAGACATAGCCGGGCCCACTCGGGGACACTTGGGTCACTTGGGCTTGGCCCATTAGTCAAAAAACGGGATTAAGTTAATTAATCTAATAAAAAGAAATAAGGGGGTGGCTGAACTTAATTAGAGAAAGCAAATTAAGGGTTAGGAAACCCTAACAGCAGCCAAAGCCAAATTGGGGATCAAAGAGAGCCATCAAAGGTCATCTTCAACCTTGGGATTTAGCTCCAATTCAGACTCTACGAACCTTAAGGCAAGTGGATAACTTGCAATAGAATTAAATCTGTTTTCGATTTATATTCATGTGTAGTGATTATGTAGAAATCCGTTTTTGGGTGTTAATGGAATGAACATGAGATTTTGAAAACAACAATTCTGATTTACGAAATTTGGGGTGATGTTTCTTATTTAATCTGATAATGGTGAGTTATTGCATATCTGATAAGAATGTTATCTGCATATTTGGAAACGAATATGATGATGAAATTTGGGGTGTAAATGGACCTAGGGTTAATGATGAAACTTTCCCCAAATTTAGGAATTTGAGTTAATGGACGAATTATTGATGTGGTTGAATACTCTGGAGATCCTTAATGAGTTTCCTAATATGTACAAATGCTAAAAGAGACTTAGTTTCAGTGTAGAAGGAAATTAGGGTTTGCAGATTTTCGCCCATGGCTGTCCGTTTTCGCGAAGAAGACGAGTACCTGTTCGATCGATCGATCGACGCCATGAAGTCGATCGATCGACGGTCGGCAGAAACTGACAGTTCGCCCAGTTTTATTTATATAAGAAGAAATTTATATAAAAGTTGTTATGCAATTAATTATTGTGGAGAAATTAATGCATGGGGTTACCTAATTAAATGTGAGTGAATTAATTAGGAAATGGGAGGAGAAATTTGGATGACACGTCAAAATTGGTTGAGTGACATCGAGGTAAATTATATTACGTAGTAATGGACTAAGAAATTTAGAGTCGGGATTTAGACTCCGGTGAGGTTAATTCGGGCTATGAGATTTAGTCCAATTAAATGGTGAGGGCAACATCAAAAGTAACTGAAATTATTAATGTGCAAATTAATTAATAATTCGAGTTGGGTAATAACCTCATAATAAAAATGGAATAGGCTTGTGTCACGGGTTTGGTACACGGTGTAGCTAGAACATTTTTATATATGTATATATATATATACGGTGTGTGATAGTATATATATATAGTGTATGCCTTAATATCAGTGGTTAGATATTATTATACTCTAGTGCTATAGGGGGGGAGGTTACGCGCAGTGGATGAATCCCATAGCTTGAGGAGTAGGGCGAGTAGATTCCCAGGTCATAGCGTCCGTTACAGGGGGTGAGGGGCATCTCACTTTCCGGGAAGGAATATGACCGCCTCCAATCGTATACTAAACCAACTTAGTGAGAGATTCTAACTTGGATAACTAGGATATGTGAATATACCTAGTGTACTAGCACTTTAGAGAAATTATATCCGGGGAGTACTTTTACTCGGGTGGATATTAGTGGTTTATGTATTCCAGTGTGTGTGTGAATGCTGCAATATTCTAAGTATATAATAGGGTGATTATTATATACGGACTAAATAAATACAAGCATGTGTTGTTGTATATGTATAACGAGTGGAGTAGTTATATGAATTAAAAAGGGAAATGATTTAATTAAGTTGATGTTACTAATGACTTAAAAATCATAATCACATTTTACTCAGGTTAGAGTAGGGGAGGTGTATAAGGAGACTTTAATAATTATCTAGTCATGAGATAGATAACTAGGTGATAATTAAAGCGTTAGTGGTGCACATTAGAGGAGGGGCAAGGAAGTTCTCAAGAGAGTGCGACACTAACTAAAATATGAAGAGCATGCATATTTATTATTACTGCAAGTTAATCATTTGCTAAATGTTTTCAAATGTTTTGGGTACTAACCCTTGCTATAAAAACTTTTTAAAAACCTTTTAGGTGTCCAGCCACAGGGACGCCAGACTTGACTCAATTCCAGGAACTCCGTTGCTGCAGCATATGTGAATGTTGTGGGACCTTTGATAGACACCTCTTTCTTTCATTCATAATGTAGAGACTCGTTATTATTTATTCGAGCATGTCGCTCACTTTCCATTTATTTGTTTCTTAGACTTGTTGGGATTTTATTCTTGTCTTTATGGGATTTATGATTTGGACCGATGGTTTACTCGGTTAATTATTTTTACTTGTGGAATGATTAGTTCAATTATCTGTGATGTTTATATTGCTTTATTTTCCGCATGGGTTTTAGTTTAATTAATGAAAGATAAAAATTGACACCAGTCTATTTTTCTCACTTAGGTGGTTAGTAATTTAATAAACGACAGTGATGCTAAGAATGGACCAAATGAGAAACCTGTTCTAACTTGATTTAGGACTGATCACCCGGGATTAATTAGGCGGGGTGTCACAGATGGTATCAGAGCATCAGGTTCTAGAGTCCTTAGGATCTGTACGGCTTTCTACGTTTCAGCGTAGCGTTCGGTTGTTATAGAGCCCTATTATTAGGACTGTTGATTATATTTTCCGCTTGTGAGATATCGTATTCCTTCTATTAATTTTTGTATAAATTATGTACTTAGACAATTCTATCTATTTCAGATGCCTCCAAAGAGACAGAGAGCGGAGAGGGCTGAGGCTAGAGAAGAGGTGAGGGAGGCTCGACAGGAGCCACAGGTACCGCCACCACCACCACCGCCCGAGTTGATTTCCACCACTCAGGTGGCAGTGATAGTGGCCCAAGCGGTCGAGACAGCGATGCGAGCCATGGCAGCTCATTTTCCACAGCCCCAGGCACCGCCTCCATTGGCTCCAGCAGTTCAGGCTCCAGTGGGGCCACCATCTTGGCAGCGAGTGAGGGAGACCTTTCAGAAGGGTCACCCACCTGAGTTTCGAGGTAGCACCAATGTGGTTGAGGCTTGTGATTGGAAGAAGAACATTCAGCGCCATCTGCGCATGTTAGAGGGTACAGAGGTGCAGAAACAGATGCTGGCTACCTTTCGCCTGTCAGGGGCAGCCTTACAGTGGTGGGAGTCCGTAACCACCGTTGAGGAGCGGGATTTGATGCCGATTTCTGAATTCTGGGTGCGGTTTGACCGCAAGTACTTCCCTCCAGCAGTTGAGTCTGAGATGAGAAAGAAATTCAGCGAGTTGGTACAGGGTGACAGGTCAGTGGCAGAGTATGAGGAGGAGTTCACCCGTCTGGAAAACTTTGTGCCAAACGAGGTGAGCGATGAGGAGCGGAAGAAGTCCAAGTTCACGGATGGTCTGGCTTGGAGAATCAGGCAGCACTTGATTGGAAACCTGTCATTGGTGACCTACACAGATGTCGTTAATGCTACACTTATACATTGTCAGGATCATCGTTTCCACACTAAGGGGAACAAGAAGGCAGGTGAGCCGAGCCAGCAGGGCAAGGCAGTCACTAGTAGTGAGACGAGTGGCACACAGCAGCAGGTCATCATTCAGCAAGGAAATCAGGCTAAGAAGTTTAAGCCTGGTGGGTTCCGACCGGGAGGGCAGGGGTTCAGATAGGGGCAACCAGGCCCTAATCAGCAACAGCAGGTTCCTCAGGGCCGTCAGGGCCAAGGAAACAACGGGGGAGGCCAACCGGGCCAGCAACGTCAGGGCCAGTAGGGCCAACGGCAGGGTGACGACCTGAAACGCTGTTTCTCCTGTGGCCAGCCAGGACACTTCAAGAGGGAGTACCCGCAGAGGGGCAGAGGCCAGCAGCAGGGTGCCCAGCAAGGGCAACAGGGTGAGATACCACCAGCAGCACCAGCACCACCCGCCCCACAGCAGCAGGGGCAGATGCAATACGGGAGTGTGTATAATGTTCGGGATGTTCCCAATCCTCCAGCACAGCAGGCGCTGCCCGCGATCGAGGGTACGTTCTCTATCCATGGCACTATGGGTCGGGTATTGTTTGATACGGGTGCCACTCATTGCTTTATATCTACACATTTCGCGAAGGCTTTAGGGTTGTTAGCCACTGCAGAGAGCACTGTTACGTGTGTCGACTCACCGTTGGGAAATGGGTCGCTTATACTCTTTATATGTCGGAGAGTAGGAGTGGAGATTGGCGGTTTAGTTTTACCTGCGGACATGTTGGTACTAGATATGCATGTTCATGATGTGATCATCGGTATGGATTGGCTCGCTGACTATAGATCCATGATTGATTGCTTCGGTGGGAGCCTCATCTTCGCCATTCCGGGACAGGAGATGTTTGTTGTGACGATGCCTCGCCCAGAGGGAGGCTCGACCACTCATATATACTACATTGAGGAAGAAACCTCGCAGGAAGTGGCAGTTCCTTTAAACTCTATCCCTGTAGTGAGGGACTTTGAGGATGTATTCCAGGAGATACCAGGATTACCACCCAGCAGAGAAATCGAATTTGTTATAGACTTGGCACTGGGAACGAGGCCTATTGCTCGGGCACCTTACCGAATGACCCCTTCAGAAATGCGGGAATTGAGGGAGCAGATTCAGCAACTATTGGGTCAGGGTTTTATTCGGCGGAGTACATCGCCGTGGGGTGCGCCGGTGTTGTTTGTGAAGAAACGAGATGGGTCACTCCGATTGTGCGTGGATTATAGGGAGCTGAACAAGGTGACGATACGGAATAAGTATCCGTTGCCTCGGATTGATGATTTATTTGACCAACTGAGAGGGGCGTCTTACTTCTCCAAAGTTGACTTGAGGTCAGGGTATCATCAACTGCGTATCCGAGAAGAGGATGTTCCTAAGACCGCTTTCTTGTCGCGGTATGGATCGTATGAGTTCAGGGTGATGCCCTTCGGGCTCACTAATGCACCAGCAGTGTTCATGGACCTCATGAATAGGGTTTTCAGGGAGTACCTAGATCAGTTTGTCATCGTGTTCATTGATGACATCCTAATCTACTCACGTACCGAGGAGGAGCACGCGGAGCATTTACGCATGGTTCTACAGACACTGAGGGATCATCAGCTCTATGCCAAATTCTGGAAGTGTGGATTCTGGCTACGGGAGGTACAGTTCCTTGGTCACGTCGTGTCAGATCAGGGTATTGCAGTGGATCCGGATAAGGTGTCGGCGGTGAGGGAGTGGGGACAGCCCACGACACCGACCGAGGTGCGCAGTTTTCTGGGATTGGCCGGTTACTACAGACGATTCATTAAAGGATTCTCTAAGATTGCAGGACCTTTGACGAATCTGACTCGGAAAGGGGTGCCTTTCAAGTGGGATAATAGTTGTCAATTAGCGTTCGACGAGCTAAAGGACAAGTTGACATCTGCACCAGTGCTGGCATTGCCAAAGGGAGGGCTAGAGTATCGGGTTTACACAGACGCATCCTTACGGGGTCTTGGGGGTGTGCTCTAGCAGGAGGAAAGGGCTATAGCTTATGCTTCCAGGAAGCTAAAGCCCCACGAGAGGAATTACCCCACTCACGACCTAGAGTTGGCAGCGGTCGTTTTTGCTTTGAGGATATGGAGGCATTATCTTCTAGGAGAGCAGTTTACTCTATTCACGGATCACAGGTCACTTCAGTATCTCTTCACACAGAAGGATCTGAATATGAGACAAAGGCGGTGGCTAGAATTCATGAAGGACTACCAGTTTGATATCCAGTATCATCCTGGTAAAGCCAATGTAGTAGCAGACGCATTGAGCAGAAGACCGACTGGGGAAATATCGGAGGTATGGAAAGCGAAGTGGAGAGAGCTTCAATATGAGGACGACGTAGCAAAGGCTTGCATGTCGGCTTTGTCCATCACACCCGAGATCATTATGCTGGTTGTGAAGGCTCAGGCAGAGGATCAGATTTGCCGGGATAGGGTGGGCCAGTTGTTAGCTGAGGGAGCAGAGGGTTACTCGATTAGCTCAGAAGGAGGCCGACGTTTTAATGGGAGGTTAATGGTACCAGAGGATGAGGACTTGAAGCACGCATTTATGACAGAATCCCATGGTTCGAAATTTGCAGTAAATCCCGGTGGGGATAAAATGTACCAAGATATGAGGAGGCAGTATTGGTGGGCAGGGATGAAACGGGACATAGCGGAGTTTGTTTCGAAGTGTGCCACGTGTCAGCTTGTGAAAGTTGACCACCATAGGCCATCAGGGATGCTACAGCCGTTAGAAATTCCCGTGTGGAAGTGGGAGAGCATCTCCATGGACTTCATCACAGGGTTACCGGTATCGCAGAAGGGTCACGACTCCATATGGGTTATTGTGGATCAGTTGACTAAGGTATCCCACTTTTTTCCGGTACGCACAGACTTTGAGACGATGCGTTATGCACAGCTATTCATAGCAGAGATTGTTAAGCTGCATGGAGTGCCGATAAATATCGTATCCGACCGAGACAAAATCTTTGTTGCCCACTTTTGGCAGAGCTTTCAGGAGGCAATGGGCACGGAGTTACGCTTGAGTACAGCGTATCACCCACAGACTGACGGACAGACTGAGAGAGTTAATCAGATGCTGGAGGACATGCTCAGAATGTGCATTTTGGACTTCGAGGGAGGATGGGAGAAATATCTTCCTTTGGTAGAGTTTGCGTATAACAACTCTTACCAATTCACAATTGGGATGGCACCGTTTGAGGCACTATACGGGAGACCTTGTCGTTCACCCGCTTGTTGGTTAGAGGTGGGGGACAACAAACTCTTGGGGTCGGAGATTGTCCAGGAGACATCTGCCAAGATAGAGTTGATTCGAGGAAGGATTCGAATAGCTCAGGACAGGCAGAAGAGTTATGCTGATGCTTCTCGAAGACATGTGGAGCTAGAAGTTGGGGACCAGGTTTTAGTCCGGGTATCCCCTATGAAAGGGGTGATGAGGTTCGGAAAGAAGGGTAAGTTAGCACCGCGATACGTAGGACCTTTCCCTATTATTGAGAGGGTGGGACCGGTGGCGTATAAGCTTGGATTACCAGATCATCTTCAGCGGATACACGATGTATTCCATGTGGCATCGCTGAAGAAATATCGAAGGAGCAAGAGAGCCTTTTGGCATATTCCACTCGAGGATATCGACTTACAGCCAGACATATCGTATGAGGAGAGGCCGGTAGCAATTCTGGATCATAGTGAGCGGAAATTACGATCCAAGGTCGTTCCATTGGTTAGAGTACAGCGGGGTCATCACAATGTTGACGAGTCTACCTGGGAGCGAGAGGAGGATATGCGGGAACAATATCCAGAACTTTTGAACGCAGGTACGATCTAATTTCGGGGATGAAATTCCTTTATAAGGGGAGGAGTATGTAACACCCCGTATTTTTGGTACATTTAATGTAATTAATTCGGAGATTTTAAATTACTTAGTGTGTTATAATTTAATGAATTAATTAGAACAGAATAATATAGATAAATATTAATCTGGGATTGAATGGTTAATATTTAGGGAAAACTTATCTACTAAGTGAATAATAATAATGTAATTACGTCGCCTCGAGTGTTAGTGACGAGGAGGTACTTATCACATTCGGAAGTCGGTATAAGACTATATGGGGTGGGGGATAAGTATTTTTATAAATTAATTCGGATGCAAATTCTGAGGGTACAGTTGAGTCCGGATGGGCCGAGATAGTCGGAAAAGTGTACCCGGGGGTAGTAAACGGGTCACGGGACGTTTTTAGACATAGCCGGGCCCACTCGGGGACACTTGGGTCACTTGGGCTTGGTCCATTAGTCAAAAAACGGGATTAAGTTAATTAATCTAATAAAAAGAAATAAGGGGGTGGCTGAACTTAATTAGAGAAAGCAAATTAAGGGTTAGGAAACCCTAACAGCAGCCAAAGCCAAATTGGGGATCAAAGAGAGCCATCAAAGGTCATCTTCAACCTTGGGATTTAGCTCCAATTCAGACTCTACGAACCTTAAGGCAAGTGGATAACCTGCAATAGCATTAAATCTGTTTTCGATTTATATTCATGTGTAGTGATTATGTAGAAATCCGTTTTTGGGTGTTAATGGAATGAACATGAGATTTTGAAAACAACAATTCTGATTTACGAAATTTGGGGTGATGTTTCTTATTAAATCTGATAATGGTGAGTTATTGCATATCTGATAAGAATGTTATCTGCATATTTGGAAACGAATTTGATGATGAAATTTGGGGTGTAAATGGACCTAGGGTTAATGATGAAACTTTCCCCAAATTTAGAAATTTGAGTTAATGGACGAGTTATTGATGTGGTTGAATACTCTGGAGATCCTTAATGAGTTTCCTAATATGTACAAATGCTAAAAGAGACTTAGTTTCAGTGTAGAAGGAAATTAGGGTTTGCAGATTTTCGCCCATGGCAGTCCGTTTTCGCGAAGAAGACGAGTACCTGTTCGATCGATCGATCGACGCCATGAAGTCGATCGATCGACGGTCGGCAGAAACTGACAGTTCGCCCAGTTTTATTTATATAAGAAGAAATTTATATAAAAGTTGTTATGCAATTAATTATTGTGGAGAAATTAATGCATGGGGTTACCTAATTAAATGTGAGTGAATTAATTAGGAAATGGGAGGAGAAATTTGGATGACACGTCAAAATTGGTTGAGTGACATCGAGGTAAATTATATTACGTAGTAATGGACTAAGAAATTTAGAGTCGGGATTTAGACTCGGGTGAGGTTAATTCGGGCTATGAGATTTAGTCCAATTAAATGGTGAGGGCAATATCAAAAGTAACTGAAATTATTAATGTGCAAATTAATTAATAATTCGAGTTGGGTAATAACCTCATAATAAAAATGGAATAGGCTTGTGTCACGGGTTTGGTACACGGTGTAGCTAGAACATTTTTATATATGTATATATATATATACGGTGTGTGATAGTATATATATATAGTGTATGCCTTAATATCAGTGGTTAGATATTATTATACTCTAGTGCTATAGGGGGGGAGGTTACGCGCAGTGGATGAATCCCCTAGCTTGAGGAGTAGGGCGAGTAGATTCCCAGGTCATAGCGTCCGTTACAGGGGGTGAGGGGCATCTCACTTTCCGGGAAGGAATATGAACGCCTCCAATCGTATACTAAACCAAGTTAGTGAGAGATTCTAACTTGGATAACTAGGATATGTGAATATACCTAGTGTACTAGCACTTTAGAGAAATTATATCCGGGGAGTACTTTTACTCGGGTGGATATTAGTGGTTTATGTATTCCAGTGTGTGTGTGAATGCTGCAATATTCTAAGTATATAATAGGGTGATTATTATATACGGACTAAATAAAGACAAGCATGTGTTGTTGTATATGTATAACGAGTGGAGTAGTTATATGAATTAAAAAGGGAAATGATTTAATTAAGTTGATGTTACTAATGACTTAAAAATCATAATCACATTTTACTCAGGTTAGAGTAGGGGAGGTGTATAAGGAGACTTTAATAATTATCTAGTCATGAGATAGATAACTAGGTGATAATTAAAGCGTTAGTGGTGCACATTAGAGGAGGGGCAAGGAAGTTCTCAAGAGAGTGCGACACTAACTAAAATATGAAGAGCATGCATATTTATTATTACTGCAAGTTAATCATTTGCTAAATGTTTTCAAATGTTTTGGGTACTAACCCTTGCTATAAAAACTTTTTAAAAACCTTTTAGGTGTCCAGCCACAGGGACGCCAGACTTGACTCAATTCCAGGAACTCCGTTGCTGCAGCATATGTGGATGTTGCGGGACCTTTGATAGACGCCTCTTTCTTTCATTCATAATGTAGAGACTCATTATTATTTATTCGAGCATGTCGCTCACTTTCCATTTATTTGTTTCTTAGACTTGTTGGGAATTTATTCTTGTCTTTATGGGATTTATGATTTGGACCGATGGTTTACTCGGTTAATTATTTTTACTTGTGGAATGATTAGTTCAATTATCTGTGATGGTTATATTGCTTTATTTTCCGCATGGGTTTTAGTTTAATTAATGAAATATAAAAATTGACACCAGCCTATTTTTCTCACTTAGGTGGTTAGTAATTTAATAAACGACAGTGATGCTAAGAATGGACCAAATGAGAAACCTGTTCTAACTTGATTTAGGACTGATCACCCGGGATTAATTAGGCGAGGTGTCACACCACCCTTGGACCAAGTCAATATAAGGAAGACTGAATCTCAACCGTTGATTGCTATCAGCGATCCAGAACCTTCCTTGGCTCCTATATAAACCCTCTCATTCTCAGCATTTTAAGACTTTTGGCAGTCGTCCAAATTGAGAGAAAAAAAAAAGAGAAGAGAGAAGTGAGAGAGAAGAGAGAAGAGAGAGAAAGGGAAACTGAGTTAGAAACCCTAACCCTAACCCTAAATAACTTCAAACCATCTTCAAAACCTTTTTATATTCAAAACCCCAAACACAACCTTGAGTGTTTGAGAGAGATTGGTGTTACTGGTTTGATCGTTTGTAGCTGTAACCTCTTGATCTGTGATCTTGTTACCAACTTAGACATTTTGGTGAGATCTGTATTTCTTTTTCATAGAAATCTTAGATCTACACTATTGCATGTTATATATCACTAGATCAGCATATTTGTTTCTCGTTTTGTGAAAATCTTTGCTGATTTAGATCTGTAAATGTTTTATGTTTTCTATTCTTGTGAAACTTAACCCTGCTCTAGTTAGATTCTCACTTGGAGGTTTTCAATCTCGAAAATCTTTTCAAAACTGAGATTGATTAAGATCTTGACTGATTTTGAAGCAAGATATCCGTGGAAGCTGGGATAGATTAAAAGGTCAAAAGGTTTCAAATTTTGTAAGAAAGAAAGAAAAGAAAATCACAGCATATAGTCTTTATATGTAATTTTCTAGGACTGTCTGTACAAACAAAGTATGTGTGAGTTCATGCATGTGGATAGAAATCACATCACAAACACTTGACACACTACCACACTGAAAGTGTTGGGTATAAGATCAAAGATTATTGAGTCGACGAAAAGAAAGCTAAAGCAAAGTGGAAGTTATCAAATTGGAAGAACATCATCCACAATCAGATCTACAAGAAGTTAGAAGGACACCAAGTGGGGTATATTCCTAAACTTAGAATAGGCTGAGTTGTGTGCATGTATGTTGTATTGTTTGTAACTGTTATTTGTTTTTAGGGGATTTTTTACTTTCGTGACTTAGAAGTCACCGTGGATGTTTCCTCTATTAGGAGAGTTTTTACCACGTTAAAAATAGTGTGTTCTGATTATCTTCATCTCCTCATCTCATTCTATAGTGTGCTGATATTTTGAAACTATCTTAGTTTTAAAACTGATTACAAAGTCTTGGTTATTCTCGAACATAAGTTTTAGTAAACACATCTCGTTGTTTATCATTTTTATTTTCAAAAGAAAATGGTTTCTTCAACAAACAGCTCGGAGTTGCTTATACAGTTTAATCATTGTATTAAACGGCATTAGTAACATTTTTCACTTTTAATATTATATGGTAATACATTTTGCAGTATGGATGCAAGGGATATGTTTCTGTCCAATCTAAATATTGAGCCAGATAATCGTTGGGAAACAAGGGTGAGACAAGAGGCTTTAGCTAGACTTAGAGAAAATGATCCGAGGAGTGAAAGAATACTGGTCAGGTTCAAGTAATGAGGTTAAGAGTCTAGTATTGAATAACATAGCACTAGGTGTGATGAAAGTGATAATAGAGGTGGATGACTTTACAAATGATCCAGTCACACATAGGAAACCATCAATATACCATTTATCAATGATCTACCAACTCCACCAATGTATCTAGATGATGATGCTGGAAATAGCACCACCCTTCAAGGTGTTTGTAAGCTCAAATCGGTGATAACAATGGCAGCTCAAGTATATACTAAATATAAGATATTGAGATGAGGAGAAGAGGATGAACGCCAATATGTAAGTGGTTCATCCAATTAGGCCTACGTCCACTATGCAAGTGAGTGAATAAGGTCACTAAAATAGGGCACTAATGGCCATGGATACAATCTCTCAAGCTTTCTCTCTCTACTGTATAATTTGACAGAGTTTAGCTAGGGTTGTAATTTTGGGATCCTCCTCAAGGTAGGAGAAGATAAGTATATATAGTGTTTGGGGGGTGTAATGTACCCCCATGCATGCAATGAGCATGTGTGTGTTGATTTATCCAATCATTTGAAGACATCTCTCACTATCACATATAGAGAATGATGATGAAATATTCCCACCACGTGAGAGGGCTTGATTCGATTACAACTGATTTTATCCACGTGTTCCTATCCTTGCATATTCTTATAAATGCTCGGCCCTGTCCCTGACTGGTGAAACCTTGGCCCAGAAGAGTATGAGGTTGGTGAAGTCTGCCTGTTGTTTTATTCGAGGTTATTCATGATGATATCGACCAGGTAGGCCAGCCGAGGTAAGATAGGAGGAGTTGAAACATCGGCCTAGGCCAGGGTTCGACAAGTATAGTTGGAACGTCGGCCTAGGCCGATGATGATGATGGAGAGTGTTTGAACCCATGAGTCCTTGCTGGCCTCGGATTATTCCCAACCGAGGTTGATATAAGAGGTAGATATGATGTCGGTTGCGGACGACCTGATGGATAGCTGACCCCATGAGTTATGAGGACCTCAATTGATGCTTGATGGTGGGTAACTAGTAACGTCAGCGGTAGACGACCTTATGTTGGACGAGATCACTGGTCGTCAGACTTGAGCCCTTCTTACCTCGATCGTCCTGTTGGCCGAGGTTGGTGCCTCTGAGCTGTTAGGTACACTTTGGTCATATCAATCACCCCCTAACCATTAGTTACCTATGTGAAATAGGTGACTAAGGGGTATGCAACTCCGAGGTTTCTTCCTTTTGTGCCAAACTTTCTTTGACAATTGTCGTCTACTGAAGTGGATTGCGTGCTGGGCAAGTGTAATGATGATGGCCTTTTGGGGTCCCAAGGCAATGATGGGCCTTGGGATTTGTGCCAGCATGGTTAGGGTGTTTAAACCCCTTCTCTTTCTCCTTCCTCCTCATTTCTTTCCATTTTCCTGCCTGAGCCTTCTTCATTTTCCCTCTCTTTCAGAGCTTCATTGAGGCTGTATTTTGGGGATTTCTCTTGTCAATATTCCCACTCTACACCTTGTATCTCATCAAGTATTTCTTATTACGTCTCCTTTGCCATTTTTTCAGCCTTGCTTTTTCCTTTGTTGCATTTTTCGGTGACTGCTTGAGTTTTACGGTGAGTATATGAGTTTTTTGATGGACTGTTCTTGGCTGTTCTTAATTATTCTTGCTTAAAATCCTAGTTTGATCCTCAATAAGGTTGAGTTAAGTTATTTGTTTTTGGTTTAGGGTCTAAGTGTAAGGTCGTCTTCCTATGCTCAGACCTCTTTATAAACTTATTGAGGATTTTCCTTCTCTTAGAGAGACGACTTTCACAAAAATTAGGCAGATAGAGCTAGCCCAAGAGGAAGCTCGTATGGCTGAGGCCTTTCCCCACAGACATGCCTTCCTCCCACCTCTGAAGGTGGTATACCTTGAACCAGTCGAGACTGCTGTGCCAATAGAGGATCCAATTGATCCCTCTCCCATGTCTGATTCTGAGTCTTCCACCTCAGACCCTATGTTTGTAGATTCATTCCAAGAGGCAATGGATTTCTCCATTAGGCAAGATGAGGTCGCTTATCAGGCTGAGGTCCAAAGTCGCGCCTCATCCCATAATGGTTCTAGCACTTCACGAACTTCCTACGATGTTGAAGTTATGGGGACGGGTGTGGTTATCCCACCGCCTATTGACGTTATTCCCCTATCCTCCGCCATAGGGGCTGAGTTCGCTCAGAGGTTCCCTGATGGTGCTCATATGCCTGCCCAGGCCGACGCTGCCAGGCATGAGGATGATGGTCGTGAAAGTGATGTCAATGTCTCAGAGGTAGTCGAGATAGAGAGCACTATTAATGAGTTCGATCTCTTAGCCTTTAGGGACCTTTATTCCATAGGTCTTTCTATAAAACTTAGGAGACCTCTGAGGGATGAGAGGGCCTTTGGTGGCTGAGATGGGGAAATCTGGGTATATGAGCAGATGTTTAAGTTAGGACTTAGTCTCCCCATCCATCCAATAATTAGGGCCATATTATCCCATATTAACCTGGCCCCTTGTCAATTATCCCCCATTGCTTGGAGGGTTATGATTGGAGACATCGTCCTATGGAGGGTAGTCCATCACTCAGACATTCCTGTCAGGGTTTTCATAGGGTGCTACATGCCCTCCTCTGCCAGAAACCATTCGAGCTACTACCACTTCTTAGATAGGAATTCTGATAAGAAGATGTTGTTGGTTACCTAAACCTCAAATCATAATTGGAAACCACTATACTTCTTCATCTCTCGGGCATGGTAATTTGGTACTTGTGCCCTCTCTTCATCGCTAGAGCCAAGGACCCCTTTGAGGTGGGGAAAATTGTCACTGACTGCCAAAGCTAACCCTAGGTTAAGCCACGATAACCTACAAAAGGTCAAAGACCTTAAAGTTAAGGGGGAGCTTGGTTATCTGGTCAAGTATGAGCATCTGATGACCCCCTACTACCTCTCTGACACTAGCCTGGGGGAAGTACTTTAGTCGAGCTGCGTAAGGGCTTATTTTTCAAAGTTGTACCTATGATATTAATGTCTGATTTAATAACTCGAATATATTTTTACAGAACGTATAGAAGGTATATCAGACGACCTGTGGCAGATGTTTGCACCAAGCCTCATCAAGTTGGTAAAGAAAGTTGGGCTCAATGATCCTCCTCCTCCCCCGTCTAATAAGAACGTAGGCACTTCTAAGGCCGGCGCTACAAGAAAGAGGAAATCCTCTACCACTTCCCCAGAGGATTAGAGGCAAAGCAAAGCCCAAAAGGGTGATCGTGTCATCCCCATCTCGTCTAATGACGCATTGGCTGCTCATCTGGAGCAATTGAAGATCGGTGACAGCCTGATTAGTCATGGTCTGAAGGCGATGGATGCCATCAGCTCTGCAATGACCGATGCTGATAAGAACTTTTTACGCTCTATAGATACTCCTCTGCTGGACGAGTTTTTCCTTCACAGGTTCATCCAGGTAAAAACATTTGCTTTTTTATTCCAAGTCTAACCTCTGCTTTTATTGGATTAAGGTTTATATTCATACATCTGACTTTGTATCGTAGGGTATCCTGTTCATGCACCAATTTGTTGACTGGACCCTGAGGAAGCTGCCCCTTATTAAAAAGGGAAGAGAGGCCCAGAAGGTGGAGGCCTCTCTAAATGCCAAGGTGGAACATCTGATGACAACCTTGGCTGAATCCGAGAATAGAGTGAAGCAGAGGGACATGGACATTACTAAGATCCAGATGGAACATACCTCTTCCCTGAAGGCCAAGGACGACGTTCTTCAACAGAAGTTGATGCTGCAGTGAATGTTTCCCTTGAGGATGCCTCTGAGAAGATCTTATCTGACTACAAGTTCCCTGATGAATTTATAAGCTTCAGCTTTGAATTCCTTTAAAGAGGTGTTAAAGGTACTAGTAAATGGGTGGCCATCAAAGAAAACGAGTCAGGGAGGTCTGATATGGTCTACCGAGCTGGCGGTGTGACTGGATACCGAGAGGTATAGGTATAAAGAATCCATTGGTTGTGGTATGACAAGCAGCGGTGGAGAGCTTAAGTAAGACTTGAGCTCGTCCAATGCTCGCGAGCAGTCCGGGATCCATTCTATTGGTTTATTCCCTTTTAGAAGCTGGAAAAGAGGCTTGCACTTCTCGGAGGATTTAGAAATGAAGTGATTTAAGGCAACGAGCATTCCAGTGAGCTTCTGCACGTCCCGAACTGTTCGAGGTGGTTGTACCCTATTGATTGCATCGATCTGGTCTGGATTAGCTTCTATGCCTCTCTTGCTGACTAAGTATCCAAGAAATTTTCCTGACTGGACACCGAAGGAACATTTGTTCGCATTAAGCTTCATTCGGTACTTCCTGAGGATTTCGAAGGTCTTTGACAGGTTTGAGAGGTGATTTTACTTCTTCTTGCTCTTAACGAGCATGTCGTCGATGTAGACCTCCATTGTGTCTCCCATTTGATCCTTGAACATTTTTGTGACCAGCCGCTGGTAGGTTGCTCATGCATTCTTGAGCCCAAATGGCATGACTTTGTAGCAATACAACCCAACCGTCGTGATGAACGCCGTTTTGTCCTGGTCTGGGGCATACAAGGGGATCTGGTGATATCCTGAGTATGCATCCAGGAAACTCATTCGCTCGTGAGCTGCAGTGGCATCTACTAGTTGGTCTATCTTTGGGAGGGGGAAACTATCCTTTGGGCATGCTTTGTTGAGGTCAGTGAAGTTGATGCAAACTCTCCACTTCCCATTATTCTTCGGGACTACTACTAGGTTGGACAACCACTTGGGGAATTGTACTTCCCTTATGGATCTTGCATCCAGCAGTTTTTCGACCTCCTTTTCGACCGCTTTAGCCTTCTCAGGTGCAGTTCTTCGTGCCTTCTACGTGACAGGCATGAACGTGGGGTCGACGTGCAGCTGATGATAGACCATATCAGGATCAATACATTTATCTAAATATGATGTTACCCTCATAAATTTCAACAAATTAATGATGTTTAAGGTCTGAGGTCATCTAAATATGATGTTTCACCTCAGACCTTCTCACCGAATTATGATGTTTAAGGTCTGAGTTCATCAAACGAAGATGTTGCCCTCATAAATTTCACCAAATTAATGATGTTTAAGGTCTGAGGTCATCGAGATATGATGTTCCACCTCAGAACTTGTCACCAAATTATGATGTTTTAAGGTTTCAGGTCATGAAACTAAGATCTTTCACCTCAGAAATTTCACCAAAATAATGATGTTCAAGGTCTGAGGTCTGCCAAATATGATGTTTTACCTCAGTCCTTATCAACAAATTTATGATGTTTTAAGGTCTGAGGTCATAAAACTAAGCTGTTTTACTCATAAATTTTACCAAATTTTTGATGTTTAAGGAATAAGGTCATCCAAGCATGACGTTTCCCTCATTAATTTCATCAAATTAATGATGTTTGAGGTCTGAGGTCATCCAAATATGATGTTTCACCTCAGAACTTGTCCCCAAATTATGATGTTTTAAGGTCTGAGGTCATCTAAATAAGATGTTACCCTCATAAAATTCACCAAATTAATGATGTTTAGGGTCCGAGGTCATCCAAATATGATGTTCCACCTCAGACCTTGTCACTAAATTATGATGTTTTAAGGGCTGAGGTCATCAAACTAAGATGTTTTACTCATAAATTTTACCAAATTATTGATGTATAAGGAATGAGGTCATCCAAATATAATGTTACCCTCATAAATTTCACGAAATTAATGATGTTTAAGGTCTGAGGTCATCCAAATATGATGTCACCCTCATAAATTTCACCAAATTAATGTTGGATAAGTTCTGAGGTCATCCAAATATGATGTTTCACCTCAGAAATTCTCATCGAATTATGATGTTTAAGGTCCGAGGTCATCAAATGAAGATAATGACCTCATAAATTTCACCAAATTAATGATGTTTAAGGTCTTAGGTCATCCAAATATGATGTTTCACCTCAGACCTTCTCACCGAATTATGATGTTTAAGGTCTGAGGTCATCAAACGAAGATGTTGCCCTCATAAATTTAAGCAAATTAATGATTTTTAAGGTCTGAAGTCATCCAAACATGATGTTCCACCTCAGACCTTGTCACCAAATTATGATTTTTTAAGGTCTGAGGTCATCAAACTAAGAACTTTCACCTCAGAAACTTCACCAAATTAATGATGTTTAAGGTCTGAGGTCATCCGAATATGATGTTTCACCTCAGACCTTGTCACCAAATTATGATGTTTTAAGGTCTGAGGTCATCAAACAAAGATTTTACCCTCATAAATTTCACAAAATTAATTTTCTTTAAGTTCTGAGGTCATCCAAGTATGATGTTCCACCTCAGACCTTATCACCAAATTATGATGTTTTAAGGTCTGAGATCACCAAACTACGATGTTACCCTCGTAAATTTCACAAAATTGATGATGTTTAAGGTCCGAGGTCATCCAAATATGTTGTTCCTCCTCCGACTTTGTCACCAAATTATGATATTTTAAGGTCCGAGGTCATCAAACTAAGATGTTTCACTACTAAATTTCACCAATTTAATGATATTTAAGGTCTGAGGTTATCCAAATATGATTTTACCATCATAGTTTTCACCAAATTAATTAAGTTTAAGGTCTGAGATAATCCAAACATGATGTTTCACCACAGACCATGTCACCAAATTATGATGTTTTAAGGTCTGGTGCCATCAAACTAAGATGTTACTCTCATACATGTCACCAATTTAATGATTTTTAAGGTCTGAGGTCATCCAAATATGATGTTCCACCTCAGACCTTATCATAATATTATGATGTTTTAAGTTCTGAGGTCATCAAACTAAGATGTTACCCTCATAAATTTTACCCAATTAATAATGTTTAAGGTCTGGGGTCATCGAAATATGATGTCACCCTTATAAATTTCACTAAATTAATGATATTTATGGTATGAGGTCGTCCAAATATGATGTTTACCTCAAACATTGTCACCAAATTATGTTGTTTCTAGGTCTGAGATTTTCAAACTAAGATGTTTAACCTCATAAATGTCACCAAATTAATGATGTTTAAGGTCTGGGGTCATCCAAATATGATATTCCACCTCAAAACTTATCACCAAATTATGATGTTTTAAGGTCTAAGGTCATAAAACTAAGATGTTGCCCTCATAAATTTCACTAAATTATGATGTTTAAAGGTCTGAGGTCATCAAACTAAGAGGTTACCCTCATAAATTTCACTAAATTAATGATGTTAAAGGTCCGAGGTCTTCCAAATATGATGTTCCACCTCAGACCTTGTCACCAAATTACGATTTTTTAAGGTATGTGGTCATCAAACTAAGATGTTACCCTCATAAATTTAACCAAATTACTGATGTTTAAGGTCTAAGGTCAACCAAATATGATGTTCCAGCTCAAACCTTGTCACCAAATTATGATGTTTTACGGTTTGAGGTCATCAAACTAATATATTACCCTCATAAATTTCACCAAATTATGATGTTTTAAGGTCTGAGGTCATCCAAATATGATGTTTATCCTCAGACCTTCTCACCGAAGTATGATGTTTAAGGTCTGAGATCATCAAACGAAGATGTTTCCCTCATAAATTTCACCAAATTAATGATATTTAATCTCCGAGGTCATCCATATATAATGTTCCACCTCAGACCTTGTCACAAAATTATGATGTTTTAAGGTCTGAGGTCATCAAACTAAGATCTTTCACTTCAGAAATTTCACCAAAATAATGATGTTCAAGGTCTGAGTTCATCCAAATATGATGTTTCACCTCAAACCTTGTCACCAAATTATGATGTTTTAAGATCTGAGGTCATCAAACTAAGATGTTTTACTCATAAATTT
The DNA here is from genome assembly GCA_949130495.1 of Sambucus nigra. Lineage (NCBI taxonomy): Eukaryota > Viridiplantae > Streptophyta > Magnoliopsida > Dipsacales > Adoxaceae > Sambucus > Sambucus nigra. The sequence goes on from OX422222.1 coordinate 209,279,257, forward strand.
TACCAAATTATTGATGTTTAAGAGATGAGGTCATCAAAATAAGATGTTACCCTCATAAATTTTGCCAAATTAACGATGTTTAAGGTCTGAGGTCATCCAAATATGTTGTTTCACCTCAGACCTTGTCACCAAATTATGATGCTTTAAGGTATGAGGTCATCAAACTAAGATGTTACCCTCATAAATTTCACAAAATTAATGATATTTAAGGTCTGAGGTCATTCAAGTTTGATGTTCCACCTCAGACCTTGTCACCAAATTATGATGTTTTAAGGTCTGAGGTCATCAAACTAAGATGTTACCCTTATAAATTTAACCAAATTAATGATGTTTAAGGTCTGAGGTCATCCAAATATGATGTTCCACCTTAGACCTTGTCACCAATTTATGATGTTTTAAGGTCTGAGGTCATCAAACTAAGATGTTACCCTCATAAATTTCACCAAATTAATGATGTTAAACTTATGAGGTCATCCAAATATGATGTTACCCTCATAAATTTCACAAAATTAGTGATGTTTAAGGTATGAGGTCATCTAAATATGATGTTACCCTCATAAATTTCACAAAATTAATGATGTTTAAGGTCTGAGGTCATCCAGATATGATGTTCCACCTCAGACCTTGTCACCAAATTATGATGTTTTAAGGTCCCAGGTCATCAAAGTAAGATCTTTCACATCAGAAATTTCACCAAAATAATAATGTTCAAGGTCTGAGGTGAGCCAAAAATGTTGTTTCACCTCAGTCATTGTCAGCAAATTTATGATGTTTTAAGCCCTGAGGTCATCAAACTAAGTTATTTTACTCACAAATTTTACAAATTTTTTTATGTTTAAGGAATAAGGTCATCCAAATATGACGTATCCTTCATTAATTTCATCAAATTAATGATGTTTAAGGTCTGAGGTCATCCAAATATGATGTTTCACCTCAGACCTTGTCATCAAATTATGATGTTTTAAGGTCTGAGGTCATCAAACTAAGATGTTACCCTCATAAATTTCACAAATTTAATGATATTTAAGGTCTGAGGTCATCCAAATATGATGTTCCACCTCAGACCTTGTCACCAAATTATGATATTTTAAGGTCCGAGGTCATCAAACTAAGATGTTTCACTACTAAATTTCACCAATTTAATGATATTTAAGGTGTGAGGTTATCCAAATATGATTTTAACATCATAAATTTCACCAAATTAATGAAGTTTAAGGTCTGAGATAATACAAATATGATGTTTCACCACCAACCATGTCACCAAATTATGATGTTTTAAGGTCTGATGCCATCAAACTAAGATGTTACACTCATATATTTCACCAATTTAATGATTTTTAAAGTCTGAGGTCATCCAAATACGATGTTCCACCTCAGACCTTGTCACCATAATATGATGTTTTAATTTCTAAGGTCATCAAACTAAGATGTTACCCTCATAAATTTTACCAAATTAATAATGTTTAAGGTCTGAGGTCATCGAAATATGATGTTACCCTTATAAATTTCACCAAATTAATGATATTTATGGTCTGAGGTCATCCAAATATGATGTTTCACCTCAGACCTTGTCACCAAATTATGTTGTTTTTAGGTCTGAGGTATTGAAACTAAGATGTTTCACCTCATAAATTTCACCAAATTAATGATGTTTAAGGTCTGGGGTCATCCAAATATGATGTTCCACCTCAAAACTTATCACCAAATTATGATGTTTTAAGGTCTGAGGTCATAAAACAAAGATGTTGCACTCACAAATTTCACTAAATTATGATGTTCAAAGGTTTTAGGTCAACAAACTAAGAGGTTACCCTCATAAATTTCACCAAATTAATGATGTTCAAGGTCTGAGGTCTTCCAAATATGATGTTCCACCTCAGACATTGTCACCAAATTATGATTTTTTAAGGTATGTGGTCATCAAACTAAGATGTTACCCTCATAAATTTAACCAAATTATTGATGTTTAATATCTGAGGTCATCCAAATATGATGTTCCAGCTCAGACCTTCTCACCAAATTATGATGTTTTAAGGTCTGAGGTCATCAAACTAAGATGTTACCCTCATAAATTTCACCAAATTATGATGTTTTAAGGTCTGAGGTCATCCAAATATGATGTTTCTCCTCAGACCTTCTAACCGAAGTATGATGTTTAAGGTTTGAGATCATCAAACGAAAATGTTGCCCTCATAAATTTCACCAAATTAATGATGTTTAAGGTCTGAGGTCATCCAAATATAATGTTCCACCTCAGACCTTGTCACAAGATTATGATGTTTTATGGTATGAGGTCATCAAACAAAGATCTTTCACCTCAGAAATTTCAATAAAATAATGATGTTCAAGGTCTCAGGTCATCCAAATATGATGTTTCAACTCAAACCTTGTCACCAAATTACGATGTTTTAAGGTCCCAGGTCATCAAACTATGATGTTTTACTCATAAATTTTACCAAATTATTGATGTTTAAGGAATGAGGTCGTCAAAATAAGATGTTGCCCTCATAAATTTCACCAAATTAACGATGTTTAAGGTCTGAGATCATCCAAATATGTTGTTTCGCCTCAGACCTTGTCACCAAACTATGATGCTTTAAGGTCTGAGGTCATCAAACTAAGATGTTACCCTCATAAATTTCTCAAAATTAATGATATTTAAGGTGTGAGGTCATCCAAGTTTGATGTTCCACCTTAGACCTTGTCACCAAATTATGATGTTTTAAGGGCTGAGGTCATCAAACTAAGATGTTACCGTTATAAATTTCACCAAATTAATGATGTTTAAGGTCTGCGGTGATCCAAATATGATGTCCCACCTTAGACCTTGTCACCAATTTATGATGCTTTAAGGTCTGAGGTCATTAAACCAAGATGTTACCCTCATAAATTAAACCAACTTAATGAAGTTTAAGGTCTGAGGTCATCCAAATACGATGTTACCCTCATAAATTTCACAAAATTAATGATGTTTAAGGTATGAGATCATCTAAATATGATATTACCCTCATAAATTTCACCAAATTAATGAGGTTTAAGGTCCGAGGTCATCCAAATAGGATGTTTCACCTCAGACCTTCTCACCGAATTATGATGTTTAAGGTCTGAGTTCATCAAACGAAGATGTTGCCCTAATAAATTTCACCAAATTAATGATGTTTAAGGTCTGAGGTCATCGAGATATGATGTTCCACCTCAGACCTTGTCACCAAATCATGATGTTTTAAGGTCTCAGGTCATCAAACTAATATCTTTAACCTCGTAAGTTTCACCAAAATAATGATGTTCTAGGTCTGAGGTCAGCCAAATATGATGTTTCACCTCAGTACTTGTCAGCAAATTTATGATATTTTAATGTTTGTGGCCATCAAAATAAGTTGTTTTACTCATAAATTTTACCAAATTTTTGATGTTTAAGGAACAAGGTCATCCAAATATGACATATCCCTCATTAATTTCATCAAATTAATGATGTTTAAGGTCTGAGGTCATCCAAATATGATGTTTCACCTCAGACCTTGTCACCAAATTATGATGTTTTAAGGTCTAAGGTCATCAAACTAAGATGCTACCCTGATAAATTTTACCAAATTAATGATCTTTAAGGTGTGAGGTCATCCAAGTATGATGTTCCACCTCAGACCTTGTCACCAAATTATTATGTTTTAAGGTCTGAGGTCACCAAACTAAGATGTTACCCTCAAAAATTTCACCAAATTAATAATGTTTAAGGTCTGAGGTCATCCAAATATAATGTTCCACCTTAGACCATGTCACCAAACTATGATGTTTTAAGGCCCAAGGTCATCAAACTATGATGTTTCACTAATAAATTTCACCAATTTAATGATGTTTGAGGTCTGAGGTCATCCAAATATGATTTTACCCTCATAAATTTTACCAAATTAATGAAGTTTATGGTCTGAGGTCATCCAAATATAAAGTTTCACCACAGATCTTGTCACCAAATTATGATGTTTTAAGGTCTGAGGCCATCAAACTAAGATGATACCCTCATAAATTTCACCAAATTAATGATGTTTGACGTTTCAGGTCATCGAAATAAGATGTTACCCATATAAATTTCACCAAATTAATGTTGTTTATGGTCTGAGGTCATCCAAATATGATGTTTCACCACAGACCTTGTCTCCAAATTATGTTGTTTTAAGGTCTGAGGTCTTCAAACTAAAATGTTTCACCTCATAACTTTCAAGGTCTGGGGTCGTCCAAATATGATGTTCCACCTCAGACCTTATCACCAAATTATGATGTTTTAAGGTCTTAGGTAATAAAACTAAGATATTGCTCCAAATATGATGTTCCACCTCAGACCTTATCACCAAATTATGATGTTTTAAGGTCTGAGGTAATAAAACTAAGACATTGCCCTCATAAATTTCACCAAATTATGATGTTTTAAGGTCCGAGGTCATCAAACTAAGAGGGTATGCTCATAAATTTCACCAAATTAATGATGTTTAAGGTCTGAGCTCTTCAAAATATGATGTTCCACCTCTGACCTTGTCACCAAATTATGATGTTTCAAGGTTTGAGGTCATCAAACAAAGATCTTTCACCTCATAAATTTCACCAAAATAATGATGTTCAAGGTCTCATGTCATCCAAATATGATGTTTCACCTCAGACCTTCTCATCGAATTATGATGTTTAAGGTCCGAGGTCGTCAAACGAAGATGTTGCCCTCATAAATTTCACTAAATTAATGATGTTTAAGGTCTGAGGTCATCCAAATATGATATTCCACCTCAGACCGTGTCACCAAATTATTATGTTTTAAGGTCTGAGGTCACCAAACTAAGGTGTTACCCTCATAAATTTTACAAAATTAATGATGTTTAAGGTCCGAGGTCTTCCAAATATGATGTTCCACCTCAGACCTTGTCACCAAACTATAATGTTTTAAGGTCCGAGGTCATTTAACTAAGATGTTTCACTTATAAATTTCACCAATCTAATTATGTTTAAGGTCTGAGGTCATCCAAATATGATTTTTACCCTCATAAATATCACCAAATTAATGAAGTTTAAGGTCTGAGGTCATCCAAATATGATGTTTCACCATAGACCTTGTCACCAAATTATGATGTTTTAAGGTCTGAGGCCATCAAACTAAGATGTTACCCTCATAAATTTCACCAAATTAATGATTTTTAAGGTCTGAGGTCATCCAAATATGATGTTCCACCTCAGACCGTGTCACCATATTATGATGTTTTAAGGTCTGAGGTCATCAAACTAATGTAATACCCTACTAAATTTCACCAAATTAAGGATGTTTAAGGCTGAGGTCGTCCAAATATGATGTTACCCTTATAAATTTCAACAAATTAATGATGTTTATGGTCTGAGGTCATCCAAATATGATGTTTCACCTCAAACCCTGTCACCAAATTATGTTGTTTTAAGGTCTGAGGTCTTCAAACTAAGATGTTTCACCTCATAAATTTCACCAAATTAATGTTGTTTAAGGTTTGGGGTCATCCAAATATGATGTTCCACCTCAGACCTTATCACCAAATTATGATGTTTTAAGGTCTGAGGTCATAAAAGTAAGATGTTGCCCTCATAAATTTCACCAAATTATGATGTTTTAAGGTTTGAGGTCATCAAACTAAGAAGTTATCCTCATAAATTTCTCCAAATTAATGTTGTTTGGGGTCTGAGGTCTTCCAAATATAATGTTCCACCTTAGACCTTGTCACCAAATTATGATGTTTTAAGGTCTGAGGTCATAAAACTACGTTGTTACCCTGATAAATTTCACCAAATTATGATGTTTTAAGGTCTGAAGTCATCCAAATATGATGCTTCACCTCAGACCTTCTCACTGAATTATGATGTTTAAAGTCTGAGGTCATCAAACAAAGTGTTTACCCTCATAAATTTCACCAAAGTAATGATGTTTAAGGTCTGAGGTCTTCCAAATATGATGTTCCACCTCAGACCTTGTCACCAAATTATGATTTTTTAAGGTATGTGGTCATCAAACTAAGATGTTACCCTCATAAATTTAACAAAATTATTGATGTTTAAGGTCTGAGGTAATCCAAATATGATGTTCCACCACAAACCTTGTCACCAAATTATGATGTTTTAAGGTCTGAGGTCATCAAACTAAGATGCTACCCACTGAAATTTCACCAAATTAATGATGTTTAAGGTCTGAGGTCATCCAAATATAATGTTCCACCTTAGACCTTGTCACCAAACTATGATGTTTAAAGGCCCGAGGTCATCAAACTATGATGTTTCACTAATAAATTTCACCAATTTAATGATGTTTAAGGTCTGAGGCCATCCAAATATGATTTTACCCTCATAAATTTTACCAAATTAATGAGGTTTATGGTATGAGGTCATCCAAATATGAAGTTTCACCACAGACCTTGTCACCAAATTATGATGTTTTAAGGTCCGAGGCCATCAAACTAAGATGATACCCTCATAAATTTCACCAAATTAATTATGTTTGAGGTTTCAGGTCATCGAAATAAGATGTTACCCATATAAATTTCACCAAATTAATGTTGTTTATGGTCTGATGTCATCCAAATATGATGTTTCACCACAGACCTTGTCTCCAAATTATGTTGTTTTAAGGTCTGAGGTCTTCAAACTAAAATGTTTCACCTCATAACTTTCAAGGTCTGGGGTCGTCCAAATATGATGTTCCACCTCAGACCTTATCACCAAATTATGATGTTTTAAGATCTGAGGTAATAAAACTAAGATATTGCCCTCAGAAATTTCACCAAATTATGATGTTTTAAGGTCCGAGGTCATCAAACTAAGAGGGTATGCTCATAAATTTCACCAAATTAATGATGTTTAAGGTCTGAGGTCTTCCAAATATGATGTTCCACTTCAGACCTTGTCACCAAATTATGATGTTTCAAGGTCTGAGGTCATCAAACAAAGATCTTTCACCTCATAAATTTCACCAAAATAATGATGTTCAAGGTCTCATGTCATCCAAATATGATGTTTCACCTCAGACCTTCTCATCGAATTATGATGTTTAAGGTCCGAGGTCGTCAAACGAAGATGTTGCCCTCATAAATTTCACTAAATTAATGATGTTTAAGGTCTGAGGTCATCCAAATATGATATTCCACCTCAGACCGTGTCACCAAATTATTATGTTTTAAGGTCTGAGGTCACCAAACTAAGGTGTTACCCTCATAAATTTTACAAAATTAATGATGTTTAAGGTCCGAGGTCTTCCAAATATGATGTTCCACCTCAGACCTTGTCACCAAACTATAATGTTTTAAGGTCCGAGGTCATTTAACTAAGATGTTTCACTTATAAATTTCACCAATCTAATTATGTTTAAGGTCTGAGGTCATCCAAATATGATTTTTACCCTCATAAATATCACCAAATTAATGAAGTTTAAGGTCTGAGGTCATCCAAATATGATGTTTCACCATAGACCTTGTCACCAAATTATGATGTTTTAAGGTCTGAGGCCATCAAACTAAGATGTTACCCTCATAAATTTCACCAAATTAATGATTTTTAAGGTCTGAGGTCATCCAAATATGATGTTCCACCTCAGACCGTGTCACCATATTATGATGTTTTAAGGTCTGAGGTCATCAAACTAATGTAATACCCTACTAAATTTCACCAAATTAAGGATGTTTAAGGCTGAGGTCGTCCAAATATGATGTTACCCTTATAAATTTCAACAAATTAATGATGTTTATGGTCTGAGGTCATCCAAATATGATGTTTCACCTCAAACCCTGTCACCAAATTATGTTGTTTTAAGGTCTGAGGTCTTCAAACTAAGATGTTTCACCTCATAAATTTCACCAAATTAATGTTGTTTAAGGTTTGGGGTCATCCAAATATGATGTTCCACCTCAGACCTTATCACCAAATTATGATGTTTTAAGGTCTGAGGTCATAAAAGTAAGATGTTGCCCTCATAAATTTCACCAAATTATGATGTTTTAAGGTTTGAGGTCATCAAACTAAGAAGTTATCCTCATAAATTTCTCCAAATTAATGTTGTTTAGGGTCTGAGGTCTTCCAAATATAATGTTCCACCTTAGACCTTGTCACCAAATTATGATGTTTTAAGGTCTGAGGTCATAAAACTACGTTGTTACCCTGATAAATTTCACCAAATTATGATGTTTTAAGGTCTGAAGTCATCCAAATATGATGCTTCACCTCAGACCTTCCCACTGAATTATGATGTTTAAGGTCTGAGGTCATCAAACTGAGTGGTTACCCTCATAAATTTCACCAAAGTAATGATGCTTAAGGTCTGAGGTCTTCCAAATATGATGTTCCACCTCAGACTTTGTCACCAGATTATAATTTTTTAAGGTATGTGGTCATCAAACTAAGATGTTACCCTCATAAATTTAACCAAATTATTGATGTTTAAGGTCTGAGGTAATCCAAATATGATGTTCCACCACAAACCTTGTCACCAAATTATGATGTTTTAAGGTCTGAGGTCATCAAACTAAGATGCTACCCTCTGAAATTTCACCAAATTAATGATGTTTAAGGTCTGAGGTCATCCAAATATAATGTTCCACCTTAGACCTTGTCACCAAACTATGATGTTTAAAGGCCCGAGGTCATCAAACTATGATGTTTCACTAATAAATTTCACCAATTTAATGATGTTTAAGGTCTGAGGCCATCCAAATATGATTTTACCCTCATAAATTTTACCAAATTAATGAGGTTTATGGTATGAGGTCATCCAAATATGAAGTTTCACCACAGACCTTGTCACCAAATTATGATGTTTTAAGGTCCGAGGCCATCAAACTAAGATGATACCCTCATAAATTTCATCAAATTAATTATGTTTGAGGTTTCAGGTCATCGAAATAAGATGTTACCCATATAAATTTCACCAAATTAATGTTGTTTATGGTCTGATGTCATCCAAATATGATGTTTCACCACAGACCTTGTCTCCAAATTATGTTGTTTTAAGGTCTGAGGTCTTCAAACTAAAATGTTTCACCTCATAACTTTCAAGGTCTGGGGTCGTCCAAATATGATGTTCCACCTCAGACCTTATCACCAAATTATGATGTTTTAAGGTCTGAGGTAATAAAACTAAGATATTGCCCTCAGAAATTTCACCAAATTATGATGTTTTAAGGTCCGAGGTCATCAAACTAAGAGGGTATGCTCATAAATTTCACCAAATTAATGATGTTTAAGGTCTGAGGTCTTCCAAATATGATGTTCCACTTCAGACCTTGTCACCAAATTATGATGTTTCAAGGTCTGAGGTCATCAAACAAAGATCTTTCACCTCAGAAATTTCACCAAAATAATGATGTTCAAGGTCTCATGTCATCCAAATATGATGTTTTACCTCAGACCTTCTTATCGAATTATGATGTTTTAAGGTCTGAGGTAATAAAACTAAGATATTTCCCTCATAAATTTCACCAAATTATGATGTTTTAAGGTCCGAGGTCATCAAACTAAGAGGGTATGCTCATAAATTTCACCAAATTAATGATGTTTAAGGTCTGAGGTCTTCCAAATATGATGTTCCACCTCAGACCTTGTCACCAAATTATGATGTTTCAAGGTCTGAGGTCATCAAACAAAGATCTTTCACCTCAGAAATTTCACCAAAATAATGATGTTCAAGGTCTCATGTCATCCAAATATGATGTTTTACCTCACTCCTTCTCATTGAATTATGATGTTTAAGGTCCGAGGTCGTCAAACGAAGATGTTGCCCTCATAAATTTCACCAAATTAATGATGTTTAAGGTCTGAGGTCATCCAAATATGATATTCCACCTCAGACCGTGTCACCAAATTATTATGTTTTAAGGTCTGAGGTCACCAAACTAAGGTGTTACCCGCATAAATTTTACCAAATTAATGATGTTTAAGGTCTGAGGTCATCCAAATATGATGTTCCACCTCAGACCTTATCACCAAACTATGATGTTTTTAGGTCCGAGGTCATTAAACTAAGATGTTTCACTTATAAATTTCACCAATCTAATTATGTTTAAGGTCTGAGGTCATCCAAATATAATTTTCACCCTCATAAATATCACCAAATTAATGAAGTTTAAGGTCTGAGGTCATCCAAATATGATGTTTCACCGTAGACCTTGTCACCAAATTATGATGTTTTAAGGTCTGAGGCCATCAAACTAAGATGTTACCCTCATAAATTTCACCAAATTAATGATTTTTAAGGTCTGAGGTCATCCAAATATGATGTTCCACCTCAGACCGTGTCACCATATTATGATGTTTTAATGTCTGAGGTCATCAAACTAATGTAATACCCTCCTAGATTTCACCAAATTAATGATGTTTAAGGATGAGGTCGTCCAAATATGATGTTACCCTTATAAATTTCAACAAATTAATGATGTTTATGATCTGAGGTCATCCAAATATGATGTTTCACCTCAAACCCTGTCACCAAATTATGTTGTTTTAAGGTCTGAGGTCTTCAAACTAAGATGTTCCACCTCATAAATTTCACCAAATTAATGTTGTTTAAGGTTTGGGGTCATCCAAATATGATGTTCCACCTCTGACCTTATAACCAAATTATGATGTTTTAAGGTCTGAGGTCATAAAACTAAGATGTTGCCCTCATAAATTTCACCAAATTATGATGTTTTAAGGTTTGAGGTCATCAAACTAAGAAGTTATCCTCATAAATTTCTCCAAATTAATGTTGTTTGGGGTCTGAGGTCTTCCAAGTATAATGTTCCACCTTAGACCTTGTCACCAAATTATGATGTTTTAAGGTCTGAGGTCATAAAACTACGTTGTTACCCTGATAAATTTCACCAAATTATGATGTTTTAAGGTCTGAAGTCATCCAAATATGATGCTTCACCTCAGACCTTCTCACTGAATTATGATGTTTAAAGTCTGAGCTCATCAAACAAAGTGTTTACCCTCATAAATTTCACCAAAGTAATGATGTTTAAGGTCTGAGGTCTTCCAAATATGATGTTCCACCTCAGACCTTGTCACCAAATTATGATTTTTTAAGGTATGTGGTCATCAAACTAAGATGTTACCCTCATAAATTTAAGCAAATTATTGATGTTTAAGGTCTGAAGTAATCCAAATATGATGTTCCACCACAAACCTTGTCACCAAATTATTATGTTATAAGATCTGAGGTCATCAAACTAAGATGCTACCCTCAGAAATTTCACCAAATTAATGATGTTTAAGGTCTGAGGTCATCCAAATATAATGTTCCACGTTAGACCTTGTCACCAAACTATGATGTTTTAAGGCCCGAGGTCATTAAACTATGATGTTTCACTAATAAATTTCACCAATTTAATGATGTTTAAGGTCTAAGGTCATCCAAATATGATTTTACCCTCATAAATTTTACCAAATTAATGAAGTTTATGGTCTAAGGTCATCCAAATATGAAGTTTCACCCCAGACCTTGTCACCAAATTATGATGTTTTAAGGTCTGAGGCCATCAAACTAAGATGATACCCTCATAAATTTCACCAAATTAGTGATGTTTGAGGTTTCAGGTCATCGAAATAAGATGTTACCCATATAAATTTCACCAAATTAATGTTGTTTATGGTCTGAGGTCATCCAAATATGATCTTTCACCACAGGCCTTGTCTCCAAATTATGTTGTTTTAAGGTCTGAGGTCGTCAAACTAAAATGTTTCACCTCATAAATTTCAAGGTCGGGGGTCGTCCAAATATGATGTTCCACCTCAGACCTTATCACCAAATTATGATGTTTTAAGGTCTGAGGTAATAAAACTAAGATATTGCCCTCATAAATTTCACCAAATTATTATGTTTTAAGGTCCGAGGTCATCAAACTAAGAGGGTATGCTCATAAATTTCACCAAATTAATGATGTTTAAGGTCTGAGGTCTTCCAAATATGATGTTCCACCTCAGACCTTGTCACCAAATTATGATGTTTCAAGGTCTGAGGTCATCAAACAAAGATCTTTCACCTCAGAAATTTCACCAAAATAATGATGTTCAAGGTCTCATGTCATCCAAATATGATGTTTTACCTCAGACCTTCTCATCGAATTATGATGTTTTAAGGTCTGAGGTAATAAAACTAAGATATTGCCCTCATAAATTTCACCAAATTATGATGTTTTAAGGTCCGAGGTCATCAAACTAAGAGGGTATGCTCATAAATTTCACCAAATTAATGATGTTTAAGGTCTGAGGTCTTCCAAATATGATGTTCCACCTCAGACCTTGTCACCAAATTATGATGTTTCAAGGTATGAGGTCATCAAACAAAGATCTTTCACCTCAGAAATTTCACCAAAATAATGATGTTCAAGGTCTCATGTCATCCAAATATGATGTTTTACCTCAGTCCTTCTCATTGAATTATGATGTTTAAGGTCCGAGGTCGTCAAACGAAGATGTTGCCCTCATAAATTTCACCAAATTAATGATGTTTAAGGTCTGAGGTCATCCAAATATGATATTCCACCTCAGACCGTGTCACCAAATTATTATGTTTTAAGGTCTGAGGTCACCAAACTAAGGTGTTACCCGCATAAATTTTACCAAATTAATGATGTTTAAGGTCTGAGGTCATCCAAATATGATGTTCCACCTAAGACCTTGTCACCAAACTATGACGTTTTTAGGTCCGAGGTCATTAAACTAAGATGTTTCACTTATAAATTTCACCAATTTAATTATGTTTAAGGTCTGAGGTCATCCAAATATAATTTTTACCCTCATAAATATCACCAAATTAATGAAGTTTAAGGTCTGAGGTCATCCAAATATGATGTTTCATCATAGACCTTGTCACCAAATTATGATGTTTTAAGGTCTGAGGCCATCAAACTAAGATGTTACCCTCATAAATTTCACCAAATTAATGATTTTTAAGGTCTGAGGTCATCCAAATATGATGTTCCACCTCAGACCGTGTCACCATATTATGATGTTTTAATGTCTGAGGTCATCAAACTAATGTAATACCCTCCTAAATTTCACCAAATTAATGATGTTTAAGGCTGAGGTCGTCCAAATATGATGTTACCCTTATAAATTTCAACAAATTAATGATGTTTATGGTCTGAGGTCATCCAAATATGATGTTTCACCTCAAACCCTGTCACCAAATTATGTTGTAGTAAGGTCTGAGGTCTTCAAACTAAGATGTTTCACCTCATAAATTTCACCAAATTAATTTTGTTTAAGGTTTGGGGTCATCCAAATATGATGTTCCACCTGAGACCTTATCACCAAATTGTGATGTTTTAAGGTCTGAGGTCATAAAACAAAGATGTTGCCCTCATAAATTTCACCAAATTATGATGTTTTAAGGTTTGAGGTCATCAAACTAAGAAGTTATCCTCATAAATTTCTCCAAATTAATGTTGTTTAGGGTCTGAGGTCTTCCAAATATAATGTTTCACCTTAGACCTTGTCACCAAATTATGATGTTTTAAGGTTTGAGGTCATAAAACTACGTTGTTACCCTGATAAATTTCACCAAATTATGATGTTTTAAGGTCTGAAGTCATCCAAATATGATGCTTCACCTCAGACCTTCTTACTAAATTATGATGTTTAAAGTCTGAGGTCATCAAACAAAGTGGTTACCCTCATAAATTTCACCAAAGTAATGATGTTTAAGGTCTGAGGTCTTCCAAATATGATGTTCCACCTCAGACCTTGTCACCAAATTATGATTTTTTAAGGTATGTGGTCATCAAACTAAGATGTTACCCTCATAAATTTAAGCAAATTATTGATGTTTAAGGTCTGAAGTAATCCAAATATGACGTTCCACCACAAACCTTGTCACCAAATTATGATGTTATAAGATCTGAGGTCATCAAACTAAGATGCTACCCTCAGAAATTTCACCAAATTAATGATGTTTAAGGTATGAGGTCATCCAAATATAATGTTCCACCTTAGACCTTGTCACCAAACTATGATGTTTTAAGGCCCGAGGTCATTAAACTATGATGTTTCACTAATAAATTTCACCAATTTATTGATGTTTAAGGTCTGAGGTCATCCAAATATGATTTTACCCTCATAAATTTTACCAAATTAATGAAGTTTATGGTCTAAGGTCATCCAAATACGAAGTTTCACCCCAGACCTTGTCACCAAATTATGATGTTTTAAGGTCTGAGGCCATCAAACTAAGATGATACCCTCATAAATTTCACCAAATTAGTGATGTTAGAGGTTTCAGGTCATCGAAATAAGATGTTACCCATATAAATTTCACCAAATTAATGTTGTTTATGGTCTGAGGTCATCCAAATATGATGTTTCACCACAGACCTTGTCTCCAAATTATGTTGTTTTAAGGTCTGAGGTCGTCAAACTAAAATGTTTCACCTCATAACTTTCAAGGTCTGGGGTCGTCCAAATATGATGTTCCACCTCAGACCTTATCACCAAATTATGATGTTTTAAGGTCTGAGGTAATAAAACTAAGATATTGCCCTCATAAATTTCACCAAATTATGATGTTTTAAGGTCCGAGGTCATCAAACTAAGAGGGTATGCTCATAAATTTCACCAAATTAATGATGTTTAAGGTCTGAGGTCTTCCAAATATGATGTTCCACCTCAGACCTTGTCACCAAATTATGATGTTTCAAGGTCTGAGGTCATCAAACAAAGATCTTTCACCTCAGAAATTTCACCAAAATAATGATGTTCAAGGTCTCATGTCATCCAAATATGATGTTTTACCTCAGACCTTCTCATCGAATTATGATTTTTTAAGGTCTGAGGTAATAAAACTAAGATATTGCCCTCATAAATTTCACCAAATTATGATGTTTTAAGGTCCGAGGTCATCAAACTAAGAGGGTATGCTCATAAATTTCACCAAATTAATGATTTTTAAGTTCTGAGGTCTTCCAAATATGATGTTCCACCTCAGACCTTGTCACCAAATTATGATGTTTCAAGGTCTGAGGTCATCAAACAAAGATCTTTCACCTCAGAAATTTCACCAAAATAATGATGTTCAAGGTCTCATGTCATCCAAATATGATGTTTTACCTCAGTCCTTCTCATTGAATTATGATGTTTAAGGTCCGAGGTCGTCAAACGAAGATGTTGCCCTCATAAATTTCACCAAATTAATGATGTTTAAGGTCTGAGGTCATCCAAATATGATATTCCACCTCAGACCGTGTCACCAAATTATTATGTTTTAAGGTCTGAGGTCACCAAACTAAGGTGTTACCCGCATAAATTTTACCAAATTAATGATGTTTAAGGTCTGAGGTCATCCAAATATGATGTTCCACCTAAGACCTTGTCACCAAACTATGACGTTTTTAGGTCCGAGGTCATTAAACTAAGATGTTTCACTTATAAATTTCACCAATTTAATTATGTTTAAGGTCTGAGGTCATCCAAATATAATTTTTACCCTCATAAATATCACCAAATTAATGAAGTTTAAGGTCTGAGGTCATCCAAATATGATGTTTCATCATAGACCTTGTCACCAAATTATGATGTTTTAAGGTCTGAGGCCATCAAACTAAGATGTTACCCTCATAAATTTCACCAAATTAATGATTTTTAAGGTCTGAGGTCATCCAAATATGATGTTCCACCTCAGACCGTGTCACCATATTATGATGTTTTAATGTCTGAGGTCATCAAACTAATGTAATACCCTCCTAAATTTCAACAAATTAATGATGTTTAAGGCTGAGGTCGTCCAAATATGATGTTACCCTTATAAATTTCAACAAATTAATGATGTTTATGGTCTGAGGTCATCCAAATATGATGTTTCACCTCAAACCCTGTCACCAAATTATGTTGTTTTAAGGTCTGAGGTCTTCAAACTAAGATGTTTCACCTCATAAATTTCAGCAAATTAATTTTGTTTAAGGTTTGGGGTCATCCAAATATGATGTTCCACCTCAGACCTCATCACCAAATTATGATGTTTTAAGGTCTGAGGTCATAAAACAAAGATGTTGCCCTCATAAATTTCACCAAATTATGATGTTTTAAGGTTTGAGGTCATCAAACTAAGAAGTTATCCTCATAAATTTCTCCAAATTAATGTTGTTTAGGGTCTGAGGTCTTCCAAATATAATGTTTCACCTTAGACCTTGTCACCAAATTATGATGTTTTAAGGTTTGAGGTCATAAAACTACGTTGTTACCCTGATAAATTTCACCAAATTATGATGTTTTAAGGTCTGAAGTCATCCAAATATGATGCTTCACCTCAGACCTTCTCACTAAATTATGATGTTTAAAGTCTGAGGTCATCAAACAAAGTGGTTACCCTCATAAATTTCACCAAAGTAATGATGTTTAAGGTCTGAGGTCTTCCAAATATGATGTTCCACCTCAGACCTTGTCACCAAATTATGATTTTTTAAGGTATGTGGTCATCAAACTAAGATGTTACCCTCATAAATTTAAGCAAATTATTGATGTTTAAGGTCTGAAGTAATCCAAATATGACGTTCCACCACAAACCTTGTCACCAAATTATGATGTTATAAGATCTGAGGTCATCAAACTAAGATGCTACCCTCAGAAATTTCACCAAATTAATGATGTTTAAGGTATGAGGTCATCCAAATATAATGTTCCACCTTAGACCTTGTCACCAAACTATGATGTTTTAAGGCCCGAGGTCATTAAACTATGATGTTTCACTAATAAATTTCACCAATTTAATGATGTTTAAGGTCTGAGGTCATCCAAATATGATTTTACCCTCATAAATTTTACCAAATTAATGAAGTTTATGGTCTAAGGTCATCCAAATATGAAGTTTCACCCCAGGCCTTGTCACCAAATTATGATGTTTTAAGGTCTGAGGCCATCAAACTAAGATGATACCCTCATAAATTTCACCAAATTAGTGATGTTTGAGGTTTCAGGTCATCGAAATAAGATGTTACCCATATAAATTTCACCAAATTAATGTTGTTTATGGTCTGAGGTCATCCAAATATGATGTTTCACCACAGACCTTGTCTCCAAATTATGTTGTTTTAAGGTCTGAGGTCGTCAAACTAAAATGTTTCACCTCATAACTTTCAAGGTCTGGGATCGTCCAAATATGATGTTCCACCTCAGACCTTATCACCAAATTATGATGTTTTAAGGTCTGAGGTAATAAAACTAAGATATTGCCCTCATAAATTTCACCAAATTATGATGTTTTAAGGTCCGAGGTCATCAAACTAAGAGGGTATGCTCATAAATTTCACCAAATTAATGATGTTTAAGGTCTGAGGTCTTCCAAATATGATGTTCCACCTCAGACCTTGTCACCAAATTATGATGTTTCAAGGTCTGAGGTCATCAAACAAAGATCTTTCACCTCAGAAATTTCACCAAAATAATGATGTTCAAGGTCTCATGTCATCCAAATATGATGTTTTACCTCAGACCTTCTCATCGAATTATGATGTTTTAAGGTCTGAGGTAATAAAACTAAGATATTGCCCTCATAAATTTCACCAAATTATGATGTTTTAAGGTCCGAGGTCATCAAACTAAGAGGGTATGCTCATAAATTTCACCAAATTAATGATGTTTAAGGTCTGAGGTCTTCCAAATATGATGTTCCACCTCAGACCTTGTCACCAAATTATGATGTTTCAAGGTCTGAGGTCATCAAACAAAGATCTTTCACCTCAGAAATTTCACCAAAATAATGATGTTCAAGGTCTCATGTCATCCAAATATGATGTTTTACCTCAGACCTTCTCATCGAATTATGATGTTTTAAGGTCTGAGGTAATAAAACTAAGATATTGCCCTCATAAATTTCACCAAATTATGATGTTTTAAGGTCCGAGGTCATCAAACTAAGAGGGTATGCTCATAAATTTCACCAAATTAATGATGTTTAAGGTCTGAGGTCTTCCAAATATGATGTTCCACCTCAGACCTTGTCACCAAATTATGATGTTTCAAGGTCTGAGGTCATCAAACAAAGATCTTTCACCTCAGAAATTTCACCAAAATAATGATGTTCAAGGTCTCATGTCATCCAAATATGATGTTTTACCTCAGTCCTTCTCATTGAATTATGATGTTTAAGGTCCGAGGTCGTCAAACGAAGATGTTGCCCTCATAAATTTCACCAAATTAATGATGTTTAAGGTCCGAGGTCATCCAAATATGATATTCCACCTCAGACCGTGTCACCAAATTATTATGTTTTAAGGTCTGAGGTCACCAAACTAAGCTGTTACCCGCATAAATTTTACCAAATTAATGATGTTTAAGGCCTGAGGTCATCCAAATATGATGTTCCACCTAAGACCTTGTCACCAAACTAAGATGTTTTTAGGTCCGAGGTCATTAAACTAAGATGTTTCACTTATAAATTTCACCAATCTAATTATGTTTAAGGTCTGAGGTCATCCAAATATAATTTTTACCCTCATAAATATCACCAAATTAATGAAGTTTAAGGTCTGAGGTCATCCAAATATGATGTTTCACCATAGACCTTGTCACCAAATTATGATGTTTTAAGGTCTGAGGCCATCAAACTAAGATGTTACCCTCATAAATTTCACCAAATTAATGATTTTTAAGGTCTGAGGTCATCCAAATATGATGTTCCACCTCAGACCGTGTCACCATATTATGATGTTTTAATGTCTGAGGTCATCAAACTAATGTAATACCCTCCTAAATTTCACCAAATTAATGATGTTTAAGGCTGAGGTCGTCCAAAGATGATGTTACCCTTATAAATTTCAATAAATTAATGATGTTTATGGTCTGAGGTCATCCAAATATGATGTTTCACCTCAAACCCTGTCACCAAATTATGTTGTTTTAAGGTCTGAGGTCTTCAAACAAAGATGTTTCACCTCATAAATTTCACCAAATTAATGTTGTTTAAGGTTTGGGGTTATCCAAATATGATGTTCCACCTCAGACCTTATCACCAAATTATGATGTTTTAAGGTCTGAGGTAATAAAACTAAGATATTGCCCTCATAAATTTCACCAAATTATGATGTTTTAAGGTCCGAGGTCATCAAACTAAGAGGGTATGCTCATAAATTTCACCAAATTAATGATGTTTAAGGTCTGAGGTCTTCCAAATATGATGTTCCACCTCAGACCTTGTCACCAAATTATGATGTTTCAAGGTCTGAGGTCATCAAACAAAGATCTTTCACCTCATAAATTTCACCAAAATAATGATGTTCAAGGTCTCATGTCATCCAAATATGATGTTTCACCTCAGACCTTCTCATCGAATTATGATGTTTAAGGTCCGAGGTCGTCAAACGAAGATGTTGCCCTCATAAATTTCACCAAATTAATGACGTTTAGGGTCTGAGGTCATCCAAATATGATATTCCACCTCAGACCGGGTCACCAAATTATTATGTTTTAAGCCCTGAGGTCACCAAACTAAGGTGTTACCCTCTTAAATTTTAACAAATTAATGATGTTTAAGGTCTGAGGTCATCCAAATATGATGTTCCACCTCAGACCTTGTCACCAAACTATGATGTTTTAAGGTCCGAGGTAATTAAACTAAGATGTTTCACTTATAAATTTCACCAATCTAATTATGTTTAAGATCTAAGGTCATCCAAATATGATTTTTACCCTCATAAATATCACCAAATTAATGAAGTTTAAGGTCTGAGGTCATCCAAATATGATGTTTCACCATAGACCTTGTCACCAAATTATGATGTTTTAAGGTCTGAGGCCATCAAACTAAGATGTTACCCTCATAAATTTCACCAAATTAATGATTTTTAAGGTCTGAGGTCATCCAAATATGATGTTCCACCTCAGACCGTGTCACCATATTATGATGTTTTAAGGTTTGAGGTCATCAAACTAATGTAATACCCTCCTAAATTTCACCAAATTAATGATGTTTAAGGCCGAGGTCGTCCAAATATGATGTTACCCTTATAAATTTCAACAAATTAATGATGTTTATGGTCTGAGGTCATCCAAATATGATGTTTCACCTCAAACCCTGTCACCAAATTATGTTGTTTTAAGGTCTGAGGTCTTCAAACTAAGATGTTTCACCTCATAAATTGCACCAAATTAATGTTTTTTAAGGTTTGGGGTTATCCAAATATGATGTTCCACCTCAGACCTTATCACCAAATTATGATGTTTTAAGGTCTGAGGTCATAAAACTAAGATGTTGCCCTCATAAATTTCACCAAATTATGATGTTTTAAGGTTTGAGGTCATCAAACTAAGAAGTTATCCTCATAAATTTCTCCAAATTAATGTTGTTTAGGGTCTGAGGTCTTCCAAATATAATGTTCCACCTTAGACCTTGTCACCAAATTATGATGTTTTAAGGTCTGAGGTCATAAAACTACGTTGTTACCCTCATAAATTTCACCAAATTATGATGTTTTAAGGTCTGAAGTCATCCAAATATGATGCTTCACCTCAGACCTTCTCACTGAATTATGATGTTTAAGGTCTGAGGTCATGAAACTAAGTGGTTACCCTCATAAATTTCACCAAAGTAATGATGTTTAAGGTCTGATGTCTTCCAAATATGATGTTCCACCTCAGACCTTGTCACCAAATTATGATTAATTAAGGTATGTGGTCATCAAACTAAGATGTTACCCTCATAAATTTAACCAAATTATTGATGTTTAAGGTCTGAGGTAATCCAAATATGCTGTTCCACCACAAACCTTGTCATCAAATTATGATGTTTTAAGGTCTGAGGTCATCAAACTAAGATGCTACCCTCAAAAACT
This sequence comes from Sambucus nigra, assembly GCA_949130495.1. Classification (NCBI taxonomy): domain Eukaryota; kingdom Viridiplantae; phylum Streptophyta; class Magnoliopsida; order Dipsacales; family Adoxaceae; genus Sambucus; species Sambucus nigra. The sequence goes on from OX422222.1 coordinate 209,300,043, forward strand.
TCACCAAGATAATAATGTTGAAGGTCTGAGGTCATCCAAATATGATGTTTCACCTCAGACATTATCACCAAATTATGATGTTTTAAGGTCTGAGGTCATCAAACTAAGTTGTTTTACTCATAAATTTTACCAAATTTTTTATGTTTAAGGAATGAGGTCATCCAAATATGATGTTACCTTTATAAATTTCACCAAATTAATGACGTTTAAGGTCTGAGGTTTTAGACACCCCATTCTGTTACCCCCTAAACTCTCCTTAGGTCCTTAGTACCTCCCTTCATCACCGTAAACCCAGGTCATGTCCCGAGTACTGACCTGGAGTCCATCGGGCGCTCCCCGACTCAGTTTGACCCAAAATTCAAACTCTTCATCTCGACCGAGATTGAATGAATCTTCAAAGGGCACTAAATACCCTTTTTAATGGTCCACCCCGTGCGTGATTTCGACTTACCATGCAGACGAACGATCCGTTTACGTCCGAAACTTGACTTAGAGGCGACTGGGAGCTCCCGAGCTCTGTTTGACCTAAGTCAACTCTTCAGCTCAACCGAGGCTGAATGAATCTTCGAAGGGAACTGAATACCCTTTCCAATGGTCCATCTCGTGCGCAATTATGACTTTCCATGCGGACGAACGATTTGTTTGACTCTGAGAGGTCACCGAATGTTTATCGAGCCCGGTTGACCAAAGTTAACTCTCCAAACCGGGTCAAACTCTTTGGAATATCGAAGTACATCTCCTAACCTTCCCAATGGTCCTCCCCTTGCGCGATTCGGACGTACCATGCGGACGAACAATCCATTTACGTCCGCACGATTCCCCGTCCAATGGACCGATAAATGCTTCGGAGCCATATTTGACCCGAAGTCAACTCCCGATCCCGGGAGCGGTCCAAAGGACTTTTAAAGATCTTTGAATTACCTTTCCAACTGTATGCCCCGTACATGATTCTGACCAACTGTTTGCCCTCGGCGGCCGATTTTCTGAAAAAGCCTGAAGTGCAATACCAAATGGCAGGTTCCAGACCCTGCCTATCCGATAGGCAGGAACAGGTCTATGCCGATCGACAGTTACCTGGGCTTATAAAAGGAGGCCTTCACCTAATTTCCAAGGGGAACCCAAATCTAATAAAAATCTCTCTGAACGACTCCCAGAAACCTCTCTCGAATGCAGCGTCATTTCAACTTCCAAATCCTTTTTTTACTTCCACTTTTCATCATCCTTTTCATCAAACTTGGTGAATTAGCCACTCTCCATCATCATCCAAGTCCAAGGGATGCTCTCCAACATTCAAGATCAAGCTCAAGATCTTCAAGAAGGTACAACTTTCTCAAACTCTCTCTTGAATTCCCAATAACTTGTTTTCTTATTTAGCACTTTTATTATCTCATCTCACACATCCTGATATACTTTTTATTTAGTATTATTGTACATCTTTTATTTTAATAAAACCCAAAAAACAAGAAAAAGAGGGTTTGCTCATAAATTCCAAGTAGGGATTCTCACACTTTTTCCACATTTTACTCAATCCTAAAACACTTTTTCTACACACACACACACACACACTTACAAATAAGAGATTCCCATTTTGGATTTATGGGATAAACCCCACCCCTCGTTTTGTATGCGAACTATGTGGACTTTGATGCCTTTATAGGCTAAGTAGGCGTCTCGGGGTAAAACCCGAGACTCGAGTCCTTTTTTGCACCTTTTCTCTCTTCTTCCTATTTTCTCTAAATCTAATCTTCCTATATTCTATATACTCGCCCTTAGTAACGTATTGCTCCATATGTGTTATCATTCCATTATAACGGTCAACGTAGGGGTAATCGTGTAAATCTTATTTTCTAATATTATTCTTATATCTTCCTACGGACGACTCGCTTTATCTTTTCCATAATACAAGTCGAGTATTCCTACCTCCATCCTATATATACACATGCACACATATCACGGGGGTAAATAAAAAGGAAAATAGCAAATATCCATGAGAGACCGAAAGAGCGGCATGGGTGCCTAACACCTTCCTATTTTGTAACTAAGCCTCTGAACCCTTCTCGAATCATCTTGGTTTCGAACGCACCAGTATGTCTTTGGATGACATCCTTCGGGGTCGCTTCCCCTTTTTTTTGTCTGTTTTGAGTAAAATAGATTGCCGACTCTGAATCTCTCTACATATTTACATCACATCTCAAAGGACGTCGGCTGAAGCGCTCCCGAGAGAGACACGCTGGAATCGAAGGATCCTTTCCTCTACGCACCCGCCCGCATGACGAGGATTGGGGATGGCCACAGTGGCGACTCTGCTGGGTATATGTGTTTTTGTTTGTGGGCTTGACTCTATTTCCATGAATGCTATATTTACTTATGTTTCCCCCCATATCTGCATGTTCCCCTTTCTCATATGTATCCCATGCTTATGCTTATGTTCACACACTTGTAGAAATTTCTCCATGTACACTTCACACCACGTGCACCTAGGATCACATGTATATCCCCATGTTGCACGCATCACCCATCCATACTTGGTGTACCTTTTGGGGTACTTATACTTTGCTCCCTGTCCCTGTTTGTCATAATCAAGAAAGGCATTCTCATCATAACATACTAATAAGAGAATCATGCATGATTCACACGACATCACCAAAGAGCATTGATATTGACCAAATTTTACCCAGTAACTGGAGGGTCACTTCGTGATGGGCGCTGGTCTGGCAGGTCACAGTTAGCCTAAGCGATATGACTCTCACCTTCCATTGGCCAAGTACCTTCGACGTATATCGAACGGTTCCCCCACATCGTACCGCTTGATCGAAGTCATGACGGTAGGTATATCGCAGGGAATTCGTTCACGTATGTCGAGTATATCGAATTCACTCTCACACGTACCATTCCCACAAGGTATATGGTGAGGAAACTCACGTACACTCAGGTATATCAAATGGTTTGTCCACACGTACCTATTGCCCGCAAGAGCAAGACGTATATCGTGGAAGTCACGCCAAAGGGGGGAACCCATACCGATTCACCCAACCAACTGCATACCCGCATATAGGTGTCAGACCTAGGACATGCACTTTAGATTGTCGGTTTCAACTCAAAACTCTGCTGAAATTCCGAGTCGGCATGCCACCTAATTTTTGAGCATTTTCAAAATGGGGCTCTATCCGTGAGCCTGGTTACAAGTCCAAACCGTAGCTTTGCATATATTAAAAACCCCACTTTTTTCTAGGCTCGGGTTCCGTCCGGCATTGCATTTAGAAGAATCAAATATAAGTGAAAACACAATAATTGTAATAATCATGCTGAGTTTTGTCTCCAAAAACATTTCTCCCTTCTTTATCAAGAAATCCAAAAATATTTCTCCCTTTAACAAAAAATCTAAAAACATTTCTTCCTTCTTTATAAAAAATCCAAAAACATTTCTCCCTTCTTTTTCGAAAATCCAAAAATAGTTCTTCCTTTTTTCTCAAAAATAAATCTCATCATACGCCTTCTCAGGTCGATTGTAAGCCCTTGGCCTGGCTCCCTGTTGGCTTTGGTCTTCAGTCAAATCAACCCAGAGTTTCATCTGTTCCTCTACTACTTCTTTCGAGTTCAGAATCCATCCATTTTTCATGGAGAATACAGATTAAGCACCAGTCATACAGTCGGATCTGACGATAGTCCTAGCTCAGCTCGTGTCCAAGATTGACAACCTCCAAACAGAGGTCCGAGAGATGCAACGAAACTAGGTTCCTATTCCTCAAGGGCTCGAGGCCCTGTTCCCTCATGCTATGGGTCCACCCGAGCCTATTTGGGTTACGGAAAAATATCAACATGCTCCGCGTGCCCCTCTTGCCAATGGGACGCCGCCTGCCCAGCTTCCAATGCCAAACATTGCCCAACTTATGGCTAACCTGCCAGTGGTCGTTGATCCAAAGGAGAAGGAGTTGAATAAAGTCAAATAGGATCTTAAGATGCTCACCAAGAAGTTTGACCAGGTCAGGTTCTCTGGGAATTACATGGACTACACCCACATGTCTCCTTATCCTAAAGCAAGGTTACCCGACAAGTTAAAGATGCCAAATATCAAGAAGTTCGGAGGGAATGGACCCCCAATTGTTCATCTTAGCAGTTATCATCATTCCAAGACTCTACTAGGGTCTTCTGAAGAGGTGATGGCCCAATTGTTTCAGCAAACTTTGAAGGATAGTGCCCTCCGATGGTTTTTATCTCTTGAGGAATCCAAAATTCGTAGCTGGGAGGATGTAGCCCGAGAATTCATGTTGAAGTACAAATACAATGAAGAGCTTGAGGTCACCTGTCATGATTTAGAGATGCTCAAACAGAATCCAAGAGAATCAGTCAGTAACTTTATAACCCGGTGGAGGCAGCGGGCAACTACCATGACTAATCGGCCATTCGAGGAAGAACGGGTCAACATAGTGAAGAAGAAATTCTTGCCCCATGTCCGAGCGACGATGGGAGGATAATACTATCCCCACTTATGAGCTCTCAGAGAGGCTAGAGTGTAAATCAAGGAAAGCCTCGTTAAAACAGAGGTTGAACCGAAGAAGGTGTTCGGACAGTTCACCCCTAGAAAGTATGACAAGCCTGCCAGTGCTACAATCTCAACCATCAATAATATCTCTCAACCAGCCACATCATTGGCACCAGAAAGCCTCCCCACCCCCATACGAAGGGAATTCACTGAGCTCCATGCTCCCCTCTCTAAAGTTTACCAAGCCCTGTTAAACCGAAACCTCATCAAACCCTTAGATCCACGTCCATTGCCAAACCCACTCCCAGGAAACTTCAAGGTCGATGCTCTTTGTGCTTTTCACAAAAATGCCAGCTATACCACCGACCAATGCTTTCACCTCCAAAACACAATACAAGATCTCATTAATCGGGAAATCATCACCCCACTAGCCAATCCTATGCCAAACACTACACACAATCCACTTTCGAGTCACACCAATGCCATCTTCTTAGAAGAAAACCTAGATTTCGATCCCTCAACTCTAATCACACCCATATACTCTCTTAAACCTCTTCAAATTTACTCATATTTCCTCTTACACCCTACTAGACTTGCTGATCAGGCACTGTCAGTCCTTACCAGAGCATGCATCACTGTCCGTACCCGTTCTAAAAATGGAAGTATGGAATTATCAGAGGTGTTAAACCAACTCCTAGATTTCGGGATGAAATTGCCCTCATAGATGGTCATCGATTTCCATAAGTTCAGCACACTGCTCTTAGAAGCACGAAAATGGGCCCGAAATTCAGACAAATGGGTTGTACCAACTGACGAAGTCAACTTAGATGATGTTGTCCAGACTATGGCAAAATTATTCGAGAAAATCAATAGCATTTGCAGTATCATCGGGTTACTTGAGACTTTGAAGCTACAAGGGTGCTTGGTCCTTTCAATCACACATATCCCCACAAAATGGGAGAACTTGTATGAAGAATTCGTTGAAGTTGTGGAATGCATCGACTTTACATGGAAAGACAGAGTTGTTACCACCGGATGGGGGGAAGAATTCGAAGATTTGAATAAAAAACAAGCTTCAAGAAGAGCTGGCCCAGTAGCCAACATATGTGGGATGATATCATTTGAAGAACTCCTCGGGGAGAAAAATAGGGTGGCATCACAACCTGATATTGATGAGGAAACGGATTCATGTTCTTTCCTTCTTCAGTAAATCACATGACCAGATCAGGGAGACATTACCAAGTTCCAAGCTCACTACCAGCAAATGACAAAAGGAAGGGCGTTGAAAACCTTCCTATCCCAGAGATGACCATCGAGGAGAGAAAGATCCTTGATCAACTGAAGAAAACTCAAGCTAACATCACTCTATGGGGGCTTTTCATGTCTTCCCAGCAGCACAGAAATGCTTTAATCAAGATGCTCACTGGACCCATAGTTCCTCCATCTACCACACCAGAAGAAGAGGTAAATATGGTCGGATCCTTGACCTCTACCGGAATGCTATCATTTTCTGAAGAAGAAATCCCCAGAATTGGGCCAAATCACAATCATGCACTCAACATCTCCGTCGAAGTTATGGGAAAGGTCGTGCCACTCTCTCTTGTCGATAACGGATCCGCCTTGAATGTTTACCCATTGAGAACCTTTAAGTGTTTAGGCCTGAAAGAAATCGACCTCGCTCCAATCTCTGCCGTTGTACGTGCCTACGATAATACTCGCCAGGAGGTGATGGGATCCATAAAACTTGTAATATGGGTTGGCCCTATAAACCTTGTCGTCGAATTCCAAGTCATAGACATCCCAGCTTGTTTCAACCTGTTGCTCGGACGCCCCTGGCTCCACAATATCAAAGGTGTGTCTTCCTCACTCAATAAGAAATTGAAGTTCTTCGCCGACGGTCGGGTCATCACCATTTTGGGTGACGATGAAAATGTTGAGGGTGCAAGCACTAGCAGTCCAATTCTTAAGATACAGCCCGGGTCAAATGATATGCTCCTATCAGGATTCTGAGTCGAGCCACTCCTACTCCCGGCAGGGGACGGTTTCAAAGAAAGGGTTTGTCCAGAATATGACCCTCATGGCAATGTCAATGTGATTAAGATGTTCAGAAACATGCACTTCATGCTCGGACTTGGGCTAGGGCAAAGGCAACAAGGGATACTTGAGCCCATCAAACTTAAGAGAACTTTCCCTCCTTGCGGCTTGGGGTATCAACCATCAGAACAAGAGCTCAGAATGATCCACCAGTCTTGACCAAAGAAAAGATTAGATTACATCCCGACTATCTCAGGAGATTCCTTGAATGGACGATTCATCAAAGAAGGTGAAGACTTCCCGTTTTGTGGTTTTCCAGAACCATGGTATGACCAAACAGACAAGAAGATGAGGTCGGGAATGGATATCTTTTTCCAAGATAGCTACCCATGGGCCGAAAGTTTCCCACACCGTGTACAATCTCTCATCAAAGATACCGAAGAGACTGAGGAAAGTGATTCTAAATATTCCTTCAACTTATAGATACTGGGGCAGGCACTCTGCATGGTTCATTCATGAACTACATCAATGGACCCACCCCGTTTGATTAAAGATGTTGATACACCTCTCCTCAACTGGCATGCTGCGCCAACTTTACCTCTTGAAATCTCCCTTAACCCCAATGTTTACCCTATTTCTTCTGTTGTCTATCCTTGCTCAAATGTAATCGATACCTCTTTTGATGAGGTTCTCAAAGCTGTTTTTACTATCAATAAAATAAATAAAGATTTTGAGTATCTTGTTGTGCCTTACATTAACTGCTTAAATTCTAATCAAACTTTTGATGATGATGATTTTGCAAATGAAAAATTCTTAACTGATCTAAAAAAGGTTAATAATAAACAACATAATTGTGTTCAAGTTCATAAAGAAGAGACTGTTGTTATTAATCTCGGTTCTAGTAGCCAACTGCGCGAGATTAGGATAGGGGCCACCCTTGATGAGCATAAGCGTGCACAGCTCGAAGAATTGCTAAACGAGTTTGTAGATGTCTTCGCATGGTCCTATGATGATATGCCCGACATCGATCCTGAAATAGCTCAGCACGAGATCCCCACTCTCCTAGGTTACAAGCCAGTGAAACAAAAATTGAGAAAACTTCGCACCGAATGGTCTCTCAAGGTCAAAGAATAGGTGGTCAAATAGTTAAATGTGGGTTTCATTCGGGTGATCGAATATCCCACATGGCTAGCCAACATTGTACCTATACCGAAATCAGGAGGGAAGGTTCGATTGTGTGTAGATTACCTAGATTTAAATAAAGATTCTCCAAAGGATGATTATCCTCTACCCAATATCAACATGATCATGGATAACACAGCCAATCATGCTCTCAAGTCATTTATCAATGAGTTTTTTGGATACAACTAAATCAAGATGCACCCAGACCACCAAGAAAAAATCGCATTCATCACCCCATGGGGAACCTTTTTCTACACCGTTATGCCATTCGGTCTCAAGAATGCTGGGGCTACCTACAAAAGGGCTGCCACAATCATCCTGCACGATCTGATCCACAAGGAGGTCGAGGTTTATCAGAATGTTATGATTATCAAGTCCAAAACTAGAGAAGGTCATGTTACCGCTCTCCGAAAGTTATTCGAACGACTGCAACTGTATCAGATGCGACTTAATCCACATAAGTGTGTCTTCGGTGTTATAAAGGGAAAACTCTTGGGACTCATGGTCAGCGAAAAGTGGATAGAAGAAGATCCTGCAAAGCTGAAAGCCATACTTGAAATGCCACCACGCCGAACAGAGAAAGAAGTCCGAGGATTTCTTGGGAAATTGCAATATATCAGTCGGTTCATCAGGAAACTAACCTCCATATGTGAACCGATCTTCTAGATCCTTCGAAAAGATTGAACCAAGGTTTGGAATGAGGCCTGTCAAGAAGCTTTTGACCAAATCAAAAAATATCTGACCCAACCTCTAGTTCTCATGCCACCACAGTCTGGCTTCCCTTTGCTCCTATACCTAACCATAAACGACACTGCAGTCGGGGATTTGCTAGACCAATACCTTAAAGACTCTCGTAAAGAAAGATCCATCTATTATGCCAGTCACAAATTGGTCGGGTATGAGTTCAACTACACCGCTTTAGAAAAGGCATGTGTTGCACTTATCTAGGTCACCCAAATGTTGGGACACTGCATGCTCGCCTTCCCTATCAAACTTGTATCCCGAATGGATCCCATCAAATACCTTCTTGAGAAACCCGCCTTATCCAGTCAAATGGCCAGATGGTTGATGCTCCTAACCGAGTTCGATATCGTATACGTCACACAAAAATCTATTAAAGGAAGAGCCATCTCTGACTACCTCGTCGATTACCTCATAGAAGAAGCAGATATCCGGATCTCCAAATTCCCAGATGAAAATATCCTTCGCACCACTCAAAACCGCCTTCGATGGAAACTGTTCTTTGACGGCGCTGCCAACAAAAAGGGATATGGCATTGGGATACTTCTGATCGCCCCAGATGACTCCCACACTCCCATCGCCATTAAATTGGATTTCCCTTGCACCAACAACATGACGGAATACGAAGCATGCACAGTGGGCCTCAAGGTTTCTCTCAAGAAAGGTATTCAATACCTTGATATCTACGGGTATTCTTCCCTTATCATCGGTCAAGTTCTTAGAAAGTGGAAAGTCAAGGACAAAAATCTTCAACCCTTTTATGCCCAATTAGAAAAGTTAGCCTCCCGGTTTTGAGATATCACCTTCCATTACCTACCCCGAGCAAAGAATAACCTAGCCGATGCTCTCTCCACCTTGGCCTCCATGGTCGACATGCCCGAAGGAATAACAATGACCCCCTTCCTAGTTCAAAAGTATGACAAACCGACCCATTGCTACCATATTGAGCTTATCTCCACTGAAGATCTCGAACTAGCCGATTGCTGGTACTATGATATCTGGTGCCTCCTCAGACATGGTAGGTATACCGAGGGTTCTAACAAGAAAGATCGAACAACCCTCCGAAGACTGGCCGCCAAGTACATCATCTGTCATAAAGCTCTACTCAAGAGGAATTTCGATGGAACTCATCTACACTGCATCGCAGGGGCTGAGATTGAGAAAATAATGCAAAAAATCCACAGCGGGGTATGCGAACCCCATATGAATGGTCACATGATCGCCAAGAAGATCATCCGACAGGGCTACTACTGGACCACCATGATCTAGGATTGCACCGCCTATGTCCGAAGGTTCCTCTAATGCCAATAATTCTCCAACTTCAACACTTAACTCCGCGAGAATTATATAACATGACCTCTCCCTCGCCGTTCTCCACCTGGGGTATCGACATCATAGGGAAGGTTACACCAAAGGCTTCAAATGGAGATGAGTTCATCTTGGTTGCCATCGATTACTTCACCAAATGGGTCGAAGCTGAGTCATACGGAGTATTGAACACCAAGAAAGTGGCCCAATTCCTCAAGAAAAATATCATCTGTCGATATGGGGTCCCGCATGAGCTGGCATCAGATAACGGGCTGCATTTCGAAGAAGAAGTCACAGAAGTGGTCAATGAGTATGGGATTCAGAGACACAAATCTTCTCCCTATCGACCTCAGACTAATGGTGCAGTTGAAGCCGCCAATAAGAACCTCAAAGCCATCATCAGCAAGATGACCGAAAGTTGTAGGGATTGGGCCGATCGGATACCGTACGCCCTCTGGGGCTATCGAACATCAATTTGAACCTCTACTGAAGCTACCTCTTACTCCCTAGTCTACGCTATGGAAGCAGTCCTACCTGTGGAGCTATAAATACCCTCGCTACGCGTCATGCTTGAAAGCAAAGTTAGTGAAAAAGACTGGTGCCAAAGCCGTCTTGATGAGCTAGCCCTCATAGACGAAAGAAGATTAAAAGCTCTTTACCACATACAGGGGTACCATCGCCGAATAGTGCGATCATTCAACAAGAGAGTTAAGGACCTCAAAGAGATAATAGAACCCATCTGGGACCCCAGGGTGAAATTCAAGCCCCATTGGAGCGGCCCCTACATTATGAAGAAAATATTATCCGGCGGATCCGCCATGCTCACTGACCTAGATGGGGAAGAGATGGCTCGTCCAGTCAATCTGGACCGTCTCAAGAAATTCTACCCCCAGTCCAAAATCTCGGCGCGCTACGACTCTTCTCATCACCCTTCTATTCTAAAAAAACCCTTCATTTCCCTCTACCTAGAACTACGTGGGCCTGATCCTCTACAAAAATTATTTTAAAACTTTTTCAAAAACCCCAGAGGTACGTAGGCAGCTCATACTCCTCACATGAGTGAGTCCCTTTCCTTTTCACGAAATACTATTCTTTGTTACCTCCGAGAATGGCGGTTCATTCTAAAATACTTGAACAAAAGGATTATGTATGCCTTAGCGATCAGTATAGATAATTCAAAATACAAAATTCATCGAAAGGCACAGCTGGATGATCAGAAATTTGTTTATTTCATTAATAAGAAATTATAGTACGTATTACATAAGAAAAAGGAACGGATAACCCCCTTCCCCCTACTACCATAAAAATTCAAATAAAATCCCCACATCTATTACACAAATAAACTCTTCAAGAATCCTACCCACAGCTACCAGAGGAGCCTGCACCCTCATCATCTACATCCTGAGGTCCCCAAGTTCCCCCTGCCTGAATAGAGTGCCGTAAACACTCCATGGACCGATGAGCCTTAACCATCTTCGAAAAGATCACAACACCCCCTTCCATGGTGTTAGATAAAACAAACCATCTTTGTCCAATATCCACTGCCAACTTCTTGCTGACTACTTTCCTCCACAACCACTTCATATAATCTTTGGGGACATGCCAAACCTTCCATAAAGATTGGGAAGGATGGGTCGACGGACGCCGATTCTCCCACAGAGACCCAAGCAACAGACGCAGGCGCTCAGTAAAATCTTCTATCGGGAAGAAATTTGAGGTCCGAGGGGGCACGACCTGTGCCCAGCCGAATTGGCACAAAATCCTCCAAGGGAAATAAAAAGAGGTCTGCCTGAGACCAACCAGCCGCACATATGAATACTCTCCTAGCTCCAGAACGGGCTGCAACGACCCCCACCAAGGCACTGACCAATACAGCCCACGAGCCCCATGCTCCACGAGCCAATTCTCCCAGTTCTCAACATATAGGCCAACACTGACGAAGTAGCATGAAAAGAAGTTGGGTACGGCCGAAAAGGGATACTCCGAAGGAGTCGCCAAACAGAATCTTTCAGATAACCAAATAGACAGCATCATAGGGATAGCCCTCAAAAAGTCAAAACGGCCTTCTCTCCAGGCATCCAAGCCGTTCAGGGTCTCCTCTAGTATCACCGCCACAGGATTGCGATTATATGACATCCATGAAGTAATGGCTGCAAGTTTTGGATCCACTTGCACCTCCCCAGTCACCAGCAGTAATTTGGAAACCAGACCCAGAACCATGGCTCCAGTATAGCCAGCATCACCTACTTCCTGCAAATGCATGGACTGCAGCACCGCCGGGAGGGAGACCATTCCTCCAGCAACCAATGATCTGGCCGCCGAAGGCGAAATACGAAGAATCCCGACCAAAAAATCCCTAGGAGTGCAGGAAAATGAGGGCAAAGCCGCAGCAACACTGGGATTTACACCCAGCATGGCAAAAAATTCCTCGTAGGTAGGACAAACTTCTTCCAACCCAAAGTGCAATACATGGTCGTCGGGGTACCAGAATTGTACCGCCGCCGTCAGCACGTTCCACTCAAAAGGCCGATTACGCCACAAGGAGACCCGACACATGTTGAAAGCATCATAGTCGACATTATAAAAGCACATAGCTTCCAAGGTTTCGAGATATTTGGCAAACTCGGTGCTACCAAGGAGAGCCATCTTGCAAGGATAAGAAATTGTGGGCAAGTAGATAAGAATGCAAAGGTGTGATGAAAACACTACACCCTTACCCCCTTTTTATACTTGAAAGCCCTCACAAGAGACATAATCCCTGTAGAAATCGGAGGGAATCCTACCCCACAAGGTACCAAAGGCTGAGGAGGGTATCATTCAAATCTTTCAATTGATGGGACTGGACTGAACTTTCGATAGGCAGGTCAGGGTGCTTGTCGATCGGCAACCCCCCATTTTAGAAATTTCCCCTTTTCCTCTTTTGTCAAATCAGAAAATCCAATACAAATAAATTGATATTCTCAATAGAATTTCAAAATCCCTTTAAATTTCCACTTTTTAATCAAAACTTTCCTTAAAAAGAAATCCAAGAAAATATACCATGTTACGGTCTCAGCAGCAAAGTAAAAAGCGTATGCATTCATTCATCATTAATAAGAGATAATAAAAAACTCCATTGTATTGCATATATTTGTGTTCTTTGTTACATCAGTTTTGCAGGAAATAAGAAGAAAAGCCAAAAACAACGGGACTCAGCCCAAATCCACATTCTCTCTCTCTCTCTCTCACTAAGAGCTTCCACCCCCGCGACATGCTCTCTTCCCCCTACGGTGAGATGACGCACCACCACCACCAGAGCCAGAGTCCTCTCCAGATGAGGCAGACGACACCAAGCAAGAAGGAAGAGTTACCGTGTCCCAAATATGGGCAGTCGCCGAAGATATTCAATCTCTGATGTCCCTTAGCCAAGTGGTCGACACCCAGACTTGCTGTAAGGAAAGGCAAAATCAGTATCAAAAGCAGGATGACCAAAATAAAAAAGAAAGAAAGAAAGGAACAGAAAAGGTATACCGGAGGTCGAAGGACCTCCTCTGTTAAATCCAACTCCTCCGGATCCATCGCATGAGGACGGTGAAACATATGCACCATACCTCCATCAACCCGCTGAATGTTGTACGAAGGGGTATGCAGTCGTACAAAAGGGACCTCCGAGGTCTCCACCGCCGCAGATGCCGACGGACCACCACCGCTGTGGGAAAATCCAACTGCCCGACTCGAACCCGTCGGAGGGAAGGGCAGTGCATCGTATATGTGGGCGCCATCAACCAGCTCGTCGAAAAGTCCATATAATCATACGGCGCAGCCGTATTGGTGTACAATAAGTAGGAATCTCCGATCATCGCCGCGATCCTCTCATCCTCCGACAGTAGTCGCTCCCGCCTCATAGACGTAGGAGGCTGCGCATGTGGCACCACCACCTCATCCTCGACAATCTGACGAACCACCTGCTCCCCGAGGTACCAGGAATGGCCTAACTCATGCACCAGCAAATGCCTCATCCGCGCGTTCACCTCGGTCGCCCCCGCATCCTGAATGGCTATCCCCCACGGGTAAAAGCTCCCCTGAAAATCTCCGAGCGAGCATAAATCAATACAAGATCAGAAGGAGCAAAAACCAAGATTGAAATGGAAAGAGTATTTACCCTACCATTTGTCAGGTCATTCAAGACCTGACGCACCACCTCAAGGGAGAGAGATCCCTTCGACTATCGACTGGCCTTACGCCATCGATACAATCGACAAAAGTCCCCAATAGTGTCGTCCTTCAAAGAAATCAGCGGGGTATTGCACCCAATCACCTCATAGAACCACGTCTGAATTCACAAGAAAAAAGATATGCATGAAAGGAAAATGCGAGTGCATGAAAGGAAAATGCGAATGCATTAAAAGAAATGCACAAAATGAAGAATACCTCAAGAAGGTACGTGGCCCTAGTAAAGGTCTGTCGGCAGCACCGGCTGGATTCATCCAGAGAAAAGTAAAGGGTCGCCAAGGTCAGACTCCCCCAATCATAGAAAGGGATGTTCGAAAACATCCTCAAGTACGGCAGAAACCATAAATGAACAACGTCGCCGCTCGATGCCACCATGAAACCTCCCAATACCAGCAAAATGAATAACAGGGCCATCTGCCTCACTTGCAGCCCGTCCTCCACATCAATCACCCTGCTCAGCAGAACATCCTTCAGCAAGGACAACCAGATGGAATCCCCGAAAACTATCCTCCCTACGTCACCAAGTGCCGCACGCACTACCTCCGATCTTACCCATAAAGAGCGATCCACCTTTATCTACTCTCCATCACAATCCAGCCCCAACAGTGCTGCACGTCTATGGGAGTGACCGTCATCTCCCCGAATCCAAAATAAAAGGTGTCGGTAGTGTCCCACCACCTCTCTCCCAAAGCGCACATGACCGCTGTCGAACGAGGCGTCTTATCTAGCAACGATGCCAACCGCCCAAAATCCGCTGATGATACCATCCAACATACCACAGGTGGGAGATGCTCCCAAACATCCCTAAGCCCCGTCGTCCCGCGGGCACACATGTTCTTCAAAGAAATATCAGACTGGCAAAAAGAAAAGTCTCATCGAAGGTCAAGAAAGAAAGAAAAATCACCAAAAAGAGAAGAATGCCAAAGGTTGGGTTACTTACATAACCACCAGGACTCACTCTCGAAGAGAGATGACATGATGGCTCCCGCAGCAAGGTCCGATCATCCGCAACAGGCTCAAACGCAACAAAGGAGTTCTCACTCCCCAAAGCAAGAGGCGCCCTAGCCCTCCACTCCACATTTGCCCAATCATCAACGGTCAACCACTCCCGGTGGATTGCAGTGCTCACAAAAGAAGACATTTCTTGAAGATTGGAATACTAGAACGATTTGCAGAAGAATCACAGAGAGAGAAAAAGCTAAAGAAGCTGTGAAAAAATGAGGGGATTCGCCCCCTTTTATAGGATGCCAAGCGCCATGCCGATCGGCACCTCCCCCTACCATACCGATCGTTACTGGCCCCTTGCCTTCCCGAGGTATCCCAAAAGTCTTTGCCACTGCCGAATGACACCCTTCATACTATGCCGACCAGCACTCCCCTTAAATTTCGTACAAAAAGTCCCAGAAAATACCAAAAGACCTCCAAAAATCCCCTAAAAATTCCTAAGAATCCCAGGAAGGATTTAAAGCCTTTTTACCAAGAAAATTTTGCATTCCCTCAAGCAAAACCCCTCTTCCCCAGCGGAATCCTCAAAAACCAAGTGAAAACTCCTCCCAGCAAAGCTCCGGAGGATCCCTAAGGATCACCTGATCACTTCCCCAGCGAAATTCTCCTACAGCACCCAAAATAGGTTACTCCCCCCTACGAGGTCTCCTAAAAGCCTCCCCAGCTATCAGCTCCCTAGCTCAGATCAAAATCAAAAAGCTCTTTCTTCAGCAGAATCAAAATCCACTTTTGGGTCAGAATTGGCCCCGGTCATGGATCGTCACCTGAGTTAGGTCAGAATTGACCTTGGTCCTCAGTCGTCACCACTTTTGGGTTAGAATTGGCCCCGATCTTGGATCGCCACCTGAGTTAGGTCAGAATTGACCTCGGTCCTCGGTCGTCACCACTTTTGGGTCAGAATTGGCCCCGATCTTGGATCGTCACCTGAGTTAAGTCATAATTGACCTCGGTCCTCGGTCGTCACCACTCTTGGGTCAAAATTGGCCTCGATCTTGGGTCATCACCCGAGTTAGGTCAGAATTGACCTCGGTCCTCGATCGTCACCACTTTTGGGTTAGAATTGGCCCTGGTCTTGGATCGTCACCTGAGTTAGGTCAGAATTGACCTCGATTTTCAGTCGTCGCCACTTTTGGGTCAGAATTGGCCCCGGTCTTGGATCGTCACCTGAGTTAGGTCAGAATTAACTTCGATCCTCGATCGTCACCAGTCTTGGGTCAGAATTGGCCCTGGTCTTGGATCGTCACCTGAGTTAGGTCAGAATTGACCTCGATCCTCGATCGTCACCACTCTTAGGTCAGAATTAAACTTGGGTATTAAATCTTCATCCTAAGCCCGCAAAATTGGCTTTGACCTGCATAATCGGTCACCCTCATCACTTAAGCCCGCAGATTTCGCTTTGACCCGTAGAATTGGTCAACCCCCCCAACACCACTTTAGGTCCTCAAAATCGAACTAAACCTCTGATCTTCATTCATCCCCAGCACACTCCTTAGGTCCTCAGAATCGGCCTCGACCCTCTGAATCAGTCATACTCCCTCAAAGGCATCATGTGGTGTCTATTCGATGGTCATCATGTGTTCCAAACTCATCGTCGAGGGGATCTGTAGACACCCCATTCTATTACCCCCAAACTCTCCTTAGGTCCCTTGTACCTCCCTTCATCATCGTAAACCCAGGTCATGTCCCGAGTACTGACCTGGAGACCATCGGGTGCTCCCCGGCTCAGTTTGACCCAAAAGTCATACTATTCATCTCGACTGAGACTGAAAGAATCTTCAAAGGGCACTGAATACCCTTTCCAACGGTCTACCCCGTACGTGATTCCGACTTACCATGCAGATGAACAATCCGTTTGCGTCCAAAACTTGACCTAGAGGCCAACTGGCGATCTCGGGCTCTCTTTGACCTAAGTTAACTCTTCAGCTCAACTGAGGCTGAATGAATCTTCGAAGGGCACTAAATACCCTTTCCAACGGTCCATCCCGTTCCCGATTTTGACTTTCCGTGCGGACGAACGATCCGTTTGACTAAGGGAGATCACCAAACGCTTCTCGAGCATGGTTAACCAAAGTCAACTCTCCAAATCGGGTCAAACTCTTTGGAAAGCCGAAGTACATCACCTAAACTTTCCAACGGTCAACCCCTTGTGCGATTCGGACTTACCACGGGGATGAACAATCTGTTTGTGTCCGCACGATTCCCCGTCCAATGGACCGACAAATACTTTCGAGCCATATTCAACCCAAAGTCAACTCCCGAACCCAGGAGCGGTTTAAATGACTTTCAAAGG
The DNA here is from genome assembly GCA_949130495.1 of Sambucus nigra. Lineage (NCBI taxonomy): Eukaryota > Viridiplantae > Streptophyta > Magnoliopsida > Dipsacales > Adoxaceae > Sambucus > Sambucus nigra. Next base: position 209,317,298 of record OX422222.1, read on the forward strand.
TCTCTGAATTACCTTTCCAACGGTATGCCCCGTGCATGATTCTGACCAACAGTTAGCCCTCGGCGGATGATTTTCCAAAAAATCCTGAAGCGCACTACCAAATGGATGGTTCCAGACGTTGCCTATCGGCACCTGCCGATAGGCAAGAACAGGTCTATGCCGATCGGCATTTACCTGGGACTATAAAAGGAGGCCTTCACCTCATTTTTAAGGGGAGCCCAGATCTGATAAAAATCTCTCTGAACGAATCCCAGAAACCTCTCTCGAAGGCAGCGTCATTTCAACTTCCAAATCCTTTTTTTACTTCCACTTTTCATCATTTTTTTCATCAAACTTGGTGAATTAGCCACTCTCCATCATCATCCAAGTGCAAGGTCTGCTCTCCAACATTCATGATCAAGATCAAGATCTTCAAGAAGGTCCAACTTTCTCAAACTCTCTCTTAAATTCTATTAAATTCCCAATAATTTGTTTTCTTATGTAGCACTTTTATTATCTCATCTCACACATCCTAATATACTTTTTTATTTAGTATTATTGTACATCTTTTATTTTCATAAAACCCAAAAAACAAGAAAAAGAGGGTTTGCTCATAAATTCCAAGTAGGGATTCTCACACTTTTTCCACACTTTACTCAATCCTAAAACACTTTTTCTACACACACACACACACACACTTACAAATAAGAGATTCCCATTTTGGATTTATGGGATAAACCCCACCCCTCATTTTGTATGCGAACTATGTGGACTTTGATGCCTTTATAGGCTAAGTAGGCATCTTGGGGTAAAACCCGAGACTCGAGTCCCTTTTCCCACTTTTCCTCTCATCTTCCAGTTTTCTCTAAATCTAATCTTCCTATATTCTATATTCTCGCCCTTAGTAACGTATTGCTCTATATGCGTTATCGTTCCATTTTAACGGTCAACGTAGGGGTAATCGCGTAAATCTTATTTTCTAATATTATTCTTATATCTTCCTACGGATGACTCGCTTTATCTTTTCCATGATACAAGTCGAGGATTCCTACCTCCATCCAATATATACACATGCACACATATCATGGGGGGAAATATAAAGGAAAATGGCAAATATCCACGAGAGACCGAAAAGGCAGAATGGGTGCCTAACACCTTCCTCATAAATTCCACCAAATTAATGATGTTTAAGATCTGTGGTCATCCAAATATGATTTTTCACCTCAAACCTTATCATCAAATTATGATGTTTAAAGGTCTGAGCTCATCAAACTAAGATGTTACCCTATTAAATTCCACCAAATTAATGATGTTTAAGATTTGAGGTCATCCAAATATGATGTTTCACCTCAGACCTTATCATCAAATTATGATGTTTTAAGGTCTGAGCTCATCAAACTAAGATGTTACCCTCATCAATTTCACCAAATTAATGATGTTTAAGGTCCGAGGTCATCAAAATATGATGTTACCGTCATAAATTTCAACAAATTAATGATGTTTAAGGTCTGAGGTCATCCAAATATGATGTTTCACCTCGGACCTAGTCACCAAATTATGATGCTTTATGGTTTGAGGTCATCAAACTAAGATGTTACCCTCACAAATTCCACCAAATTAATGATGTTTAAGATCTGAGGTCATCCAAATATGATGTTTTACCTCAGACCTTATCAGCAAATTATGATGTTTTAAGGTCTGAGCTCATCAAACTAAGATGTTACCCTCATCAATTTCACCAAATTAATGATGTTTAAGGTCCGAGGTCATAAAAATATGATGTTACCGTCATAAATTTCAACAAATTAATGATGTTTAAGGTCCGAGGTCATCCAAATATGATGTGTCACCTCGGACCTAGTCACCAAATTATGATGTTTTATGGTTTGAGGTCATCAAACTAAGATGTTACCCTCATAAATTTCACCAAATTAATGATGTTTAAGATCTGAGGTCATCCAAATATGATGTTTCACCTCAAACCTTATCATCAAATTATGATGTTTTAAGGTCTGAGCTCATTAAACTAAGATGTTACTTTCATCAATTTGACTAAAATTAATGATGTTTACGGTCAGAGATCATCTAAATATGATTTTACCCTCATAAATTTCACCAAATTAATAATGTTTAAGGTCTAAGGTCATCCAAATATGATGTTTCACCTCAGGCCTTGTCACCAAATTATAATGTTTTAAAGTCTGAGGTCATCAAACTATGATGTTTCACTCATAAATTTCACCAAATTAACGATGTTTACGGTCTGAGGTCATCCAAATATGATGTTTCAGCACAGACCTTGTCACCAAATTATGCTGTTTTAAGGTCTCAGGTCATCAATCTAAGATGTTACCCTCATAAAATTCACCAAATTAATGATGTCTAAGTCCAGAGGTCCTCTAAATATGATGTTCCACCTCAGACCTTGTCACCAAATTATGATGTTTTAAGGTCTGAGGTCATCAAACTAAGATTTTACCCTCATAAATTTCACCAAAGTAATGATGTTTAAGGTCTGAGGTCATCCAAATATGATTTTCCACTTCAGACCTTGTCACCAAATTATGATGCTTTAAGGTCTGAGGTCATTAAACTAAGATGTTCCCTTATAAATTTCACCAAGTTAATGATGTTTAAGGTCTGAGGGCATCCAAATATGACGTTCCACCTCAGACCTTGTCACTAAATTATGATGTTTTAAGTTCCGAGGTCATCAAACTAAGATGTTTCACGCATAAATATCACCAAATTAATGATGTTTAAGGTCCGAGATTATCCAAATATTATGTTACCGTCAGAAATTTCACCAAATTAATGATGTTTAAGGTCCGAGGTCATCCAAATATGATTTTTCACCTCGGACCTAGTCACCAAATTATGATGTTTTATGGTTTGAGGTCATCAAACTAAGATGTTACCCTCATAAATTTCACCAAATTAATGATGTTTAAGATCTGAGGTCATCCAAATATGATGTTTCACCTCAGACCTTATCATCAAATTATGATGTTTTAAGGTCTGAGCTCATCAAACTAAGATGTTACAATCATCAATTTCACCAAATTAATGATGTTTAAGGTCTGAGATCATCCAAATATGATTTTACCCTCATAAATTTCACTAAATTAATAATGTTTAAGGTTTAAGGTCATCCAAATATGATGTTTCACATCAGACCTTGTCACCAAATTATAATGTTTTAAAGTCTGAGGTCATCAAACTAAGATGTTTCACTCATAAATTTCACCAAATTAATGATGTTTACGGTCCGAGGTCATCCAAATATGATGTTTCACCACGGACCTTGTCACCAAATTATGCTGTTTTAAGGTCTCAGGTCATCAATCTAAGATGTTACCCTCATAAAATTCACCAAATTAATGATGTTTAAGGCCAGAGGTCCTCCAAATATGATGTTCCACCTCAGACCTTATCACCAAACTATGATGTTTTAAGGTCTAAGGTCATCAAACTAAGATTTTACCCTCATAAATTTCACCAAACTAATGATGTTTAAGGTGTGAGGTCATCCAAATATGATTTTCCACCTCAGACCTTGTCACCAAATTATGATGTTTTAAGGTCAGGGGTCATCAAACTAAGATGTTACCCTTATAAATTTCACCAAATTAATGATGTTTAAGGTTTGAGGGCATCAAAATATGATGTTCCACCTCAGACCTTGTCACTAAATTATGATGTTTTAAGGTCCGAGGTCATCAAACTAAGATGTTTCACTGATAAATTTCACCAAATTAATGATGTTTAAGGTCCGAGGTCATCCAAATATGATGTTACCGTCATAAATTTCAACAAATTAATGATGTTTAAGGTCCGAGGTCATCCAAATATGATGTTTCACCTCGGACCTAGTCACCAAATTATGATGTTTTATGGTTTGAGGTCATCAAACTAAGATGTTACGCTCATAAATTCCACCAAATTAATGATGTTTAAGATCTGAGGTCATCCAAATATGATGTTTCACCTCAGACCTTATCATCAAATTATGATGTTTTAAGGTCTGAGCTCATCAAACTAAGATGTTACCCTCATCAATTTCACCAAATTAATGATGTTTAAGGTCCGAGATCATCAAAATATGATTTTACCGTCATAAATTTCAACAAATTAATGATGTTTAAGGTCCGAGGTCATCCAAATATGATGTTTCACCTCGGACCTTGTCACAAAATTATGATGTTTTATGGTTTGAGGTCATCAAACTAAGATGTTACGCTCATAAATTTCACCAAATTAATGATGTTTACGGTCTGAGGTCATCCAAATATGATGTTTCACCACAGGCCTTGTCACCAAATTATGATGTTTTAAGGTCTCAGGTCATCAATCTAAGATGTTACCCTCGTAAAATTCACCAAATTAATGATGTTTAAGGCTAGAGGCCATCCAAATATGATGTTTCACCGCAGACTTTATCACCAAATTATGATGTTTTAAGGTCCGAGGTCATCAAACTAAGATGTTACCCTCATGAAATTCACAAAATTAATGATGTTTAAGGTCTGAGGTCATCCAAATATGATGTTCCAGCTCAGACCTTGTCACCAAATTATGATGTTTTAAGGTCTAAGGTCATCAAACTAAGATGTTACCGTCGTAAATTTCACCAAATTAATGATGTTTAAGGTCTGAGGTCAACCAAATATGATGTTCCACCTCAGACCTTGTCACCAAATTATAATGTTTTCTGGTCTGAGGTCATCAAACTAAGATTTACCATCATAAATTTCACCAAATTAAGGATGATTAAGGTTTCAGGTCATCCAAATATCATGTTCCACCTCAGGCCTTGTCACCAAATTATTATATTTTAAGGTCTGAGGTCATCAAAGTAAGATGTTTCACCTCAGAAATTTCACCAAATTAATTATGTTTGAGGTCTGAGGTCATCCAAATATCATTTTCCACCTCAGACCTTGTCACCAAATTATGATGTTTTATGGTCTGAGGTCATCAAACTAAGATGTTTCACCTCAGAAATATCACCAAATTAATGATGTTTAAGGTTTGAGGTCATCCAAATATAATGTTTCACTTCAGACCTTGTCACCAAATTATGATGTTTTAAGGTCTCATGTCATAAAACTAAGATGTTACCCACATAAATTTCACCAAATTAATGATTTTTAAGGTATGAGGTCATCCAAATATAACGTCACCCACATAAATTTCACCAAATTAATGATGTTTAAGATATGAGGTCATCCAAATATAATGTTTCACCTCAGACCTTATCATCAAATTATGATGTTTTATGGTCTGAGCTCATCAAACTAATTTGTTACCCTCATCAATTTCACCAAATTAATGATGTTTAAGGTTTGAGATCATCCAAATATGATTTTACCCTCATAAATTTCACCAATTTAATAATGTCTAAGGTCTAAGGTAATGCAAATATGATGTTTCTCCTCAGACCTTGTCACCAAATTATAATGTTTTAATGTCTGAGGTCATCAAACTAAGATGTTTCACTCATAAGTTTTACCAAATTAATGATGTTTAGGGTTTGAGGTCATCCAAATATGATGTTTCACCACAGACCTTGTAACCAAATTATGTTGTTTTAAGGTCTCAAGTCATCAATCTAAGATGTTACCGTCATAAAATTCACCAAATTAATGACTTTTAAGGCCAGAGGTCTTCCAAATATGACGTTCCACCTCAGACCTTGTCACCAAATTATGATGTTTTAAGGTCTGAGGTCATCAAACTAAGATTTTACCCTCATAAATTTCACTAAACTAATGATGTTTAAGGTCTGATGTCATCCAAATATAATGTTCCACCTCAGACCTTATCATCAAATTATGATGTTTTAAGGTCTGAGCTCATCAAACTAAGATGTTACCCTCGTCAATTTCACCAAATTAATGATGTTTAAGGTCTGAGATCATCCAAATATGATTTTACCCTCATAAATTTCACAAAATTAATAATGTTTAAGGTCTAAGGTCATCCAAATATGATTCACCTCAGATCTTGTCACCAAATTATAATGTTGTAAAGTTGGAGGTCATCAAACTAAGATGTTTCACTCATAAATTTCACCAAATTAATGATGTTTATGGTCTGAGGTCATCCAAATCTGATGTTTCACCACACACCTTGTCACCAAATTATGATGTTTTAAGGTCTCAGGTCATCAATCTAAGATGTTACCCTCATAAAATTCTCAAAATTAATGATGTTTAAGGCCAGAGGTCATCCAAATATGATGTTTCACCTCAGACTTTGTCACCAAATTATGATGTTTTACGGTCCGAGGTCATTAAACTAAGATGTTACCATCATGAAATTCACCAAATTAATGATGTTTAAGGTCTGAGGTCACCCAAATATGATGTTCCAGCTCAGACATTGTCACAAAATTATGATGTTTTAAGGTCTAAGGTCATCAAACTAAGATGTTACCATCGTAAATTTCAGCAAATTAATGATGTTTAAGGTCTGAGGTCAACCAAATATGATGTTCCACCTCAGTCCTTGTCACCAAATTATGATGTTTTGTGGTCTGATGTCATCAAACTAAGATGTTACCATCATAAATTTCACTAAATTAAGGATGATTAAGGTTTGAGGTCATCCAAATATGATGTTCCACCTCAGGCCTTGTCACCAAATTATTATATTTTAAGATCTGAGGTCATCAAAGTAAGATGTTTCACCTCAGAAATTTCACCAAATTAATGACGTTTAAGGTCCGAGGTCATCCAAATATCATTTTCCACCTCAGGCCTTGTCACCAAATTATGATGTTTTATGGTCTAAGGTCATCAAACTAAGATGTTTCACCTCAGAAATATCACCAAATTAATGATGTTTAAGGTTTGAGGTCATCCAAATATAATGTTTGACTTTAGACCTTGTCACCAAATTATGATGTTTTAAGGTCTAAGGTCATAAAACTAAGATGTTACCCACATAAATTTCACCAAATTAATGATTTTTAAGGTATGATGTCATCCAAATATGGCGTCACCCACATAAATTTCAACAAATTAATGATGTTTAAGGTCTAAGGTCATCCAAATATGATATTTCACCTCACATCTTGTCACCAAATTATGATGTTTTAAGGTCTGAGGTCATCAAACTAAGATGTTACCCTCATAAATTTCACTAAATTAATGATGTTTGAGGTCTGAGGTCCTCCAAATATGATGTTTCACCACAGACCATGACACCAAATTATGATATTTTAAGTTCTGATGCCATCAAAACAAGATGTTACTCTCTTAAATTTCACCAATTTAATGAATTTTAATGTCTGAGGTCATCCAAATATGATGTTTCACCTCAGACCTTGTCATCAAATTATGATGTTTTATGGTTTGAGGTCATAAAACTAAGATGTTACCCTCATAAATTTCACCAAATTAATGATGTTTAAGATGTGAGGTCATCCAAATATAATATTCCACCTCAGACCTTATCATCAAATTATGATGTTTTAAGGTCTGAGCTCATCAAACTAAGATGTTACCCTCATCAATTTTACCAAATTAATGATGTTTAAGGTCTGAGGACATCCAATTATGATTTTACCCTCATAAATTTCACCAAATAAATAATGTTTAAGGTCTGAGGTCATCCAAATAAGATGTTTCACCTTAGACATTGTCACCAAATTATGATGTTTTAAGGTCTAAGGTCATCAAACTAAGATGATTCACCTCAAAAATTTTACCAAATTAATGATGTTTTAGGTCTGAGGTCATCCAAATATAATGCTTCACCTCAGACCTTGTCACCAAATTATGATGTTTTAATGTCTCAGGTCATCAAACTAAGATGTTTCACTAAAAAATTTCACCAAATTAATAATATTTATGTTTTGAGGTCATCCAAACATGATGTTACCCTCATAAATTTTTCCAAATTAATGATGTTTAAGGTCTGAGGTCATCCAAATATGATGTTTCACCTCCGATCATGTCAGCAAGTTATGATGTTTTAAGGTCTGAGGTCATCAAACTAAGATGTTACCCACCTAAATTTCACGAAAATTAATAATGTTTATGGTCTAAGGTCAACCAAATATGATGTTTCACCTCAGACCTTGTCACTAAATTATGATGTTTTAAGGTCGGAGGTCATCAAACTAAGATGTTACCCTCATAAATTTAACAAAATTATGATGTTTAAGTTTTGAGGTTGTCCAAACATAATGTTCCACCTTAGAGCTTGTCAACAAATTTTTATGTTTTAAGGTCTGAGGTCATCTAACTAATATGTTACCATCATAAATTTCACCAAATTAACAATGTTTAAGGTCCAAAGTCATCCAAATAAGCTGTTCCACCTCAGACCATGTCACCAAATTAGAACATTTTAAGGTTTGAGATCATCAAACTAAGACGTTTCACCTATGAAATTTCACCAAATTAATGATGTTTAAGGTCTGAGGTCATCCAAATATGATGTTTCACCTCAGACCTTGTCACCAAATTATAATATTTTAAGGTCTGAGGTAATCAAACTAAGATGTTTCACTCATAAATTTCACCAAATTAATGATGTTTACGATCTGACGTCATCCAAATATGATGTTTCACCTCAGACCTTGTCACCAAATTATGATGTTTTAAGGTATGAGGTCATCAAAGAAAGATGTTACCCTCATAAAATTCACCAAATTTATGATGTTTAGGGCCTGAGGTTAACCAAATATGATGTCCCACCTCAGACCTTGTCACCAAATTATGATGTTTTAAGGGCTGAGGTCATCAAACTAAGATGTTACCCTCATAAATTTCACGAAATTAATGATCTTTAAGGTATGAGGTCATCAAAATATGATACTATCCTCATAAATTTCACCAAATTTATGATGTTTAAGGTCTAAGGTCATCCAAATATGATGTTTCACCTCAGACCTTGTCACCAAATTATGACGTTTTAAGGTCTCAGGTCATCAAACTATGATGTTTCAACCCCATAAATTTCACTAAATTAATTATGTGTAACGTCCGAGGTCATCCAAGTATGACGTTCCACCTCAAACCTTCTCACCAAATTATGATGTTTTAAGTTCTGAGGTCATAAAACTAAGATTTTACCCTCATAAATTTCACCAAATTAATGATGTTTAAAGTCTGAGGTCATCCAAATATGATGTTACCCACATAAATTTCACCACATTAATAATGTTTAAGGTGTGAGGTCATCCAAATATGATGTTTCACCTCAGACCTTGCCACCGAATTATGATGTTTTAAGGTCTGAGGTCATCAAACTAAGATGTTAGCCTCATAAATTTCGCCAAATTAATGATGTTTATGGTCTGAGGTCATCCAAATATGATATTCCACCTAAGAACTTGTCACCAAATTATGATGTTTTAAGGTTTGAGTTCATCAAACTAAGACGTTACCCTTATAAATTTCTTCAAATTAATGATGTTTAAGGTTTGAGGTCATCTAAAAATGATGTTCCACCTTAGACCTTGTCACCAAATTAAGATGTTTTAAGGTCTGAGGCTGTCAAACTAATATGTTAGCCTCATAAATTTCACCAAATTAATGTTATTTAAGTTCTGAGGTCATCCAAATATGATATTCCACCTCAAACCTTGTCTCCAAAGTATGATGTTTTAAGGTCTGAGCTCATCAAACAAAGATGTTTTACCTCATAAATTTAACCAAATTAATGATGTTTAAGGTCTGAGATCATCGAAATATAATTTTTCATCTCAGACCCCATCACCAAATTAAGATGTTTTAAAGACTGAGGTCATAAAACTAATATGTTTCACTCATAAATTTCACCAAATTAATGATTTTTTAGGCCTGAGGTCATCCAAATATGATGTTACCCTCATAAATTTCACCAAATTAATGATGTTTAAGGTCTGAGGTCATCCAAATATGATGTTTCACCTAAGACCTTGTCACCAAATTATGATGTTTTAAGGTCTGAGGTCATCAAACAAAGATGTTACCCTCATAAATTTCACCAAATTAATGACGTTTATGGTCTGAGGTCATCAAAATATGATGTTCCACCTCGGACCTTGTCACCAAATTATGATGTTTTAAGATCTGAGGTCATCAAACTAATATGTTTCCCTCATAAATTTCACCAAATTAATGATTTTTAAGGTCTGAGGTCATCCAAATATGATGTTACCCTCATAAATTTCCCCAAATTAATGATGTTTAAGGTCTTAGGTCATCCACATATGATGTTTCACCTCAGACCTTGTCACCAAATTATGAAGTTTTAAAGTTTGAGGTCATCAAACTTAGATGTTTCTCCTCAAAAATTTCACCAAATTAATGTTGTTTAAGGTCTAAGGTCTTCCAAATATGATGATTCACCTCAGACCTTGTCGCCAAATTATGATGGTTTGAGGTCCGAAGTCATCAAACTAAGATGTTTCACTCATAAATTTCACCAAATTAATGATGTTCAAGGTCTGAGGTCATCCAAATATGATGTTCCCCCCAAGACCTTATCGCCAAATTATGATGTTTTAAGGTCCGAGGTCATCCAAGTATGATGTTTCACCTAAGATCTTGTCACCAAATTATGATTCTTAAGGTATGAGGTCGTCAAAGTAAGATGCTACCCTGATAAATTTCACCAAATTAATGATGTTTAAGGTCTGAGGTCTTCCATATATGATGTTCCACCTCAGACGTTGTCACCAAATTATGATGTTTTAAGGTATGAGGTGATAAAACTAAGATGTTACCCTCATAAATTTCACCAAATTAATTATGTTTAAGGTATGAGGTCATCCAAATATGACGTGACCCTAATTAAATTTAACCAAATTAATGATGATTAAGGTCTGAGGTCATCCAAATATGTTGTATCACCTCAGACCTTGTCCCCAAATTATGATGTTTTAAGGTCCGATGTCAACAAACTAAGATGATACTCTCATAAATTTCACCAAATTACTGATGTTTAAGGTCTGCGTTCGTCCCAATGTGATGTTCCACCTGAGACCTTGTCACTAAATTATGATGTTTTAAGGTCTGAGGTCATCAAACTAAGATGTTAGCCTCATAAATTTCACCACATTAATGATATTTAAGGTCTGAGGTCATCCAAATATGATGTTCCAGCTCAGACCTTGTCACCAAATTATGATGTTTTAAGGTCTGAGGTCATCAAACTAAGATGTTACCCTCATAAATTTCACCAAATTAATGATGTTTAAGGTCTGAGGTCATCCAAATGTGATGTTCCACCTCAGACCTTGTCACCAAATTATGATGTTTTAAGGTCCGAGGTCATCAAACTAAGATGTTATCCTCATAAAATTCACCAAATTAATGATGTTTAAGGTATGAGGTCATCCAAATATGATGCTCCGCCTCAGACCTTGTCACCAAATTATGATGTAAGGGCTGAAGTCAACAAACTAAGATGTTACCCTCATTAATTTCACGAAATTAATGATGTTTAAGGTCTGAGGTAATCCAAATAGGATGTAACCCTCATAAATTTCATCAAATTAATGATGTTTAAGGTCTGAGGTCATCCCAATATGATGTTTCACCTCAAACCTTATCACTAAATTATGGTGTTTTAAGGTATGAGGTCATCAAACTATGATGTTTCACCCCATAAATTTCACCAAATTAATGATGTTTAAGGTCTGAGGTCATCCAAGTATGATGTTCCACCTCAGAACTTGTCATCTAATTATGATGTTTTAAGGTATGTGGTCATAAAACTAAGATGTTACCCTCATACATTTCACCAAATTAATGATGTTTAAGGTCTGAGGTCATCCAAATATGATTTTTCACCTCAGACCATATCACTAAATTATGATGTTTTAAGGTTTGTGGTCATCAAACTATGATGTTTCACCCTATAAATTTCACCAAATTAATAATGTTTAAGGTCTTAGGTCATCCTAGTATGATGTTCCACCTGAGACCTTGTCACTAAAATATGATGTTTTAAGGTCTGAGGTCATCAAATTAATATGTTACCCTCATAAATTTCACCAAATTAATGATTTTTAAGGTCTGAGGTCATCCAAATATGATATTTCACCTCAGACCTTGTCTCCAAATTATGATGTTTTAATCTTTGAGGTCATCAAACTAAGATGTTTCACCTTAATAATTTCACCAAATTAATGATTTTTAAGGTCTGAGGTCATCCAAACAAGATGATTCACCTCAGACCTTGTAACCAAATTATGATGGGTTAAGGTCTGAGGTCATCAATGTAAGATGTTTCACATATAAATTTCACCAAATTAATGATGTTTAAGGTCTGAGGTCATGCAAATATGAAGTTCCACCTAAGACCTTATCGCCAAATTATGTTGTTTTAAGGTCCGAGGTTGTCCAAATATGATGTTTCACCTCAGATCTTTTCACCCAATTATGATTCTTAAGCTCTGAGGTCATCAAACTAAGATGTTACGCACATAAATTTCACCAAATTAATGATGTTTAATGTCCGAGGTCATCCAAATTTGATGTCCACCTCGGACGTTGTCACCAAGTTATGATGTTTTAAGGTCTGGGGTGATAACACTAAGATGTTACCCTCACAAATTTCACCAAATTAATTATGTTTAAGGTATGAGGTCATCCAAATATGACGCGACCCTCATAAATTTCACCAAATTAATAATGTTTAAGGTCTGAGGTCATCCAAATATGATGTTTCACCTCAGATCTTGTCATCAAATTATGAAGTTTTAAGGTCCGAGGTCATCAAACTAAGATGACACCCTCATAAATTTCACCAAATTAATGATGTTTATGTCTGAGGCCATCCCAATATGATGTTCCACCTCAGACATTGACACCAAATTATGATGTTTTAAGGTATGTCGTCATCAAACTAAGATGTTACCCTCATAAATTTAACCAAATTATTGTTGTTTAAGGTCTGAGGTCATCTAAATATGATGTTCCAGCTCAGACCTTGTCCCCAAATTATGATGTTTTAAGGTCTGAGGTCATCAAACTAAGATGTTACCCTCATAAATTTCACCAAACTAATGATGTTTACGGTTTGAGGTCATCCAAATATGATGTTCCACCTCAGAACTTGTCACCAAATTATGATGTTTTAAGGTCCGAGGTCATCAAACTAAGATGTTATCCTCATAAAATTCACCAAATTAATGATGTTTAAGGTATGAGGACATCCAAATATGATGCTCCACCTCAGGCCCTGTCACCAAATTATGATGTAAGGGCTGAAGTCATCAAACTAAGATGTTACCTTCATTAATTTCACGAAATTAATGATGTTTAAGGTCTGAGGTCATCCAAATAGGATGTAACCCTCATAAATTTCACCAAATTAATGATGTTTAAGGTCTGAGGTCATCCCAGTATGATGTTTCACCTCAGACCTTATCACCAAATTATGATGTTTTAAGGTATGAGGTCATCAAACTATGATGTTTCACCCCATAAATTTCACCAAATTAATGATGTTTAAGGTCCGAGGTCATCCAAGTATGATGTTCCACCTCAGACCTTGTCATCTAATTATGATGTTTTAAGGTCTGTGGTCATAAAACTAAGATGTTACCCTCATGCATTTCACTAAATTAATGATGTTTAAGGTCTGAGGTCATCCAAATATGATTTTTCACCTCAGACCATATCACTAAATCATGATGTTTTAAGGTTTGTGGTCATCAAACTATGATGTTTCACCCTATAAATTTTACCAAATTAATAATGTTTAAGGTCTGAGGTCGTCCTAGTATGATGTTCCACATGAGACCTTGTCACCAAAATATGATGTTTTAAGGTCTGAGGTCATCAAATTAATATGTTACCCTCATAAATTTCACCAAATTAATGATTTTTAAGGTCTGAGGTCATCCAAATATGATATTTCACCTCAGACCTTGTCACCAAATTATGATGTTTTAATATTTGATATCATCAAACTAAGATGTTTCACCTTAATAATTTCACCAAATTAATGATGTTTAAGGTCTGAGGTCATCCAAACATGATGATTCACCTCAGACCTTGTCACCAAATTATGATGGTTTAAGGTCTGAGGTCATCAATGTAAGTTGTTTCACTCATAAATTTCACCAAATTAATGATGTTTAAGGTCCGAGGTCATGCAAATATGAAGTTCCACCTAAGACCTTATCGCCAAATTATGATGTTTTAAGGTTCGAGGTCGTCCAAATATGATGTTTCATCTCAGATCTTATCACCCAATTATGATTCTTAAGCTCTGAGGTCATCAAACTAAGATGTTACCCACATAAATTTCACCAAATTAATGATGTTTAAGGTCCGAGGTCATCCAAATATGATGTTCACCTCGGACGTTGTCACCAAGTTATGATGTTTTAAGGTCTGGGGTGATAAAACTAAGATGTTACCCTCACAAATTTTACAAAATTAATTATGTTTAAGGTATGAGGTCATCCAAATATGACGCGGCCCTCATAAATTTCACCAAATTAATGATGTTTAAGGTCTGAGGTCATCCAAATATGATGTTTCACCTCAGATCTTGTCACCAAATTATGATGTTTTAAGGTCCGAGGTCATCAAACTAAGATGATACCCTCATAAATTTCACCAAATTAATGATGTTTATGTCTGAGGTCATCCCAAAATGATGTTCCACCTCAGATATTGTCACCAAATTATGATTTTTAAAGGTATATCGTCATCAAACTAAGATGTTACCCTCATAAATTTAACCAAATTATTGTTGTTTAACGGCTGAGGTCATCCAAATATGATGTTCCATCTCAGACCTTGTCACCAAATTATGATGTTTTAAGGTCTGAGGTCATCAATATAAGATGTTACCCTAATAAATTTCACCAAATTAATGATGTTTACGGTTTGAGGTCATCCAAATATGATGTTCCACCTCAGAACTTGTTACCAAATTATGATGTTTTAAGGTTTGAGGTCATCAAACTAAGATGTTACCCTCATAAAATTCACGAAATTAATGATGTTTAAGGTCTGAGGTCACCCAAATATGATGTTCCAGCTCAAACCTTTTCACCAAATTATGGTGTTTTAAGGGCTGAAAGTCATGAAACTAAGATGTTACCCTCATAAATTTCACGAAATTAATGATGTTTGAGGTCTGAGGTCATCCAAATATGATGTTACCCTCATAAATTTCACTAAATTAAGGATGTTTAAGGTGCGAGGTCATCCAAATATAATGTTTCACCTTAGACCTTATCACCAAATTATGACATTTTAAGGTCTTAGGTCATCAAACTATGATTTTTCACCCCATAAATTTCACCCAATTAATGATGTTTAATATCTGAGGTCATCCAAGTATGATGTTCCACCTCAGACCTTGTCATCAAATTATGATGTTTTAAGGTTTGAGGTAAAAAAACGAAGATGTTACCCTCATAAATTTCACCAAATTAATGATGTTTAAGGTCTGAGGTCATCCAAATATGTGGTTTCCTTCTTAAATTTCACCAAATTAATAATGTTTATGGTGTGATGTCATCCAAATATGATGTTTGACCTCAGACCTTGTCACCAAATTATGATGTTTTAAGGTCTGAGGTCATCAAACAAAGATGTTACCCTCATAAATTTCACCAAATTAATGATGTTTAAGGTCTGAAGTCATCCAAATATGATGTTCCACCTCAGACCTTGTCACCAAATTATGATGTTTTAAGGTCTGAGGTCATCAAACTAAGATGTTACCCTCATAAATTTCACCAAATTAATGATGTTTAATGTCTGAGGTCATCCAAGTATGATGTTCAACCTCAGACCTTGTCACCAAATTATGATGTTTTAAGCTCGGAGGTTATCAAACTAAGATGTTACCCTCATAAATTTCACCAAATTAATGATGTTTAAGTTCCGAGGTCATCCAAATATGATGTTCCACCTCAGACCTTATCACCACATTATGATGTTTTAAGGTTTGAGGTCACCAAACAAAGGTGTTTCACCTCAGAAATTTCACCAAATTAATGATGTTTAAGGTCTAAGGTCATCGAATTGTAATGTTTCACCTCAGACCCCGTCACCAAATTATGATGTTTTAATGTCTCAGGTCATCAAACTATAATGTTTCACTCATAAATTTCACCAAATTAATGATGTTTAAGGCATGAGGTCATCCAAATATGATGTTACCCTCATAAATTTCACCAAATTAATGATGTTTAATGTCTAAGGTCATCCAAATATGATGTTTCACCTCAGACCTTGTCATCAAATTATGATGTTTTAAGGTCCGAGGTCATCAAACTAAGATGTTTCACTCATAAATTTCACCGAATTAATGATGTTTAAAACCCGAGCTCATCCAAATATGATGTTACCCTCATAAATTTCAACAAATTAATGTTGTTTAAGGTCTAAGGTCATCCAAATATGGTGTTTCACCTCAGACCTTGTCATCAAATTATGATGTTTTAAGGTCTGAGGTCATCAAACTAACATGTTACCCTCATAAATTTCACCAAATGAATGATGTTTAAGGTCTGAGGTCATCCAAATATGATGTTACACCTCAAACCTTGTCACCAAATTATGATGTTTTATGGTTTGGGGTCATAAAAGTAATATGTTACTGTAGAAGGGTGTCTATCAATAAAAAAGTAAAATAAAATAAAAATTCTTTTTTTATTAATGACATCCAAGAGGTGCCCGCGAGGGTCACCCAGAAGTCCAAAAGCCATCGCAAGGGTCGGCGCCGCCGCAAACGTCGGCGCCACTTCAAGCGTCAGCGCCGCCTCAAGTGCCTGCGCCGCTGCGAGGGTCGGCGTCCCTGTAAGTGAAAGCGCCGCTATAAGTGTCCGCACCGTCGCAAGGGTCGGCGCCACTTCAAGTGCCATCGCCATTGCAAGTGTCCGCGCCGCTGCAAGGGTCGGCGCCGCTCTGAGTGCCAGCGCCGCCGTAAGTATCTGCGCCATTACAAGTGTCGGCGCCACTTCAAGTGCCAGAGCCGTTTCAAGTGTCCGTGCGCTGCAAGTGTCAGCGCCGCTGCAATTCTCTACGCCGTTGCAAGTTTCTGTGCCGCCGCAAGGGTCTGCGCCACTTCGAGTGCCAGCGCCGTTGCAAGTATCTGCGCCATTACAAGTGTTGGCGCCACTTCAAGTGCCAGCGCTGCTTCAAGTGTCTGCGCCGCTGCAAGTGTCAGCGCCGCTACAAGTCTTTATGCCGCTGCAAGGGTCAGCGTCGCTTCAAGTGTCAGCGCCGCTGCAAGTGTCAGCGCCGCAGTAAGTCTCTACGCCGCTGCAAGGGTCAGCGCCACTTCAAGTGTCTACGCCGCTGCAAGGGTCAGCGCCATTTCAAGTGCCAGCGCTGCTGCAAGTGCTAGCGCCGCTGCAAGAGTCCGCGCCGCCGCGAGGGTCGATGCCGCTTCAAGTTCCAGTGCCGTCGCAATCTTTTGCGCCGCTACAAGTGTCGGCACCGTTTCAAGTACCAGCGCTGCTGCAAGTGCCAGCGCCGCTGCAAGAGCCCGCGCCGCCGCAAGGGTCAGCGCCGCTTCAAGTGCCAACGCCGCTGCAAGCGTCTACGCCATTGCAGGTGTCCGCGCAGCCGCAAGGGTCGGCGCCGCTTCAAGTGCCAGCGCCGCTTCAAGTGTATGCGCCGCTGCAAGTGTCTACCCTGCTGCAGGGGTCAGCGCCGCTTCAAATGCCAGCGCCACTGCAAGTGTCAGCACCGCCGCAATCTTCCGTGCCGCGGCAAGGGCCAGCACTGCTTCAAGGGTCAACGCCGCTGCAAGGGTCGGCGTCGCTTCAAGTGCCAGCGCCGCTGTAAGGGTCAGCGCCGCTGCAAGTGTCTGCGCCGCTCTAAGTACCAGTGCCAGTCAGCACCGCTTCAAGTGTCAGCGCCACTACAACGTCTGAGTCACTACAGCAATTAAATTTGAGAGGTGCCCGCAAGGGTCACCGTCGAAATCCAAAATTAAGAAGTACCACTGCAAGGGTCAGCGCCGCTGCAAGGGTCACTGAAGTAATGACAGTCGAGAGAGCCAGCGTCGCTGCAAGGCTCAGCGCCACTGCAAGGGTCACTGCGGAAATGTTATTCGAGAAGTGCTGCTACAGGGGTTTAGACAGAAACTCATATTGAGTGAGTAGCTATCATGAACAACTCCTTATGAAACATCAGTCTCTAAATGAACAACAACACTAACACTTTACTTTCTTGTATAGGTTGCCTAGTCGAGCAAGCATGGCTCGAACAGGCACATTGGGACCTCTTGGGAGTTTTGGATTGGCGGCTGAGGGACAAGGTATGTTGAGCAAGCTCAACCACTTAGCACTATAGGATTGAGAGAATACTAGTAGGAAGACCCAGAAGTCACTCGAGACTACACACACTGCACACTTGGTCACAAGTGAAGTGAGCAGCCAAAGAGCTGGATACTCACAAAAAATAAACTCTTTACAAGAAAATGACTTTTCCAGAAGAGGGGGTCCTCAAGGTCCCTCTCAAGAAAAATAACATTTTTTTAGAGGAAAGGAGTCCTTAAGGTCTCCTCTCTCAAGATTTGCAAAATTGCACCAAAAGTTACCGTTTCAAAAGATAATTACCAAATCTGTTATTTTGTCTCCGTTAGGGGACATATGTGCTTTTTTACCTTTGGTCGGTGCCAGGTGGCGCCTGCAGAGGGGACAAGCAGGCTGCCACAGGTAGGGATAAATGGTACACTTCAGACATTGTTCTCCACTAACTCTCTCAATTTTGGCGCCCAAAATTGCCACTCACCCCTAACGGCCAGTATAAATAGACCTCTAGGAAAGGTCAAGAGAGAGACAAGAAAAATTACACTATTACTCTGCCAAAATATCACCAGACCTACCTGAGTATTCTCTCCCTGCTCATTCTCTTAGTGCTGAGTGCCTTGTTCCTTCACTCCCCACTGACAGCCATCACTCTCAGGTGTTTCCCTTGAGAAAATTACTATTTTTGCTGTAAAAGTTCATCTTCTTGCAGAGAGTGAGTTGAAGCCTGAGTTCCATTGTTACCAGAAGGAGAAGTTTTCTTCAGAAGTTGCACCAGGAGACCTTGAACACCTTGCAGGCAGCGTCCATTGGAGTGGGTCACGCCTCACCCTTTCCAGTTATTCATAGACCCCAGTCTCACTACCCTACTACATTTGGCGACTCTACTGGGGAGGTATCCTCACTTCCATGGACAAAGAAGGTTTCAATGTCTCTAAGCAGTTGGTTTTTGAGGACATTCCATCTGGTAATGGAGCTCACAGTGACCAGACTACTCAGGAAGAAGTGGTGGTGATTGGAGCCAAGGTGCCAGCGCCTCAGGGAGGGAAGACCAGTTCGCCGGCAGTGGCTCTAATGGCAGGTATGAATCTTATGGCAATGTTTTTTAACTTTTTAAAGCAAAACAATGTGGATCTATCAAGCTTGGGTCAAGGTTGTGTGACACCTGCTGCTGCCCCTTCCGGAGTGGTAGCCACTCCTATTACGATTTCGGCAGAGACAATTCCGTCTCGGAAGGCGACGCCGGAGCAGGTCCTGGCGCCAACAGGTTCTCCAGCTGCTAAAAGCACGTGTGTGGAGGAGTCACCCTCTAAGGCTGTTACTATGGAAGAAGTGGGGAAGCTCATCTCCTCCTCTCAAAGAGAGGGTTCCCACCTATACGAGGAGTTACAAGACCCCTATCCACAGGAAGTAAGTGAGAAGCCATACCCTGAGGTGTATTTTCCACCAAAATTTATCAAGTTTGGAAGTAGGGGGGAGAACCCTAGAGAGCACGTGAAAAGGTTCGTCGAGTACCTGGGAGTACATGCTGGCGACAAGAACTTGAGGTTGAGGGAGTTCTCTAAGACTCTCACTGGGAAGGCTTATACATGGTATTCCCACTTGGCGCCTAACAGCGTCCCTACTTGGGAAGAGATGCACAGGCAGTTCCTCCAGAAGTTTTTTGTAGCGGAGGATGAATTTACACTGAGGCACCTGGCGCAAGAGGTCCATAAGCTAGGAGAAGAGTTGATGCACTAAATCAAACGATTTCGCGAGAGGGCCTTAGATGTTCACGAGGACGTGGAAGAGGCCAGGTTGCCACAGATATGTGTGGAAGGACTCTTAGAAGAGTAAAAGTTGCACTTGATCAACAAAACTAGAGATGGAACTTTCAGAGAATTCGGCAGGGCCGCCAGCAACATAGCTATGATAATCAAACCAAGAGCCCCGGGTTGGAGGACACAAGTTCCACTGACTCCCGGGAGGTTTCAAGTTTCGAGGAGGCAAGCGGTTAACTATGTGGATGGGAGTAACAAAGGGAAGAAGGGAGGCTCTGGGGCCAAGACCGACAGTCCCGGCAACAAGAGAAAGTTTGGGGAAGATGCCCCGCCGCCACTACCGTGCAGCGTAGCTGAGGATATGGATTGTTACCGCACCTTAGTGCTAGAAGGCGTAGCAGGACCTCCCCACCTAAAAGGAGAAACCCCCACTGCAGCTGACAAGGCCAATCCAAAGTACTGCGAATTGCACCAACGAGGGCAACACTCTACCAAGGATTGTTACTACTTGAGAAGGATCATTGGTGAGCAGATGGCCAGCGGTACCTTGCAGATACCCCCTGTGGACGTTAACGAGAACCCACTTCCTGCGCATCACTTTGGCACCTCCATCATGGTAGTTGCCTACGACGAAGGAGCTACAAGAAGTCTTGTGAAGCGGGAGAGTGGCGAGAAGTTATGCGAGGAGTTAGAAAATCTATCACTGAGCAGACTTGAGCTAGAAAGAAAGCAAGAGGAGTGGTTCTTCACTCTGGAACATGAAAATGGAAGTGGGGAAGTTCAGGAAGTCGCTCTCTCAGAAGGTGAGGTAGACGTCATCCTCGCTCTAGACGAGGGAGGGACCTTTGAAGCGGAGTATGTTTGCAGTGCCCAGACGTAGAGGTAGACTTAGATTCTGAATGTGAGGCCATAGCGAGGAGCCCCAAGTTCAAGTGGTTTTTCGACCAGATAGGGGTGAAGTACGACACAAGGGTGTCCATCATGAGGAAAGTCTTGGAGGCAGTGCAGCAGCGGGGAGACCCTTCGCTAAATTGGCAGGGGCCAATCGGAAGGATGATTAAGAAGTATACCTCTAAAGTGGTGTTTTCAGAAGCAGATAGGGTGGTGCCCTACTTCCATAACCGCCCGTTGTACGTCACAGCCATAATTAATGGAGTCTCATATCCTAGGGCATTGATGGATGGAGGAGCATCCATTAACATCATGCCCATCAGTACATTATATGAAACATGAATTGACCAGGAGAAGGTGGTTCCGGTACCTCTAGTAATTTTCGGATTCGACAACGTCGGAATGCAGTCTATTGGATACGTGAATGTGGGAATTAAGTTCGGAAATT
Organism: Sambucus nigra; assembly: GCA_949130495.1. Lineage (NCBI taxonomy): Eukaryota > Viridiplantae > Streptophyta > Magnoliopsida > Dipsacales > Adoxaceae > Sambucus > Sambucus nigra. The sequence continues at coordinate 209,338,608 of OX422222.1, forward strand.
TCACCTCCCGCATCAAATTTCATGTTATTAACGCTAACACCAGCTACCAATTACTCATTAGAAGGGTATGGATGCACACTCATGGCGTAGTGCCTTCCATCTACCATCAATGCGCGAAGGAAAATATTAGAGGTACAGAGATAGTGATCAAGGCCATGCAGAGACCCTTCGCCATTGAGGAGGCCCACCTGGTAGATGTTGCCTTCTACACCGAGTTAGATGATGAAAGAAAGGTCTCTACAAGAAAACTAGCAGGAATCAAGGTAGCTGAGGGAAGGGTCCCGCAGAAAAAATCCGTTCATGACCGTCTAGGGGAGAGGATAATCCCCCCATATGGAAAAAGGCAAGAGGAAAGCAGAGGAGGTAGCTACACCCCCTCGAACTTGCAAGAAAGTGGTCTTGGCCGATGGAAAAATCATCTACCGTTTATAACGGTCTGCGCGGGCGGTGTTCTGGGACGAGAGCATCGACCCGACGCCCGAGTGTTTTATTGTTGATGAATCCCATATTATTGAGCATGTTGAAGAACCAGAAGAAGCGCCAGAGTGCATGCAAGACGGACCTAGAGAGCAGCTGCAGGAATTAGAGGAAATCAAGTTGGGGTTAGAAGAGGGCGAGAGTATACCTATTCTAATCTCCAAGTGCCTGGAACCGAAGCAGAAGGAAGAGCTCATTGAGCTACTCAAGGAGTTCACTGATGTATTTGCTTGGAAGTACACGGAGATGCCAGGAATAGACGCAGAAGTGAGCTCTCATAGATTGAACATATAAAGCAATGCCCTTTCGGTAAGGCAAGCCACACGCAGATATAAAGCAGACCTTGATTTGAAAATAAAAGCTGAAGTGGAGAAGTTGTTAGCGGTAGGGTTCATCAAGCCTATTCAGCACCCCATATGGCTGTCCAGCATAATGCCAGTAGCAAAGAAAGACAAGACCCAAATCAGAATCTGTGTAGATTTTCGTGACTTGAACAGGGCGTGTCCTAAGGATGAATTCCCACTACCCAGCATAGACAACTTAGTGGATGCCACCGCGGGACATGAGATGTATAGCTTCATGGACGGGTATATTGGCTATAACCAGATTAAAATGGACCCCGCCGACGCAGAGAAGACTGCCTTTCGCACACCGTTAGGGAACTTTCACTATACAGTCATGCCCTTCGGATTGAAGAACGCTGGATCCACATACCAGCGGACCATGATGGCAATTTTTCATGACTTATTTCATGATATACTAGAATTCTATGTGGATGATCTGGTACTGAAGTCTAGGAAAGAAAACAAGCATCTTCAGGATCTCAGGAGAGTATTCGAAAGGTGTCGTCGGTATAAGATGAGAATGAACCCCTCAAAGTGTGCCTTTCGGGTTACGGTAGGGAAATTATTAGGTTTTGTGGTAAATAGACAAGGGGTGCAAGTGGATGCAGAGAAGATGAAAGCCATTCTGATGATGCCACCACCCAAGAGTCAGAGACAACTTAAAAGCTTCCTGGGAAAGGTATCCTACCTGCGGAGGTTTATACCTGCGTTGTTAGAAGTAACTCATCCGTTCGCACCTCTACTAAAAGACAAAGCCAAGTGGGTTTGGGGAGAGAGGCAAGAAAGTTCATTCGAGAAGATTAAAGAAATCCTAGCCTCTCCGTCCACGATGATTCCCCCCGAAGTCGGAGCGTCGCTGCTGCTCTACCTTACTTCTACAGAGAGGTCGATAGGGGCCCTCTTGGCGCAAGAGAAGGAAGGAGTGGAAAAGCCTATCTACTACCTGTCAAGAGTAATATCCGGAACAGAATCGAGATACACTAGCGTTGAGAGGCACTGCCTGGCGCTGGTATTTGTATCCCAGAAGTTGAGACACTATCTCCTAGCCTTCACCGTTCACATAGTCACCAAGTGTGATCCCATCAAGTACCTCCTAGCGCGGGCTATACTCGTGGGACGAGCAGCAAGGTGGTTTTTGATCTTGTGAGAATACGATCTAAAATGCGTAGTGCCTAAAGCCATTAAGAGCCAGACAGTAGCAGATCTGCTGGCCCACTTCCCGAGTGGGGTTTTCGAACCACCTAGTGAAGAGCTGCCCGAAGAAAGTTTCCAAGCATGTATGGCGAAGGAGGTGAAGAAGTGGTTTATGGAGTTTGATGGTTCCAGTGCTCAAGGAACAGGTGCGGCCGGCGTCATACTGTCAGATGGGAAGGAGAAGATTACCCTCTCTTTCAAGTTAGATTTTAAATGCTCAAATAATGAAGCTGAGTACGAAGCCCTCATTCTAGGGATGTTGGAAGCACTCAGAAGAGGAATCAGGGTACTGTGTATACGAGGGGACTCCAATCTGGTAGTAAGGCGGGTCAATGGATAGTTTTCCCTTAAACACGCCAACTTAGCGCCGTACAGACACATCATCCAATGACTGCTGGGACAGTTCTTGGAAGTAACTGTGGAGAGGCAGGCACGAACGATGAACAGGCACCCTGACGCGCTCGCCACCATAGCACAAAAGTTGGACATAGAGGAGTCAGAAGCAACCATCACAGTGAGGCAGAGAATGGTACCCACTACCGTAAAGTCCTTATTCCCAAGTAACGAGCCGGAAGATTGGAGGCGTCTGGTAGAGAAGCAACTTGAAACCAGGGAAGGGACAATGAAAATATTAGAGTTAGCCAACTATTATGTGCTGCAGGGAACTCTCTACTTCAAGAGTCCTGGAGGGTTTCTGGCAAGGTGGGTAGGGGAGCAAGAAGCCAAGGAGAGGTTAATAGAAATGCACCAGAAGCACTGTGGAGATACGGATATCCCCCTTTACAGACAACTGCAGCGAAGCGGGTATTTTTGGCCCGCTATGAGCGTAGAAGCGGCCCGCTTGCAACAAAGTTGTTTAAAGTGCCAAGCTAATTTTGACCAGCCGATGGAGGCTAACTTCGTGGAAGCCTTCGAAGATTGGAGACAGCTGTACCTAGTGTATCTAAAAGATGGGGAGCTGCCCGCCGAGAGAGCGGATGAAATTTACCTTAGAAAAAGGATAGCACGTTTCTACTTGGTCAAAGGAGAATTATATAGGAAAGGGTACAATGAGAAGGCGCTAAGGTGCGTAGCTAAAGAGGAAGTGGAAATGGTGCTGAAAGAATCTCATGATCCCTCCCACATGGGAGGCGCCAAGTTGTATGATCAATTGATGACGCTGGGATACTACTGGTCGACCATGGAGGCTGACTCCATTGGATATGTGAAAAAGTGTAGAGCATGCCAGGTGCATGGAAATATGGTGCACGCTCCCTCCGTCAGTCTATAAAGCTTGGCAGCCCCCTATCCCTTCCACACATGGGCGTTCGACCTGGTGGGAAAGATCACCTCAGCATCTCATGGCAAGGCTTTTATCATTGTGGCTACAGAATTGTACACCAAATGGGCGGAGGCCATTCCTTGAAGGAGAGTCACCGCCCAAGTGGTAACCCAGTTTATAAAGGAGTATATCATATGTAGGTTCGGTATACCCAAAATTATCCTAACGGATAATGGGAAGCAATTTGTATGCAAAGAAATGGCCCTTCTCACGGACAAGTATAAGATTGTGCATAATAGCTCAACTATATCCTACCCCAAGGGCAATGGCCAAGCAGAAGCTACTAATAAGACCCTGATAAATATTTTGAAGAAAATGCTAGAAGACATGCCGGGAGCATAGGATGAGAAGTTGCCTATGGTGTAATGGGCCTACCGTACTTTGAAAAGAAAGCCAACAGGGTTCACTCCCTTCTCTCTAGTATATGGGACCGAAGCTGTCCTACCAGTGGAACTGGCGGTACCTTCAGCCAGAATATCTTTTAGCAATGGGCTCATCCCAGACCCAAGGCATGTGCAACTGGAGGCGCTGGACGAGCACAAAGACAAGGCGAGAGATAATTTCAAGGTCTACACTCAGCAACTATCCAGGGCCTAGGAAAACTTGGTTAAGCCTAGAGAATTATAGGTGGGAGATCTAGTCCTGCGAGCATCAACTCACCATCTCCGTAGCATGTCGGCATCAAAATTCAAACCTAACTGGGAAGGCCCTTTTGTTGTCAGAGGAGTGGGGAAGTCGGGCTACTGCCAAATATCAGAACAAGAGACTGATTGCCTCTAGTCCATCAACTGCAAGTGGCTAAAGAGGTACTATGCTTAGTAACAGCTAACAAGTTTTATTTGTGTTTTGCATGTCTGTAATGGCTTTCGAGGATTGCTCCTATACAAGAAAAGTTTTTTGTAAATCTTTTTTTTAAGAGCAATACTACACTGTAAACAACACACAAAGGTAAAGAAATGAAATAGCAACACTTTTGATCATTGTTGACATTTTCTTTGCTTGCTCATTTATACATACATATACACTCCCTATTAAGTTAGAAGAGAGTACAAAAAAAAAAGATCAGGAACTTTGCTCACTACACTTGGGAGGTAAGTCCATCCGAAGAGAAAGTATACTGAGCAAAGTTACCCAGACATAAATTAATACAGTTTTTTATAATAAAATCAGGCTTTCGAAAAGGGGCAGGGGTCACCCTCCTCTCCAACCTAGCCTCTACGACTATAAGCAGTAATATGCAGGAATACCCCCACAGACAGGAGGGGCAACCCAAGAAAGTCACATGCCAATACCTCACAGCTACAAGAGGTGCATTTTCCAAAATATATACAATATGATAATACATAACTTTTCATATCAATGCAAATACCCGCACTATATGGGGTAGCCACTAGTAGACCAAATGCTCAAAGAAATTAGAGCAAGTCATATAAAACAAACACCCACAGTATAAAGGGAGAATAAAGAAAAAAAGAAAGTGCAGAAGAAACAAAGTGTCTCATATAGGAATGATAAGTGATGTACACATAGAATTCTGAGCACTACAAAGCAAGAAGTAGCCTATCTACTAGAAACCACAAAAAATAAATCATCGCGCGCGATGGCGCCCGCATATGACGGACCAGCCTCCCGCAGAAACTCTTCCTCCAACCTGACGAATTTACCCTCATCCTCTTCATCGCCAGACTCGAGTCTGGCAAGCTTCACCTGCAGTAGGGAGATCTGATTCCGGATCCTCGTAGCCTCAGCATGTCGTTGCTCAACCCTAGACTGTCGAGAAGTGTGAAACCTCACCATCTTTCGAAAAGGAACACTCAGAAAGGGGCGAACCCCTGCGTCAAGCCAATCCAAACGAAAATGATAAAACTGCTGTAAGTCGCGGAGAGCATCCAAGAATAGCAAAATAGAAGAGCTAGTCAGTGTGACAACCCGCTCACCAAAATAAGGGGTGGCCAGCCCAATACTCCAATATAACGGAATCATGGATGGAATCATTCTCAGCATCATAACAAAAATATATAGTATCCAGGATAACCACCCAATATTTCAGAAAACGGGTTGCCAAAAATTTTGATTTGAAAGTAAATAAATGAAAACAAACAACCCAATTCCTGAAAGATAAGGGAAACCCCAAGACATATATAAATAATACAACAAGAATACAATAAAGAGACCGAATATGTAACCGGTCACTAAACTGATACACCAATAATACACAAGTACAATAAGTTACTTATTACATTTCATTAGACATTTACAAAAGCTTGGGCCTCTTGCCCGAATAAAAGACTTGATATTAACTAAAATAAAAAGAAAACGTCTATACCAAATGTATCCCGTAATACCCGCAATGCATCACGGTTAGTCGAAAACATCGGAATAGGAATTCAAATCCGGCATCCTTGCGGCGGAGTACCTGAGCAGAGACAAGATGAATATGCAATAAGAAATGTAACCAGGTCAGGGCCCGGTTCTATATGATTACCAGATGAATAAAGAGTATGACAGTTATGTATGATAAATCGTGAAGAAAGAGAAATAAAAAGCAACCTATACAATTTAAAACATAAGCTAAGCAGGAACAAAAATAAGAAGCATTAAACTAAAAACTTCACCAAATGTGCCAATTATTTCTTATATCTTTTCCTTAGCAGGAAGTATATATATATATATTCACAATCTTTTCCTCTTTAAGGAAATTTTCTTTCAATTTTACCTTTTGTAAAAATCCTTTCCTTATCAGGAAAATAATCATTTTCAAATGCTCTTTGTGGCATTTACATGTGCTCTTTGTGGCACTCCATCATGCTCTTATGGCATATCAAATACATCAAGTCCCACTTGATTATGAACTGTTATAATTATATACATATAACGAATTCTAAGACCGCTCGTCCGGGTTTCCCCACTGTGCGCGCCCCTAAATGACCATCATCTTCCAGGGCCTATCATTAGACAACCTGGGCACCTATATCGCAAGACGTCGGGAAGCGGCCATGAGCCTGCGGGGTAGTCAAGACCACACCCGGAATCTCCTACCCATCGCAGAAAAATATACAACAATAAGCGCTCCCATGGCCTAGGACTATATCCACCCTGCATTCATTAGCCAGGGGGCTTCACCTCACGTGCGGACTTCCCTTATGATGTCATTCAAAGAGGTGTGTTTAAGCCATTTTATTTATCATTCCAAAATCAAGTAAATCATTATTTACCGGTTTCATGATTAAGTAAATTATCATTTACAAATATCAATACCATTTCCATTTATATGATTCATTTTATCCTAAACCCTTACCATTTACTTTTGTAAATAATCTAACCTACTATCCAGAGTCATACGATAGTTTATATCAACACTACAACCTCAAAGGAGTAAATAAACTCTTCATCATCTCCCAAGCATTTTGGATGTTATTTTAGAACCCCAAGTCTAATGTAGGGTAGACAACTAACTCATCTCACACTCTAGGACTCTAAGTTTACTTCATTCAAGAAGGTTCCTAATCCCTATATTTAAAGAAAAGAATTGAAATTGAGTTATAAAATTAACTCAAAAACAGCAGGAAACCGAATCTATTCGCCCAAAAAGCGAATCGGTTCGGACTACTAAACCAACCTTCTGCAATTGACCGAATCGATTCGGCCTTAACCCGAATCGATTCGGGTTATGCAGACCTGGAAGCTACCCCTTACCGAATCGATTCGCCCAAGGGCCGAATCGATTCGGTCCTGCGATTTGCCAAAAAAGGCTACGAAGGGTTATGAACCCTAAATCCTCTAAACCCCAAATCTCTTCCATCTTACACACAACCAACAACAACAGTCTACCCCAAAACACCCCACATGGTTAATAACAACTATAACCCCAAATTTCATCATCAAAACTAAGATTAGGGCTTAATTCCCATAATTTCCACATTTAAACCATAAATGTAAATACACAACTATCATACAATTTATGCATCTTAAATCACATATTAGCAAGTAGAAAACTTGCCTTAGGGTTGATATCTCAGATTTGTTTGGAGAAGAAGCAATCCCAAATCCTCCATCTTCAAATCTCTCTCTCATTTCTCCATTTCTCTTCTTCTCTCTTTCTCTCTTTGTCTCTCTATGTTCAAGACATAAAATGGGGAAAAATAAGGGATTCAGAAGGCTAAAATTGTGGCTTAACATAATTCTCCCAACTTAAGTGGTTAATACCACATTAAAATGACTCGCAAATACGCATATAAGCTAAAACCAGGTAAAAGTGCCCGAAACACAAAAATACAATATGGCACTTATTTTGACTGTCTCGCACCTTCCGAGACTAACTACACCCTCTAATCTGGCATTCGGAAATTTTATAAATTATTTCGAGTTCCAAAATCATTTAAACTAAAAATCCATTTAAAATACATGACACTACAGACATGCAACCTGATGTTATTTACGTTCACATACAGTAAATATGCATCAATCTAGTAAATATTAACTTTCAATTCATTAAATTAATATTTACTCCAGTCCCCACATTTTATATAATTACCTTATGCGGTAAAATTAGTATAAAAATGAGCCTCCCAGAATCGAGGGTTGTTACATACTCCCCCCCTTAAGAGGGAATTTTTCCCCCAAAATTCGGGCATACCCAAATCTGATAAGGGCATACTACTCTAAACTAGGATTCTTTCATCCTAAACAAACTCCTCGTTATTGCAACGTCCCGAATGGACTCAGACTAAGGTCGACCCTATCGATCTCAACCAATCATCTTTTATTCTCTCGTAGCACAAGGCGCTCTTCACTAACTATCGATTCTAGCTTCCTACGGCGGAACACGATGCCCACATGACTCGGCACAATTAGCCAAATCTTCAGAATTATGTTACATCTCACCTTGGGGCATCCATATCGGCTCTAAGTGGTTTAGCCCCAACGCTACTCAGTTATCCCCCGCATCGACGTATCTCATCAAGGAGTATGGCTTAAAAGCCAAATCTCTAAAGAAATGTTCTGAGACCACTCCAAGTCCAAGGAACATATTACCCATTGGTTCCATCCATCGAGTATACGAATTTCTCAACTGACCACGCTAGGCCACTCACGGTACCATGCCTTAGGAAATGATCCATAAGACCACTCCAAAACCTAATGGTTGCACGACAACCTCCATCCATACCATTACTGCTCCCATCTACTCGGTATACTAAGGCGCACGTTCGTAATATGCCGTTCGGCATAAGTAAATTTCCTCCCTTTCATCCATCCACTTTAGGGTGGTAGGATATATGCCATTTCCATACGGTTCCCATTACTTCGCGGAAACTTTTGCTAAACCTTCGACACGAATATTAGGCACCCCCCCACGGATTTTCTATTCCTCCATCGAGAACGGGGCATACTCTTCTACAAGTAGTCCGTCCATAATGGCCGGGAATGCAACAGTCTGATCAAACGATTAACCATTTTCTCGAATGGGATCATGACCAGTTCGATGCCGATAGTTCCATGCAGACGTCTATGAATATCCTTCTTCGTTCCACTACTACTCTCTTTACACGAGTAGGTGAAATGGTCAATCACAGACATAAACGCTCTTACTACCGAGTCTTCCTATTCATGCTCATTCTACTTGGCCTTCCATGCCATAACCATTATCTCTGACGAGTTCTCTACTCGACACGTCCACTAGCCCAATCGCATTTCCTTAGCGAATGAGAAAATATCCAATCACTAGTTCTTCTGAACCCCGAGCACCAACTCGATTCCTCCTACAACATATTGCAACAACTTGTTGTCTACGAGAAGGACCAAATTTCCTGCCCAGGAAGTAGTGCCTTATCTATTTAAGGTGATCACTACCACGATGAATCTTAATTCAAGCACAGGATATTACTTTCCACAAGTTTAAGCTTGTGCGACGCATAAACAGTGAGTCTATGTCCTAGTATTATTACTCCCCAATCCTGGCAGAGCTTACTCATTAAACTCACTCTCGAGCTTATAATCATCGCTCAGGAGTGAGGATCCACCCGTCCTTATTAACTCCCCGGAAATGAAGTTACCAACGTAACATTATTTCTAAGAAATGCCTCATCTCCTTCGGCCGAACCTACCAAACCTCTCGAGACCCCATAATCTCGCTCCTAAGGGATCTAATCTCTTATAGAGTTAACCCATAACTTATTCGTGGTCAACTCCCTACCGCTTTCCTAAACTAACACCACCTACCCTCAAGGTCTTACATCCTAAAAATCCTAAGGTCTATTTATATATATCCTACCTAAATCGTAAGCATATAATACTAAATACATCCCTAGTGCCCAAGATCTTACTCAACTTCCGACATTCGCTCGGGTTCATGCCTGGGACATCTCGCCGAAGCAAAATCCAAACAAGGAACCCTCCCGTTACACTACTACCTCGCATTGTCGGTCATTAAGATGTGACGGTCTAAGACACATGATCGGGATCGATACAATTCTAATTTACAATTCTACTAATAAGATTCTACTTCTAGACTTTACCTTAGCAATCTATGCATGAAATAAGAGAAAGGAAATATGGCATCTCTCCACTCCCAACGTCATTAAGGTTCACGCGTGGAGCGTCCCGTAAAAGCGGAATCCAAACAAGGAACCCCTCCTATGCATTACTGCTTAACTTTGTTGGTCGTGAAGATAAGTCATATCATCTACACCCAAGGCAAGTAAACAATGGAACACTCAAACCAAGTAACACATATGACACATATACATTAAAAAATATCATCACTCGCTTCATAACGAGTGAAGAAAAGATAGAACTTCCATTCCACGGAAGTCATATAATTACCCTTCGATAATAGCGTAAATACTACTACAAGCTCAATATACACACCCGAGTCTATCGTAGACACAATACTACTAAATCTTATCCTAAGGAATATACACCACCCACCTATAAGGTAGAATTCCCTCCACAATTTGCCAAGCACTCCGGGTCAATACTAATGGTTCTCAGACTCCATATTCGAGCCTTACACATACCAACATTATCTCCACCAACTCCCCAACCAGGCACTTTACTCTTGCCCTTGCTCTCCACTCAACGAAGTTTAAAATGAGTGGTTCTACACTCCACATCATAGCCGTTATTCCGACTCTGGCTGACAATAATTGCCCATGCAGTCCCTCTTACTTTCTCAGTAAAAGAGGACACGCTCTTGGTCTCCTCTTCCTCCGTTTAATGAAACTTCCCCAGGTGGGTGTCCACCGATGGGGTTTCACGATTCTTACTCCATCAGAAGTGTTAACAACACCTATTTTGGAGCCTAACACTTCATGGTGCATGATCTCGTCTCCCTAACCATACAACACCTCATTCGCCATTGGTCTTTAACCGAACATTTTGTGAACATTCGAGAATTCACCTTCTCCTCAGTCCAATTATCCCAGAGAAACTCGCCATTGCAAGTATCCACCGGGCTTCTCTATGGGTCAAACTTTTGGCACCCACGAATATAGTGACCACATTTTCATCACCACAACACTTCTTCTATGGGTGAAGGATTTTCCTCCATTCTACTACAGGGAACTTCTCCACTTCAATATAACATCGCGTGAATTCTCAAGTTTAGTACCACTTCCTACTTCTAGCGGTACTTGGGAAACTACATCAACTGAAATTTGCAGTCGTAATAGCAAGACAAGAAAGTGCTACAAAAAGGGAGCGGCCTCTGAAGCGGTCCTCATCCCAAACCACAACTTACAGTTCTCCACAAACCTTCCCATAACGCCCTTCTTCAATCGACCTATTATTCTCACAAGAATACGCACAAGATTTTATAGATTCTACCTCATGGTAGAAGAACGAAATCTCACAAGAGAAATCAACGATCTTAATCCTAAGGCTTTACATCAAATCAAGAGCAACGCTGAAAACTTAAGGCGTCCACACGGATTCCTAAGGACTCTAGAACCTGATGCTCTGATACCATCTGTGACAACCCGCTCACCAAAATAAGGGGTGGCTAGCCCAATACTCCAATATAACGGAATCATGGATGGAATCATTCTCAGCATCATAACAAAAATATAGAGTATCTAGGATAACCACCCAATATTTCAGAAAACGGGTTGCCAAAAATTTTGATTTGAAAGTAAATAAATGAAAACAAACAACCCAATTCCTGAAAGATAAGGGAAAACCCAAGACATATATAAATAATACAACAAGAATACAATAAAGAGACCGAATATGTAACCGGTCACTAAACTGATACACCAATTATACACAAGTACAATAAGTTACATATTACATTTCATTAGACATTTACAAAAGCTTGGGCCTCTTGCCCGAATAAAAGACTTGATCTTAACTAAAATAAAAAGAAAACGTCTATACCAAATGTATCCCATAATACCCGCAATGCATCACGGCTCGTCGAAAACATCGGAATAGGAATTCAAATTCGGCATCCTTGCGGCGGAGTACCTGAGCAGAGACAAGATGAATATGCAACAAGAAATGTAACCAGGTCAGGGCCCGGTTCTATATGATTACCAGATGAATAAAGAGTATGACAGTTATGTATGATAAATCGTGAAGAAAGAGAAATAAGAAGCAACCTATACAATTTAAAACATAAGCTAAGCAGGAACAAAAATAAGAGGCATTAAACTAAAAACTTCACCAAATGTGCCAATTATTTCTTATATCTTTTCCTTAGCAGGAAGTATATATATATATTCACAATCTTTTGCTCTTTAAGGAAATTTTCTTTCAATTTTACCTTTTGTAAAAATCCTTTCCTTATCAGGAAAATAATCATTTTCAAATGCTCTTTGTGGCATTTACATGTGCTCTTTGTGGCACTCCATCATGCTCTTATGGCATATCAAATACATCAAGTCCCACTTGATTATGAACTGTTATAATTATATACATATAACGAATTCTAAGACCGCCCGTCCGGGTTTCCCCACTGTGCGCGCCCCTAAATGACCATCATCTTCCAGGGCCTATCATTAGACAACCTGGGCACCTATATCGCAAGACGTCGGGAAGAGGCCATGACCCTACGGGGTAGTCAAGACCACACCCGGAATCTCCTACCCATCGCAGAAAAACATACAACAATAAGCGCTCCCATGGGCTAGGACTATATCCACCCTGCATTCATTAGCCAGGGGGCTTCACCTCACGTGCGGACTTCCCTTATGATGTCATTCAGAGAGGTGTGTTTAAGCCATTTTATTTATCATTCCAAAATCAAGTAAATCATTATTTACCGGTTTCATGATTAAGTAAATTATCATTTACAAATATCAATACCATTTCCATTTATATGATTCATTTTATCCTAAACCCTTACCATTTACTTTTGTAAATAATCTAACCTACTATCCAGAGTCATACGATAGTTTATATCAACACTACAACCTCAAAGGAGTAAATAAACTCTTCATCATCTCCCAAGCATTTTGGATGTTATTTTAGAACCCCAAGGTTATCATCTTTCGAAGGAATGAAATGACTTTCAATTTATTCACCAAACTCACCTTTAAGGTACTATTATGAACCACCAAGGTTAACATAGCTCAATCGAACTTTTAAAATCTCCCAACATTCTTATGGGGTAGTAATATAAACCATCAAAACTAGCATAGCTTAATTAAGCTTCTAAGGTCTCCCGAACATAACACTACATCTCCTAGTTTTATAATAATTAACTAGAAGAAGTGAATGCCCTATCATTAATAGGCCTAACCCCGGAAAAGTCCCCACATAAACCATTCCTAATGTAGGGTAGACAACTAACTCATCTCACACTCTAGGACTCTAAGTTTATTTCATTCAAGAAGGTTCCTAATCCCTATATTTAAAGAAAAGAATTGAAATTGAGTTATAAAATTAACTCAAAAATAGCAGGAAACCGAATCGATTCGCCCAAAAAGCGAATCGGTTCGGACTAATAAACCAACCTTCTGCAATTAACCGAATCGATTCGGGTTATGCAGACCTGGAAGCTACCCCTTACCGAATCGATTCGCCTAAGGGCCGAATCGATTCGGTCCTGCGATTTGCCAAAAATGGCTACGAAGGGTTATGAACCCTAAATCCTCTAAACCCCAAATCTCTTCCATCTTACACACAACCAACAACAATAGTCTACCCCAAAACACCCCACATGGTTAATAACAACTATAACCCCAAATTTCATCATCAAAACTAAGATTAGGGCTTAATTCCCATAATTTCCACATTTAAACCATAAATGTAAATACACAACTATCATACAATTTATGCATCTTAAATCACATATTAGCAAGTAGAAAACTTGCCTTAGGGTTGATATCTCAGATTTGTTTGGAGAAGAAGCAATCCCAAATCCTCCATCTTCAAATCTCTCTCTCATTTCTCCATTTCTCTTCTTCTTTCTTTCTCTCTCTGTCTCTCTATGTTCAAGACATAAAATGGGGAAAAATAAGGGATTTAGAAGACTAAAATTGTGGCTTAACATAATTCTCCCAACTTAAGTGGTTAATACCACATTAAAATGACTCGCAAATACGCATATAAGCTAAAACCAGGTAAAAGTGCCCGAAACACCAAAATACAATATGGCACTTATTTTGACTGTCTCGCACCTTTCGAGACTACCTACACCCTCTAAACTGGCATCCGGAAATTTTATAAATTATTTCGAGTTCTAAAATCATTTAAACTAAAAATCCATTTAAAATACATGACACTACAGACATGCAACCTGATGTTATTTACTTTCACATACAGTAAATATGCATCAATCTAGTAAATATTAACTTTCAATTCATTAAATTAATATTTACTCCAGTCCCCACATTTTATATAATTACCTTATGCGGTAAAATTAGTATAAAAATGAGCCTCCCAGAATCGAGGGTTGTTACAGTCAGCTTAGCATGGGAGGTATCCAAGAACTCATGAACATGGCTGGCAAGAGACCTTAGGTTGAAAGCCGTAAGACTGTCAACCTGAAGTATACTCTGAGAAGTGAACGTCTCGGGATGGTGCTCCAAGATGAGATCCAAGAGCTGACGCTCATGTACCCTGAATCGGCCTGGTAACTCCTCATGCCATAGCCTACTAGAAATAGTCGCAACATCCTCTACTTCATCATCGCCATCGGAGTGACGAGACCCCACCTCAGAAGGAAGGAAAGAAGACTCCCCACCAGAATCAGCGTCACCGACCAAAGGAGTGAACTCAGAACTATGATCTCCCTCCACGGTTGCCCCACTTACAGACTCCACAGTCATCGGAGTACTCTCATGCACCTGGAAGCAATGAGACAAAGGTGAAATGAGAATGCTTGCACAGTATACGCAAGAAGAAAAGAGGGGAATAGTAAAAAATAGAGGGGGTATGCCAGTCTAATACCTCTCTCGCAGTTGCCCTACTGCCAGACTCCACAGTCATCGGAGTACTCTCATGCACCTGGAAACAATGAGACAAGGGTGAAATGAGAACGCTTTCACAGTATACGCAAGAAGAAAAGAGGGGGTATGCCAGTTAAATACCTCTCTCGCAGTTGCCCCACTGTCAGACTCCACAGTCATCGGAGTACTCTCATGCACCTGGAAATAATGAGACAAAGGTGAAATGAGAACACTTGCACAGTATACACAAGAAGAAAAGAGGGGAATAGTAAAAAGAGGGGGTATGCCAGTCTAATACCTCTCTCGCAGTTGCCCCACTGCCAGACTCCACAGTCATCGGAGTAGTTTCATGCACCTGGAAACAATAAAACAAAGGGGAAATGAGAACGCCTGCACAGTATACGCAAGAAGAAAAGAAGGGAAATTGTAAAAAGAGAGTATGCCAGTTTAATACCTCTCTCGCAGCCATCTCATTCTCTAACTCCACAAGTATTGGAGCAACTTCATCCGGCTCCTTAGTCATCGGAGCGACCCCGCTCACCTGGAGACAACACAACAAATGTGAAGTGGGGAATGCTTGCGCAATTTAAACAAAATAATAAAGGCATAAGAATGACACAAGGGAATTAGATACTATTATACACGGTACCTGAATAACGCCCTCCGTAACGGTCATAGAAGGAGGAGCAGGGGCTCCCATAGGGGAAGCAACACTGATCGATGCTCCAGAAGGGGTTGTCTCAGAGACCAATGATTCCAAAGAAGCTACCTCAACCTCAGGCACTTCCGGAAGAACAATCTCAGCGACGGAGGGCGCGAGGGGTAGGCGGGGCTGCGAGTGACAAGAAAGGGCGAGAGGGGCTGCTGAAGAGACAGTGGCAGGATCTGCACTCGAAACAGCACCAAGGGATAACTGCGATAAAGTAAAAGAGGGATACGATAAGTACAGGCTGGATAGATAAGAAATATAGAACCAAGAAAATAAGAGAGTACCTGAACCCCATCCAAAGGGGAAGCGCGGAAAAGGACAGTCGGTGCAGTAGGGGCTGTGCTGATAGCCTGCAAAGAATGAAAGTATGTTATTCATCGCATGATCGAGGAGAAAGAGATTCCATGCTTCAGCGAAAAGGCCTGACCTGAAGCGTAGGCTCGCTGGTTGAAGCCACAGTAAATATCGGGCCACGAGAGATCGCCTGAACCAAAGGTCTACCGTCCATAGATACACGGACCCTAGGGATAGAAATTCTTCCTGAAGAGGATAAACCCGGGGCGGTAACGCCAGTTAAGGGAGGAGCCCCTCCCTGAGAAGAAAGTCCAAGAGACATTAGGACTCGTATTAAAAAGAAACAAATATTCAAAAGTAAAAATGCGTACCTCAGATGAAGAGGCCTCCAGGGGCTCAGCTACAGAAGCGCCCACCGCGAGACAAGAGAAGATGAGGTGACAACGCCAGAAGACACAACCCTCTACACATGATAAATGGATAAATAAAAGGCAGAAGTAAGAAAAATGGCACAATGAAAATTTTGAGAATAGCGAGGCATACCTGAGGAGAAGGGGAAGCCACAAGGGTGGTCCTGGTGACGGTAAAGTGCACAGACGAAAGCTGCGGGGAAAGGACAGCATACGCAACCAAAATGTAGTTAGAAGATGAATAAATTACAACATATGGTAAAAGAATTAAGGAGACTGCAAAACTCTCTAAAAAGGCCTCGGGAAGAAATGAGCATGGAGTTCCTCTCCCGCTGAAAGGGCGTCGGTCATAGTGGGGGAAAAGGAGAACTACTTGCCTCTATGGAAATGACTTGCGCAAATATGACAGAATTCTTTAACTCACAAATAAAAAAATAATGAGGGGAAGCAAGAAAATCATATGCAAAAAAAATATATAAATAAACAAGTAAAGGGGGAACGCTTACAGTAGCAGGGCGCGTAATCTGGCTATAAGGGAGATGGATGGGGCTAACCCTCCCAGGAGAATGGGAAGCCTCATCATCACTAGAAGACTCTCTGGATACTGATAACAAAGCATAAGTGTTAGTAGTGCTTTCGCTATGGAAACCCAGGCGGCACATATCACCCGAAGAAGAACTATGGTCGTCATAGGAAGGGGTGCTTCCATAATCAACTAGTTCCTCTTCAAATGAAGGGGAGGGAGATAAAGAAACTCCGAGAGAACTAGTTCCACTAAGTAAAGAATGTCGTGATATAATACCTTCCGCAATGGGAATAGATGCGACCCGCGCCTCCTGGGAAGCAAGGCTCGATGAGGAGTAGCCTTTCCCTCTCGCTACTTGGGAAGTCTTCCCCACCCCAAGATTGCCAGTATCAGATTCTTGATCCACTTTAGAGGAAGCAGCCATGCCAGCGCCATCTCCTTTCTTTTTCTTCGCAGCCCGGGTCCTCACAGGAGAAGAAGGAGGAGAATCAGTAGTAGCAGGAACAAAATTGGATACGTCAGCGTCAGGGTGTTTCCTTTTGCTTGTAGTAGAGGTGCTCATTTTCCCTCTGCTTTTTGGTTGGTTTCTAGACTTCACAGGGGGACGCTCAGCCAACGGAGACGAAAGTGACTCGTCAATGAGAGGTTTCACTAAAATGGGAATGGCATGCTCCAAGGGCGGCGTGGAGGTGGTGCTGAGAAACCAAGGATCTTTCTGCGTCCGCCTGACCAAAAACTGAGCTCTGGTATATTTAATGGGGTTAGTCTCATGAGGAGGGCCAACTACACATTCTTGGATAAGACGGACCTGCTGCTGCCAAAGAAGGAACCAAGATGAAGTGAATGAAGGATGATAATCATTGGGAGGCACATAGAGGCCACCCAAACCACTGACCGTATGGAATAATCCCTGAAGAGTAAAGCCAGCACACGCCTCTGAAAATGCCTCAGAATGACTGCTTTAGGTAAGAAGAGGAGGGGTGTGAACGCCCTGATCATAACCGAACTGTCGTCTTGCCCTCTCGGAATGATAAGATTCAGCACGCGGACCTAACTCGGTCCAAGAAGGGAGGTGACATGGTAAGAGCATTGTCACCACATTAATATGAGGACATATGGAAATCGACCCCACTACTGAAGGGCAATAGAAGGTCCCGCCATCGCTAGGGAAAGAAAGCTAGCTGAAAGTTCCCCCAGGGCGCCTGGTATAAGGCCGAAACTGAAACTCTTTGATATCATCAATCAACATTCCCAGAGATTGCTTGGGAGTTTTCTTATGCTACCGAAGAAGTCTCGCAGCATCGCTATGACAAGCGTGAGCCCCTGAAGCAAAGTGGGAAATGCTCAAACAAAAAGGCCATCAAGAGAGGGGCGTTGGCATGATTATCAACATCATACCGACCGCAGGACCTCTCTACATCTATGTGTGCTCGGTCCATCCAGGTGTTAAGAGAACCTAAGGTTAGGGCAGCCATGGGTACCGACCTACCGCGAGATAAGCGTACAACCAATTTAAAAAGAAGTTCGTGAGGATAGTCTTCGGGCTTACCTGGTAGAAGGAACCGAGTCATAAATGTAACGAGGAAAGCGGCTAAATGTGCAGGAGAGTGGAGCTTAGGACCATCTTGGGATCTGGGGGCTGCACGTGAAGTCTCCCCCTTCTGCAACTGCTCAAAGTCTCTGAACCAGTATCTTTGCCATTTGGCAAATGAATGCTTGGAATGACCAGTTATATTTATGTCCACATACCTCGAGCACTCTCCGAGATCTGACCGTAACTCCCCCACCATCTCCTGTTCTAGGGAGTCCTCACAGTCATCAGAAAAAACCTGCTGCCCAAAAAAAGGAAAGGCGTACAATTCACATATATCTTCTAAGGTAAGGGTAAATTCCCCCCAGCCTGTGACAAAGGTGTGAGACTCCATACTCCACCGAGACAATAAGAGATTGAGCGAAGAACCATGCATAAATATGGTACAGGACTTCAGGCTGCTGACGGCGGTAAAGAGTCCCACCTCCCTAAGAATATCCACATAATCAGGAACGCTCAGAACATAATCAACCCAGCTGGCCCACTCCTCTGTGGGTCCACCCGAGGTTTTAACTTCAACGGTTGAATAAGGAAAGTCACCACGGTCAACTCGGACTCAGAGAATGGAATCCGGAGAAATAGTAGGAAGGTCAGCAGACTCACTTAACCCCACATGAGAATGTTCGAGAACAGCACCCGAAATTTTTTCCCCAAAATCAGAAAGTGAAATCATGAAACTGTCAGTAGGACCAAAAAAAGGAGCGCGACGATAAATACCAAAGTCTCGCCCTTGGTGAATGTGCATATAGTCCTTCCATGCCTGAGAAGAGGAGGGCGTAGTTGATGAACCACCAAGAGCCCTTGGCTCAAGAAAAGAACTCATCCTAGGGGGGACTCCGAACGAGGAACCCTGGGGGTCCCCTTTCGCAAAAAAAGAAGTGGAGGCAGAAACCCCAGCAAAATCATGTGAAGAGCCCCCGATCAGTGGCATGCTCTCCGTAACACCAATAGTCGGCGAGACACCATGGGTCACGGAACCCTCGAGATAACAAAATGTCGAGACACCCCTTGCACGAACGAGAGACCCGTGGACGCGAGGCCAAGTCGCGAGACCCCCGACCACTGACGAGAGGTCACTATACTGCCATAAGCTGAGACCCCCATTTCAGAAACAGTGAAAGGCATCGAGACACCCGAGGTCGAGATGCTTGCGTCAGCACTAATACCTGTCGAGAGACCCCCTTACACTGACGAGAGACCCGTAGGCACTAAACCAGGCGTCGAGACCCTCCTCTCGCTGCAAGGGTTCCCTCGCGAAAAAAAAGGGGACGAGACCCCATCTGGTTCAGAAAAGTTCACGGGTGTCGAGACCCCCTCCCTCAAAGCTCATTTTCAATAGACAAAGAACTCCCTGCACCTAGATCAACGCGCGAGGAACCACTGTCGGGATAAACTTCGTGAATCGAGGTCGAGATACCTCTCCCAATGAAACTAAATTTTTTATAAGAATCCAAGGCGACTGGCGAGAGACCCGCGGACAAGGGGTCCACTCGCTTCGGGCCCTTGTTAACAGCCACATCAAGGGGGACGGGCGAGACATCGACCATCCCCAACTGAGCACCACTAATCGAGATACCCCTCCCAACGCAACAAATTTGTTTATCAGAACCCAAGGCGACTGCCGAGAAACCCTCGGACGAGAGGTCCACCCGCGGAGGGCCCTCGTCAATAGCCATATCAAGGGGGATGGGAGAGACACCTGCCTCTAACTGAGCGCCGCTACACGAGATACCTAAGATTTGAACATCGTCCGCGGAAGGAAACTGCGAGGAACCCATGGGGGTTCTCGAACCACCAACCAAGGGAAAGGAGGCGGGTAGCACGGAGGAGGCTTCGACGGTGGTAATAGGGGCGGTTGGAACCGTTGAGATGGACAAGGAAGAAGGCATATAACCTAAAACCATGGAGTTTTTGAAGGTGTTTACATTTGAAGAAGCATTGCTTGGATTAGAATCCATAAATGAGAGGCTATGGTATTTGGAAAAGCTAGAGCAAAAAATGAGGGGATGGGTGGCTATGGTGTTTTAAAAATCCCTTTCTCTCACTCTCTCTCATACAAACCCAAAAGTTTCTTATGTTTTTTTGAAGAAGATGAAAGAGCCCAAGAAGAGGGGTTTATGTTTTTTTTGCATCAAAATGGGAAAACGTGCAGAAAGGCAAAAAGGTGATGAACATTTTTTTCCAAATGACGAGATGACAGTTCCCACACTGACGCGTGGGTTCTAAAAAAAAAATTAAAAACCTCGGATAAAGAGACATCGCAGTTAATGATCCTAGGGTCCCTCAAAAAATATATATATATATATATATATATATATATATATAATTGTTGAAATCAGATTTATAGCGTACAAAGTTTTTTTAGTCTACCCAACTAAAAAATCTTTGCACGAGGGGCTAATGTAGATGGGTGTCTATCAATAAAAAATCAAAATAAAATAAAAATTCTTTTTTTATTAATGACATCCGAGAGGTGCCCGTGAGGGTCACCCAGAAGTCCAAAAGCCATCGCAAGGGTCGGCGCCGCCGCAAACGTCGGCGCCACTTCAAGCGTCAGCGCCGCCTCAAGTGTCTGCGCCGCTGCGAGGGTCAGCGCCGCTGCAAGTGTCAGCGTCGCTGCAAGTGCAAGCGCCGCTACAAGTGTCCGCACCGCCGCAAGGGTCGGCGCCGCTTCAAGTGCCAGCGTCATTGCAAGTGTCTACGCCGTTGCAAGTGTCCGCGCCGCCGCAAGGGTCGACGCCTCTCTGAGTGCTAGCGCCGCCGCAAGTATCTGCGCCATTACAAGTGTTGGCGCCACTTCAAGTTCCAACGCCGCTTCAAGTGTCCGTGCGTTGCAAGTGTCAGCGCCGCTGCAAGTCTCTACGCCGCTGCAAGTGTCCGCGCCGCCGCAAGGGTCGGCGCCGCTTCGAGTGCCAGCGCCGCTGCAAGTATCTGCGGCATTACAAGTGTCGGCGCCACTTCAAGTGCCAGCGCTGCTTCAAGTGTCTGCGCCGCTGCAAGTGTCAGCGCCGCTGCAAGTGTCCGCGCCGCCGCAAGGGTCGGCGCTGCTTCGAGTGCCAGCACCGCTACAAGTATCCGTGCCATTACAAGTGTCGGTGCCACTTCAAGTGCCAGCGCCGCTTCAAGTGTCAGCGCCGCTGCAAGGGTCAGCGCCGCTTCAAGTGTCTGCGCCTCTGCAAGTGTCAGCGCCGCTGCAAGTCTCTACGTCGTTGCAAGGGTCAGCGCCGCTTCAAGTGTCTGCGCCGCTGTAAGGGTCAGCGCCATTTCAAGTGCCAGCGCTGCTGCAAGTTTTAGCGCCGCTGCAAGAGTCCACTTCGCCGCGAGGGTCTGCACCGCTTCAAGTGCTAGCGCCGCTTCAAGTGCCAGTGCCGCTGCAAGTGTCAACGCCATCGCAATCTTCCGCCCCGCTACAAGTGTCGACGCAGTTTCAAGTACCAGCGCTGCTGCAAGTGCCAGCGCCGCTGCAAGAGCCCGCGCCGCCGCAAGGGTCGGCGCCGCTGCAAGCGTCTGCGCCATTGCAAGTGTCTGCGCCGTCGCAAGGGTCGGCGCCGCTTCAAGTGCCAGCGCCGCTTCAAGTGTCTGCGCTGTTGCAAGTGTCTGTGCCATTGAAAGTGTCTACGACGCTGCAGGGGTCAACGCCGCTTAAAATGCCAGCGCCGCTGCAAGTGTCAGCACCGCCGTAATCTTCCGTGCCGCGGCAAGGGCTAGCGTCGCTTCAAGGGTCCGCACCGCTGCAAGCGTTCGCTCCGCTGCAAGGGTCGGCGCCACTGCAAGTGTCTGCGCCGCTGCAAGTGTTCGCGCAGCTCCAAGTACCAGCGCCGGTCAGCGCCGCTTCAAGCGTCAGCGCCACTACAACGTCTGAGTCACTACAACAATTACATTCGAGAGGTTCCCGCAAGGGTCACCGCAGAAATCCAAAATTAAGAAGTACCACTGCAAGGGTTAGCGATGCTGCAAGGGTCACTGAAGTAATGACAGTCGTCAGAGCCAGCGTCACTGCAAGGCTCAGCGCCACTGCAAGGGTCACTGCGAAAATGTTATTCGAGAAGTGCTGGTACAGGGGTTTCGACAGAAACTCATATTGAGGAAGTAGCTATCATGAACAACTCCTCATGAAACATCAGTCTCTAAATGAACAACAACACTAACACTTTACTTTCTTGTACAGGTTGCCTAGTCGAGCAAGCAGGGCTCGAACAGGCGCGTTGGGACCTCTTGGGAGTTTTGGCTTGGCGGCTGAGGGATAAGGTATGTTTAGAAAGATCAACCACTTAGCACTATAGGATTGAGAGAATACTAGTAGGAAGACCCACAACTCACTCGAGACTACACACACTGCACACTTGGTCACAAGTGAAGTGAGCAGCCAAAGAGCTGGCTACTCACAAGAAATAAACTCTTTACAAGAAAATGACTTTTCCTGAAGAGGGGGTCCTCAAGGTCCCTCTCAAGAAAAGCAACATTTTTTTAGAGGAAAGGAGTCCTTAAGGTCTCCTCTCTCAAGATTTGCAAAATTGCACCACAGGTTACCGTTTCAAAAGATAATTACCAAATATGTTATTTTGTCTCCGTTAGGGGACATATGTGCTTTTTGACCTTTGGTCGGCGCCAGGTGGCGCCTGCAGAGGGGACAGGCAGGCTTCCACAGGTAGGGACAAATGGTACACTTAAGACATTGTTCCCCATTAACTCTCTCAATTTTTGCGCCCAAAATTGCCACTCACCCCTAACGCCCAGTATAAATAGACCTCTGGGCAAGGTCAAGAGAGAGACAAGAAAAATTACACTGTTACTCTGCCAAAATATCACCAGACCTACCTGGTTATTCTCTCCCTACTCATTCTCTTAGTACTGAGTGCCTTGTTCTTTCACTCCCCACTGACAACCATCACTCTCAGGTGTTTCCCTTGAGAAAATTACTATTTTTGCTGTGAAAGTTCATCTTCTTGCAGGGAGTGAGTTGAAGCTTGAGTTCCATTGTTACCAGAAGGAGAAGTTTTCTTCAGAAGTTGCACCAGGAGACCTTGCAGGCAGCGTCCATTGGAGTGGGTCACGCCTCACCCTTTCTAGTTATTCATAGACCCCAGTCTCACTACCCTCCAACAGTTACCCTCATAAATTTCACCAAATTAATGATTTTTAAGGTCTGGGGTCATCCAAATATGATGTTACCCTCATAAATTTCATCAAATTAATGATGTTTAACGTCCGAGGTCATCAAAATATGATGTTTCACCTCAGACCTTGTCACCAAATTATGGTGTTTTAAGGTTTGAGGTCATCAAACTAAGATGTTTCACCTAAAAAATTTCACTAAATTAATGATGTTTAAGGTCTGAGATCATCCAAATATGATGATTCACCACAGAACCTGTCACCAAATTATGATGGTTTAAGGTATGAGGTCATCAAACTATGATGTTTCACTCATAAATTTCACAAAATTAATGATGTTTAAGGTGTGAGGTCATCCAAATATGATGTTCGACCTAAGACCTTTTCTCCAAATTATGATGTTTTAAGGTCCGGGGTCATCCAAATATGATGTTTAACCTCAGATCTTGTCACTAAATTATGATTCTTAAGGTCTGAGGTCATCAAACTAAGATGTTACCGTCATAAATTTCACCAAATTAATGATGTTTAAGGTCTGAGGTCATCCAAATATGATGTTCAACCTCAGACGTTGTCACCAAATTATGATGTTTTAAGGTCTGAGGTCATAAAACTAAGATGCTACCCTCACAAATTTCACAAAATTAATAATGTTTAAGTTGTGAGGTCATCCAAATATGATGTTTCACCTCAGACCTCATCACCAAATTATGTTGTTTTAAGGTTCGCGGTTATCAAACTAAGATGATACCCTCATAAATTTCACCAAATTAATGATGTTTAAGGGCTGAGAACATCCCAATATGATGTTCCAACTCAGACCTTATCACCAAATTATGATTTTTTAAGGTATGTCGTCATCAAACTAAGATGTTACCCTCATAAATTTAACCAAATTATTGTTTTTTAAGGTCTGAGGTCATCCAAATATGATGTTCTAGCTCAGACCTTGTCACCAAATTATGATGTTTGAAGGTCCGAGGTCATCAAATTAAGATGTTTCACCTCATAAATTTCACCAAATCAATGATGTTTAAGGTCTGAGGTCATCCAAATATGATGTTTCATTAATAAATTTCACCAAATTTATGATGTTTAAGGTCTAAGGTCATCCAAATATGATGTTCCACCTAAGACCATATCACCAAATTATGATGTTTTATGGTCTGAGGTCATCCAGATATGATGTTCCACCTCAGACCTTGTCATCAAATTATGATATTTTAAGGTCTCGAGTCATAAAACTAAGATCTTACCCTCATAAATTTCACCAAATTAATGATGTTTGAGGTATGAGGTCATCCAAATATGATGTCACCCTCATAAATTTCAACAAAAATATGATGTTTGACCTCAGTTATTGTCACCAAATTATGATGTTTTAAGGTCTGAGGTCATCAAACCAAGGTGTTACCCTCATAAATTTCATCCAATTAATGATGTTTGAGGTCTGAGGTCATCCAAATATGATGTTCCACCTCAGACCTTGTCACTAGATTATGATGTTTTAAGGTCTGAGGTCATCAAACTAAGATGTTACCCTCATAAATTTCACAAAATTAATGATGTTTAAGCTCTGAGGTCATCCAAATATGATGTTCCACCTAAGACCTCGTCATCAAATTATGATGTCTTAAGGTCTGAGGTCATCAAACTAAGATGTTACACTTATAAATTTCACCAAATTAATGAGGTTTAGGGTCTGAGGTCATCCAAATATGATGTTCCACCTCAGACCTTGTCATCAAATTATGATGTTTTAAGGTATGAGGTCATTAAACTAAGATGTTTCACCTCAAAAATTTCATCCAATTAATGATGTTTAAGGATTGAGGTCATCCAAATATAATGTTTCACCTTAGACCTTGTCACTAAATTATGATGTTTTAAGGTCCGAGTTCATCAAACTAAGATGTTTTACTCATAAATTTCTCCAAATTAATAATGTTTAAGGTCCGAGGTCGTCCAAATATGATGTTGCCATCATAAATTACACCAAATTAATGATATTTAAGGTCCGAGGTCATCCAAATATGATGTTTCACCTCAGACCTTGTCCCCAAATTATGATATTTTATGGTTTGAGGTCATCAAACAAAGATGTTACCCTCATAAATTTTACCAAATTAATGATGTTTAAGGTTTGAGGTAATCCAAATATGATGTTCCACCTCAGACCTTATCATCAAATTATGATGTTTTAAGGTCTGAGGTCATCAAACAAAGATGTTATCCTCATAAATTTCACCAAATAAATGTTGTTTAAGGTTTGAGGTCATCCAAATATGATTTTACCCTCATAAATTTCACCAAATTAATAATGTTTAAGGTCTGAGGTCATCCAAATATGATGTTTCACGTCAGACCTTGTCACCAAATTATGATGTTTTAAGGTCTGAGGTCATCAAACTAAGACGTTTCAGCTTAGAAACTTAACCAAATTAATGATATTTAAGGTCTGAGGTCATCCAAATATGATGCTTCACCTCATACCTTGTCACCAAATTATGATGTTTTATGGTTTGAGGTCATCGAACTAAGATGTTTCACTAATAAATTTCACCAAATTAATGATGTTTATGTTTTGAGGTCATCCAAATATGATGCTACCCTCATAAACTTAATCAAATTAATGATGTTTAAGGTTTGTGGTCATCCAAATATGATGTTTCACCTCAAATCTTGTCACCCAATTATGATGTTTTAAGGTCTGAGGTCATCAAACTAAGATGTTACCTACATAAATTTCACCAAATTAATGATGTTTAAGATCTGAGGTCATCCAAATATGATGTTCCACCTCAGACCTTGTCACCAAATTATGATGTTTTATGGTTTGAGATCATAAAACTAAGATGTTACCCTCATAAATTGCACCAAATTATTGATGTTTAAGGTCTGAGGTCATCCAAATATGATGTTACCCTCATTAATTTCACCAAATTAATGATGTTTCAGGTTTGAGGTAGTCCAAATATGATGTTTCACCTCAGACCTTGTCACCAAATTATGATGTTTTAATGTCCGAGGTCATCAAACTAAGATGTTACCCTAAAAAATTTCACAAAATGAATGATTTTTAAGGTCTGAGGTCATGCAAATATGATGTTCCCCCTCGGACGTTGTCACCAAATTATGATGTTTTAAGGTTTGAGGTCATCAAACTAAGATGTTTCACCTCAAAAATTTCACTAAATTAATGATGTTTAAGGTCTGAGATCATCCAAATATGATGATTCACCACATAACTTGTCACCAAATATTGATGTTTTAAGGTTTGAGGTCATCAAACTAAGATGTTACCCTCATAAAGTTTTCCAAATTAATGATGTTTATGGTCCGAGGTCATCCAAATATGATGTTACCCTCATAAATTTCACCAAATTAATGATGTTTAAGGTTTGAGGTCATCCAATTATGATGTTTCACCTCAGGCCTTGTCACTAAATTATGATGTTTTAATGTTTGAGGTCATCAAACTAAGATGTTACCCTCATAAATTTCACTAAATTAATGATGTTTAAGGTCTAAGGTCATCTAAATATGATGTTCCACCTCATGCATTGTCACCAAATTATGATGTTTTAAGGTCTGAGGTCATCAAACTAAGATTTTTCCCTCATAAATTTCACCAAATTAATTATGTTTACGGTCTGAGGTCATCTAAATATGATGTTACCTCATAATTTTATCAATAAAGCAATTTAAATAAAGTATTGATACATGAACTGCTCTTCTCATTAATATTCTCTCCATAACATTGTAGAGGGGGCCTGAAGGTAATCCTGGGATTAGGGATAATCCACCAATTAGCAACAGTGTTCTGAGGATAAGCTCAGCGTGGCAACTCAAGCGTGGCAGCTTGGTGAGACAGCTCAGCGTGGCAACTCAAGCGTGGCAGCTTGGTGAGACAGCTCAGCGTGGCAACTCAAGCGTGGCAGCTTGGTGAGACAGCTCAGCGTGGCAACTCAAGCGTGGCAGCTTGGTGAGACAGCTCAGCGTGGTAACTCAAGCGTGGCACCTTGGTGAGACAGCTTGGTGAGACAGCTCAGCGTGGCAACTCAAGCGTGGCATCTTGGTGAGGCAGCTTGGCGTGGTAACTCGTACTTTAGCTTATTGTTACTTTGCCATACTATAGCTTTGTTTATATTTACCATGAGTTGTAATAACTGTAATGTTGTAACGAGAATAATGAATGGGCGCGAGGTCGAACGGTACTCACGAGAGACCAGGCTTGGCAGGGCCTGGGAGAGCTTTCATGCTCTATCGAACAACCTCACCGTGGGAACTTTAGAGGGATTTGGTTTGGAGGATTGAGAAGTGGGGCACCGTTGGGGCTTGTCCTGACCATCTTAGATACACCTGGTAAAACACCGAAGGACCCTGACCGTGGAACCTCAAGCGGAGCAGCTTGGAGTTCCATCGGGCATTGAATTATGAACCAAACAACCCTCTACTTGAATGTCACATCTACTATGGGTGATGTCACTAGCCTTCTAAACAATGTCAGACATGCACTTGAGTAAACCACCGTGGTATTTGGCTCTTTTCGGCTCTGCCTCTTGTGATAAATATAAGAACGGGGGGGCAAAATGGTTTCCCCAGAAGGAGGACGGTTGGCCTTGGCCGCCACAACAGGAAAGCGCACATAAAGAAAGCTGGTTAGAAGGATGCTGTTAGCAAAATTGGCCAGGTTATAACGGCCAAGGGATCGTTCCATATCGAACAACGTTCTGTCAAGCCAGGTGTAGAGGGACCCTAGGGCAATTGCAGCCAAAGGAAGTTTGATGCCCCGGGCCAAACGAAGTGATATGTTGATAAGGTCCCTTCGGGGCTGATCGTTTGGTTTTCCCGTCAAAAGAAAACGGGACAGAATCACAAGGATGTAAGCAGGGAGCTCTAACGAAGTACCTTGACCAGGGGCATCCGTTGAAATTGAAGAACTACCTTCACTAGAACCCTTGAAGAAATAATTAATCAGCGGAGTGAAGGTAGCTTTGTTTGAAGAACCGATGCAACTTCGGCATATTCGGTCCAACGCCAAACGGTCAGCAGTCTCTTCGGCGTCAAGAGGCTCATCGGTATAAGGCTCATGACCTGTTGCTTCGAGACCCAGAAGCTCGCAGACATCTTCTAGGGTTATCGTGAACTCGCCCCACGCAGCAATAAATGTGTGAGTCGTCACGTTCCAACGAGAAACAAGAATGGGGAGAGCAGCATTATTTTTGGAGAGAGTAAACTCACCAAACCATTTGGCCCGTTGAAGGCCAACCTTATTCAAAATATCACCATAGGAACTCACCATGTGAGAGTTCCAAGTAGCAAAATGGGCAGGAGAACCACCTGGTGCTTAGAAGTCAATTTGGGACCATTGGAAGTCCCCTCGCTCCAGACGAAAACGGAGAGTCCCCTCTGGAGGAAGAAATCCCCACTTCGCGGGTTCTTCGTCCTCGTCGCCCAGCACTAAGGACTCAAACTTGCATTCAAAATTGACAGTCTTGCAAGCAGCAGCAAAGCAATCATCTTTGCCAAAAATGGGAGAGCGACGATAAAACCTTAACTGCTCACGACGGACAGCGTCCAAGGCAGAGGCACCAGTAGTGGTGGCAACAGCAGTAATGGTGGCAACAGTAGTAGCAGGCGGCGCACTGGTTGAAGAGATGGTGGGGTAACTTTGAGACGCCATGACAGAGTGTTAGTGCAAACAAAAAACAACCTGGAGTCAGAGGAGCCTGAGCACGACAATGGCGGAAGAACAACCACAGGAGGTGGCGAAGAAGATGAGAGCAAGAACAGGACGGCACAAGGTCCAACAGCAATAGAGGTTTCAGACGATCAACAATGGAAGCTTTTTCTCTCTCTCTCGAAAAAATGAAGGAAATTTGAAGCAAGTAGTGGGAAAGCATGAAAAAGAATGGTTTTAAGTGATTTGGCCGTTTAATTTTTAAAGTTCGTCGTTTAAGTTTCCCATCATTGCACGTGTGTGGCCGCCTGCAATCATTTCAAATGTACACATGGCACTTCGGGAAGTGTTCTGACATGGAAAAGACAACGCTACGTCATTCAATGACGTGACACCTGGGGAACTGCCATCAATTAATGAAGTGACACCTAGGGAACAGCCACCGTTACCTTCCTAAGCAAGATTCAGTTTTGGGCGCCAAGTTTTTCTCTGACATATCCAATAAACCCCCCCCCCCAACGAAGAAGGTGTCCCAACGGTTCAAAAAGCCACGATGTCCCCTCGACAGAAGCTCAAACGTTGTTTAGTTATGACTCAGTTACATCGGGGAGAATTTTTCACTTTTTCGAACATGACTGCGAGAATATTAGCAGGTCCTTCGGGAGATTTTCAGATATTCAAGCTGGAACGGTTGAGGCTTAGCATTAGAAAAAAAAACTGCAGGCCAGACAGATAAGGTTCATCGGATTAAGAAGTTTTCGTGGAGGCACTTCTTGTTCCCACAACAAATCCCTCCACGAAGGGGCAAATGTAGAGGGGGCCTGAAGGTAATCCTGGGATTAGGGATAATCCACCAATTAGCAACAGTGTTCTGAGGATAAGCTCAGCGTGGCAACTCAAGCGTGGCAGCTTGGTGAGACAGCTCAGCGTGGCAACTCAAGCGTGGCAGCTTGGTGAGACAGCTCAGCGTGGCAACTCAAGCGTGGCAGCTTGGTGAGACAGCTCAGCGTGGTAACTCAAGCGTGGTAGCTTGGTGAGACAGCTCAGCGTGGCAACTCAAGCGTGGCATCTTGGTGAGGCAGCTTGGCGTGGCAACTCGTACTTTAGCTTATTGTTACTTTGCCATACTATAGCTTTGTTTATATTTACCACGAGTTGTAATGACTGTAATGTTGTAACGAGAATAATGAATGGGCACGAGGTCGAACGGTACTCACGAGAGACCAGGCTTGGCAGGGCCTGGGAGAGCTTTCATGCTCTATCGAACAACCTCACCGTGGGAACTTTAGAGGGATTTGGTTTGGAGGATTGAGAAGTGGGGCACCGTTGGGGCTTGTCCTGACCATCTTAGATACACCTGGTAAAACACCGAAGGACCCTGACCGTGGAACCTCAAGCGGAGCAGCTTGGAGTTCCATCGGGCATTGAATTATGAACCAAACAACCCTCTACTTGAATGTCACATCTACTATGGGTGATGTCACTAGCCTTCTAAACAATGTCAGACATGCACTTGAGTAAACCACCGTGGTATTTGGGGCTGTCAGATAGTTGGTAAGCCACCTCTGCGACAACAACCCCCTAACATACAGTGGTTAGGCAAAAGGCATGTCTTGGCATTTAATGTTTATGACGTAGGAGACAACTAGTGCATCAAGCATTTAATGTTGTGACATAAAGTATGAGGGATGTCTTTCATAGTCTTTAATGACTGAGTTGCCTCGGGGGTGGTGTGGGGGGCTATTTAAGGACCCCAACCACCTTTGAGGAGAGGATGATCCTTTGAGAGTTCAAAAAGTTATTACTAGAGATACACCAGAGAGAGAATTATTGCAAACTAGAGAGCTTATTCACTCACCATTGTCATTTATTACGAAGCTTTTAATACATAACAGAGACCCTTGAGAGTTGTTTTAGGGTGTGTTGCCTGCCTACCAAGGTGTATCTAGGCTGATTACTTCTTTCTCCCTCTAGCCAAGTTATTTCTAAAATTCTTTATTATATTGAGAGCTATACACGAGATTTGTGAGTATAAGATGGGTTCCATACCTTCCAAACCGCTCTGTGTCTTGTGGCTAAATCACTAGCGTTTCTCTAACTAACCTTGCCATCACCATACTTAAAAGGGGTTACGCCTCCATCTTATCTAAACTACCCTCCTACATTTGGCGACTCTGCTGGGGAGGCATTCTTCTAAGGAAGAAGTATGGCGCAAGATAACGTTAATCGAAGGCTCAACTTTGATGATATCCAACACAGTGAAGAGCAAGCAGCGGTGGAGTTGGAGGCCTTAAGGAGCGGAGCTCCTCGAATAGAAGTGCCCCCAGTTTAGACAACAACGGGCGCTCAAGGAGTGACGCAGGCTTCCACGAGCGCTGGGCTGGGACCTGCCCAGATGACCCTCCTCATGAGCAAGTTCTATGAGTTTTTGCAAACTCCTGCAGCTTCAACGGTGCTGGGAGGACTTGACGCTAATTCCTTCATAACACCAGGGGAAGTTCCAACGCTTCCACCGGGCGCAGGTACAACGGGAGCAGCCCCGGCAAGCATGCCCTCCGTCGTGAATCCGGCAATGGGAATCTCTGGAGTATCAACGGCGGCAGCCGTAACGATGGCTCCAACTGTTACGGTCATTAAGCCAACACCCCCATTGGTGGTTGCCCCATCACCCATGGAGGAAATGAGGAGAGAAATGCAAAAGGAGATGTTAAAGTTTGTGCAGGCTTCCTCACAGTCTATAGGTGAGGTAGCTTCAGTCTATGATGACTATAGGACACCTTATCCTCAGGAATACAACGATGAGCCTTACCCGAGGGATTATATTCCCCCCATCTTTGGAAAATACACAGGGAAGGGTGGGAATCCGAAAGAGCACATTAAACGTTTTATTGAGCACCTAGGGACGCATTGCAACAACAAGAAACTCAGGTTGATGGAGTTTTCCAAATCTCTAACCGATAAAGCATACACGTGGTATTCTCATTTGGCCCCTAAAAGTGTTTCCACGTGGGAAGAGATGCATGTGCTGTTTGTCCAAAAGTTCTTTCTAGCAGAGGATGAATTCACTCTGACCCGACTAGGGAGAGAGAAGCAACGACCAGGAGAAGACGTGGTGGCGTACGTTCGGAGGTTCAGGGAAAGGTCTCTGGACATGAGAGAGGAGGCCAAGGAATCCAAACTATTACAAATCTGTGCCGAAGGACTACTCCCGGAGTACATCTGCCATCTTATCAATGAGACGCGCGAGGGAACTTTTTCGGCATTCTTAAAATCTGCAAGGAACATCTCATTGGTCGTACGACCAAACCCGGTGGTGGTGCCTATGATATTCAGACAGCCGATACAACCTGGGGGAGGAAGGCCTCAACCCCCACGGGTGGGATACACCGAAGGAACAGATGGGGGTAAGGCGGCGAAGAAGGACAACAAAAGGAAGTTTGGAAGGGATAGAGAAGACCCACCACCGTTACCATGCACGATAGAAGACACGGTGAGTTGTTATAACGCCATGGTCCAGGGTGGAACGGTTTACTTGCCAAAAGGCGTTCCTTCGGAGGAACCCGATGATGCAACGAAGGCGGATCCTAGGTATTGTCAGGTTCATCGAAAGATCCAGCACCCGACAGAGAGCTGCTTCACACTAAGAAGAATCATTGACAAGTACATGAAGGCAGGGACACTGCAGATCCCCCCACAAAACGTTAACAACAACCCGCTTCCAGCACATGGGGCCAACTTGGTGACGGCCTACGACGATGAGGCGGAAAGAGGAGAAGGAAGGTCAACAATGAGACAAAGGGAATTCGAAGAAACTCTGGAACATTGCACCACAGGAATGGCTAACGTAATTTTAGCCTACGATGAAGCAAGCGCTAAAGACGTGGAAGACGTATACAACTTTGAAGGCGAGGAAATGGAGGCAGTCGTTGAGTACAGCGCAGTTTCAAAATCCCCAAAATTCGCTTGGTTCTTCGATCAAGTGGGGATACCAAAGGAGAGCAGACTGGAAATAACTCGGGCGATCCTAGACATCGCGAGAAAGGACGCGGTTCCCTCGCTGAAATGGCGGGGACCCATGGCGAGGCTGGTGAAGAAGTTCCTCTCAGAGGTGACCTTCAGCGATGTAGATAGAGCTGTAAGGTTCCCTCATAACAGGCCCTTGTATGTGACGGCCAGTGTCAACGGGGTAGTTTTGCGAGGACGCTTATGGATGGGGGAGCGTCTATCAACATTATGCCGATCAACTCCTTCCACGCGGCTAATATCCTAGAAGAAAGGATGGTCCCCATGCCTCTGGTGATCTCAGGATATGATAACCAATCTTCCAAATCCATTGGGTATGTGAATGTGGGAATTGTAATGGGAAATCTGAGTTCCCACATCAAGTTCCATGTAATAGAAAGTGCAACTTCCTATCATTTACTAATAGGAAGAGTATGGATGCACAATCAAGGTTTAGTTCCTTCAACATATCATCAATGCGCCAAGGCGAATGTCAAAGGAACAGAAGTGACCATTAGGGCTACAAAAAGGCCTTTTGCTATCGAGGAAGCTCACTTTGTAGATGCGGCCTTTTATATGGAGTTGGAAGAGGACGCTCGAGTCCTAACGAGGAGAATGGAGGGGGCATGGGTTCCCTCGATCAAAGATAGAATGGGGCCTCTGAACGAGCAAAGTAAAGAGGCCACAAGTAACGAGGGGGTAGGGACCGAAGAAACCCGTCAGGTGATCCCTCGACCTCAAAATACCACAAGGCAGCTCAAAAACAAAGCAAGGCTTAGAGTGGACCCTATGGAGCATGAGGTCCAACGGCAAAGCGTGCTGAGTCGCTTTTCGGGGGGAAGGATCGCTAAGGCTTCGAGAGAAAAGAAGAGGAAGGCCTTGGCAACAGCTACCAACAGGCAATGCAAGAAGGTGGTCACTGAGGAGGGGAAGGTAGTATACCGTTTATAACGATGTGAGCGGGCGGCCGAAGAGACCGAGGACGGGGCTGACCCGTTATATGAGTGTTTCTTGATAGATCAACAGGGACAGTGTATGGTGATAGACAACTCCAACATACAGGAGTTCGGGGAGGAGGTCGCCGAAGAACCAGACTACATGGCAAATCAACCGAAGCCCCAGGCACAAGAGTTGGAGCAGTTGAACCTGGAAGGAGAAGGGGAAGACCCAAGGCCCATCTTCATCGCGAAGGATCTCAGTAAGGCAAAGCGAGAAGCTCTGGTTGGGCTAATCCAGGAGTTCATAGATGTCTTTGCGTGGAAATACACCGAAATGGAAGGGCTAGATGAGGAAGTGAGTTGCCACAAGCTAAACGTGGCACCTTCAGCCATCCCGGTAAAACAGGCAACAAGAACTTATAAACCTGAGTTGGACTTGAAGATCAAGGAAGAGGTTCAGTGTTTATTGGCAGCGGGATTCATCAAACCAATATAGCATCCCCTGTGGCTATCTAGTATTGTTCCAGTAGGGAAGAAGGACAAGAGCCAAATAAGGATCTGTGTGGATTTTAGAGATCTGAACAGGGCTTGCCCCAAAGATGAGTTCCCTCTACCCTCCATTGATAGCCTGATAGATGCCACGGCTGGGCATGAGATGTATAGCTTCATGGATGGGTACGTAGGGTACAACCAAATCAAGATGGACCCCGCGGACGCAGAGAAAATAGCGTTCAGAACCCCATTGGGCAATTTCATGTACAAAGTAATGCCGTTTGGACTTAAGAACGCGGGAGATACTTATCAAAGAACAATGATGGCCATTTTTCACGATTTCTTCCACAAATTTGTAGAATTCTATGTGGATGATTTGGTCATCAAATCGAAGAAGGAGGAGTCCCACCTAAACGACTTAAAGAGGGTGTTTACTCGATGTAGGAAGTATAAATTAAAGATGAACCCATTGAAGTGCGTCTTCGGAGTAACACGCGGGAAGTTTCTAGGCTTTGTGGTTGATCGACAAGGGGTGCAGATGGACCAGGATAAACAACGCGCGATTTTAGAAATGCCGTGCCCAAGAACGACGAAGGAGCTAAAAAGCTTCCTCGAAAAAGTCTCCTACCTCAGAAGATTTGTACCAGGATTGGCCGAGGTAACACACCCGTTGATGCAACTGCTGCGAAAGAACACAAAGTTCAGGTGGGAAAAGGATCACCAGGAGTCCCTCGATGAGTTGAAGAAACTGCTCGTTTCACCGCAAATCATGGTTCCTCCACAGGCAGGAACACCGTTGCAGCTATACCTCACCTCCACTACAAGGTCCGTTGGAGCTTTGCTGGCACAGGAGATCGACGGGCAAGAACGGCCAGTGTATTACCTCAGTAGGATCATACATGGGCCAGAGATTAGATATAGCAGCCTAGAAAGGCATTGTTTGGCCTTAGTCTTTGTAGCACAAAAACTTAGACATTATATGTTGTCTTTTACAATTCATATTGTAACTAGATGTGATCCTATTAAGTATTTGTTGGCTAGAACTATCTTGATTGGCAGGGCAGCTAGGTGGTTCCTTATTCTCTCCGAATATGATTTAAAGTGTGTGGTTCCTCGTGCTATCAAGAGCCAGGCGTATGCTGATCTGTTGGCAATCTTTCCATCAGGAACGTTTGAACCACCTAAAGAAGACATTCCGGGAGACGACTTACAGGCCAACTATCTCGATGCAACCGATAAGGAATGGACGATGCAATTCGATGGGTCTTCGGCAGAGAAAAAAGGAGGGGTAGGGGTCATCCTTTCAAAAGGAACGGAGGAGATTTGTCTTTCCTACAAACTGGATTTCCCTTGCTCCAATAACGAAGCAGAATACGAAGCGTTGGTACTAGGGTTGCTGGAGGCTCTTCGAAGGGGAATTCGT
This sequence comes from Sambucus nigra, assembly GCA_949130495.1. Taxonomy (NCBI): domain Eukaryota; kingdom Viridiplantae; phylum Streptophyta; class Magnoliopsida; order Dipsacales; family Adoxaceae; genus Sambucus; species Sambucus nigra. The sequence goes on from OX422222.1 coordinate 209,374,517, forward strand.
TCACTCTGCATCAAGGGTGACTCGAACTTAGTGATTCAGCAAGTTAACGGAGAATATGCGTTGAAGAACATGAGTTTGGCACCGTACAGAACGATCATTCAAAGGCTCCTCAGCCAGTTCCATCGGACCAAAATTAGAAGACATCCCAGAACGATGAACCGTCATCCAGACGCTTATGCCACTATTGATCAAAAGATGGTCATGAGGTGCGATACGACTATTGTTACAATCCAATGAAGAACAGCTCCTTCGGTGGTACATTCAATACTACCGATGGAGGGAGACGCGGATTGGAGAGGAGAGGTCAGGAAGCAACTGGAGTCTGGCGAAGGAGCTATGGGACTAAGAGAGTTAGCCCAATACTTTACAAACCAGGGAAATCTTTACTACAGAAATGCAGGGGGATGGTTATCAAGATGCATTGGGCCAGAGGAAGCAAAGCGGAGGTTGAAGAGAACACACGAGGAGCATTGCGAAACAACCGAGATACCTCTCTATAGAAGAATTCAAAGAGGGGGATATTTTTGGCCTAGAATGAAACAGGATGCGGCAGAACTACAACGGAATTGTGATAAGTGTCAGCTATTTTTCGAACCAGCTGAGTGCCATTTCATAGAAGCCCAAACAGACTGGAGGCAGCCCTATATCGACTTTATTCAAGACGGAACTGTCCCAACGGAGAAAGTGGATGCGACGGGACTAAAGCGAAGGGCCCCAAGGTTCTATATCCAAGAGGGGCAGCTTTATCGAAGGGGGTACTTCAACAGGCCATTGCGTTGCATTACAAAAGAAGAAGCAACTGAGGTCCTCAAACAAGCCCATGACCCAGCTCACATGGGAGGGGCCAATTTATATGATCAGCTGATGACGTTGGGGTATTATTGGCCAACGATGGAGAAAGACTCCGCCAAATTTGTCCGAAAATGCAAGGCTTGCCAGCTTCATGGAAATATGATCCATGCCCCATCGGTGGACTTACACTCTCTGGAAACACCTTATCCTTTCCACACTTGGGCGTTCGACCTCGTGGGGGCGATACATCCTTCGTCGAGGGGCAAGATATGGATACTGGTAGCAACGGAGTGCTTTACAAAATGGGCTGAAGCAATACCACTTAGAAGAGCAACGGCTGGGGTAGTGAGTAGCTTCATCAGAGAGTATATCATTTGCCGTTTTGGGATCCCAAAGGTTATTCTCTCAGATAATGGGACTCCCTTCGTCAACTCAGAAGTAACGATGCTCACAGACAAGTACACCATTATTCATCACACTTCAACGGTGGCATACCCGAAGGGGAATGGTCAGGCTGAAGCAACTAACAAAACTCTGGTTAATATCTTGGCTAAAACGATGGAGGACTTTCCAGGATCGTGGGATGACAAGATACCAACAGTTTTGTGGGCCTATCGAACGACGAAGAGGAAGCCCACAGGGTACACTCCGTTCTCCCTTGTCTATGGGGCTGAGGAAATTCTTCTAGTGGAGTTGGAAGTTCCCTCGGCTCGATACGCCTTGCGAAGTAGCATGCTCCCTCAGAACAGGCATGTGCAGTTGGAGGCATTAGATGAACACAGAGACAACGCGATGCAACATTTTCAAATGTATACAAAACAGCTCTCTAGGGCATATGACAACATGGTAAGACCAAGGAGGTTCGTGGAGGGAGATCTCGTTTTGAAGGCAGCAGTGAAACACATTAGGGGACTTCCTCTGCCAAAGTTCGCAGCCAATTGGGAGGGACCTTTCATCGTGAACGAAGCTCATGATTCAGGTTATTGCCTAATTTCTAAGTTGGAGGAAGATAGGCCATTCAAAATTAACAATAAATGGCTGAAAGTATATCATGTGTAGACAGTTAGTTTGTACCATCGATGTATTGGGTCTTTTTATTATGAATATACAAGTTTTACTGATGATGTGAAGTATAGACTGATATATAAAAGCAGGCATAACTCAAAGATAAATTGAAAAATGTACATTCTTTCATTCATTAAAGAAGAGAGCATTACAAGCAAAATGGGGAACTATTGCCCAAGAATTACATGAATGAAAGAAAGAAAATATGTACAGGAGTTTTACTACCCTAAGAGACACCACAGATCCGGGGAAGAGAAAAAATCCCCGGGAAGGTCTGAAGAAGCTGATGCAAAGGAATTTTGAGCGTTGACAGCAACCTCTAGCCTGGTTTGCACCTGGGCGCGTTCAATAAGGAGCCTTTCCCGTTTTAGCTTGGCCAAACGCAGAGCTTCTTCGGCATTCGTTACTTCTTCATCCGCCGATTCCAAAAGAGGTACCAGCTCAGCTAACTTAACCTCCTCAGCCCGTTGGTCCTCCTGGTGCTTTATCAGCACTTCCCTCTGGCCGATCAGTTGTTGGTTCTTCAAAGTCTTCAGATGCGTTATAAGCCAGTCAAAACGGAAACCATCACGCCCCAACTCCTTCAGAAAACCTAGAAATTGGTTGAGAAGGGATCTGGTAACACTGGCAGTGGGGGTACTAGCAATTTCAGCAACAACGATCGCCATGCCTTGCAGCCTGTGACTCATCACATGAATGTTTGAGCGCAGGCAATCCGGTGTGAAGGTCTCAGGATGGCGATCCACCAATTGTTCAATCACCAGCCGATGGTTGACGGGCATTTGAGGAGATTGCCGAAGCACCATGAGGCAGAACGAGTGAGGAGCTAGGTCGGGAAGAGGGACCTCACACCCAGATTCGCTCTCGACTGCAGCACCAGTCGTAGAACCTTGATCATCATGAATTGAATTTTCCGAAGCATCAGGTTCTCGAAAGGGCGAGCCTACAGGTGAGAGGACTGGGGGCGAATCTTCCCGAGCAACCTGAAAAGAAAAGACCAAATAAGGATATGAAATATCTTAACAAGCGTTTTCGTTGTTAAGTCACCGTTATAAGGTGGAGATTATATAAAATTCTTAACAAGCGTTTTGGTTGTTAAGTCACCATTATAAGGTGGAGATTATATAAAAATCTTAACAAGCGTTTTCGTTGTTAAGTCACCGTTATAAGGTGGAGATTATATGAAAAATCTTAACAAGCGTTTTCGTTGTTAAGTCACCGTTATAAGGTGGAGATTATATAAAATTCTTAACAAGCGTTTTCGTTGTTAAGTCACCGTTATAAGGTGGAGATTATATAAAAATCTTAACAAGCGTTTTCGTTGTTAAGTCACCGTTATAAGGTGGAGATTATATAAAATTCTTAACAAGCGTTTTCGTTGTTAAGTCACCGTTATAAGGTGGAGATTATATAAAAATCTTAACAAGCGTTTTCGTTGTTAAGTCACCGTTATAAGGTGGAGATTATATAAAAATCTTAACAAACGTTTTCGTTGTTAAGTCACCGTTATAAGGTGGAGATTATATAAAAATCTTAACAAACATTTTCGTTGTTAAGTCACCATTATAAGAAGGAGTTTAAGCAGAGAATTAAGAAAGTACCTGAATCATAACAGGGGCAGGAGTTGGAGCTATCACGGAGGTTAAAGTGGCAGGAATCGTTGGAAGGGGACTTGTTACCTCATCGGCCTCAACGGGGTCTCTGGCCCCAGAAACCTCAACCATCGGCATAGTTCCCTCGCCCACATAAGGTACCAAAGCAAGAGCAAGGGGTTCATCGGGAATAGATGAGGGTGGTGAAAGATCAGGAGAAAGCTGCAATATAAAAGCCAATGTTAGTAAAGAGGAACAAATACAGAAAAAAGGGCGAAATGTATCCAAGAATAACTTACCTCAGTCAGAACGTTGAAAAGGGGCACTGTGGCCAGAGGTCTCGCCAGCACCGTTGGACGGAGAATGTTTGCTAGCAGCGAGGATACTTCGACCTAGGGCAACCAACATCCTAAATTCAGCACACAGAACGGGGTGAAAGAGAAGGAATGCCAGATCAGACAAATTTAATTATGAAATAATTACCTCAGGATCACCTGCAGCAACCAGAACGAGGGGGAGAACAGCCTCAGAGGAAGCCAGTGAACCAGAGGAGACTGGACTAGGCATCTCAGATTGTGTTGTCTCTGGTGGCGAAGAGACACCCACGGGCTCTATAACCTCACCCTCCCCAACTGCCTCCTCCGCCCGTCTTGAGATTGAACGACGGGCGTAAGTAAGCCCGGTCATTGGCGAACGGGGTGGGGTCGTATCGGATGAGATGGCCCCACAGTGACCGCCCACGAAACGGCTAATGGGGGGACTTGGGGGGCTAGGAGAACGAGGCCCCGTTTCTTTAAGTCCCTGCACCAAAGTAGTTGAGAACAATATGTATAAGCAAATCCGGCTTGCTCTAACCAAAGAAGAAAAGAGAACAAGATAAGTGTACATACCTCAGAATGGGAAGAAGAATGAGAAGCTTGCACCGGGGAAGCTTGCTTCCGCTGGGACTTGGTGCCCAAAGTCTTCCTCCTCAGCCTTGTCATGGCACTGCCAGTGGCTTGAGGAACCTTCGACCTTTTTCTCCTCTTTGCAGCTGGCTCAGTGGGATCGACGACGATCGTGGGGAAGGCAACCGAGGGAGGAACGACGACAGCGCGCCGTTGAAACTCTGCATTCACCCGATCTACCTCGGCCTGCGCCTCCCTCCTTAACCTTTCAGGAGATATGGGAGGAGGAACGGAGGCTATGGGAAGGGCTGCCACAGGAATCTGGGATTTAGACTTTGCCTTTTTCATGGAGGCCACCCCACTCTTGGCCTTCTTGGTCGACGGCTGCGAAGACCCTTCATCAGCAGCAGCTCCAGTCGAAGGAGCAGTCTTCTTGGATACCCCAGCACCTTTCGCTTTGGATATGGCAGTGGGAGTCATGGGGCATAACGGAGGTAGCTCTTCGGAAGGCCCCTTAGGGGTTTTGCTTAGAGGGAACTCAATCCTTAGAATGGAGTTGCCTTTGAGTCCCAGCTCCATCGCAGAAAATGAAAGAACTGGAGGGTACACAGGCTCGCCATCTATGAATTCAGTAATGTTAGCCAGTTGTCTCGGCCAGAACTTCGTGGCAAATAGACTGGTCATATTCCCTTGCCTCTTGTTGGAGGGAATGGTGACTCTCCCAGCCATTGATTCACTTATCCCCCACGCAGCAGTGGAGGAAAATAAGGAACATGCCTCACTAAAGCTAACCTTCGGGTTTGAGGATTGGAAAACTGAGCGAGGAGCCCCCTGATCAAACCCAAATTGACGACTACACCGATTGGGGTTGTAATGTTCGCTGGAATATCCCCACTCGGTGTAGGAAGGCAGATACCCCGGAGAAAGGAGAAGCACCACGGCTAACTGGGGATCTTCAATGTCTACCCCCACCTGTACCACCCTGGATTCGTGCTGAAAGAAATCACAAGTATGAACAAAGGCGTCCTCTCCGTAAGGCCTCATAACAAAGTCCTCAAAACGATCAATTGAGGCGATCAGCTCTTTTCGGCTCTGCCTCTTGTGATAAATATAAGAACGGGGGGGCAGAATGGTTTCCCCAGAAGGAGGACGGTTGGCCTTGGCCGCCACAACAGGAAAGCGCACATAAAGAAAGCTGGTTAGAAGGATGCTGTTAGCAAAATTGGCCAGGTTATAACGGCCAAGGGATCGTTCCATATCGAACAACGTTCTGTCAAGCCAGGTGTAGAGGGACCCTAGGGCAATTGCAGCCAAAGGAAGTTTGATGCTCCGGGCCAAACGAAGTGATATGTTGATAAGGTCCCTTCGGGGCTGATCGTTTGGTTTTCCTGTCAAAAGAAAACGGGACAGAATCACAAGGATGTAAGCAGGGAGCTCTAACGAAGTACCTTGACCAGGGGCATCCGTTGAAATTGAAGAACTACCTTCACTAGAACCCTTGAAGAAATAATTAATCAGCGGATTGAAGGTAGCTTTGTTTGAAGAACCGATGCAACTTCGGCATATTCGGTCCAACGCCAAACGGTCAGCAGTCTCTTCGGCGTCAAGAGGCTCATCGGTATAAGGCTCATGACCTGTTGCTTCGAGCCCCAGAAGCTCGCAGACATCTTCTAGGGTTATCGTGAACTCGCCCCACGCAGCAATAAATGTGTGAGTCGTCACGTTCCAACGAGAAACAAGAATGGGGAGAGCAGCATTATTTTTGGAGAGAGTAAACTCACCAAACCATTTGGCCCGTTGAAGGCCAACCTTACTCAAAATATCACCATAGGAACTCACCATGTGAGAGTTCCAAGCAGCAAAATGGGCAGGAGAACCACCTGGTGCTTCGAAGTCAATTTGGGACCATTGGAAGTCCCCTCGCTCCAGACGAAAACGGAGAGTCCCCTCTGGAGGAAGAAATCCCCACTTCGCGGGTTCTTCGTCCTCGTCGCCCAGCACTAAGGACTCAAACTTGCATTCAAAATTGACAGTCTTGCAAGCAGCAGCAAAGCAATCATCTTTGCCAAAAATGGGAGAGCGACGATAAAACCTTAACGGCTCACGACGGACAGCATCCAAGGCAGAGGCACCAGTAGTGGTGGCAACAGCAGTAGTGGTGGAAACAGCAGTAGCAGGCGGCGCACTGGTTGAAGAGATGGTGGGGTAACTTTGAGACGCCATGACAGAGTGTTAGTGCAAACAAAAAACAACCTGGAGTCAGAGGAGCCTGAGCACGACAATGGCGGAAGAACAACCACAGGAGGTGGCGAAGAAGATGAGAGCAAGAACAGGACGGCACAAGGTCCAACAGCAATAGAGGTTTCAGACGATCAACAATGGAAGCTTCTTCTCTCTCTCTCTAAAAAATGAAGGAAATTTGAAGCAAGTAGTGGGAAAGCAAGAAAAAGAATGGTTTTAAGTGATTTGGCCGTTTAATTTTTAAAGTTCGTTGTTTAAGTTTCCCACCATTGCACGTGTGTGGCCGCCTGCAATCATTTCAAATGTACACATGGCACTTCGGGAAGTGTTCTGACATGGAAAAGACAACGCTACGTCATTCAATGACGTGACACCTGGGGAACTGCCATCAATTAATGAAGTGACACCTAGGGAACAGCCACCGTTACCTTCCTAAGCAAGATTCAGTTTTGGGTGCCAAGTTTTTCTCTGACATATCCAATAAACCCCCCCCCCCCCCAACGAAGAAGGTGTCCCAACGGTTCAAAAAGCCACGATGTCCCCTCGACAGAAGCTCAAACCTTGTTTAGTTATGACTCAGTTACATCGGGGAGAATTTTTCGCTTTTTCGAACATGACTGCGAGAATATTAGCAGGTCCTTCGGGAGATTTTCAGATATTCAAGCTGGAACGGTTGAGGCTCAGCATTAGAAAAAAAAACTGCAGGCCAGACAGAGAAGGTTCATCGGATTAAGAAGTTTTCGTGGAGGCACTTCTTGTTCCCACAACAAATCCCTCCACGAAGGGGAAAATGTAGAGGGGGCCTGAAGGTAATCCTGGGACTAGGGATAATCCACCAATTAGCAACAGTGTTCTGAGGATAAGCTCAGCGTGGCAACTCAAGCGTGGAAGCTTGGTGAGACAGCTCAGCGTGGCAACTCAAGCGTGGCAACTTGGTGAGACAGCTCAGCGTGGCAACTCAAGCGTGGCAGCTTGGTGAGACAGCTCAGCATGGCAACTCAAGCATGGCAGCTTGGTGAGACAGCTCAGCGTGGCAACTCAAGCGTGGCAGCTTGGTGAGACAGCTCAGCGTGGAAACTCAAGCGTGGCAGCTTGGTGAGACAGCTCAGCGTGGCAACTCAAGCGTGGCATCTTGGTGAGGCAGCTTGGCGTGGCAACTCGTACTTTAGCTTATTGTTACTTTGCCATACTATAGCTTTGTTTATATTTACCACGAGTTGTAATGACTGTAATGTTGTAACGAGAATAATGAATGGGCGCGAGGTCGAACGGTACTCACGAGAGACCAGGCTTGGCAGGGCCTGGGAGAGCTTTCATGCTCTATCGAACAACCTCACCGTGGGAACTTTAGAGGGATTTGGTTTGGAGGATTGAGAAGTGGGGCACCGTTGGGGCTTGTCCTGACCATCTTAGATACACGTGGTAAAACACCGAAGGACCCTGACCGTGGAACCTCAAGCGGAGCAGCTTGGAGTTCCATCGGGCATTGAATTATGAACCAAACAACCCTCTACTTGAATGTCACATCTACTGTGGGTGATGTCACTAGCCTTCTAAACAATGTCAGACATGCAGTTGAGTAAACCACCGTGGTATTTGGGGTTGTCAGATAGTTGGTAAGCCACCTCTGCGACAACAACCCCCTGACATACAGTGGTTAGGCAAAAGGCATGTCTTGGCATTTAATGTTTATGACGTAGGAGACAACTAGTGCATCAGGCATTTAATGTTGTGACATAAAGTATGAGGGATGTCTTTCATAGTCTTTAATGACTGAGTTGCCTCGGGGGTGGTGTGGGGGGCTATTTAAGGACCCCAACCACCTTTGAGGAGAGGATGATCCTTTGAGAGTTCAAAAAGTTATTACTAGAGATACACCAGAGAGAGAATTATTGCAAACTAGAGAGCTTATTCACTCACCATTGTCATTTATTACGAAGCTTTTAATACATAACAGAGACCCTTGAGAGTTGTTTTAGGGTGTGTTGCCTGCCTACCAAGGTGTATCTAGGGTGCTTACTTCTTTCTCCCTCTAGCCAAGTTATTTCTAAAATTCTTTATTATATTGAGAGCTATACACGAGATTTGTGAGTATAAGATGGGTTCCATACCTTCCAAACCGCTCTGTGTCTTGTGGCTAAATCACTAGCATTTCTCTAACTAACCTTGCCATCACCATACTTAAAAGGGGTTACGCCTCCATCTTATCTAAACTACCCTCCTACAAACATGATACATATACATAGAAACAGTTGTAATCATCATATATAGTACTTATTCAGGTGATCAGCATTCCATAGATTGAAGGAAGGCTCCCCCTCGAGATTTTTTAAGCCGTAGGTACCGGTTACAACCTCATCGACAACTTTGTAGGTACCATGCCAATTTGTGTGAAGCTTATTTATTTTCTGCAACGTCTTCTTCATCACCAGGCCTCCTATAGCTATATGTCTTGATTTCACCCATTGATTGTAGAACTTTGATGTTCTCTACTGGTAGGATGTCTGTCTCATCTCAGCATCTTCCCTTCTCTCCTTGATCAAATTTAGGTCAAGCCTTCTCTCTTCCCCATTCTTCTCGGGGTCATAGGCCTAAACTCTGTGAGTGGGGAGTCCTACTTCTGTAGTATGACGACTTCTAAGCCATGTGCTAACATAAATGGGGTCTCTCCCGTTGGTGTCCTTTCCATTGTTCTGTAGCCCCATAACACTGCATAAACCGCTTTCGTCCATCTCCCCTTGGCCTCTTCCAACCTCTTCTTAATCCCATCGAGGATTCTTCGGTCCTTGACTTAGGTCTACTTATTTGCTTGCAGTCAGCCTGGAGAAGAGAAAAATTGCTTGATCCCGTATCTCTCGTAGTATTTCTCCTTGGAAGAATTCTTGAACTGGGTTTCGTTGTCTGAGATAAGGATGTTCGGAAGATCATGCTTGCATATGATTCTCTTCCAGATAAACTGGAAGGCCTTCTGCTCTGTAATCATGATCATTGGTTCAGACTCTACCTACTTAGAGAAGTAATCAATCGCTACTATCAGAAATCGGTAATTGTTCGCGGTCCTTGACAATGGTCCCACCAAGTCAATCCCCCATACCGCAAATGGACAAGGGAAACTGATCGATGTCATAGGTTGATGAGGTTAGTGAGGGATCGTGGAGAATCTCTGGCACTTGTCACACCTCTTCACGTAGGCAGCAGCGTCTTTAACCAAGGTCGACCACTAGTATCCCTGCGTAATTATCCTCTTAGATAAAGGTCTTCCTCCTTTATAACTGGAGCAAGAACCCTTGTGTATATCTTGTAAGACGTGGGGGACCTCTGTGGGGTGGACACATCTGAGAAGAGGCAGTAGAAATCCTTTCTTATTTAAGGCATCTCCTATTATTGAGAACTTTCCAGCTCTGTACCTCAATTTCCTCCTTTCCATCTTCAATTCCGACAACTTTCCCTCTTTGATATATCTGATGAGGGGGTCCATCCATGAGTCTCCTAGGTTCAAGTTTAGGAAAGAGTTGGCAACCTCTTCATCCTCAATGGTCGGTTTGCGCAGGATTTTAACTGGTACTGTCCTTCTGATGCCTGTCCTTATTACTGAAGCCAGCCTTGCCAATGCATCTACATGACTGTTGTATTATCTAGGGATCCTCTTCATCTTTACCTCTTTGAAGCCTCTTAGCATCATTCTTACCCTCTTCAGGTATTTTGCCATCCTATCGTCCTTGGCCTCATACACTCCAAGTATCTGGTTGACACCCAACCTCGAGTCGCTGTGAAGTAAGATTCGGTCAACTCTAAAGGTTTTTGCTAAGGAGAGGCCTGCTATCAAGGCCCCATATTCTAACTTGTTGTTTGATGCTTTGAAGTTGAACCTTAGTGCATATTCAATGTCGGTACCATCAGGGGCTGACAGTATCATCCCTGCACTGCTTCCACTTTTGCAGGAAGACCCGTCAACAAAGAAGTTCCAAACATATTAATCTGAAGAGAAGTGACCCTCTAACAGGGCTCCTTGCCTGAAAAGGTACTTATTTTCCTCATTCTCAGTTATTCCTCTTCTGGCTCTACTAGATGCAACCTCTTTAAAGTCTCGAAGGACATTACTATTTGATTCCTCTGCGATCTTTGGATTATTCTAAACCTCGACCTCTTCCCATGTGAACTCAGTAACAAAGTCTGTGAGGGCCTGCCCTTTGATGGCCACTATGGGTTGATATATAAGGTCATACTCTCCCGACTCGATGGCCCAGGTCATTAATCTGCCTGACTTCTCAAGCTTGTAGAGGACTTGCCTTAGTGGTAAGTCAGTGAGGATGACCATAGAGTGGGCTTGGAAATAGTGTTTCATTTTGCTGGAAGCGTGTATCAAGGCATAGGATAACTTCTCCATCCGAGGATAGTTTTGTTCAGACCCTTAAAGGGCCTTACTATTGATGTATACATGCCTCTGTATCCCATCATCTTCCCGTACTATGGATGCACTTATAGCTGACTCTGAAACTGCTAGATAGACATAAAACTTCTCTGTCAGAATGGGCTGAGATAAGAGTAGTTGGGATCCGAGGTAGGACTTTAGCTGTCTAAAGGCCTTGTCACACTCCTCGTCCCATTCGAAGGCCTTTTTAAGAACCTTGAAAAATGGAAGACACTTGTCCGTAGCTCTGGAAATAAATCTGTTGAGTACTACGACTCTTCTAGTAAGCCTCTGAACGTCTTTTATACTTATTGGTGTCTTCATATCAAGCAAAGCCTTGATTTTCTCGGGGTTGGCCTCTATTCCCCTTTGATTGACTATAAATCCAAGAAACTTTCCAGCTCCTACCCCGAAGACAGACTTGGCAGGATTGAGCTTCATCCCGTATAAGTCCATGGTGTCAAAAGTTCTCTTCAGGTCTGCTATATGGGTGCAAGCCTTCAATCTCTTAGTCAACATATCATCTATATATAGCTCCATGGTCTTGCCAATTTGATCTTCAAACATCTTATTTACAATATGTTGATACGTGGCCCCTACATTCTTCAAGCCGAAGGGCATGACCTTATAGCAATAGGTTACCTTATCTGTGATGAAGGTTGTCTTCTATGAGTCTTCAGAGTCTATAAAGATCTGATTGTAGCCTGAATACACATCCATAAAGCTCATAAGTTCATGCCTTGCGGTGGCTTCTACCATCTGATTAATCCGAGGTAAGGGATAACTATCTTTTGGGCAAGACTTGTTCAGGTCAGTGAAGTCTATGCACATCCTCCATTTCCCATTATCCTTGGGCACAATGACGGCGTTTGATAACCACTCTAGGTATATGACATCCCTTATGAATTATGCCCCTTCTAACTTTCTGACCTCTTCCCTGATGACATCATACTTTTCCATGGAGTAAACTCTTCGTCTTTGTTTGATTGGCTTAGCATCTTGTTCCACCTTGAGTTTGTGGAAGATAACCTCCGGGTTGATGCCAGATATGTCTGCGTGGATCCAAGCGAAGACACTCTGCCTCTTCTTCAAAAATCATATCAGCTCCTCCTTGATCCCCGATTTTAAGGCCTTACCGATTTGGATGGTTTTTTCCGATTCGTCCTCCTTGAGGATGATGGATTCTACCTCTTCAGTGGCCTCCCCTTTCTTCAATTTTGTTTCTTCCCTAGGATCAAGTATATCAATGTTATACGTTGTTATTTACCTCTTATTTTCCTCTCTCTCTTCCGCCGAGTTGAAGTAGCACTCTTGTGCTATGGTCTGGTCACCTTGTACTTCCCCTACCCCATAGGGGGTCGCGAATTTTAGCATTTGGTGGATCGTCGACGGCACGGCCTCAAACTCCTTAAGGGCTAATCTTCCTATGATGAGGTTATAGGCCGAGAAGACGTTTTCATCCATAAGAAAAAAATTGATCTTCCTTGTCAACCTCTTTGGCCATTCGTCTCCCATTCGTACATCCATCTCATACATTCCCAATGGATGGACCTTTTCACCGCTGAAGACCATTAACGGATGATGATAGGGTACAAGCCTTGCCTTGCTGAGGCCTAGGCTCTTAAAGAAGGGCCAGAACATAACATCCATGGATCTTCCTCCATCTACGAGGATTCTCTGTACCTCATATCCATGCACTCTTGTTGTAATTACCAAAGGATCATCATGTGGAGCTAAGATACCTTTGAAGTCGAGTTGGGAGAAACCAACTATAAGATCCATATCTACGTTCTTCCTCTTCTACTTAGCCTCTGAATACGCGAGATTCACAACCTCCACTTTGGTAACTAACTTAGCCTCTGCCACGTGAGCTTTACGGTCGGATACTTTAGAGCCACCCCCTTCTAGTCCTCTACATATGGTGTTAACGCTGAAGGAGATCATTCCAACCCTCTTCACAGGGGCATTTTCATCTTTAGGTGGGAGGTCTGGATCATCCTCATCATCACCATTCGAGTCATCATCTCTTCCTGATAGGGTGTCGTCGCGATGTCTGTCACCTCTCCTCTTTTTAGGGTCATCTCTTCCCCTCTTGGGAGGCTTACCATATACATACTTCCTAATATTTTTGGACTTTATAACTTCTTGATTTCATCCCTCAAAGCGAAGCAATTGTCTGTCACATGGCCGTGGTCTTAGTGGAACTCGCACCACATGTTCTTATTTCTTTTATGCGAAGGGGCCTTCAACTTCTTCGGCCATCTCACGGACCGGTCATTCTTGATCTCGTTAAGGATGTGTTCGCAGCTCACAGTTAGAGGAGTATAATGTGCAAACTTGTCATCTGCAGACCTTTTTTTTCCATCTTTCTTTTTTAGAACTTCCCGCTGCCACTTCCATTCTCATCCTCATACTTCGCGGCCATAGTCTCTTCAACGTTCATGACCTTCCCTGCTGTTGCCAATAGCTATGCCATGGACTTGGGAGGGACTTCTGCAAGCTTCCATAACTTCCACTTCTGGATTCCTCCAATGAGGGATGTCATGGCTATACTCTCTTCATAATCTTTAACCTACAGTTTTTCTTTGTTGAATCTAGCAATGTAGTCTCTTAGGCTCTCGTTCTTGCCTTACTTGACATACAACAGATGAGTTTTCTGCTTCTGACGTCTTACCCCAAAACAAAAATTGTGAATGAATATTTCAAGCAAGACCTTAAAGTTCTCAATTGAGTTCTTCAAAAGAGAGGTAAACCAGATGTGTGCAGCTCCTGTCAAAGTCCCGGAGAAGTCCCAACACTTCATCTCATCTTAGATTGAATAAATGTCCACTGCAGACTGGTACATCTTAATATGATGCACTGGGTTGGTACTACCATAATACTTGGGAGACACTGTAGGTGGCTTGAACTTGGCAGGGGTTGGGAAGCTCACTATCCTGGCTACGAATGGGGATCCCTCAGAAAAAGTTCTTTGTAGTGGGTCTCGAATTTTGATGAGGTCCCCTATCTTCTCTTCAAGACGTTGGATGGAGTCATTCCATGGCCTTGCAATATCGGCCTGGATGAGGTTATCCCCATCCACCTCCAAGGGGTGGACTGAGGGTTCCCCATCCGTAACACAACATCGGCTGTTGAGCTCCTCTTGATCTCTGTCTAGACCCTGATGAGGTCGGCCATGTTGGGGTCTTCCATAATGAGGCCAATGTTCCCTCTCTTCCCTTTGTGAGAAGGCTGCAATTATTGACCTGGACAACCTCTACCTTATGTCATTTACTGGGCCTAGCCTTTCAAATGCCGATCCTCTACTCAAGCGATCAAAAGTTGATCCTCTCTGCTGGGCACCACCATCTCTTATGTCCCCAAAACCTCGTCTTTGGTGGATAAGACGTATAATGTTGTTCAAAACCTCAGACGGCTCCCAGCATCCCTCTGGAGCATCTTGTGCCTCCATATCGTCATACCTATCCTCAGGGCAAGGGTGTCCTTGCCTCCCCATAAGTAAATGCCTAGGGTCAGCAACGTCCCTCCTCTGTTGAGGTGTAGGTTGGTCTTTTCACTGTGACTAGGGTGGTCCCTTAGCTTCAGGATGGGGCTAAGTAGATACCGGAGTAATCATCTCCGGTGAGACCCCAGGTGTCCTCATCATATTTTGACTGAGTTATGCAAACTTCTCCTTCATCGCTTGCTACGTTGCAGCCATGGACTTCAAGGACTCCACCACCTCAGTCATTTTGGACTGGGGTGGTGCCTGGCTGGAACTAGGCCCTGCAGTACCAAGTGGTGTAGGAGGTGGTGGTAACTCCGGTGCCATATGTTAAAACTAAAGATCTTGTAAGAAGGTGAGATTAATAGCCTTAGGGACCTCTTTCAATGGTGAAATAACTCCATGCAAGGGGTGAGGCCTGGTTCACCACCAGAGTCTGTGGTGAGGTTAAGCGAAAAAATAGGAGGAGATAGCTTCTCGTTCCCACAGACGGTGCCAAAATGATGATGCTGGAAATAGCACCACCCTTCAAGGTGTTTGTAAGCTCAAATCGGTGATAACAATGTAAGCTCAAATATATATTAAATATAAGAGATAGAGATGAGGAGAAGAGGATGAACACCAATATGTAATTGGTTAAGCCAATTAGGCCTACGTCCACTGGCAAGTGAGTGAATAAGGTCACTAAAATAGGGCACTAATGGCCCTGGATACAATCTCTTAAGCTTTCTCTCTCTCTACTGTATAGTTTGACAGAGTTTAGTTAGGGTTGTAATTTTGGGATCCTCCTCAAGGTAGGAGAAGATAAGTATATATAGTGTTTGGGGGGTGTAATGTACCCCCCATGCATGAAATGAGCATGTATGTGTTGATCTAGCCAATCGGATGAAGACATATGTCACTGTCACATGTAGAGAATGATGATGAAATATCCCCCCCATGTGAGGGGATTAATTCGGTTACAACTGATTTTATCCATGTGTTCCTATCCTTGCACATGCTTATAAATGCTCGGCGCTATCCCTAACTGCTGCAACCTCGTCCTGGAAGAGTACGAGGTTGGTGAAGTCTGACTGTTGTTTTATCCAATGTTATTCATGATGATCTTTGCCAGGTAGCCCAGTCGAGGTAAGACAAGAGGAGTTGAAACATCGTCCTGGGCCGGGGTTAGGCAAGTATATTTGGAACGTCGTCCAGGGCCAATGATGACGATGGAGGGTGGTTGAACCCACGAGTCCTTGTTGGCCTCAGCTTATTCCCAGCCGAGGTTGATATAAGAGGTAGATGTGATGTCGGTTATGGATGACCTGATGGATAGTTGACCCCATGAGTTATGAGGACCTCCGTTGATTCCTGATGGTGGGTAACTAGTAAAGTTGGTCGTAGTCGACCTTATGTTGGACGAGATCATTGGTCATCAGTCTTGAGACCTTGTTACCTCGGTCGTCCTGCTGGCCGAGGTTGGTGCCTTATAAATATCACCAGAAGCACTAGAAAAAGGTGATATACATAGATGAGATTCCCCTAGCACTACAGATGACTCGACGGATCGTACGGATCAAGGAGATTACATAAGTGATGTACAATAAGACTATGTACTTAAATCTAGTATAAAATAGGCGTGTTTCTTTAATCATTGTGATAATTTTCGTTGTTTAAATTATGTTATTTTAGGATAGTTAATACTCAAACTCCCTCTGCTGGAACTCAACCGGAACAGACTCAGACTGAAGGAATCATGCGCTGTCCCTATGAACTTATTATGTTATCTCGACAACAATAGACTACCCGTTCTACTCCTGAAGATATTTATGAGGACTTCGTAGGATGAATGCTCTTAAGGAATTTTTATGACAATGACCTCCATTTTTTCTTAAAAATCTAGGTGCAAATGAAGTTGAGAAATGGATGCGCGAGATTTTGAAAATCCTGAACGTATTAGGTATAGCTATTAATCTCCGAATCACTTTAGTTGCACACATGTTTGAAGGCGAAGCAGATTTCTGGTGGCAAGATATGTCACGTAACCAGAATGTTGCGAATTTTACTTGGGAACAGTTTGAAGAGACTTTTTTCAAAAAGTTTTTTCTCGAGATTGAGTGAGACCAACAAACAGTTGATTTCCTAAAATTTCAATAAGCTACCCTTTCAGTAGCTCAATACAAGGCTAAGATTACTGAACTATCTCGTTATGCTATGGAATATGTAGATATCGAGATAAAGAGATGTAAGCAATTTGAAAGAGGATTACACCCGAGAATTAAGAATTCCATCACTCCATTAAGAATTCGTGAGTATTCCTAGTTGATTGACATTACAACCATTATAGAACACAATTCTTCAACATTGATTCGATCTTCACCCTCAGTTATTAGGAATAACCATATCATTAGAACCCAATCTTATTCTAAACCCCATCCGTATATAAATTCCAGTGGGCAAGATTATTCCCAAATTCGACACCATACTACCCGTTCTGAAAATTGTTGTCATGAATGCCACGAACAAGGACACATTCGACCCCGATGTCCTAAGATAAAATCATCTCCGATCCATCGCCAATTGAACAAAACCTTACAAAATCCAAAATTTTGTTCTCTCCCAAATCAGTTCAAGCCAGCTCATAGAACTCAACCCATCCCAAATCGTGGGAGGAATTATTCCACACAGCTTATGCGAAATGCATGCAATGTGATTAAAGGTATGATTATTTTTCAGCAAATTCCTAGCTATATTATGCTTGAAATGGAGCTATGAATTTTTTATTATCTTTAGAATAACTAAATTGATACGATTAACCCCCACTTCCTTGATTAGTCCAACGAATATTGAATTACCAATAGGTGAAATCAATACGTCAACAGAAGCGTATAGGAATTGTATGATTCAACTTGTTCTAGGAACTCAATTAGTGAACTTGATAATATTAGATATTTGCGGATTCGATATCATTATTGAAATGGATGTATTATCTAAAAGTCACACTTATATCGATTGTCAAACTAAGAAAATTCATTTTTATAATGGAAATAATCGTTCTTTTGTATTCCAATGAACAAGTACATCAAAATTTTCAAATTTTTAAATTCTGAAATTCAGATTTCTTCTATAATTTCTAATTTGTTGGAACAATTCGAAGATGTTTTTCCAGAAGAATTACTAGGATTATCCCCTTCTATATAAATTGAGTTTAGTATCAATCTTTATCCCAATACACTTCCTATTTCTATAGCCCCATATCGAATGGATCCTTTAGAACTTCGATAACTTCGTACCCAATTTGGATGATCGTTTATCCAAAGGGTTCATTCAATTAAGTACATCGCATTGGGGAGCTCCAATATTATTTGTTAAGAAATAGAATGGAAGCTTTAGATTGTGCATAGATTATCGTAAATTGAATTCTGAAAGAATAAGTATCCTTTACCCCGAATAGGAGATTTGTTTTATCACCTTAACAGAGCAAAGTTTTCTTCTAAAATAGATTTACTATCCGGATATCATCAGTTACATATCAGATAGAAAGATATTCCAAAAAATGTCTTTCGAACTCGTTACAAACATTTTGAGTTTACCATAATGTCATTTGGTTTAATCAATTCCTCGACAACTTTTAAGGACCTAATGCACCGAATCTTTAGATCTTTTTGGACCAATTCGTTATTGTTTTCATTGAGAATATTCTTATATATTCTCAGACTTAGTAGAGCATGTTCAACATTTGAAAATAATCTTAAGTACCCTTAGAACTCACCAGTTATATGCAAAAAAGGGAAAATGTGATTTCTCGATGAAAGAGATCAAATTTTTAGGACGTGATTTCTAAAAATGGAATCCAGGTTGACCCAACTAAAATTTCGGCCATTTTGGATTGGAAAAATCCTGCCAACATTACTGAAATAAAAAGTTTTCTCAAATTAGTTGGATATTTTCGTCGATTCGTCGAAGATTTTCTCTTATTGTTCTACCCCTTTTAAAACTAACTAGGAAGTAAGTTCCATTGGTATGGACATAAGAATGTAACCAATCTTTCGAAGTGTTGAAGGAAAAGTTGAATACTGCTCCTTTCATCACTATTCCTTCCAGTGATGTAAGCTATGAGGTACATATCGATGCTTCGTTACAATGATTAGGATGTTTATTAATGCAAAATGAAAAATTAGTAGAATATTGATCACGAAAACTCAATACATATGAGTGTAATTATCAAGTCCATGATCAAGAACTAGCAACCGTAGTTTTTGCATTAAAGATTTGGCGTTGTTACCTTGATGGTGTAAGTTTTCAAGTTTTTTTAGATAAAAAAAGTTTGAAGTATATATTTAATCAACAAGACTTCAGACAACGATGATGGATAGAATTTTTTAAAGATTACCGATTTTAACTTAATTACCATACAGGTAAACGTAATGACGTAGCCGACGCTTTGAGTTGAAATCCGATAGAAAGACTCCATACTCTAAATTCCTACAATATTGTCGCTACCATAGAGAAATATGATCTATGATTACTTACCCCCTGTACCAAATTTTGTAATATTTTCTCTCATCTTGAATGAAGAAATATAATCTTATTACAACAAACCCAAGATCCGTTTCTACAGAATTTTTTGAGAAAAAATCCAAACTTTTCCTATGATAGAGAGACATGACTCAAATTTAGAAATAGGTTATATGTACCAAACAATACATCTCTATGAGACGAAGTGGTACACGAAGCTCATTATTCAAAATGCATGATACACCTTGGAAGTTCGAAAGTGTACCATGCTTCGAAAAATCAATACTGGTGGCCAAACATGAAAACTGATATCGAGAACTTGGTAAGGAGATGTCTTACTTGTCAACAAGTAAAGATAGAACACCAACACCCCGGTGAAATTCTTCAGCCCTTACCTATTCGAAAATGGAAATAGGATCATATCACCATGGATTTTGTCAGTGTACTACCCCGTAAGTCCCAATGATATAATTCAATTTTTGTAATAGTAGATCAACTTACTAAATTATCCTATTTTCGGTTGTTATAGACTACTGATTCATTCCAAAGGCTTAGTAAGTTATACATTCGAGAGATTATTCGATTACATGTAATCCCTTTATCCATTGTAACGGATAGAGATCCATGTTTTACCAAAAAAAATTAGTAAGCATTGCAAGTTGCAATGGGTATTAAACTCCACTTAAGTGCCGCATTCCACCCCCAAAGGGATATACAATCCAAACACAAAATTTAAACTTTAGAAGATATGTTACGATCTTGTACGTTAGATATGTCCGACCATTGGAATGTATATTTACCCCTTGTCAAATTTTCATATAAGAACATCTATCAAACCGGTATTAAAGCTGCCCCATTTGAGGCTTTATATGGTATACCTTGTAGATCCCTGATATGTTAGATAGAATCAGGATATAGTAAACAGTTTGGTCCTGAGATAATTCAAGAAACCACCAATGTAATACAACAAATTCGAGAGAAATTGAAGACTACCCAAGATCAACAAAAGAGTTGCGGTGATAATCGCCAAAAACCATTGGAATTTCAAGAAAGTGAGCATGTATTTATGAAATTAACTCCTAGGAATGGAATTTTACATTTCCGAAAGAAAGGAAAATTAGCACCACGATATTAGACCTTTCATAATTTCTAAGAAAATTCGCTCCGTAGCCAATCAATTACAATTAACTGTGGAATTATCCAATATCCATAATGTGTTTCATGTATCACACTTACGTCCGTATATATCAGATTCATCCCATACTATCACATGCAAAGATGTTTCAGTTGAACCTAACCATGAATTTAAGGTACGTCGTATTCAAATTCTTCATTGCCAAGTAAACTATCTCAGGAATAAAGAAATCCCCCTAGTTAAAGTACTTTGGGAACACCAGAATCAACAAGAAGCTACATGAGAACCGGAACAAACAATGAAGGATCAATACCCCGACTAAATTAAGGTAAAATTCAAGAACGATTTTTTTTAGGTAGGTAGATTGTAAGAACCGTGAATTTTCAAACCTTAATATAACCTACGACCTCAATTTTAAGCCCCGTAAGGTGAGTAAATCTAAAGTCTTCTAAAGAAAAAATGACCTATGTATTAAATGCTGCAAGTTTGCTTTATTAACTTTCCACCCTTGAAGTTTTTATTTATTACCAAAGAGTCCCTAAAACTTTCAAAATGAAATAAAATAAGATATATTGAACCCCTAAACCTCAACCCTATATAAAATCAAACCTTTTGACCTCAATTAAGATGAAATCATAGTTTTAACACTAGAAACTTTCTAAAATTACAAAAATACCCCTAAACTTTACAAAAAATATACTTTTATGGACATAATGTCAATTACATCAAATATAAAGGACCCAAATCTAAACCTATTGTTACCCTAGCCTACACACAAAACCACATCAGCAAAGGCGGTGAAAATAAAGTGGTAACACATGGTAGACCTTAGCAAACCATGTGCACCCATTTGATCTCAATTCAAAACTCACCCTAACTTCATTCACATCCACCTCTTTTATAGATCAATCGACTCTCCCTTCAAAGTAGTATAATTACCCTACGTTAGACACAGTAAAGACTCATCCCATACTTCATTCTCAAAGTTCAAATTTTCTCTCAATTAAATTAACTCATCATTTTATGATTTAAATTCATTTTTTTTCAATTCTAGTAGTTTCCTGCAAAGTTAATATAGGTAGAACACTAGAAAAATGCAAACTTTTACCTATAGAAATGCATAAAATCGAAGAAAATTGTACAAGCACCATGAAAGCTTGAGCTTTAATGATGAAATCCATTACAATAACTAAACCTATGATTTAAATCCATGAATAGAATCCTTAGAACCTCAAGATGTCAAGTGTAAAGGTAAAACCCCGTGAAAGTTCACACAAAAGGCTAATAGATTAAAAGTGTTTTTAAAACTAAAAACCTGGAAATCTAAAATTCTTGACATATAATCCATGAAAATCCTTGAAAACCCCCCAATATCCTCTCATACATAGCATAAACCCAACCTAATTCATTAGAAATCCTGTCGTACTCATAATCCACGAATGTTAAGTAAAACATTCTTGAAAACACACAGTTTTACAACTCAAAATATATTGAGACTCGAACTATGAAACTTATATATATTTGAAATCATTGTGAAAAATTAGGTTTAGTTGGTGAAGAAATCATCTTAAATGGTATAACAAAGAAGGAGAAAAACTCAGTCAAAGTTTTAAACCGTAAAAAGTAAAAGTCGAGAGGAAGAAGATGAAGACTTTTTCCATAAAGTTTGACACCGCGTGTGAGGGCGTGTGGCCAATCAGAACACTACGATTTTTTTCCCAAAAATTTTACTAAATTTTCCTGATCAAAATGGTATAGATAAGACCATGTTTGGATATTCATAGCTCAAGTTATTCAAAAATGAGGTTTTTACTTAAAGAAATTTGATTAAAATTACAAATTCACCCCTAGTAATTTTTCCAACTTTGAAATTTGTACCTCAAACTTTGCCCCTACACACATCAAACTATTTTAGAATGAAAACTATCTTGCACCAAAGTTCAAAATTGAGCTTAAAAATTTTATTTTCAATTCCCAAAATAAATTATGCATACACCCGCGAAACTTCATTAGAGACAATTTTAAGTATAAAACTGACTGATTAAACCCTAATGCCCATATGACAAACATTGTATAACAGAAAACCAAGTCTCAAATCTTCTGAATACTCCAGTGTGACCGGAATTCAATAGAATACCCAAGCAAGTAGGTTTTTCCTACCTTTTTAGTATTGTACTTCGCGTATTTTAAATACAATTATTGATATCACTATGTGATAGACACACTGACTCTATGTAATACAATTATACTTCCATATCATGTATTTTGTTAATCATCATCAGTATTTTAATTATCACCAGTATTTAATTGAAAATCAATTTTAAACCCTTATCCCCTAATAACGAAGACCGTGTACCATATTAATTAAATTTGCCCTTGCACTTTCGTGCTATATTTTACAATAAGCATAAATATTAACTAGGAAGTATACTGATGTGTTATCTCACAGTACTTTCTACTTGTACTATTGTCACTTTAATTGTGAGCATAGCAGATTACTTTTTCCCAAAGGTTTTGGGACTATTTACTATAAAGTTACATTAATGACTTAATTACCTACATACCCCTTTATGAACTAGTACGTATGGGATTATTAGTTCAAAGATCCTTGATTTTCTTCAAACATGATTCTAATTAAACTGGTAATATGTCTTAAATTCTTAAATGGATTAATCACTGTGGAATTATGAAATTTCCACATTTTATATGTTTATAACCTGATAAATATGGAATTATCACATTATTATTGTCAGCCTTTTTAAACACTAATTCTATACACACTCTAACTCTCATTTATATCTATATCATTTTTATAGAACTAGTATAACCTACTCAGCATATTTGTGCTAATTCCTTCCTTCCCCAGATGTGCTAGGAGAAAGGAAATAATATATCTTCCCTACTAGAGATAGACAGCGATCACCTATCCGCATATGTGACCGTATGGAGAGAGATTAAACCTGATGGGAGCAAGGAGTGGTGCTTTTCAATTTTCTATGTTAACGTGTGTACTAGAAACGTTTAATTCACCCCTGCGGTGGTACCACTTTATGTAATATATTAATAATGAATAAAAGGTTATGTTATGACATCTTAACTTTAATTCATTGCTTTATGGGTACTTCTTGTTCAATCCTAGCAAAAAGTAGGGTGTGACAGACAGACTTTAATATTTATTTATGTATTTATTTTTATTATAATGGATAAATATGAAATTAAAAAGAATATTTGTTTTTTTAATAATTATTATGGGAGTTAGGACTCATTTAATAGGGGCATTTATATGCGGATTTTAAGGGTTAGATGGTAAAATAAAGTGATAAAGAGTGGGAGGCAAGTATTAATATTTTTTAAAGGTATTAGCATTTTTTTAAACCTAACAAAAAATATATAAATTTAGGGTTTAATATTTAGGTTCTTTACACTCCTATTGGTGACATAATTCAAAAAAATAAGAGAGATAACTGTGAGCAAATAAGATAAACTTAAGAGAAATTTCTAGAGAGAACTAGATAGGTTTCATACAAAATACGTGTAGTATGAATATTTTCCACAATTTTCGTGTTTTGATTCGGCAATTGTATTTTTGCGATTTGAGATAAGTGTTTGATACACATATGTGTGGACTTGTCCATTGACAAGCCCAGTATGGTTTGATCAACACTGATCAATATTCATAATACGGATCCAGTCACCAGCTGACAGAAAGGTCTCAACCTTTGAGACCTTATCCTCGGTCCTTCATAGTTACTCAACAGAGTTCAATTTATAATTACTCTTAGTAAATCTTATCTCGGCCTTATACTACCCTGGTAGGTTGAGATAGTATACAAACTCAACTTCATAGCTTCTCATTTGGAAGATTTCCTTTGTAGGTCTCGGCTCAGCTAGGACCATCAGAGATGACAACAGCAATTCATCTGGCACACGTGACTCAGGCATCATTAGTCCATGTGGGCGATGCACTTATAACAAACCTCTAGTCCACATGGGGGAATATTTTATTATCATGGATTGTGCATGTGCTAAACATGTGTCGGGCTCTCATTAGATCGCTTACCTTTCTCCACATTCAACAATTGGAGTCGCACTGATCACTCCAAGCCTATTTCTACCTTCATCTTCTTCATTTAAAAGGATCGAGATATTGAAACCTCGGCTGAAACTCTTTAGAATTATAATCTAGAGAGATAAAGCTTGAGTGAATGTATCAATTTCCTTCAGTGCCTTATAAAAATACAAAAACACCATCACCTTGCGCAGTGGAGTATGATAAGGATGAACCAATTTAAATATTGTGTCATTTGTCTCCATCTCATCTCCTTCTCTTACATTTACTATCATGCACCTATATTACCATTGTTGAATTATCTAGAGCTTGAAATGTACACAAATTTAAGTGGTGATTGCATAGAATCATCATTTTAATGTCGTCTGTGGGACGAGATTGATCTTATTCCTCTTGTTTTCCATCTTAGGCGCTTTCTTCTGCCTCTGGTGGTGGTCAAACTTCGCCATTATTGGGCTTGTACCACCATTGAAAGGGTCGGGTATCCTTTCTAAGGTTCTTTCCTTCTTACAATCCATCTATCTTTGTTGTTTCTTCTCACCAGAGCTATGTGATCAGATTTGCCTGCTGATGTTGGCCTAAGTTCTAACCAGCCATTGCCTCCGTCAGAGATATCTAATTTGGTGGGAGCGCTGTGGTCCTTAGTGGCCAGCGAGTAAAAAATGCAAAAACATTTCATATCTGGGAAGATTACCAGGTAACCTAGACTTGATTATCACTCCATCCGCCAAGGAGACACTAGATCCAATGACATGGGGACCACCCATGACCCCACAAAAGGAGGCTGAGTGCCACCAGTGATGGATATATATAGTTGATCCTAGGTGTATTTTCTTAGAAAAATAAGTGCAGGATGTTCCAGATGACCAGGACTGTGATGAGGAAGATTATTGGGAGCCGTATGAGGTTTCAGGTGACACAATTTGCCTACCTCCAACCTATAAGGGAAAGAGTGATAGGACGACACCAGAGGGTCGACCAAGGACTTTATCCTTTGATAGGCTAAGTAGAGGGTTTGCATTCGATTGTCTTGGCCTAGTAAGAGACTTGCGTGATCAAATCTCCTATTCTCGTAGTAATGCAACCTCGAGGGGAATGGTTGACATAGTATTGGTGAACCATAACAAGGTCGAGATGGGGATTAAGGAGAAGTAAAATTTTGATAAAGAACTGTTGGACGAGAATAGGTATTAGACCCGGTACATTGGGAAAATGGTGCATAAATTGTTGTGGTAGAGGAGAAGACCTGGAACAATTCCATCTAGAGATTGGAAGATAAGATTGGTACTCCGTTAAAGATCCAAGACCCAAGGCACCGAGGTTACACAAAAGGATCTCCTTTCGTTACAACGATAGTAAGCTTTCCTATTTTTACCAAATAAAAACCACCAAGTCTAACCCCAAAATATTATTATAGTGCAAATCCATTGCACCACATAAAAATGCATCAGTTGGATGCCGACATAAACTCCACCCCAAAAGAGATGAGGTGCAGGTCTTTATCTAGAACTCTCACATGTGTGGCCCATATGTGGTACACGTCCTTGCTAAAGAATTCAATTAAAATCTTCAAGCAGCTGGCCAAGAAGTTTATTCACAATTTCTGCATCGGCATGAAGCCATCAAAGATGGTAACCCACCTCCTGAACAAGATGCAAGGAAATAATGAAACTCTAAGGGATTACATCTATCTTTTTAATAAAGATAAATTTGATGTAGAGGACTATGAAGAGAAAAGATCCACATAAACCCTCATTATTGGCCTACAACCAGGGAAACTCCTGTTGAAACTCTTTAAGGATCCTCCAAAAATCATGACAGGGCTTATGGCTTTGGTCGGGAGAGTCATGAACGTGGAAGAGGCCATGGAAGATAAGAGAGGTGTCATGAAAGAGGTTCGTAGTGGTAAGCCAAAAGATAAGGAAGGAAATAAGTGATCAACTGAGGGTAAGTTCACCAGGTATCCCCCCCCCCCCCCTAACAATAAGGACAAATATAATCCTCAAAGAGATTAAGGATGACAGGTTGCTTTGATGGCCAGAGAAACTCATGTCCCCTCCTCATAATAGGGAAAAAAGTAAGTGGTGTCAGTTCCATCAAGATAACTTACATACGACTGATAAATATTTTTTTCTAAAATATGAGATAGAGAAGATGTTGAAGCAGGAAAGCTCTGAAAGTATGCAGACCGGAGTGGTGCCAAAGATTACTCTAGAAAGAAGCATAGTGGGGGAATGATGAAAATCTAAGAAACTAGGCCCCAGTCGATAAAAAAGTTGATGAATTAAACAGTAAAGAGGATTACCCAGATCGTCCGCCTATGATCCCAGAAGCAAAAGGTCGAATGCACATGATATCCTTCTATGTAAAGATGATATGTGGAGGTTAAGCCAAGGGAGGCACGAAGCCGACCGATCATAAATCTCACATGGTGGATGCCAAGTCAGCAATCTAGTGGTTTGATGTTAACTAGGCCAGGACAGAGCCGAGTCCAGAAAAGCAGAAGAAGGTAGAAATGGACACCCTAGTGGTGGGGTTTTCAAGAATTGACTTCAAAGGAATTATAGCCCATTGTGACGGCCCATTGGTTATCAGCACCAAGGTTCATCGGTATGATGTGTCATGCATACTTTTTTATGGAGGTAGCTCAGACGATATGATATTTTGGGACTTTGTTAAGGGTATGAAGCTTAGAAAAAAGAGACAAGGCCCATTGGCTTCAGCGGAGAGAAGGTCCATCCTCTAGGGGTGGCCGAGGTGTGTCACCAATAAAGTAAGCTTATTCATTATGGATTATAATGTCTTTTTGGCCTAAAACATTATTCTTGGAAGAGTGGAACTCGGGGAGTTTGAAGAAGTCCCATCCATAGTTTACCAAATGATAAAATTCTCGACTCCTTTTGGGTAGGGGAAGTTCAAGGGGACCAAATGGATGCTCAAGAGCGCTACTTCAGTTCATCCAAGATGAAAGAGGCCTCTAAAAAGTTGACTACTTCCTACAGTATAGATACTCTCGACATAAGGGACGAGAAGAAACTAAAGAAAAAAAACCTCACAGAGGAGGTAGAATCCATATTCCTTAATGGGGACGAGCCAAAAAAAATGTCCAAATAAGAAAGGCCTTGATGAAGGAAATAAAAGAAGAGTTGGTGAAATTATTTAGGAGGAGGCAGAGCATCTTTTCATAGAGTCATGAGGACATACCGGGAATAAAAACAAAGATCACTTGCCACTGATTGAATATTAATGAGATGGAGAAGCCTGTGAAGTAGAGGATAAGAAACTGTGGAAGAGATAATTACGATGCCATATGAAAAGAGGTTAAAAAGCTGTAGATACCCTAGTTCACCAGGGATGTGCAATACCCAGAGGAGTTATATAATGTCTTAATTGTCCCAAAGGCTAACAAAAAGTGGAGAATGTGTGTGGACTTCACTGATATAAACAAAGCTTGTCCTAAATTTAACTTTCACTTGCATTGTATAGAGCATATGGTTGATGCCACAGTTAAGCATGAGATGATGAGATTTATGGATGCTTACTAAGGGCATAACCATATATTTATGGACGAGGTTGATGTTAAGAAGGCTTACTTTATCATAAATAAAGGAACCTACTACTACAAGGTCATTCCATTAGGTGTTAAAAATGCAGGGGCAACCTATCAGATATTGGTCAATAAGATATTCGAAGACCAAATTGGGAGGGCCATGGAGGCGTATGTCAATGATATTCTTAGTAAGAGCCTTAAGGACAATACTCATATGGCAGACTTTGAATGAAAATTTAAAATGATGGATAAGTTTAAGGTGAAACTAAAGCCGATCAAATGTATTGTTGATGTCGACATTCGTAAATTTCTTGGATTCATAGTGAACCAGAGTGGTATAGAGGATAACCCTGAAAAAATCATAGCCCTAATAGACATGCAAATACCAAAGATGATCAAAGACATGTAGAGGCTGACAGTGCATGTTGTGACCCTCAACCGTTTCACCTCTAGACCTACATATTGGTGTTTATCGTTCTTCAAAATCTCGAGAAAAGAGTTTGAATGGGATGAGGAATGTGGAAAATCCTTTTAATAACTCAATGCCTATGTGGGGTTGCCAATGTTATTGTGTCGGCCTATTCAAGGCGAAAAATTATTTCTGTATTTGACTGTATTAGGGTTGGCCATTAGTGCAGTTATCATACATAATGATGAAAGTGTCCAAAAGGCAATGTATTTTAACAACAAAGACTTAGAAGGAGCTGATTTGAAATACCCTCGAATGGAGAAGTTGGGATATTCGCTAATACGATGCAACCATACTTCCAAGCTCATACAATGGTGGTGTTCACTAATACTCTCTTGAGATAAGGCATCCATAAACCTGAGAAATTGAGTAAGTTGATGGCCTGGTCAGTTGAGTTAGGAGAGTTTGACATCATCTATAAACCTAGGATTGAAATTAAGGTAAAAGATCTAGAAGATTTTATGGTCGAATTCACTTAGGTCGAGGACGATAATGAAGGTATTAAAGAGGGAGTGGAACTAGCAGTTATGCCCAAATAAGCTTTATAAAGTTCAACAACAGCCGAGACAAATAAGGCCGATATTATAGAGAATATTTTTTTATTCTTGAATGGGATCTTGGATGAAAGGCCTCTCTCAGAGGATGGTTCTACATCGAACCTATATATTGATGGATTGTCTTGTGAAAGTGGTAGAGGCACCGAGTTGATATTCTCGGCTCCAGATGGCACTAATATTAAATATGCTATGTGATTTATCTTTAATCATCCAAAAATGAGTCAGAGTATGAGGCTCCGTTGGGAGGCCTCTCCCTATCCAAAGTATTGAACATTAGCCAAATGATAGTTCATAGTGATTTGTAGTTAGCCGTGAACCAAATCTTGGGTTTTTTAGGCCAAAGACGAGAAGATGTACAAATACATGGTATCATGAAATTTATGAAAAACTTCAAAGTGGTGAAACTAAAAAGTGTTCCCCGATTGGAAAATAGCCAACCTAATGATATGACAAGGTTATCATTAGCAGCAAGAATAGAAATCAGGCGCTCAGTGCTGGTGGAGATCCTATATAGGCCGACCATAGATCAGGACGATGATAGGGTTTAATTTTGTTTGGACTTAAATTTGGAGGATTCGTGGATGGATCCACTAGTCAAGTACATCCAAGATAGTGAGCTCCAAACTCCAAAGCCTAGAGAAGGAAGCTCAAATTCAAAGTAGCCAATTCGTTGCCATTGGAGATATACTTTACAGAAGAGGATTCTTTCTAGCCCTGCTCAGATGTGTTCACCGCTCAGAGGTCGGCTATGTTCTACAGGTCATGCACGAGGGATCATGTGAAAGCCATGTAAGAGGATGATCCCTAGCCAAGAGGATTGTCACTCAAGTATATTGGTGGATAACACTATCAAAAGATGTAATTTACTATGTGAAGCAGCATGACAAGTGCGAATGATTTGCAAACATCCCTCATCAGACTCACCAATGAATCTCGTTCATCACTGCATCATGGCCATTTATAGTATGTGGAATTAATTTAGTAGGCCCTCTCCAAAAGGAAACTTTTAACTATCAATATTTGATTGTGGCTATTGATTACTTCTTAAAGTGGGTAAAGGCTGAGACAATGATTTCCATCACTGAGGTAAAAATGTTCATGTTTATTTGGAGGAATATTATTTGTAGATTTGGCCTACCCCATAACCTAATATTAAATAATGTTAAGAAATTCAAGTATAAGTCCTTGGAGGAATACTATAGTAGAGTGGGCATAAAGCATTTCTATTTGGCACCAGCCGACCTCAAGCCAACAGCCAAACTGAAGTCATAAATAGGACAATACTAGATGACATCAAGAAGAAATTAGAGGATGCAAAAGATTTATGTACGAAAGAGTTGCATGGGTTCCTATGGTCTTATTGGACAACTGAGAGGATGCCGATAGGCGAGAAATCGTTAATTCTAGACTATGGGTCTAAATCATATATCCCTACTGAACTAGGGCTCCCAAGCCACAGAGTCCAAATCTATGATCCTAAAACTAATGAGGGCGAGAGAAGGCTCAACTTAGATCTGATTGAGGAGATATGAAAATATGTGGAATTCTGACAGTCTTCTTATCAGCAGAGAGCTTTCAAGTTTGATAACAAGAGAGTGAAGGCCATATCGATAGATGTTGGTGACTTAGTATTGAAGATGGTTTGGAAGAATCCGAATAAGATACATCCTAGCTGGCATGGGTTGTACAGAGTTACAAAAGAGGTCGTCCCTAGAATTTATCGATTGGAAAACCCAGAAGGTGAACACTTATCTAATCCTTAGAATGCTGACCATCTGAAGAGATACTATCAGTGAAATATTGTTTTTCTTATTCGTTAGTACAATGGTTCTTTGTTTGTATGACGACAACTCTTTGTATGAAAGTTCAAGTATTAATGAAAAGATATAAGTGTTGTCCCATATATTTTTGTTATTGTTAATTGTTGCATGGTTTGAACTTGCTCTATTGAGTAATTGGTTAAACTACATCTCGATGATACAAGAGTGTATAAGGAGTCTCGTTTCCTTATACACTCTCAATAACAACCAGAAAGGGAAATAATGTAACAACATCACTTATATGGTTGAAAACACATGAACATCATTATATGGGGTAAATTAAATGAGAAAAATCTTTCGTTGATATGCGAGTGTATGAAGCGATAAATCTAGTCTATGCACCGTCAATAACAACGAGAGAATACCCAAAAGATAACATCATTAATTTGGTGACAGGAACGGTTGTGTAAACATCACTTTATGGTGGGTTAACAGTCATGATACAAGAGTGTATAAAGAGAGAAGTCTCGTTCATACACCCTCGATAACAATGAGATAAGACTTACAAGATAATATCATTAATTTGGTTATAGTAAATTAAAAATCATATCATTATGGTTGCTTAAACATCACTTTATGGTAGGTTAAAAGTCAAAACTCTCGATGATACGAGAGTGTTTGAACAGATAAGTCTCGTCCATACACCCTCTATAACAGTGAGAAAAGACTCAGAAGTTAATATCATTAATCAACTGACTAAGTTTAGAAATAATTTCATTATT
Organism: Sambucus nigra; assembly: GCA_949130495.1. NCBI lineage: Eukaryota > Viridiplantae > Streptophyta > Magnoliopsida > Dipsacales > Adoxaceae > Sambucus > Sambucus nigra. Next base: position 209,405,811 of record OX422222.1, read on the forward strand.
GTAACTTAAACATAACTTTATGGTGGGTTAAAAGTCAAAACTCTCGGCGATACGAGAGTGTATGAAGAGACTAACTCCGTTCATATACTCTCAATAAGGATGAGAGGAGACCTAAGTATGATTCATTACTTAGTCATAAAGTGAAGTTTGATATCATATTATCATTGGTTCATCATCAAATTAAGGACGACAGCCATAAGGTGTAGACACTACACTTAATAGGTGACAAAAATGAACTTGAACGGCATTTAACATATAGCATCAGCAGCTAAAAATAAAGACAGATGGAAATGTTATAGACATGAGAGTATAATTCATAAAAGGATAAAAGTGGAAGGGGCATATGAGGACAAGGCCGCCCAACAAAATAGATGAGTTACATAAAAATAGGGTATCAGGCCACAGGCAGCCACCCTAAATCGTATTCTTAATTTTAATCTAGCCATTGTCAGCCATAGCCATCTGTACCCCACCATCCATGGCATCACCTATCGTCTCTATCTGGGTCTTATGCTCCGTAGTAGAAATGTTTGCCGTTAGAGTTATTGTGTGGGTTTTCATCTCTACAGTTGCCTCAACTTCAATGTCGACCAAGGAGGTGGTACCTATGAGATTAAAAGATTCAAACTCCTTTTTTAATGACCCTAGGACCTCAAGAAATTTGAGGACGACCCAACAACAAGACATACTCAGCCCCCCATTCTAGATATTGGCAGCCATTTCCATTAAAATAATCTAGAGACATGAAGTTGTCCACGACATCCTTCACAACCTTTACTTTTCCCTTCTTAATAATAACAATAATGTCATCCTCGTATTTTGTTGACTAGGCCTTTATATCCTTATCATGTTATCTTTTTAGAGCCTCAAGAGCATCTGAGTGTTGCTTCTCTAAGGCCTGAATGACCTTTAGATGGCCATCATCCTTCTTTTTCATCTCCATCATAAAGTCTTTTTTAGCCTAAAGGGCCTTTTAGGCCCGTTGAATCTAGGGAAGCTTTTCATGAACCCATTCACTGACCTTCACAAAGGTCAACAGAGACTGTAAAGAAGATACTAATAAAAAAGAAATTAGTATGAGACGAGACCATTTGGAATAGAGAAATCAATAAACAAATGAGAGATCTATAGACTACCAGGGTGGCCTTGTGGAGGCCAAAATCACAAAGATAAGAGGCATGTATTGCCTTCGAAAAACGCATGAAGGTCTCATGCATAATGGACATCATAACATATTTGGCCTTTGTGGGGTTGCCTATGAGGGAATCGAACATGATGGTAAGCTGGGCCTGACGAGACGACAAAGATGCATCCGTGGATATCAGAATAGCCTGAGCCAACCTTTCGTTGGTCATGGTAGGAGTCCCATTAGACTTCTTTATTGTACGAGGGGAAATGGGGCCATCACTAGTCAGCTCTATTATCTTTTTTGAGCCCTCAGCTTGACTGGGGACACCAGTGGTGGAGGTTTTCATCACAGTCATGGTTATGGGATTATTGTGTGTTTTGTTAAGAGCATTGAGAAATCTAGGGCAGACATATTCCACATCCCATCTATAATGTTGGGTGGATAATCGACAATAAACAGATGAGGATAATGTTAGTAATAAATAGCCAAAGACGACACGATAGATAGAAAAAAATGTAACTTTCACAATTCAGTCAAGGACTCAACCCTCAGACCAGCCTTTAGATACTTGGGAGTCATAAGCCCTTCGAACTCCGTAAGACCATCGTCGTACCATTTGGACCTAAGTTTGTCAATTTTTTACCTACCGTCTATTCTGAGGTCAGGATCAAGATTGGTCAATATAGGAGCCTTTGCCCATTTCGTGGGCACTCTCGATGCAGAGGTGTTATTGGGGGGGGGGGGGTCGACATCAAACTCCCAAGAACCCAATATAAAGAAATATTGGGGATTCTAATGATGATTGGAAGTTTGGTTGACACGAATGACCTTCCTGGTGGTGTTCCTGGATACGAGATGATACTAGCAAGGTTGTGCTTTAGAGCATGAAAAATTATAGAATCCTCTAAAGACTAGGATGGGAAGGCCCACCTGATAAATTAAATGCTAGAACTTGACTAAGATAATGAGGATTCTACAGGAATTAGGAGACAAATGAGCCAATGATAATCCCAAGTTAGTAAGAATGGCTCGAATGTTAGGATGGATGGGAAGTCTGAAGCCGATCTTGAACATCTTTTCATAGATAGCGACTTCACTATCTCGACCATCATAGGCCCTCTCGTGTCTTGTGGGCACTCTCATATGTGCATCGAATATGTTACTGTTCAAATGTCTCCACATTAATAGATCAATCTCCCTAAAAGTGCGAGTGAATTTTTGGACATAACTAGTGTGCAAGTGGATCCTCATCCAAGTCTGAAGAAATGTCATCAACCTCCACGATCGGGACTCCTTCTTGACAACTCTTGGCTTACTCGGACCCAGAGATGTCCTTGATTTTAATAACCATGGTTGGGGATTAAAATGAAACCTCTACCCTAGGATAATTAGAATTTGGAGTCTCATGGATAGGTGGGTGGTGAGTATAAATCTCCTCAAAATGGGAGGATGGAACTCTCATTACCTCTTCAAAGGAATCTCCACTCCCGGCTTGGGAACACATGGTAAGTCTATGATTGGGATAGGATAACAGAGATTGGATCTTTAGCCGATGTATTATATATTTCATAACTAATCTCAATGACGGGAGTACGTATCATAGATAATGCTATTGGGTGAATAGGAAGTGGAGGGTTCGCTCCGGCTTTACATTTAGCCTCAGCCTCGATCTCACCCTTTCGCACCTCTCTGAAGATTGTCTCTCTCGGGTATATAAATTGGTCAACTAACTCATATAGGATCTTGAAAATTCAAATACCTTTATTCTTTAACCAAGATTGACTATTGGATCGAATGGTGAAACCTAAATGTTTCTAATGGGTTTTCAAAAACACTAAGAAGACAAATGGGGTTATTTTCTAAGGAACATGACTGGAATAGCGCCGACAGACCACACACGCACCAGAAAATAATACCTAACTCTAAGAAATTACCTCGTTAACTCTCAATAACCTAAAATAACCAACCACGATTCTAGTGTACCCCTATAACAACCTCAATCAGTCGCCAAAAAACTAAAAACTCAGCGAAAAATTAAAATGCAGAAATAAAGGAGATCAATGCTAGATTAGGGAACATAATAGTAGGGTAAGGTTACGTGATCAAAGATGCCAAATTTATGATAAAGGAGAAGTCTTAAAAGCGTTGGAAGTGTGCAATTTTAAGAGAGAGAGAGAGAGAGAGAGAGAGAGAGAATAAAATGGAGGTTACAGAAGCCTTAAAAGCGGGGAAGTTGATTTGCAGAAGAAAGAAAAAATGTGAAAATTTGGTTTTTTTAAAACACTTAATCATTGCGCGTGATTCCCTATGAAGTCATCATTTAGGAACTAGACCTTTGCACATTTGATGACAAGTGCCCAACGAGGGACACTTGAGAGACATTTCTTATTGGGATGCTGAAAAGACTACCCCATTTGTAGAAAAATCCATTGACGTAGCCAAAGAAACCACTGTCACTAAGGGGTCTCATAATCTTCAGGGGGTTATCCGAGAGTACCCCTAACCCTCCCACTCACATTAAAGACCAAGGTCTAGGGGTGATTGATACACATAAGTGTGGTATCATCCCTTGACAAGCCTGACATGGTTCGATCGACACTACTCAACATTCATCAGACGGATCCATTCATTAGCCGACATAATGTGGGTCACATTCCAAGGTCTCGGGCCTTTGAGACCTCATCCTTGACACTTCATAGTCACTCGGTAGAGCTCAATTTATGGATACTCTTAGTACATATCGTCTCAGCCTTGTACCACCCTAGTAGGATGAGATGATATACAGACTCAACTTCGTATCTTCTTATTTGAAAGATTGCCACTCTGAGTCTCCTCTTGCTTGGGACCATCATAGCTAACATAAATAGTTCATCTGGCCTGCGTGACTCAGGCATCATTAGTCCATATGGTCCATGCAGTTGTAATAGATTTGTAGCCCACGTGGAGGAATATTTCATCATCATGCATTGTGTTTGTGGTAGACATGTGTTGGGATCTCATTGATATGCGTACCTTACCCACACATGCAGCAAGCTTGGAGTCACTGTGCACCCCCAAGCTTATAAATACCTTCATCTTCTACATTTCAAAGGATTGAGATATTGAAACCATAGCTGAAACTCTACAGAGCTGTAATATAGAGAGATAAAGCTTGAGTGAATTTATCAATGTCCTTCAGTGCCTTGTATAAATATGAAAACGCCATCACCTTGAAAAAGGGAGTAGGCTAATGTTGAACCACTTTACATATTGTATCATCTGTGTCCCTCTCATATCCTTCTCTTACATATACTTTCCTTCATCTATATAACCATTGTTGACTAGCTAGAGCTTGATCATCATTGTTCATCCTATCTTGACTTATTTTGTGTGCTACATGTATCCACCCTTGTTTACATACATATATTCCATACTTTGTGTTTCATCCTAATATGTATTACTTGTTTAGATATATATATATATATATATATATATATATATATATATATATATATATATATATATATATATATATATATATATATATATATATATACTGGGGTATGCCCGTTCCTGATGGCACGCAAATAATTTTGAAAAGAATAAAGTCGTGTATAATTTAAGTCAATTTTTTTTTATAATTTAAAAAATTTGGGCAAAGTTATTTCGTTTATAGGACTATCCACCCTATGTAAGAAATGTGTAAGAAATGAAAAAAAAACTCCAATGACAATATTTAAATTTTTAGGGCTTATGAATCCTATAGAAAAAAAGGGGCATCCATTGATACGTACAAAGAATAGAACAAAATGTTTTCATTATATTTATATTAACAAAAAATGTACTCAGAAATGGATACTTTTAATTGACAAAATAATAACACTTTAATTTGAATTAATAAAAATTGTACTCACAAAAGACTGCACATTGAGGCCATCGGACTTCATGGTGCGTGATGTTCGATTCATGAGACACTTTTGGGGTATCATGTAAAGTGAGGGGTGGAAGACTTTTTTTTGTTCTTAGTAACTGCACCACTGGAACTTCATTTATCCCGTTGATTTTGCCTATAACAACGCTGTCATCTATCCACATGCATCATTTAGCTGTTTGAGTTTGCCTAAAATGACGTTGTCCACAAATAGACTTCATTTAGCTGGTTGATTTCTCTTACATCTTTCCATTTCAGATTGTCGAGGAGCCCTCTTCTTTCGCTATCCATTGACTTAGTTAGCTTCCACTTAAAGGACTCGTGAGACGACATGTCATCATTTTTAAAATAATCACTGTGAAAGGGATAGTCTATAAAAAAAGAGGAAAGTAAATATGATATGATAAAATAAAGAACAAAGATGATGCTCAATCAATAAATCGAAAAGACCATGTTAATTCCATAGTTGAGTACTCATAACATTCATTTTAAGCAAGTAGTAGCATAAAAATAAAAAGTACAGACATAATAATAAAAATAGATTTTCTAAAATAACTAATTATTAGAGGGTCTTGGGTAAAAAATACTCACAAATGTATGTTGGTTGTATTATTCATATAGTCCTTTAACTAATAAAAACTGTAATTGGAGTGTAAAATGTACAATTTTGAACAAACAACTCACATACGTTATCTTTGACTATAGTGAGGTCTCAATGAGTAAGCGAACATCAAAATTAGGATCTATATAATAAGTAGTACCCTTTCCCCATAACAGTAAAATATCAAATGTGGTAATCCTGAAATATATACTCTAGAAATACAACAATGAATTATACGCTCAGACCATAACAAAAAACAGGCACACATTACTTTATCCATCCAATAACCACCCAATCACCTAATTTAATAATATTTCATATGGACCTCCAGTACAAAGATATCTTACCTTTTAAATGAAATCAGTGAGTTATAAATATTTCCAATTACCTATATGTAGGACAGTTCTGAAAAATTTGGATTCGATGTTGGAGCGATTGAAGGCTACAACTACCTGTACATAGGACAGTTGCATTGGGATGATAAGGATAATTCTCAACTGATGAGATGATTAAAACTAAATCTATAAAACATAAATATTTACTAATTAAGTCATTTAATAAGGACATATCAGTAGAAAATAACTAATGTTCACATGTGTCCATCCCCGAACTCACTAAAACAAAACCCCAATGTAATTAATCTGGTGGCTAAAGTCACTGCCTGTGTCTGAACCCTTGAATTTATTATTTTCCTTGATATCAACTAATCTGGTGGCAAACCTATGAGTCAACATAAGACAAAAATGTGATTAGTATATTGATGAAATGGAAAATAAAGTTGCATATGGTTATAACCGATGACAATGGATGGCCAACAACACAATGTAATTTGTGGTTGTTAAAATCGATGACATGTTGACATACTATGCAAGTTCACCTTTTCATGCGAGCATCTCTTTCGTCACTAAATTTTGAAATTCTACAGTGAGAGGCTGCAAAGCGCGAGTGCCCCCAAATGGTTTTCCTCCCATGAGGTATACTCGTGCATCGTTCGGTTCACCTAAAGCCTTCAAAGTAATAGTACATAAAATTGCAAATTATTGATGGAATATAAATGATTGTTAGTGAAAAATATTAGCGGCTTATGTTACCACAAATAACTAAACTAAATAATAGAACAACGGAAGAAAAATGCGGGAAGAGACTTAAGGCTTTTATTTTAGAAACCTACGTATGAAAACAACACAAATATTAGTTGACTTCAAAAAATGCAGCTGCCATGTTGTTCATTTAAGAAGACTATTCCAATAGCTAAGATACACACGCATATGTGATATAAATATGTTAATCTAAATTTGGACATACGTAACATACCAATCCTCACTTAAGCTCAATTATTAAGCTGATCGTCCGCCTTTGTAGAATTACCTTGTGGAGGAAATCAATAAATCATTGATCACAATAAGGAGCATACACAACCATGATAGGGAAGCAACAGTGGTGGTGGGTGGGGGTTATCATCTACTTTACTTCACTAATAAGGTCATCGATATGCCAAAGACAACAAATCAATTTGCTAAAGATGGGTTGTCGTGGTTACAAAGGGTCAAACCTTCCCAACTTCTACAGCAATCATGACGGTGCATTTTTTAACCTAAGGAGGTATCTCTTAAATGACAATAGACATTTTGCGATGGCCAAGCGAGCGAGGAGATCGGGCCCTGTCTACAGGATGGTTCAGTGCTGGAGCTCTAACATGATAGTTCTACCTAAGCCCTCCAATAACTATATTTCATACTATTGCGATTTCATACTGGTTCATCCTAGTAGTAGAGAAAATTTTAAAGAGATGTACTTCCTGCATAAGCTAGTACAAATTACACAATGGTTACTTTGCGTGGATGGAGCGGAGCTATGAGAGAAGGTGAGTAAAATCATTAAATTGCATAATGAGCAACAAAAAGAAGAGTAGTTGAAATATTCCAAGATACTTAAAAAAACTAAAAAATAGAGTACTTTAAGTATTTTGTTTGCTCTATCTTAGTATTCAATATAGTGATGCTTAAGATACGGGTCTAATTACATGAGAGTGTCCTTAATCTCTAACACTTCCAATAACTATTATAAAATCTATAGTCACAAACTTATCCACTGTTGGCATATGAAAGTCAATGACGTTTGTAAAAAAACCAATATATTGAAGTGTACACTATGAACCAACAAAAATTTTCACTTTCTGATGATGCTGAAAACATCACCACCCTTCAAGGTGTTTGTGAGCTCAATTCAATGTTAACAATGGCAGCATAAAGGCATACAGTAGAAGGGGGTGAGGAGAAGAGGAAGATCACCAGGATATAAGTGGTTCAGCCAATCTGGCCTACATCCACTGTGAAAGTGTATAATGTGTATCATTGTATGAGGGCTCTAATGGCCATGGATACAATATCTCAACCTTTCTCTCTCTACTATGTATTTGAAAAGAGTTTTAGCTAGGGTTGCTAATTTTGGATCCTTTGCAAGGTAGAGGATGACGTCTATATATAGTACCTGGGGGGTGTAATGTACCCCCCATGCATGCAATGAGCATGTGTGTGTTGATCTAGCCAACATGAAGAAGACATCTGTCACTGTCACATGTAGAGAATGATGATGAAATATTCCTCCACGTGGGGGAAATGATTTGTTATAACTGAATTATGTCCACGTGTCTCTATCCACACATACGCCAATAAGAGCTCGGCATGTACTTGGTCATGACCTCGGTCGAAGGTAGGCCGAGGTTGATAAGTTCTATGCTCATTCAATCTGATATGAGACATGGAGGTCTTGGCTTAAATGAAGCCGAGGCATGGAAATGGGGTCAGCCTGGGCCGAGGTTATTACTTTGATCGTGCCTGGAACATCGACTGATTTGCTGATGACGTCGATCTTGCTAGAGATGTCTTCCTGTTACCTCGGCCTACCCCGGGCCGAGGTTATCATTCCCATGTGAGCTGAAGAGCTGTTGACCCTTGTGATACGTGCATCTCCCCCTTGATGAGGTTTGTAGTGGTGTCGTCCTAGGTCGACTCTTCTATGACCGAGGCTGATGGTCTGCGATCAAGGCTCTTCCAACGTCGTCCATGTTTTCGGCCGAGCTTGGTATCTTAGAATCGAGGTGACACTTGGGACATATCAATCACCCCCAACACTTAGTTACATGCAAGAGCAGGTGACTGGGGGATCTCTACACCTCTGAGGTCTTTCTCCCATGTGACAATGCTCATTTGACACTTGTCCATTGCTGAAGTGTGGCTTGCCTGGCAAGCACGTGTTCTTAGCCATCCTTTGTGGCTCCCAAGGCAATGATGGGCCTTGGGAGATGTGCCCTCATATTTAAGGGTTTAAACCCCCCTTTTCTCTTTCTTCTCCATTTCTCTCATTTCTTGGCGCGATTCATTTCTGCAGCTCTCTCTCTAAAAAAAACTTTGGTTTGAGGTATTTTGGTGGGTGATTCCTCGCAATTTCTTCATTCCCTCCTACTACTTCTTCCTCAGGTATCCTCTGCCATCCTTTTCCCTTCATTTTTCCCTATTTTTCCCTTACTTTTGTGTTTTCCCGTGAGCTTGGGGGTTTTCAGGCAAGGTTTCCATACTTTCAGGTGAATTGTTCTTGGAGTTCTTGATAGTAGGCCTTTGAATTTTTGTAGTTTGATCTTTAGGTGAATCATTACATTACCTAGTCTTATTTGTAGTTTAGGAGGTCAAAGTGTAGTGTCTGCCTCTGATGCTCAAACCCCTCTACCAACTTCTTGAGGAGTTCCCTTCTCTCAGAGAGAAGACTTTATAAAAAAATAGGCAAATAAAAAGAGCACAGGAGGAGGCTCGTAGGTCACAATAATTCCCTCTGAGACCCATCTTTCCACCACCCCTGAAGGTGATACACCCAGATCCATTGGAACCATTTAGCCAAGCAGAAGTCCCTGCCGAACCAGTATCGATGTCTGAGTCTGAGTCTTCTACCTTAGACCCTATGTCTGTGGATTCCTTCCAGGAGGCCATGGACTTCACAACTTGGCAAGATCAGGCCCCTGATCAAGCCGAGGTCTCTAGCCGGGCCTTGTCCCATAATAATTCAAGCACCTCGTCCTCTTCCTCAGAGGTTGAGGTTATTGAGCCGAGTGTGGTTTTCCACCCATTCTTGACGCCATTCCCCTGTCGGCCGTCACCGGGGCTGAGTTCGCTCAGAGGTTCCCCAATAATCCATCACCGTCTGCTCAGGTCGACGTTGAGTTAGACAATGATGATGATGACGTTGAAATCGATGTCGATGTATCTGAGGCGGCCGAGATCGAGAGTACCATTACTGAGGTAGACCTTCTTTGCTTCAGGGCCATGGGAATTTGCTCCATGTGCTCCCTATTTCCTTCTAGAGCCGAGGATTCCTCTACGATGGGGTAAAGTCAGAATGTCTGTGAAGGTCGACCCTGGTCTGAGCCTGCAAAACCTCCAGAAGGTGAAAGCCCTTCAATATCAGGGGATGCATGGTCTGCTCGTTAAATTTGAACACTTGATGACCCCCCACTATCTCTCTGAGACTGCTCTAGGTGGAAGTCCTCTTGTCGAGATTTGTAAGCATTTTTATTCCAAGTTAAACCTCTGAGTTTATGCATGTCTGATCTTCTAACTCAGACATTTTAATTTTGTAGAGCGTCCAAAGGATATCTCATACAAGCTTTGGGAAATGGTAGCTTCGAGTCTAACAAAGCTCACGAAGAAGGCATGTCTTAATGCTCCTCCTCCTGCTCCCTCAACCACAAAGGCTCAGACCTCAAAGAAGAGGGGGGCTACCGACCATACCCCTGAAGATCAGAGGCCGACTAAGAAAGGGGGGGACTCTTCCATACCAATATCCTCTGCAGATGCGTTGGCGGATCATATAGAGCAATTGAAGATTCATGACAGCATCATAGGCCACAGTCTACAAGCTCTGGATGTTATCGGCTCTTCCATGACAAAGGCAGACAAACATTTTTGTCGTTCCCTGGACACACCCCTGCTGATTGAGTTCGGCCTCCATAGGTCCATTCAGGTATGGCTTCATATCTCTTTGTAGTTTCCAAGTGTAACCTATCATCTGGTCTTCAACTTATACATGATCACATATTATACAGGTGATTAGGCATAAATTCTTCACATTTATCCCCTTAATTTCGGTATTTTTACGATCCCGTGCAGTGTAAATAGCTTGGATTTATCTCATATCTATGCTACTAACCCTTTTTGGCAAGTATTTCGTATTTTTGTATCTCTTATGTGTTTTACAGGTATTTCATGCAAAAAAAGATGGAAAACAGAACTCAAAATAGTGAAAGAAACCAAGAATCGGGGAGTTGAAGGGCATTTTCGTAATTTTGCAGTATTAGTCCGGAAGTGGGGACAACTAGAAAGTTGAAGAGTTTTTATTTACAAGAACACTGGAAAAAACGGCACCTCAATCCGAGCTACGGTGAAAGAGTTATGATCCCTTGAAGTTGCGGAAAAATCATAGAAGAAAGGCTAGGAAGGCAAGTTCAAGGGCATTTTAGTAATTCTTCAGCCTGATTTCGGAGGTGGGGCCTTCTGGAAAATTTAAGATCTTGGAACCACGAGAATACTAGAAAAAACGGCACCCAAATCCGAGCTACGGTGAAGGAGTTATGATCATTTGAAGTTGAGAAAAAATCCAAGGAAGAAAAGAAGAAAGTTGGAAAATATTCTAAGTGTTGAAAGAGGCCCAGAAACCAGCCAACTCACCCGGACCGGTACACCCAGAACCCGAACCGGTTCTCCCATTAGTCACGCTCAGAATCCGTTATAAAATTAGTCACGCTTTCTAAGTGTGACAAATTGGCAGATACGGGATTTTTATTTTGTGCTTATCTTTTAGCCAAAAGAGTTTTATGTTTTGGGGACTCTTCTAAACGACCTCTAGCCTATATATTTAGTAATTAGGACTCTTTTTATGAAGATTTCATTGATGTAAAAGCTCCATAACAAGTAGGAACATCTAGGAGAAAGATTCACATATTTTGCACCATTAATTCAAGGGCTTTTCCAGTTTTTCTTCAATCTTTGATTTCTTCTTACATGTTCTTATTCTTCAATCGTGGTAACTTTAATTTCCAGCACTTTTATTATTATTTACGATGTTAGGCTAGGTTTTTAAAGGTTGGGATATATGAACCCAACCTGATGTGTTAATTGCATGTGTATAATATTAGTCCTCTGAATTTAATGATGATTATAATCGTATTGCGTAGTTACACAACAATTGTAGATCTTTATATCTCGTTTGCCTCTGGGTACTCGTGATGATTTAGAATGCAATTCGAGTGCTACTATGGCGATACTGATTTACTCATCCTCAGATTAAGTATGACGCGGGCTTGAACCTCGTATACGTAATGCTTGGGAGTACTAAATTCCGGGTCAAATTAATCAGTTAAAGTTACGATTAGTTTTATACCATCAATACTCTAGGGTTGGGGGATTGTGTCTCTACCTTAATTTTTCCAATTATTTTTAGTTAACTTCTTTATTTTTCCCTTTTTCCTTTCTCATTCAATCATCATCTTTTACACTTTATTTTTTGAAATAATAAATCAATTAAAATCTATCAAACATTCCCTGTGGATTCGATACCCAGACTCGCCACTATACCCCACAAGAGTGTAGTTAAAGTTTAGGTTTTTGTATTGTGGTTGGAAGCCGATAACAACGATTAGCGTATTTACACGGATGCTCGGTTTCCGACACGATCAAAATTGCGCCGTTGCCGGGGACTTAGGTAGGTTAGGTTGGTTAATCCCGAATTTGATCTTTAAAAAAAAAAAAAATCCAAAAATATGGGTGTCACGTTTTTGAATTGCCCAAATTGTAATGTCTTACTTTAACTCCTTTGGTGGGTTTAATTTTTATGATAATAGTGAGGAGGAGGAGGAGCTCAAGATTTATAAACATTGGATCAATATCACTAAAGATGAGTATAAAAAATTCAAGCCCAGTGCTAAGGCCATCCAAATTTATCAAAATGAATTGCTTGAAGAAAAAAGACTTGAAAAAGAATATCGGGAAAAAAATCGTTATTGGGAGCAAGAGTTAGATGCATTATTTGAACCCAATGAGGATTTTCCTTCCGATATTTTTGAAGTTGAAGAATGTTTTCAACCAAATGAGGAATCCGAGGTGCTAGAACCAAGGAAGCCTACTTTGGAAGAACTCATGCTTATTAGCAAAAAGCAATTCGACGACCTTGCTACTTTAGAGTTGAAAGTTAGAGCAACTTGCAAGGAGTTTAATGATTATTTGGATAGCTTAGAGAAAGTCGGGACTTGCGCTTCCCCTAACAATTTTTAGAACGAAATCATTGAGAGTGATCCAAGTACTTTTGATTCTCAACCTATTATAAATATTTCAAAACCAATTGAGGTTGAGGATCAACTGTCTCCTTGTGTCACCACTATTATCGAACCATTAAATCCATTACAAGAACTGGATGAATGTCTTGAGGATGTTGATCCGATTCTTGTATGGGAATATTTTTTTGAGATGCTTCATCTTACGGGCCATACACTTAGACGTGTCACTCCACCAGATCCAGTTGAAAATTTTGGGGGAGAAGATTTTGAGGACAAGGACTCTATGCTTGAATTATTTTCCAAGATGGACTCCTTATGTTTGTGTGCTCTGCTTCCCATACTACTTGAAAAATCTTTGGAACATGATTCTATTTTTCTTGGATCTCAATGGTATTTGTCCCCCTATGCACTCAAATCCCTCATTATTCCCCTATAATTTTTAAATGGTGATGGTTCATTTCTTCCACTTTGCACATGCCTTCCATTGTTCAAACAAAATTCTTATTTTTCGGGAGCCATGCTTTCTAGTGAGGGTACACCATTAATCCCTCAAAGTCAAATTGTATTTTGGGTGGACCCTCAAATTTTTCGACTTCTAGTGTATAATTTATTAGAATTTGAAAATCGTAGGTTGTACAATAGTTAGCTTATTTTATTTTTTTATTTTTTTTAGTTTAGAGTTTTTGTTATTCTTTTTGCTATGCTTGGTTCTAACATGTTTTGTAGATTAAATGGACTCACATTCATCGGGGATCGCTCCAATTGGGTAATATCTTTCCTTTCCTCTCTTTATGTTGTGTTCTTGATTCGCATTGAGGACAATGCAATATTTGAGTCAGGGGGTGTGGGATATTTTTCCCATTTATTTTTTAGTTTCATTGATTTTATCACGCGCTCATTCCAAGTATGTTTTTTTAGATAATTTAAATAAATAAAAAAAGCCAAAAATATTTTTTTTTCTTCAAAATAAATAAAAATTGGATTTCAAATTTTTCAAAAATATCATTAAAAGTCGGTTTAAAATCTCGAGTTGTAAAATTCAACATACACAAAGCCAAAATTGACTAAAGATGGAAATTGAGCGAAAATTGACGACTTAACGAATAAGTGTGGAGATTAACAAACCCGGTGAGATTCGAGCCTATCACTTTTTGCGAGTTTTTAAATCAATCCGAGTTAATTGTTAACTCAAAGTTCTTTTCAGCGCCTAAAAAGTCGTCGAGGATCTCAATCCTTTTATTTTGATCGGTTATGAAAAACGTGTGTGATTTTGCTTTGAAAAACGTGTCAAAAGTGATCTCTAAACTTAAATTCATCTCGAAACGCATATGGTAACGCATTTGGTATTTTGGACAATGAAGTAGGCCCTCGTTTGTCACCCAAAAATATTGGCCAGAAAAAGATGCGAAAAATCACCCCTTTTGCAACCCAAATTGAGCCGAATAATTTTCCCTTTCGTTTGACAACCCGAAAAACCCAAAATAGCCGGAATTGTGAAAAATGAGAAAATTCAGAATTTAAGTCCAAAAAGTGCATATAAAGGGACAAGAAACAAAATAGTATGCTCAACAAAAATAACAAGAAAAAAAAAAAGAAAATGAGCAATAGCCCGGAAAAAGCACAAATGGACATCATTAATGACTTTTCCAATTCCAACTGCCCTTACCTCCTTCATCTTACCCAATATACCCTAAAAACCCGAAAAAGTCCTCACCGAGTCCAAATTGCGAAAATTGATTACCGCGTGGAGAGTTAAGACACCAAAAGATAATATAAGAGGCTAAGTTCGCAAAATAGAGGCAATTTTCCCGTTTTTAAAACCGTAATCGATTGATGAGATCCTATCACCATGAAATTTTCGTCTTTCTATTGTATGCGTGAATTTGTTTCCCTTACATTTACTCTTTATATCACGCATACCGAGAGAACAACCATAATCCGAGAGATTCGTTTGTGAGAGCGTTCCGTGAGAAATTGAAATCAAAACGAATTTTCGAATAAGTAACGTAATGATCAATCGGTGGAAATTGGCAGTTATATTTCCGGCTTCGCACACACGCACTAAGGTTTGAGATTCGTAAATATGACTTGATGATGACTATTTTCTGAGGAGTTTAAATTTTACAATTTTTAAGTAATTTGATATTTCTTTGAGTCAATAATGAATTTTGTGGGTATATTCACTGCAAACCCTCACGAGACACCACTCGTCCTACTAGGGTAACCTAGGGGTTTAAAGGCTTGTTGCATACGCTAAATGCAATCGCTTGCCCGCGAAAAAGGTATTCTATCCCAATAAAGTTTTTGAAGGGTCCTTAACTCATACTCTCGTTCTTTTACATTCCTCGGGACGCGCAAAGTTCGAAGTTAAGGGGGTTTGATTAGGCATAAATTCTTCACATGTATCCCCTTAATTTCGGTATTTTTACGATCCCGTGCAGTGTAAATAGCATAGATTTATCTCATATCTATGCTACTAACCCTTTTTGGCAAGTATTTCGTATTTTTGTATCTCTTATGTGTTTTACAGGTATTTCATGCAAAAAAAGATGGAAAAGAGAACTCAAAATAGTGAAAGAAACCAAGAATCGGGGAGTTGAAGGGAATTTTCGTAATTTTGCAGCCTTAGTCCGGAAGTGGGGCCAACTGGAAAGTTAAAGATCTTTTTATTTACAAGAACACTGAAAAAAACGGCACCTCAATCCGAGCTACGGTGAAAGAGTTATGATCCCTTGAAGTTGCGGAAAAATCATAGAAGAAAGGCTAGGAAGGCAAGTTCAAGGGAATTTTAGTAATTTTGCAGCCTGATTCTGGAGGTGGGGCCTTCTAAAAAGTTTAATATCTTGGAACAACGAGAATAATGGAAAAAACGGCACCCAAATCTGAGCTACGGTGAAGGAGTTATGATCATTTGAAGTTGAGAAAAAATCCAAGGAAGAAAAGAAGAAAGTTGGAAAATATTCTAAGTGTTGAAAGAGGCCCAGAAACCAGCCAACTCACCCGAACCGATACACCCAGAACCCGAACCGGTTCTCCCATTAGTCACGCTTAGAATCCGTTACAAAATTAGTCATGCTTTCTAAGTGTGACAAATTGGCAGATACGGGATTTTTATTTTGTACTTATCTTTTAGCCAAAAGAGTTTTATGTTTTGGGGACTCTTCTAAACGACCTCTAGCCTATATATTTAGTAATTAGGACTCTTTTTATGAAGATTTCATTGATGTAAAAGCTCCATAACAAGTAGGAACATCTAGGAGAAAGATTCACATATTTTGCACCATTAATTCAAGGGCTTTTTCCAGTTTTTCTTCAATCTTTGATTTCTTCTTACATGTTCTTATTCTTCAATTGTGGTAACTTTAATTTCAAGCACTTTTATTATTATTTACGATGTTAGGCTAGGTTTTTAAAGGTTGGGATACATGAACCCAACCTGATGTGTTAATTGCATGTGTATAATATTAGTCCTCTGAATTTAATGATTGATTATAATCGTATTGCGTAGTTACACAACAATTATAGATCTTTATATCTCGTTTGCCTCTGGGTACTCGTGATGATTTAGAATGAAATTCGAGTGCTACTATTGCGATACTGATTTACTCATCCTCAGATTAAGTATGACGCGGACTTGAACCTCGTATACGTAATGCTTGGGAGTACTAAATTCCGGGTCAAATTAATCAGTTAAATTTACGATTAGTTTTATACCATCAATACTCTAGGGTTGGGGGATTGTGTCTCTACCTTAATTTTTCCAATTAGTTTTAGTTAACTTCTTTATTTTTCCCTTTTTCCTTTCTCATTCAATCATCATCTTTTACACTTTATTTTTTGAAATAATAAATCAATTAAAATCTATCAAACATTCCCTGTGGATTCGATACCCAGACTCGCCACTATACCCCACAAGAGTGTAGTTAAAGTTTAGGTTTTTGTATTATGGTTGGAAGCCGATAACAATGATTAGCGTATTTACATGGACGCTCGGTTTTCGACACGATCAACAGGGCTTGGCAGCTATGCGCCACCTCTTCAACTGGACTTTGAGGAAGTTACCCGTTATCCAGAAGGGGCAAGAGGCCGAGAAGGTACAAAGCACATTGAACACTGAAATAGACTGCTTGAAGTCTGAGTTGAAGGTGTCTGAGAAGAAGGTGCAGGGGTTGGAGAAGGAGAGCTCCAAACTTAAAAAGGATCATGCCTTGGCTCTGAAGGCTAAGGACGATGTCCTCCAGCAAAAGTTGACTCGACAGTGAAGGAAGCTCTTGCAGACGCCTCTGAGGGGATATTGGCCGACTATAAAACTTCTGATGAATTTGTGAGCTTCGACTTTGAGTACCTTGAAAGAGGTATCAAAGCCACTATCAAATGGGTGGTTGTCAAGGAGAAGGAGGCTGGAAGTTTGAAAGCCTATGATTTCGTAGGCCTCGGCTTTGCCATTCCTCAGTTTGCCCAGGCCCTTCAAGAGGTTGAGGAGGAGGTTGCAGCGCCTGCCGAGACTTTCACACTGGACGGCACGGAGATTGAAGGGACTGACCTCAGGGAAGATACTACCAAGGTGACCAAGGTTATCCAACAAGACCAGGCCGAAGACACAAGCATTCTCCCCTCCAACCCTTAAGTTTAATTGTGAAGCTTTATTTTGTAACCCCTAAATGTTTGTAATTATTGAAGAACATGGTTGACTCTTATTTTTTGGATAACTGTATGGCGACCTCTGAGGAGGATCCTTCATTTATTTGTTGAATGCTTCTCTATGGTGTTTTAACTCTGAAGTCTGGTTGCAATGGTCTTGTTTAAATCCAAGTAGGGTGTCTGACCTCAGACCTTGTCACCACTGAGTGATGTTATAAGGGTCTGAGGTCATCACCTAAGATGTTATCCTCATAACTAATCTCACAAAATTAATGATGTTAAGGGTTTGAGGTCATCCAAGTAGGGTGTCTGACCTCAGACCTTGTCACCACTGAGTGATGTTATAAGGGTCTGAGGTCATCATCTAAGATGTTATCCTCATAACTAATCTCACCAAATTAATGATGTTAAGGGTCTGAGGTCATCCAAGTAGGGTGTTAGACCTCAGACCTTGTCACCACTGAGTGATGTTATAAGGGTCTGAGGTCATCACCTAAGATGTTATCCTTATAACTAATCTCACCAAATTAATGATGTTAAGGGTCTGAGGTCATCCAATTAGGGTGTCTAACCTCAGACCTTGTCACCACTGAGTGATGTTATAAGGGTCTGAGGTCATCACCTAATATGTTATCCTCATAACTTCTGATATTAGTTCACAATGAAGCAAGAATCGTCATGGAAACTGATCTTTCATTAATAACTTCTTCATAATAAGATGGTACATTTACATAACGCTTTGCTATATCATATGTAATAATTTATTAGGTGATCATCATTCCATGGGTTAGCGAAAGGTTCCCCTTCTAGGTTTTCTAGCCTGTAGGTGCCAGGCATAACCTCTTCAGTCACTTTGTAGGGACCATGCCAGTTTGGGTGGAGCTTATTTGTTTTTTGCAAAGTCTTCTTCAGCACTAGGTCTCCCGCAGTGATAGGTCTTGACTTCACCCTCTGATTATAGAATTTTGTTGCTCTCTGCTGGTAAGCTGCTTATCTGATCTCTGCGTCTTCTCTTCTCTCTTCAATCAGATCTTGGTCTAGCCTCCTTTCTTCCCCATTTTCGTCAGGGTCATAAATCTAAACCCTATGAGTAGGGAGTCCCACTTTTGTTGGTATGACGGCCTCTGAGCCATGTGCAAGCATGAACGGGGTTTCTCCTGTAAGTGTCCTTGTCGTGGTTCTGTAGGCCCATAACACAACGTAGACCTCTTCAGTCCATCTTCCCTTCGCATCTTCTAACCTCTTCTTGATTCCATCGAGAATTATTCTGTTCGTGACCTCGGTCTGACCATTTGCCTGAGGTCGGCTAGGAGATGAGAAAAACTGCTTTATCCCAACTCTCAGGCAGTACTTCTCTAAAGAGGAGTTCTTGAACTAGGTCCCATTGTCTGAGATAACAGAGTTTGGGAGGCCGTGTTTGCATATGATGTTCCTCCAAATAAATTGGAAGGTCTTTTGCTCTGTGATTATTATCATCGGCTCTGCCTCCACCCACTTTGAGAAGTAGTCAATGGCAACTATCAGGAATCGATAACTGTTGGCAGCTCTTAGTAGAGGTCCTACTAAATCAATCCCCCATACTGCAAATGGCCATGGAGATATGATTAACGTCATACGTTGATGAGGTTTATGTGGAATAGTGGCGAATCTCTGACATTTATCACACCTCTTTACGTAAGCTGCAGCATCTTTGACCAAGGTTGGCCACCAATATCCCTGTGTAATGATTCTCTTGGCCAAGGGTCTTCCTCCTATGTGATTGGAGCAAGAACCCTCATGAACTTCCTGTAAGACCCGGGGAACTTCGGTGGGATGCACCTATCTGAGGAGAGGCAACATAAATCCCTTCTTGTACAGTATGTCTCCTACTATTAAGAACTTGGTAGCCCTATATCTCAATTTCCTCATCTCTAACTTGGATTCGGGTAGCTCTCCCTCTCTGATACACCTGACGAGGGGGTCCATCCATGAGTCTCCTACGTTTAGATTGAGACAAAGGTTACATGCCTCTTACTCCTCAATGGACGCTTTTCCTAAGACCTCGACCGAAACTGTCCTTCTGATGTCTGTCTTCATCGTCGAGGCCAACCTTGCCAATGCGTCTGCATGGCTGTTACTTTGTCGAGGTACTCTCTTTAGTTTTGTCTCTTCGAAATACTCTAACATCGTTCTCACCTTCTTCAGATACTTGGCCATCCTTTCATCTTTGGTCTCATAGGCTCCCAATACTTGATTGACAACCAACCTTGAGTCGCTATGAAATAGGAGTCATTTTATGCCCATAGTCTTTGCTAACGAGAGACTTACCATCATAGCTTCATATTTCGACTCGTTGTTAGATGCCTTGAAGTTGAACCTCAATGCGTATTCAATGTTGGTACCATCTGGGGTTGAAAGTATCAACCCTGCACCGCTTTCGCTGTCGCACGAGGAACCATCCACAAAGAGGTTCCAAATGTCTCTATCTGATGAGAAACCCCCTCTGACATGACTCCCTGCCCGAAGAGGTACCGCTCCTCCTCGTTCTCCGCTACTCTATCCCTGATCTTTTGGGATGCAACCTCTTCCTGATCCCGAGAAATGTTGGGTGTCGTCTCTTCCTGGTCCATGAAGACACTGCTATTTGACCCTTCAGGACCCTCTTGGTCATTCTTAGCCTCGACCTCTTCCCAAGTGAATTCAACAACAAAGTCCGCGAGGGCATTCCCCTTGATGGTTATCCTAGGTTGGTAGGTAAGGTCATACTCCCCCAACTCAATGGACCAAGTCATCAACCTTCGAGATTTCTCAGGTTTATGCAGGACCTGTCTTAGTGGTGAGTCGGTAAGGACAACCATGGAGTGGGCTTGGAAGTAGGGCTTCATCTTCCTTGAAGAATATATCAGGGCGTAAGCTAACTTTTCCATACGAGGGTAATTTTGTTCAGACCCTTGAAGGGCATTACTGTTGAAATACACAGGCCTTTGGATCCCAGCATCTTCCCGTACTATGGCTGCGCTGATGGCTGATCGAAGACTACCAGATACATATACAATTTATCTCCTATTATGGGCCGAGACAGTAGCAAGGGAGACCCAAGGTAAGACTTAAGTTGGTTGAATGCTTCTTCGCACTCTTCATCCCACAGGAAGGCCTTTCTAAGCACTTTAAAGAATGGAAGGCACTTGTCCGTTGCCCTGGAAAAAAATCTATTAAGTGCAGCCACTCTCCCTGTGAGTCTTTGGACGTCGTTGATACTCCTCGGTGTCTTCATGTCGACCAGAGCCTTGATTTTCTCAGGGTTTGCTTAAATTACTCTTTGATTGATAATGAATCCCAGGAATTTCCCAGATCCTACCCCGAAGACATATTTCACTGGGTTGAGCTTCATCATGTATAAGTCCATAGTATCGAAGGTCTTTTCGAGGTCTGCCACATGAGTGCAAGCTTTTAAGCTCTTCATTATCACATCATCTACATACACCTCCATAGTCTTGCATATTTGATCTTCGAACATCTTATTCACAAGACATTGGTATGCTTCTCCTGCATTTTTTAGACCGAATGGCATCACTTTGTAACAATACATCCCTTTGTCGGTAATAAAGGTTGTCTTCTCTGCGTCTTCCGCATCCATAAAGATCTGGTTATAGCCTGAATACGCGTCCATGAAGCTCATGAGCTCATGTCCTGTAGTGGCATCCACCATCTGATCTATCCGAGGTAAGGGATAACTATCTTTCGGGTAAGACCTGTTCAGGTCAGTGAAATCAGCACACATCCTCCACTTCCCATTAGCTTTGGGTACGATGACTGCATTCGCTAACCACTCCGGATATATGACTTCTCTTATAAACTCAGCCTCTTTTAATTTTTTTACCTCTTCCCGAATAACTTTGTACTTCTCCTTGGAGTAAACTCTTCGTCATTGCTTGATAGGCCTGACATCTTTGGTCACGTTGAGCTTGTGA
Organism: Sambucus nigra; assembly: GCA_949130495.1. NCBI lineage: Eukaryota > Viridiplantae > Streptophyta > Magnoliopsida > Dipsacales > Adoxaceae > Sambucus > Sambucus nigra. The sequence goes on from OX422222.1 coordinate 209,427,363, forward strand.
CTCATAACCTCAGGGTTGATGCCAGGCATGTCCACGTGACTCCAAGCGAAGACACTCTGACTTTTTCTGAGGAAGTTTATCAGCTCTTCCTTGATTTCTGTCTTTAGGGTCTTACCGACCTGGATGGTTTTTTCCGGCTCATCCTCATTGAGGACGATGGATTCTACCTCTTCTGCGGCCTCTCCCTGCTTTAACTTTGTTTCATATCTCCGATCCAATATATCAATACTATAGGTGGTGGTTGCCCTCTTATAGGCCTCTCTCTCTTCGGCCGAGTTGAAGTAACATTCTCGCGCTGTGGTCTGGTCCCCCTGCACTTCCCCTACCCCATAGGGGGTCGGGAATTTTAGCATCTGGTGGACCGTCGATGGCACAACTTTAAACTCCTTAAGAGCCACCCTTCCTATGATGAGGTTATAGGCCGAGTAGACGTTCTCGTCTATCACGAAAAAAATTATCTTTCGGGTCAACCTCTTGGCCCACTCGTCACCCATCCGAACGTCTATCTCATACATGCCCAATGGGTGGACCTTTTCGCCACTGAAGCCCATCAAAGGATGATGATAGGGTACCAGCCTAGCTCTGCTAAGACTTAGGCTCTTGAAGCAAGGCCAAAACATCACGTCTGCTGAACTCCCCCTATCCACGAGGATCCTCTGCACCTAGCATCCATGCACCCTTGTAGTTATTACCAAAGGGTCATCATGCGGGGCTAAGATACCCTTGAATTCGAGCCTGGAGAACCCAACTATAAGGGTGTCCATGTCCACCTTCTTTCTCTTCTGCACTGTGTCAGAAGGCATTTGGTTGACAACCTCATGTTTGGTCGCTGACTTGGCCTCTGCCACATGAGCTTTCCTGTCAGCCACTTTAGAGCCACCTCCTACAAGTCCTCCGCATATGGTGTCAACACCAAAGGAGATTATGCCAACCCTCTTCACTGGGGTATTATCATATTTCGACGGGAGGTTCGGGTCGTCTTCTTCATCACCTTCCGAATCATTGTCTCTTCTACCTAGGACATCATCACGGCACCTGTCGTTTCTCCTCTTCCTAGGGTCATCTCTTCCCCCTTTAGGTGTATTACCATCAACATACTTCCTTAATTTTCTGGATTTTAACATTTTTTCAATCTCATCCTTCAAGGCGAAACATCTATCTGTGACATGGCCGTGGTCCTGGTGGAACTCACACCATAAGTTTTTGTTCCTTTTATATGGCGGGGCCTTTAGTTTCTTCGGCCACCTCAGAGTCCTATAATTCTTGATCTCGTTGAGGATATGCTCACAGCTCACAGTTAGAGGAGTATAGTGAGTGAACTTTTCATCGGCTGACCTCTTCTTTCCATCTTTCTTTCTCTGGGACTTCCCGTCACTACCGCGGTTCTCATCCTCATACTTGGCAGCCATCGCCTCTTTGGCATTCATGACTTTCCCCGCAGTTGCCAGTAGCTCGACCATGGACCTAGGAGGGTCTTCCACAAGTTTCCACAATAACTTTCCTTTCTGAAGACCTCCAATGAGGGCGGTCATGGCTATATTTTCTTTGTAATCCTCAACCTCCAGTTTCTCTTTATTGAACCTAGCAATGTAGTCCCTTAGGCTTTCGTCCTTGCCTTACTTGACGTACAGTAGGTGAGTGGTCTTCTTTTGAGGTCTTACCCCAAAGCAGAAGTTATGAATGAATCGTTCAGCCAAACCCTTAAAATTCTCAATAGAATTCTTCGGAAGAGAAGTAAACCATCTGTGTGCTTCTGCCCCTGTCAAAGTCCCAGAGAAGGCCCTACACTTCATCTCATCAGGTATTCAGTAGATGTCTGCTACCGACTGATACATCTCAATGTGGTGTACAGGGTTGGTGCTACCATCATACTTGGGAGACATCACTGGAGGTTTGATCTTAGTGGGAGTCGGGAAGCTCACTATCTTAGCCACAAATGGAGAGCCTTCTGAGTAGCCCCTTTGCAATGGGTCCCTACTCTTTATGAGGTCTCCTATCTTCTCCTCAAGATACTGAATAGAGTCATTCCATGGTCTCCTGCCATCGGCCTGGCCGAGGTTGTCCCCGGCCACCTCCAAGGGATGGACCGAGGGTTCCCCTGCCGTAGCACAACGTCGGCTGTTGACCTCTTCCTAGTCTCTGCCCCTTCTTTCATGGGGTCGGGCTTGGTCAGGCCGACCTGGTCTTTCCCCTCTTTGCGATCCAGCAGCACTCCTCGATCTGGATAACCTCTGTCTTAGGTCATCACTGGGACCAACCTCTTAAAGGCTGACCCTCTACTCATTCGATCAAAAGCTGATCCTCATTGTTGGGCCTCTTCACCTCTTCGGCTGACACATCCTCGGCTCTGCTGAAGAGGACTTACCGTGTTATTCTGAACCTCATACGGTTCCCAACAATCTTCCAAATCCTCTTTCACCTTTAGATCGTCATACCTGTCCTCCGGGCAAGGGTTTCCTTGCCTCCCCAGGCATAAGCGCCTAGGGTCAGCAATGTCCTTTCTCCACTGGGGTACAGGCGGGTCCTTTATTGGTGCCTGGGGTGATCCCCTGGCGTCTGGATGAGGCTGGATAGCCGCCGGAGTGATCATCTCTGGTGAGACTCCAGGTTGCCTCATCATGGTTTGGCTGAGCTGCGCAAACTGCTCCTGCATAGCTTGTTGCATTGTAGCCAAAGACATCAAGGCGGCAGCTACCTCCGCCATTTCGGACTGAGGCGGTGCCTGGCTGTAGCTTGGCCTTCCCCCGCCTAGTGGCGGAAGAGGTTGTGGAATTTTCGGTGCCATGTGTTACTTAATAAAGAGCTTAAGTATCAAGTGAGCTTAATACCTTAAGGGACCTCTTTCAATGGTGAAACATCTCCACGCAAGGGGTGGTGCCTGGTTCGCCACCAGAGTTTTCGGTGAGGCTAAGCTGAAGAAGACCCAGAGACAGCTTCTCTTCCCACAGACGGTGCCAAAATGATGATGCTGAAAACAGCACCACCCTTCAAGGTGTTTGTGAGCTCAATTCAATGTTAACAATGGCAGCATAAAGGCATATAGTAGAAGGGGGTGAGGAGAAGAGGAAGATCACCAGGATAGAAGTGGTTCAGCCAATCTGGCCTACATCCACTATGAAAGTGTATGATGTGTATCACTGTATGAGGGCTCTAATGGCCATGGATACAATCTCTCAAGCTTTCTCTCTCTACTATGTATTTGAACAGAGTTTTCGCTAGGGTTGCTAATTTCGGATCCTTTGCAAGGTAGAAGATGACCTCTATATATAGTACCTGGGGGGTGTAATGTACCCCTCATGCATGCAATGAGCATGTGTGTGTTGATCTAGCCAACATGAAGAAGACATATGTCACTGTCACATGTAGAGAATGATGATGAAAGATTCCCTCCACGTGGGGGGAATGATTTGTTATAACTGAATTGTGTCCACGTGTCTTTATCCACACATACGCCAATAAGAGCTCGGCCTTTGCTTGGTCATGACCTCGGCCGAAGGTAGGCCGAGGTTGATAAGGTCTATGCTCATTCAATCTTAGATGAGCCATGGAGGTCTCGGCTTAAATGAAGCCGAGGCATGGAAATGGGGTCGGCCTGGGCCGAGGTTATTACTTTGATCGTGCCTGTAACATCGACTGATTTGCTGATGAGGTCGATCTTGGTAGAGGTGTCTTACTGTTACCTCGGCCTGCCCCGAGCCGAGGTTGTCATTCCCAGGTGAGCTAAAGAGCTGCTGACCCTTTTGATACGTGCATCTCCCCCTTGATGAGGTTTGTAGTGGTGTCGGCCTGGGCCGACTCTTCTATGACCGAGGCTGCTGGTCTACGATCAAGGCTCTTCCAACGTCGGCCCAGTCTTCGTTCGAGGTTGGTATCTCGAAGCCGAGGTTACACTTGGTACATATCACTTCCTATTTTCTAACAATCCATTATTGTTATCATCAGTAACACTGCCAGATTCAGAATGTAAAGATACAATGGTGAAATGCACTTCCTTATCGTCTGTTTTGTGATTAAACATGTCATCCAACAGAACCATCCCAGATACATTGTATTCATCTATCTCAAAAAAGCGAGAAGCTACAGTGTAATGTATATAATAAATGAAAGTATTGTTATGTAGATGCGTATTTTTTTATACCAAAAAAATTGAATTAAGCTCCCCATTAAGTGAATCCAAACGAGGTAGAATGCATTTTCTTCAGTACTTCATGTTTAGTCCCAAACATGATAAATTACAAGCAACAACAATTCAATATTGGTGTAAGAATAATAAATGAAAGTCAATTATTGAAAATGAAGTTTAAATTACAGATCACGTGACAAAATTTTGTTCGTCGCAGTATGCTTGGAAGATATCACGACAAAGAAATTAACCACGTTAGCAATTTTAACCTAAACTCCTGCTTAATGGATGCTTAATAACTTTTACATTTTCAGCAACATCAAGAAAAAAATGAATAAAAATAATAAAAGATAGAATATAAACTAAAGAAATATACCTATTCAACCATACATAATCTTAATGCTATCTTTTTTGTTGGGTTAAATCTCAAGCTATCGGGTATGAAGGACACATGATGCCTTTTTACGTGAAGCACATAGCTTTCAGAACATCATCTCAGTACCACACATTAAACGAACAATATGGATCCTATTATTCTTATTCAGCATTTCCATTACCTCATGTTCCAAATATTTGAATGATTATAAAAGAAGATAACCCCACTAAACAATAAACACAAATACAAATGGTATTAAGGATACACAAAGAGCAAGAAGAAGTCAATTGAAGTTCAAACTCCAAAACCTTTCAACTCACTTAATGAACTTCAAAACTACTAACTCAAAACTAAATTTTCTACTTACAAAAAAAGACTTGGTCACCTAAAACATTGGGTTACCTTACATGTAACTATAGTGCAAACCTGGATACCAGACAAACAAATCATATGAGTATGTTGATTTTGAACACCATGTTTTGAAAAAACACAACCTGATTAGTATTTTCTTGAAATGTGAACTTCTTACATGTATCTTGAGATTGTGGAATGAGATGAATAGATAAGGATATTTCAACCCATATATCTTCAAATAAGATGGCTCATCTTAAAAAATTTAATTCTTTAGTACCTGCAACATAAAAGAAATATGAAAATATCCTAAAATAAACACAAAGATTCATACAAAATGATTCAGACATGAATAACAAATTTAAAAGGGTTATTTTTTCTGTTTCCTCAATCTATTCCAAAATTTCAAAAAAAAACTAAAATCGCATCTCAAACCATGAAACTCCACTAACCCAAACCACATAATCATAGCAACGGAACTCCCTTTGCAAAAAATTACCAAAAAAATCTCTATTACACAACCATCTAGGAGGAAGAAAAAAACATTAAAAACAATTAACCTATTTGAATCATTAATCGAATATAATTTGAGAGAAAGAAAATACAACATATCGTGAGCGAGAGACGGGTTAATCATAGGGGATAGAGAGGGGTTTGAGAGGATGGATGGATTGATGATGGGTTGATGGTAGGAGAGCGATAGAAAGGGACATGAACTCGTGGGGTTACTTGTAAGGGGAGAGAGAGAGTGAATTCTGAAAGGAATTCAAATTAAAGTGAATTTTAGTTTTGTGTGGTTCAAGGATATGAGAGAGAGTTTGGGTAAGTTTACCCCCGATTTTTAATTTTGAAGAGAAGGGGGAAAAATAGTGTTTGTCAAAAGAGGGGGAATCCAAATTTGTAAGGGGGAAAATAGGTAGTGAAGAAAAACTCATAAAGATGACATCATCTTTTGATCTTATGACATACACAAGTTTTGTAACTTATTATATATACTAGGGTATACCCGTTCCTGAAGGCACGCTGATAATCGCAAAACGACAAATTTTCAAAACACGTAATTGTAAAAATGCACAACTTTCGTTCCCCAACAAAACAAAATGTAATTTTAAAAAAATTGTCCTTAATCTCATTTGCTTTTAGGATTATCCACCCTGCTTATCAAAAAACAAATAGTCCAAAAATATTCGAATAGTATCTCAAATTACAAAGTGGATTATCCACTCTGCTTAACATGAAATATACAATATTCATCAATTGAATTCACATTGTATCTCAAATTAACAAAGTGTATATTTTAAAAAAAAAATGGACATAATTTCCTTTATTTATTGGACTATCCACCCTGCTTAAGGGGTAACAACTAGTCGTAGAATATTCAAAACGTCCAAATTCATCAAACAAATATTTCAACGAAACGAACTTCTTTAAAAAATATCACATATATTAATTGAGGTTGTCCCACGTGTTCCACTGTAATGATTGTCCGTAGTTTTCAAGATGCGACCTAATAAAAAATAAAAAATATAGTTAGTCAATGGAAATAGATAGTCAAATATTATATAAACCATGCTAATTATTAATTATATGCCAAATGCACTGTCTCGCTAACATGACGCTAAAAAGTTCCCAAAAGAGAGACTTTGTAACAAAATACATAGTGGATTTATAAAATCTGAGTGATCAACATTGAAAGTAACCCATACATCTACACACAAAACAATGACATAGCCATAGAATAACAGTTATATGGAAACATATACATATTGCGACAAAGGTTTATTATATAACGTTATTATCAATGTAATGGTGGTTCGTTGTTTGGATAATAATATTTTAAAACATTTAATGATGCATCATCTATGAATAAAATATGGTCTTAGGAGGACTTAATTGTGTACATATGATGGCGAACTGAGAACACAAACGAAAATTAGAGAAAGAGAGTGAGGTACCATAATGAGAGGTGCATTGATGATTATGAATGATGTCTCCAATTCTTGTCGGTATGTCTTATGGATCTAAGTAATTCCCCCCACCTAGTGGTGTATATAAAGTGGTGTATAATTGTCTTTTAAAAAGTATGATTATCAACAACTATGATAGTGTCACGACTGAATTTATTTTTAAATTTGGGTGAGGTTAAAAATTTCCAACAAAAATACAATTCACACATTCATCACCAATGACAATCACAAAAGGCATAAACCGTAGGTTTGCGGCCTCCCCCAAATAAGAAGATAAAGTCTTATATACAATAGTTTAGTTTATATTGTTGTGCTTCCTGTTTTAAATACGGTAACCTGCATAGTGAAAACTTTGTATTGGGTAACAAATGTTGAATATACCAAGTGAAAGTAAATTAAAACAATATTATGAAGAGTTAATAAAAAAATTGTTTGACAAATAAAAAGAAAGAAACAGAGATGTAATGTAAATAAAAACGTTGAAGAAGAAACAAAGATGATTAAGAAATCATGTGCCATTATTGATTTCTATAAAAATAGAATAAAAATAAAAACATATAAACAAAGAACCAATTTTTGACCGACAGATTATGGATTGCAAATATTCCTAAGCAATTAACCTACTAAGACCTGTAAAAGTATGGGTCCTAGGGTCATTTCTGGTTTGTTTATTGAACAGTTACGTGAGACTTATAAGTGAATTAAAATTGAAATGTGTACCCATCATAATATCTTACAAACCAGCAAAAATCAAACAGGGGAAATGGGAAAACTCAAAAATAACCAAACCTGCAAAAATACATGGTAATGGGAAAACTCAGTTCCAAAACCTACAAAAATACAAAATTTTAAAAATACAAACCTGCAAAAATAACAACATATGCATATGTTAGTTTGGGTTGGATCAACACAAAGAGTCTCTTAAATCAAATCTGTATATAGTCAACTCTTAAATCAATTTTGTATATACACATGAGTATATACTCAATCTGTATATACTCAAATCTTAAATCAAATCTGTATATACACATGAGTAAATACTCAAATCTGTATATACTCAAATCTTAAATCAAATTTGTATATACACATGAGTATATACTCAAATCTGTATATACTCAACTCTTAAATCAAATCTGTATATACACATGAGTATATACTCAATCTGTATATACTCAAATCTTAAATCAAATCTTAACGCATTTTTTCATCAACACAGTCTGATTTCAACAACACATAAAAAACTATGAAGTGGAACACAACACAAAATGTCTTACCGTAGGAGGATCCGTAGGGGGAGTAGGCATGGTGTATTCTCTGAGGTGGGTTTAAAGGCCAGGGTTTTGGAAGTGGATGGAGGAACGGTGGCCGCCTGGGATTTAGGAAAGGTGGGGATGGGAAGTGAAGTGTCGAAGATACAAAGACCAACTGTAGATGGAGGAACGGTGGCCACCTGGGGTTTCGGCGAGGTGGAGATGGGGAGTGACGTGTTGGAGATACAAAGACCGACTGTAGATCGAGAAACGGTGGTCGCCTGGGGTTCCGTCTAGGTGGGGAGGGGGAGTAACGTGTCGGAGATACAAAGACCGACTCTAGATGGAGGAACGGTGGCCGCCTGGGGTTCCGACGAGGTTGGGATGGGGAGTGAAGTGTTGGAGATACAAAGACCGACTGTAGTGTAGGAGAGTTTGCATTTCTGAAACATGATTTGTCTCCGGTGGAGTGGGCTGGTGGAGGAGAGTTTGCGTTTCATTTGTGAGAGAAGAAGATTATGGGGAATGAGGTAAATGAGGCGGCAGGACAAAAGTAAAATAGGAGGCATGTGTTTGGGAGATGATCAAAATTTCTATTATACCCTTCTTTTCCAATTTTGAAAAAAAGGGGGAACAAATTAGAGTGTGTCAAATGAGGGGGAACCCAAAAGTTTCAAGGGTAAAATACAGAGTGCAAAAAAACCTAATCTATATGACATCATTGTTATATCTTATGACATACATAAGTTTTATACTTTATTATATATATATATATATATATATATATATATATATATATATATATATATATATATATATATATAAATAAGTTACAATGGTGTTTTACCTATTCATAAGATGGGAAGACACATTGTGGTTAAGATGAGTGCCAACAAGCCTAGAAATGGAGTGATGAGATTACTTTACACCTAACACTTACCCCCAAACCCTAATGCATCTGCCTCACTCTTCTCATTTGTCTGCATCCCTATCTCTTTCCCTCTCTCTCCCCCACCCTCTCAAACTCCCTCGAGCCTCCATATTACCACAAACACGACCAACAAAACCCTTCTCCGTCGCTTTCACCCCAAGAGAAAATCATAGTTACAGTGTATTATTTTTCTTTCTCACTCTATTTGTGGATGTTAGGTGTTGGGTTTTTGTGATTTAAAGGGTTTGACGTAGATTTGTTTATTAATTTTGCATCAAGGGAGATTTATTGATGTTTAGTTATTCCTGAGCACAAATAGGGGAGATTTAGTGATGTTTATTGATGTCAATAGTAGTTGAACAACGGAGACTCTGAAGAAATGAAGGCGGGAGTGATTTTTCTGTCTATTCACCATATTATGCACGAATAATTTATGGTTTCGGAATAGGGAAAATCACATCAACTTTTTGGGATTATTTGTGCTTCTATTTTTTATTTTCATATTTCATGTTCTTGTTCTACAGGTATTGTTCTCTATAAGGGGTTTTCGATTTTTGCAGGTATACTATTATATCTCTTTCTTCATAATTTTTTGAACGTATTGTGCTATATAAGGGTGTTTCGAGTTAAAATGGAGTATCATGAAACCAAAATTAGTTTAACCCCAAATTTGCTGTCCATAAATCTACAACCATTGTATTCTTTATTTTTTTAAATCTGATTGGGTTTTATCTTATTTTGGTGTAAACGACCCATTATAAAAAAATTATTTAAATTTTGTTCTATGTTCTAAAGTTTTGTTTGGTTCACATATAGTTTATTTGGATTACTTCAAATAGTCATTTTGTTTTGATTTAATTTCTTGCTAAAATCAAAATTTAATTATATTGAGACTTGGTAAAGTTTTGAAATTTTCCACAATTTAAAGCAAGGTATTTTGCAACCGAGTTATTTTGGAATCTTGCTAGAAATTTTGTATACATATGATACATCAGCATCACAGTTTGATTTAGACGATATTTGGATTGTATTTCTCTGTGATTAAGCTTGTTAATTATGGTGTTTATTGGTGGCGATGTGCATTTTTATTGTATCTTACTTGCACTTCTTGGATTATTGGTAAAATGTCAGTGTCTGGCACTACGTATATGTCGATGGAGTTTATTGGGTCTATGGTTGAAAGTTTAATAGTAAGTTTATTTCAAGTACTCTGTTTAAGTAATTTTTAAGAGTAATTGTAGGCTGATTTTTTTTGGGATACAATTTGACTGACTCAGTGATCTGTGAGCATTATGCAACATGGTCGTTGAAGATGGTGAGGAGAATGGGATTGTTCCGTCCCATGCTACTATATACAAGTATCTTGAGGTTAGTCTCACAAGTCATGAAATATTTTTTTGAAATAATACTCTATTACTACTTTCCCTTCTTCATTCTAAACTTGCATTTGCTATTTGATGAAGAGTTGAATTGTTTTGTTGAATAATTCTACGAGGTGTAAGCTTAAATTTTGGTTTTTCTTTTTTAGTACCTAAAATCCAATTCGGGTTTTCTTTTTTAGTACCTAAAATTCATTTTAGAACATGTGTTAACTTTTGAATCAAGCTTTTGACAGAAGATTTTGAACAAGGAAACCTCATCTTCAACCCATAAATGTTATTCAGTTAACTAATGTTCTCCTCATGGAAAGACACATTTAAGATCATTAAAAGTCATGATAGTTGAATGCTTGAACCACTGTATGTATAATGTTTTTTTTCTCCCTTAATTTCTTTCACTGAGCATAACTTTGCCCTTGCCATTATTTGCAGGTTCTTAGTTTTACTTTGCATTTCGTTCTATTCAGAATAGATTTGATTCCGTTGTTTATGTAATCTGCTAAAATTATTAGTGATTTGAATAGGCCAACAATCAATATCCAAAAAGAAAATAAAAATTTCCAATTATAGCGTTAACTATTCATCGGCATGTTAAATGCCAACAATTATCTTTGTTTATTTTGGGGAAAATATTGCAACTTGCAGTGGATTAATGGTGTAGCTGACACTGCGCTAATTCATTATGAGATATATATTTTCATCTGTGGCGTAAGAAAATGTTCATGTATCTCATACACATATGCAACATCATAACCGGTATAGACGATCATGGTCATGCAATCGTAATCGAGTCTGATATTGATTGCACAAGAATCCTACTATAAAAAATTTTAGGACTGATTTTGGGGTTGATAACTCTTTCGGATGAATATTTCCACTTGAGCTATATTGACCTAACAAGACATCAGGTATAAACTCACTTTAAAATATTAATGTTCGAGTTTCCTACATTATAGGTTTGTTGATACATTCTAAAGAAAATGAAATGAGTCTTAAAGCAATGGAAATGAGTTTCTGTCAAACTATGTTAATGTTGCCACTTGGACACATTAATATATGGTACAGATTCCATGCTCGGTGATGAAAAATATATAGATGAAAATTCTGTCAAACATGTACTATTTATTCAACGATAATGGAAGAATTGTATTTCTTTACAAATGGAAAGCCGAACACTTTTTTGTTTTCATTTATTTTATTTCTTTAATGGAAGAATTGTAGGCACGAGGCATGTTATAGGAACGCATAAACCCAATGAAAATTTGATGTTGTGCCCGTGCCGATTAGCACGACATCAAATTTGAGGGTATTGCTTTATGAAGTGAGCACATATTTATTATTTTGTTGGTTTATTTTTAGTTGTGTGGGGTGGGGTAGACTAATGACATATCATTTGCATCTCTATTTTGTGGGGGTGGGGGTAGACTAATAATAAAAATTAAACTAATTACTCTTGCATTTTTTTCCATCACTATGTTTACTCCTACTTTTAGTTTTCAAATATAATGTTTTTTGCTCTAATATTATAATTTTATTCTTTTATCTAGTGTTATAAAGTGCTCAATGATATTTTTTTAGCATTGATGCGAGGGTTCTAATCGCAACTATTAGTTGAAATATTATTGCTCCTTTTGTGGTTGAATATGCACTTTTCCAAGGAAAATGATGTATCATGCTCATAGCGAGTTACATCATCACTGGAAGATATTTTTATGGGCGCAGTGGTGAGATCCGTCACAGGAATTGGGTAATGGTTTTGTATCATTTTTCATATCTTTCTATTTTTTTCCTTTTCAATTTGTAGAAGTCTATTTGAAATTGTTGTTGGGTTCTAGATTTCAACATTTTAATATTTTTGTAAAGATTTCAAGCAATCGTGGTTGTTGTTGTTCACACAATTATATACATCCAGTTCTGTCGAATGAACTCCTATTTGATAATATAATTTTAAATTATTTGAACTATGACTTGTTGTTTGTTATTTTAGTTTTCTTTTTCTTTTATATTTATTTCTCATTTAAATGGAGGAAATGTGTAAGAGTTAAAGGTTATGCATTCCTTTTTTTTGTTCTGTTTAGTCACTGCCTTTGGACCTACAGGTTCCTTTATGTCCCTTTGAATTCTAGGACATTATTGGAAATTTAGTCTTATCGTACTGAGTATTTTTTTTTATGTTTTTTTATGCGAATTGCTTTGGGGACTAATTTAAAGTTATTACAATATTTTAAATTGACTAAATATCTATATAACATGGCCATTCTTCTTACTCTGTTAGCAGTAACAAAAATCTCACTTGCTTCTAACTTTTTATTATTCTTTTGATCTTTTACTATATGATTTGACACTTGATTCTACTTTAGGATCTTTTTATTCTTCTTTTGATATTTTTTATTCTTCTTTTGATCTTGTACTTTAGGATTTCACAACCTTTGATCAAAATTCTTAGGTTAGGGTATGATCTATGACCATTTTCTAAACTATTTTGTTTGTTATATAGATGTGTGGCTGTGTGATTTTAGTATTTTCAGTTTAATAGTGATATTGTACTTTTTCTTTTGGCCCGAGGGTTGGATGTATATAGCTCACTGAGTGTTCTTTTTAATTTCTTTGGTTGATGCACTGTTTTCTCTGTAGACGTTATTTTCTTTGCTTGATCCATAAGTGACTGAGTTTTAAGAATAATTCTTAAACCACATTTCTTTACCAAATAGGCGCTCTCAATGGTTGAAAAAAAATTAGGTAACCAGGCTTTAACCAAATGCGGACCTATTGAGGCGATTTGCATTTCTTTTAGAAATACGATTCGTGTCAAAGCATTTGAATGTCATACTCTTTTAATTGTTTTTTTGTTCTTACTCAAGTGTAATGTTTTTATCGTTACTTAAATGTGAAAATATTTGTTTATTTTTTTGTTCTCATTTCAGCCCCGATGTGCATCTTGATGAATTCATTGGAGTGCCTTCACTAGAAAAATATTTTCCAATATCACTCTTGCTTTCATTATCTGGTTCCAACAAGGTCAACAGATGACACCAAAACAAGCCTTGCACAACCAACTTGGAATGAGCGCAGGTGGAACTTGTAGGCTCCAGATTATTCGAAGCGAAGACAACTGTTCAAAACAAACTAACCACCTCACATTCAAGTGCTTTAGTTTGAAATTATTTAATTCAAAATTTGGCTTTGGATTTAGTATTTTTTTTCAATTTTTGACATCTATTTTTTTTAAATCTCAAATGTCTGCAGTAAACTCAACTTAGATCTCTAAAGTAAACTTTCTCATTCTCTTCAATTTATGTTTTGGGTTAATACTTTTACAATTTTAGGCCTCATATCTCTAATATATAATCCTTTTTTTTTTTTGCAATTCAGAGTCCAAATCCACTTTACGAATTCATTATTGATCTTCTAAGGGATACTATTATGTTTAATTGTTTTCTCGGGTAATGATTATTGTAACACCCCATAATTCTGAGTATTTCTATATAATTAAATTGTAGAATTAAATGAGATAATAAGGTTTAATTTAAATTACGCAAGAGAAGTAATTAAATGAGACTTAATAATAATTGTGATTATGGAGTATTAATCGAGAAATAAATACTCATTAATATTGCCTCATTCTATTTACTTAGTGCGAGTAGTAAATAGTTACTTAGAGCGTGTAGACCATTTTGGGGTGAGAATGAGTAATATATTTTTAAGTGACTCAAAAGATAATTTAGAGGTCACAGATGAGTCCGGAAGAGTCGAATTAGTTAAAATAGTATACTCAGGAGTACTAGTTGAGTCTCCGGGTAACTTTGGACCAAACTGAGTCCGTTCGGGGGGGTTTTGGTCTTTTAACATTTGAGGGTATAGAGACTACGAATTTGAGAGTCTTTTATCAGCTGAATGAAAAAGGGGTTAGGGTTAGAAAACCCACGTAAACAGCAATACCATTAGGGAGAAGGAGAAAATCACTCTCAAGGCTTAGAAGATGCTTTTGAAGAGGTTAGGTTTGGATCTTGCATCCTAGGAGCCAAAGGAGGAAGGATTGAAGAAGAGAAGCAACAATCCATTATCATCACCATGAATTCAGAACCCCGCTGTCAAGGCAAGTTGTTTATTGAAAAAATTATAAAGTTATAATACCCATGTGTAGGGTTTTTGAATAGTTTTGTTATATCAATATCTTGATAAGAAAAGAATGATATTTATACATGTTAGGATAGGAATCGCATGTAGAATGATTTAACATATGTAGAGGAATGATATTCAGAGTTGACTTGATAATTATTTTGGAATAAAATCTTGGTTTTGAATGAATATATGGGAATAACACCATATTTAGGGTTTTAAGAAATTTTGGGTTTAATCCACTATCTCTTTAAATGAATTGAGGTTTTGATGTATTTGAAACGTTAGAGATTGTCCTAGTATATGTGGGATCATGTTAGGATATTTAGGTTGAATTTTGGTGGACTATAATGAAGTTTGGAGATTTGTTAATGGAAGAATAAATTAACGAAGAAGACGACAAGCTGTCCCTGATCGATCGACTAGATCAATCGATCGAACCCAGAAGTCAATCGATCGACTTAAGTTGTTTCTCGAATCCTTCCTTGTTTAAGGTTTCTTTGATTTTCGAGAATGAATGGGAATCCTAGGATTTATAATATAGTTATATGGGAATGAGAATAAGACCAGTAGGTATATTGTTGAGGTTCGGTAAGTCCATTGCGTGTAGGAGTTGGATTATGGACCCATGAGAATAAAGTGATTGAGTAGAGCATCGGGGGATTTGGAATTGAGTTACGTGGTGAGGTAAAGTCAATTCAAGTTCTAGACCAGTAGGGTAAGTAATAACTACTAAAATTATATGGGAGGGGTAACTAGGGCCCTTAGAGTTGTGTGAATACTCAAATGAATGTGATAGTGAGATAGATTGTAAATTAACGAATACGGTTAATATAAGAGATTACTATATAATGTACGAACATGATTGATAGGTCGGGTGGGTACTTACTGAATTGTATGAACTACTAGGTTGAGAGAAATATACCTAAATTAATTATGTTAGGGTCGATGAAGTATTCCGAACTAATGTAGGGTTATTATATGTTAGGGTCGATGAAGTATTACGAACTAGCATTGGGTTATTATATGTTTGGAGTCGATGTAAAATGCCGAACCAAACCTTCGAGCTGGTATCGTGATGAAAGAGTTCCGAACCAAAATATGTGTATGTAAATAGTTGGGGTCGATGTATCATTCCGAACCAATTCTTACTTGGTGTCGATGAATCATTCTGAACCAAGAGTCCTTTACGTGTGTAAAAAAGGAAATAATAGTAATAACTGATATTTAGTATATATTGTGTGTGAATTTTATACTTAATGATATTCTACTTCTGTCTAATAGTAGATTGATATATGATGTATTTAGAGATACATATCAAATTGGTCAGTTAAGTAGTGAAACTTAATTACGAAACATAACGTTAGATATAGAATATCTAATTAGTAATTTAAGTAGTGAAACTTAATTACAAACGTGGGAAGATAAAAATTGTGATAATTGTAGTAATTTAGTAGTGCAACTAAACGAGAAGTTTTGAAACATAAAATAGGTGAAATGTTACATGAGAATTAATTAACATACGTGAGAAGCTAATGAAACTGATGTACTGTATGGGCGGTAAGAGAACTTAACTACAAATAAGTTCAGATGAGAACTTTAGTTCTAGTTAGCTTGGGAGGTATGGCTAGGTAGACAAGGGTATAACGTTAGGTGTGCACAATAGATGAGGGGTGAGTAAACTCAAAGAGAGTGTATAAGAACCAAACATGTGTAATCAATAACCGCATTTTATATTGTGATAAACGCTTGCTAAATATTTTCGAAATGTTTTGAGTACTAAATCTTGCTATAAATATTTTCAAAACCTTTTAGGTGTCCAGCCCCAGGGACGCTATGTATGATGATTTCATTCCAGCGACTCGAAGCTGTAGCACAGTGGATACTTAAAGGATTTTTATTAGACAATATCTCTCATTCAGATCTAGTGCATGATCTCATACTATTCTATGTACGAACTTGTGCTCTGGTATCAATCTCAAATGTTTAGTTTCAGAGTAGTGGTTGTTCTATTATTGTTTTGTGATTTTAAGCCGATGGTTTATTTGGTAATACTCTTGTTCTTTTGTACTTATACTTTGTTGATTAGGTTGTAGTAAATGGTGATCGTTATACTTTGTTCCGCATGGTTGATTTATCTGTTTTAAGAAAGATAAAATTTGGCACCGATCTAATTTTCACTTAGGTGATTAGTCATTAAAAAGTTTTCGACAGTGATGCTAAGAATGAACCATTTGAGAAATCGGTTTTAATTTAATAAAGTCATGTTCACCTGATATTTAATTAGGCGGGGTGTCACAGATGATATCAGAGCATCAGGTTTTAGTGTCCATTGGATCTGTGTGGCTTACTACATTTTCAGCATATCGTTTGATTGATATAGAGCCCTATCTTAGGATTGTTGTACTTATATATGTACATGGTTTACATTCTCCCGCTATTTAGTAGATTAAGTGGTATATATATACGAGTTCAATATGGTATGGTACGTCGAACATGGCGGTAGGACCAGCGTAGGCATTAGAAGAACTGCAGGAGGAAGGGGCTCAGTATTAAGCATGTAGTGTTCGAGGACGGTAATTATAGAAGAGATGATAGTTGTCGAGGTCACTCGTAGTGTGTAATGGAAGTATATGCTGCAAGGACTGTTGGGGCATAGTAGCATTTTCCAAGTACCACGACGAAAAAGGGTGATGCTAATCTAGACCTGCCTAATGCAGTGATAATGGGTGAAGATCTGAAGGATCTTTGAACAGACCGACCCGTGAAAAAATTGACAAAATGTCGACTATGCATGTTAACCAATGTAAGTAGAGTGTCCAGAGGTCATGGAATTAAGGATAGAGTACAAATACTCAGCAGTGAGAATTTTGGGTAAAATTTTTAATAGAGGTAACGTGGTGGGGATACCAGTCACCACATCCCGACCGAGGGTCAGTATACAAATAGAGGAATCTTAGATATAGTTTAACTGCAAATTCCTCCAGTGATGGTCCATAAGCAAAGTAAATGGAAATTTCTGAACGCATCACGTGAAAGATTGGTAGAGGTTAATTATGAGAAAGAAATTTATCTGTTGATGTGAACTTGTACCGGATGAGATAGGTACAAGGGTAAAAAAGGCCTTGAGAAAATGAACTCACAAGTTGTTGTCGCCCGTAATTTTGGGAAAACTCTACTTGGACGACTTATGTGTATGATGGCAGTATGGTTCTTCTTACAAGGTTGATGAAAATGCTCCTAGGTGAGCGGAGTTAAAATAGTTCAAGGATTTGGTCAAAGAGTAAGACTAAATGTAAAGGGGCTAGTGCAAGCCATAAGTTGAAAACCCTATGGGATTCATTGATTTGATTCAAAGTCGGGATTGTTAAGTCAAATAGTGTGTTCCTCTTGGTCAGCGAAACTAAGGGAGCCATAATGATAGTGTTCAAAATCAAGGCTACCATGTCCGAGAGGAGGAATACTTTGAGCCGGTCGGTGTGGCCTAGAATAAAGGGATTTATGAAAAGATTTCTTATGTGGGACGTAAGACCACACGTTTTGATCTTGCCCGAAGTTATTTAAGGGAATAATAACTCCGATAAGTTTTGAGTTCCGGGAAGGACAAGCATGTTATATCCAGGAAGTGTGATGGGCAAGAAAGTATATGAGTTTTAGCCTTGAGTGAATGGGGTATATGACGATGCCTCACCTGAAAGAGGGTCGAGCTTGCATTATTCATCAGTATGTTGGAAACTTCATAGATTATGGATGTCTTATAGTGATTGATCCAGGTGTGTTGGGACCTTAATGTTATGATACAAGGTATATCGTATGATCGCTCAGCGGAGAGATCGAGCTCGTTGTTGTGATTAGTGCTAAGGCCTTAGTGATAGTATAAGCGCAGTGCCCCTTGAATCCTTCAGAGATATTGGAGTATGGTTGCAAATATTATCGGGGGATGGAATTTGAGTATCTCGACTATGTGTTGTTCCGATAATGCTCAGTAATAATGCATTGGGAGTGGACCCTTATTTAAGTTCGGTTGCGAATTCGGATACGACTAAATTTTTATGCACGTCGGGAGAAGAGACATTGTTAGATGCTAGGGCATCAGTGGAGACGGTAGTGTTATGGGGAAACACTGAAAGGCTTATTTCACAACGAAGGGATAAGTGGGACTTTGTGGGCAAGAATTTGATTCTTGGTCTATAGAGCATTGAGATTACCCACAAGATTATAGTCACGCATGAAGAAAATGCGAGAGTTGAGGAAAAACGTATTACGAGTATGATGGTTGCAATGTTTTTGCAAATGTGCACGGAGAGAAGGGTGTATGGGCGCCCTAGTCAATTGGATTCCTTAGTCTTCCGAGATAGAGGGATGCGAAAAAATTATATTTATTAAGTACACCGGTGCGGAAGTTATGAGTCAAGTCGTATTGATGAAATGGATTGAACGTCATGGATAGACCATAATCCAAGCTTATATGTGCTGAGAGAACCAGCACACCCTATGGGATAAAAGTCAGTGGGAATCCGCTCAAAAGTTATCTCTTGATATGGGAGACTTAACTGTTGTGAAGAAATAACGCAAGGTGCTACTTGACTAAGTGTTGAGAGTGACTTACGCGTGACTAAAATGTTCATTCTTATAAGGAAACCGACCCTAAAAGTGCACCAATTATGAAGGGAACACGAATTGTATTGTATAACATACGCAGACAGAAAGGGGAATAGAGTACCACTTGAAGAAAGATGACGTAAGTGGGAAGCGGTGTTGAGGAAGAGACATAGTGAGATTGTCTCCAGATCCAGCACTAGATGATAGAGAAAGATGGATCGAAATGAGCGACCAGAATTTGGTAGTGAACCTATGTTTCTAGTGGTGGAATGAGTAGGGAGACTTATAATTTATGGATGGGCAGTGAAAATCGTAACTAAGTCAACATTCCGTTGGGGTAGCGGAAGGGGTTGACCGGGATGGACTAGTATGTTATTGAAAAGGAAGAGTGCACAAGTGCAAGGTGCCGCTCTATATTGTTGTAAATTAGGATGAAATCCTAAAATCCCACCCTGTGGGAGATGGTCATGGAGGAATGGAGATAAATTTTTATTTTGGGTATGTTGTGTCGCCTATGACTCAATGATCGAGAGAAAGGAAGATACTACACCCTAACGATAGTGGAATTTTGACCCACTAATCAATTCATAGGTTAAATGTATACCTATATGAACATATTTATAGGTAGTGTGAGTATGCCTAAATGGACTGTACATAAGGATTAGGTTCGTGGGTACCTATTATGAACTTATATGTACTTTGACGTGTAGTTCGAGGAGACATTCCAAACTCTTAGTCCCTAATGCGTGATATGAGGACATTCTATTGGAGTATGACATTTTAAAATATATGAAGTGTGAAATATATGGCTCATAAATTGTCTACTCATGTGCGATGAGATATATACATATATTGCTGCTTTAGGTGTGATTCCGAGACAATATAACAAATCACTATTGGTGATCGAGGTGGGATTCTGAGCCAATAATCCCAAAAGTGTTATAGAAAGGGGGTTATTATATAATAAGTGTTGATAGTATATGTTATGTGTAAGAAATATATACCTTATGATTTTCCTACTTTTGTGCGATAATAAGTATGCTTAATTGTGTACTGGGGTCGATGATGTTCCGGACCAATACATGAAGGATAGATTTGGGGTCGATGATCTTTTGAACCAAATCGATGATGAATGATAACCATTGGTATCGACGGAAGGTCTGAACCAACATATGCATTACATTTACCTCGGGGTCGAGGGAATGTTCGGACCAACGTAAATGATAGGATGATTGGGGTCGATGATTTTGTTGGACCAATTTTCCTTATAGTATATATTGTGTGTGAAATATATACCTTATAATATTCTAATTATGAGTGATAATAAACAATTAGATGTTATATATAGATATATACATCAAAAGGGTAAATTAAGTAGGGAGAAACTTAATTTCAAGAGTTAACGGTTGATTGAAAAAAATCTCTAGAGAAATTAAGTAGTGAGACTTAATTATAATATATGAGGCATGGATAACATGCGATAAGGGTTTATTATGAAGCAAGGCATGTACTTGGGGCAACCCTTAGGATGATATTATTTTATTTTAGGATCTTAGAGGATGAAGTGACGTTTAAAGTCCTTAGTCTTAATACGAGTTGTATCCTAATTTCGAGGATGAAATTCCTTTGTAAGGGGGGAAGTATGTAACACCCCATAATTCTAAGTATTTCTATTTAATTAAATTTGAGAATTAAATGGGATAATACGGTTTAATTTAAATTACGCAAGACAAGTAATTTAATGAGACTTATTAATAATTGTGATTATGGAGTATTAATCGAGAAATAACTATTGATTAATATTGCCTCATTCTATTTACTTAATGCGAGTAGTAAATAGTTACTTAGCGTGTGTAGACCATTTTGGGGTGAGAACGAGTAATATATTTTTAAGTGACTCAAAAGATAATTTATAGGTCACAGATGAGTCCGAAAGGGTCGATTTAGTCAAAATAGTATACCCGGGGGGTACTAGTTGAGTCCCAGGGTAACTTTGGACAAAATCGAGACCGTTCGGGGGGTTTTGGTATTTTAACATTTGAGGGTATAGAGACCTACGAATTTGAGACCCACGTAAACACCAAGAACATTAGATAAAAGGAGAAAATCGTTATCAAGGCTTAGGAGATGATTTTGAAGAGGTTGGGTTTGGATTCTGCATCCTAGGAGCCAAAGGAGGAAGGATTGAAAAAGAGAAGCCACAATCCATCATCATCACCACAAATTTAGAGCCCTTCTATCAAGGCAAGTTGTTTATTGAAAAAATTATAAAGTTATAATACCCATGTATGGGGTTTTTGAATACTTTTATTAAATCAATATCTTGATAAGAAAAAAATAATATTTATGCATGTTGGGATAGGAATCGCATGTAGAATGATATAACATATATAGAGGAAAGATATTCAGAGTTGACTTGATAATTATTTTGGAATAAAATTTGGGGTTTTAATGAATATATGGGAAAACACCCTAACTAGGGTTTTAAGAAATTTTGGGTTTAATCCACTATCTCTTTAAATGAATTGAGGTTTTGATGCATTTGAAACGTTAGAGATTGTCCTACTATATGTGGGATCGTATTAGGATATTTGGGTTGAAGTTTGGTGGACTATATTGAAGTTTGGAGATTTGTTAATTGAAGAAGAAATTAACGAAGAAGACGAAGTGCTACTGTCCCTGATCGATCGATCGATCGACTTTGTATATCGATGGATCGACTAGGTCGATCGATCGAACCCAGGAGTAGATCGATCGACTTAAGATATTTCTCGAATCTTTCCTTATTTAATGTTTCTTTGATTTTCGAGAATAAATGGGAATCCTAGTATTTATATTATACTTATATGGGAATAATAATAAGGGCATTAGGAATATTGTTGAGGTTCTGTAAGGCCATTGGGTGCAGGACTTGGATTATGTACCGACGAGAATAACCTTAGTGAGTAGAGCATCGGAGGATTTCGAATTGAGTTACGAGGCGAGGTAAAGTCAATTAAAGTGCGAGACCAGTAGGGTAAGCAATAATTACTGAAAATATATGTGAGGGGTAAATAGGGCCCTTAGAGTTATGTGAATACTCAAATAAATGCGATAGTGAGATAGATTATAAATTAATGAATACGGTTAATGTAAGAGAATACTATATTACGTACGAACATAATTGATAGGTCGGGTGGGTACGACTGATTTGTATGAACTATTAGGTTGAGATAAGTATACCTAAATTAACTATGTTAGGGTCGATGAAGTATTCTGAACTAACGTAGGGTTATTATAAGTTAGGGTCGATGAAGTATTCCGAACTAGCATTGGGTTATTATATGTTTGGGGTCGATGTAAAATGCCGAACAAAACCTTCGAGATGGTATCGTGATGAAAGAGTTCCGAACCATAATATGTGTATGTAAATAGTTGGGGTCGATGTATCATTCCGAACCCAATTCTTACTTGGGGTCGATGAATCATTCTGAACTAAGAGTCCTTTACGTGTGTCAAAAAGGACATAATAGTAATAACTAATATTTAGTATATACTGTGTGTGAATTATATCCTTAATGATGTTCTTATTCTGTGTAATAGTAGATTGATGTATGATGTATTTAGAGATACATATCAAATTGGAATGATAAGTAGTGAAACTTAATTATGAAACATAACGTTCGATAGAGAACATCTAATTAGTAATTTAAGTATTGGAACTTAATTAAAAAAGTGTGAAGATAACAATTGTGAGAATTGTAGTAATCTAGTAGTGGAACTAAACGAGAAGTTTTGAAACATAAAAGAGGTGAAATGTTACTTGAGAATTAATTAACATACGTGAGATGTTAATGAAACGGATGTAATGTATGGGTGGTACGAGAACTTAGGTACAAATAAGTTTAGATGAGTACTTTAGTTCTAGTTAGCTTGGGAGGTATGGATAGGTAGACAAGGGTAGAACATTAGGTGTCCACAATAGATGAGGGGTGAGTAAACTCAAAGAGAGTGTACGAGAACCTACCATGTGTAATCAATAACCGCATTTTATATTGTGATAAATGCTTGCTAAATATTTTCAAAATGTTTTGAGTACTAACTCTTGCTATAAATATTTTCAAAACCTTTTAGGTGTCCATCCATAGGGACGCCATGTATGATGATTTCATTCCAGGGACTCAAAGTTGTAGCACAGTGGATGCTTACAGGATTTTGATTATACGATATCTCTCATTCAGATCTAGTGCAAGATCTAACAATATTCTATGTATGGACTTGTGGTCCAGTATCAGTCCCAGATGTTTACTTTCAGACTAGTGGTTGTTCTATTATTGTTTTGTGATTTTTTGCCGATGGTTTATTCGGTAATACTCTTGTTATTTTGTACTTATACTTTGTTGATTGGGTTGTAGTACATGGTGATTGTTATACTTTGTCCCGCGTGGTTGATTTATCTGTTTTAAGAAAGATAAAATTTGGCACCGATCTAATTTTCACTTAGGTGATTAATAATTAAATTTTTTTGACATTGATGCTAAGAATGAACCATTTGAGAAACCTGTTTTAATTTAATAAAGGCGTGATCACCCGATGTTTAATTAGGCGGGGCGTCACAGTAGTTTGTGTATTGCCTTTTTAAAATGCAAAATCAATATGATAACAAATGGGGCAGAATTAAACTTATAATCAAACATCCATGGTGGGCTGGAGTGATACCAAGTGTGTCCAAAAAACAACTAGACCAAGCATTAACAAGTGAAACCAAACAACCCAATGACTGAAAACGATATCAAAAGATAAAGAAAATAAAATAAACTACTTAAACTAAATGATTTATAAAGGGTGAGAGTATACCTCCTAGAAGATTTTGCTACTGATTTTGAAGGAGAGTAAACTAGTTTTTTGGTTATATGATGATGGTGAAGTAGGGGTGAGGTAAGTGAAAAAATGTGGTATGAAAGTGAGGTAAGAAAGGTGAACGAAATGTTGGAAATTTGGATTTTTGGACTGACGACACACTGATTTTGAGGAGGGAATTTTCTTATTGGTGAAAAAGGGAATCCTTGGGAATGAGGTCATAAACTCCTTAAATAGTAAAAATTAGGTTTCAAGGGTGGTGTCGATAAACATAGGCCCTAGAATGCCTATTGTCATACCCTTGGATTGCTGGCAAAGTAAAGTACATCACTGCTAATAGGCAGGGTGTCTGGGTGCCTACAGGGAGTTCGAAAAGGACTTTCTTGGAAAACCGAGCATAAAATGCAAGGTTCTAAAAACGCGGGGCGTGATCGAGGCGTGGAGGCCAAGACTTAAGCCTTAAGATCCTAGGCGGGCCTAGGCGTGAAAAGGCGTTTAGGCCTTTTTAATATATTTTAATATTTTTTAACCATAACAAGGCTATTAAAATATTAAAATTGTACATGTCATAAATATATGTCTGAATATTTGCAAATAAAAATACTATTTGATTATTTTGGATGAGATAATGGTCCGGTTTGTAAAAAAATCTTTAAAAGGCGATATCTTTTCACTAAAGCATTGTTGTTTTTAGAGAAAAAGTATGCCTTAAGGGTTTTACCAATCATAAGGTGTCAAAATCTTAAGGCGAGGCGTTTCTCCCAAGCCTTAAGCCTAGGCGTGCCTAGGCGGGTTTTTTAGAACAGTGATAAAATGAAAATTGTAAGTCTAAATTGCACATGGTTGGGACCTTAGAAAAGGTTATTTCAATACCTATGAAAATCTATTGGTCCATTCCTGAGTTCGAGTGTTGACTACAGTTAAATGGGGCTTGAAAGCACCCGATAGCCTCTAGACGGGCGTTCTCTAAGTAAAAAGGTGAGTATGCATGAACTCTAAGGTCAATTTGCACACAGTTTGGACTATTGGACATGATATTCAGAGAGCAATGAAGGTGAAATGATATTTTTTTGAGATGGAGAGTTGACCAAAGTCAAATGGGTCTCAGGAGTGCCTTATGGCCTCTAGATAATGGTTTAAAGTAAAAAAGTGAGTACACGCAAACCGTGAGCCCAATTCATGCATAGTATGGACCGTTGGATTGATCTTCACTCAAGTTAGAGAGTTAACCAAAGTCAAACGGGTCTCGAGAGGGATCGTTGGCCTCTAGATCAAGGATTGAGTAGGACCTAGGGTCTTATGGTGGGATGAGAAGTGTTATGGACCTAAGGAGAATTTTAGAGGGTACTAGGATGGGGTGACTATATATAATTTTAGATAAACTTCTAGGATTACATTAAAACCATTCGAATAGGATGTTAATTTCTTATCTAGGTTGTGAAAGTTTCAATAGTGCTAGAACCAAAATATTAGTCTCCTAGTGATCAACTTGAAGCCGACTCACCGAAATTCTTACTGAGCTCAGTAGATCGATATCTCTGTAACATATTTAAACCGAATATAAGGCATTGACCCATATATAAAGAATTGATATAGATAGTTGGTCACAGTTTACAGGCACGACTAGGTCGTCATAATCCAAAACCTTGAACCATTTAAAAATACCATGACCAATCATGTGAATAGGTTAAAGGGTGAAACCAGTTAGAAAGGGTCACGATCTAGAACTGTGAATAGAGGGGCTATAGTCCAGAAACATGACTAACCCGTGACCGTTTTGGCACCAATTTTATTGCCAAAATTATCACCATGAGGGTCACGGTTCAGGACTGTGACCCACCCATGACTAATGCTATTGAATTATGGTCACGGTTATGAATCGTGACCTCCAACTGTAGTTTGAAATGGAAACATTAAGTTAGAAATGATAAAAGACTGTGACCATTTCTTGAGCTTTTATTGGTCACAATGTGAGTCACGGTTTCGAACTCTGACAAAGTATAAATAATTCATTTGATTAGGGTTCAAAATCATGACCAAATTTTGGCTATAAAAATGAAATGTTAAGGTAAAATTTTACATCACTAGTAATATCTCGCTCTCTCTACCCCCCTTCCTAAACTATTTTGAAGAACCTCTCTCTCTCTCTCTCTCTCTCTCTCTCTCTCTCTCTCTCCACCGATACATTTCTCTCCTTATATAATGATTTTCTTTGTGTGTGTGCATTTCAATGTTTGTGGGTGTCTGTTTTAGCATGTTTGTGTTTGAGAGTGTATATATATATAGTTTGTGTTTGAGAGTGTATATATATATATATATATATATATATATAGATAGAGAGAGAGAGAGAGAGAGCAGGCTCTCATGCACACTAAGTTTGTACACATTTTGAGTTGATTTTTTTATATGGTATTTAAACATTTCAATGTACCCATATAAAAAAATCATCTCAAAAAAAACTTTTTTTCCTATTTTTAAAAAAATCGATCAAACTTTCATTGCTTTTAGAGTGCTTTAAAAAGTGCGAAAGATTAACCAATTTTTTAAAATTAGCAAAAAAGGTTATTTTTATCTGATTTTTTTGTATGGGCCCCTTGAAATTTTTAAATGTGATATAAAAAAAATTCATCTCATTTTTTTTACGATTTTAAAAAACTTAGTGTGCATGAGAGTCGCCCCCCCCCCCCCCCCTCTATCTCTCAAGAGTGAGTCACGCTCTCCAACATACCCTATTAAACATACCTATTTTTTTCAAATAATAAAAAATATAATTTTGAGTTGATATTTTTATATGGGTTCATGATATTTAAGTGTGTCTCTGTAAAAAGATTTAGCTCAAAATAATATGTTTTGTTATTTTTAAAAAATAGGTAAAACATTGAGAGCTTTAAAGGGTAAAAACTGTTAGTTTTTTGCCCTATTTTTTAAAATAACAAAAACTATAATTTTCAATTGATTTTTTTTACAGGGGCACAGTGAAATGTCATGAACCTATACAAAAAATATCATCTCAAAATTATTTTTTTTTACTATTTTAAAAAATGAGTATGTTCATAGGTATGTTATTAGGAGGTATGTTGGAGAGCCTAATGGGGTGTGTGTGTATATATATTGTTGAAGAAACAATAATTAATGGAACCCAACACAAAAAATTGATTGGCATTGGCATTTGGGTATTGACTGTGGCAATTGGGTAGACCTCAAAAATTGAAGAAATGCAATATGAATTCTTACAAACTTAGTGATTAATTGGCAAACTCTTAGGGCCTATTTTGTTGAATCCAAAATTATAAATTAACCCATTTAAAATGAAAAAATTGCCTTATTATTATTGCTTGGTTGTAAGAATGCAAAGATTAACAAATAGACCAATTCATGTTGATTCATAAAAGCTTAAATTAGACCATTTCACCAAAAAAATTAAAATTACAAATTTTTTATTTATAACATAAATCTTAAATGGACAACTCTCATAGAGTTCTCTCACTATACCACTCTTACACTTATTTAGTATCGCTATTTCTCTCTCCCACCCCCACCCCCACCCCCACCCCAATCGATTTTACTTTTTTCCAAACACAACACAAATTAAATTTACACCCATGTCAAAAGAATACATCGACGATCTATTTATTCTCAATTATCTCATTTATATAATCAACCAATTTATGCAATGAAATGGGCCCTTAATTATTTTCTATCATATAATAAGATGATAACTTGCATTAAGTCTCATTAAGCACATAGAAGACATGGTGATAATTTATGTTTATTTAAAGGAAACTTAATTTATTTTTAATCTATAAATGTATGATGTAGAATATAATTTATACTCATTTGGATTTCAATTGTTGTCCAAGTATTAATGTGTACAATAGTTTCTAGTGCTATATAAATGATACACCTCACAAAACTAATAAATGTTCATAATAGAAAACTTGAGGTATTATTTCATTATTGTAATGAAATTAAAAATGTGAGAGTAGTCCAACATTATTTTACTTATGACACATGTTTACAAACCATTAAACAGTTGTCCAACATTATTTTACTTATCACATGGATGTATATATATACAGTAATGCTCTGGTGAGGACTATCGCGCATTTTAACAGTGCAAACTGGCATGGGTTACCTGACGATTAACCCAGTAAAAAGAGAGAGCGCCTATAATTTAGCCGATAATTTCTAGGCTCACCACTAGGGGACACATGTACAGTTCACACTGTTAAAATGCGGAGCAGTCCGCATAAAAACATTATATATATATATACAGAGAGAGAGAGAGAGAGAGAGAGAGAGAGAGAGAGAGAGAGAGAGAGAGAGAGAGAGAGAGACGCACACACATATATGCGCACACGCACATTGACATTCACACATAGACACACACATATATATATATATATATATATATATATATATATATATATATATATGACATACGTGCACACATGAAATTTGTTATATGCTCACATATGAATGTTACCCGCACACACGTACTCACACACGCACACATACCCACATACTTACATCCACACATATGTATAGGCATATAAGCACATGTATAACAAAGTTTATATATATACAGGTAGTCTCTCGTATACTCGCACATACACACCCACACCCACACCAACATATATATACTTTTATAGAATTGCACATATATATGCCAAAAATTAATGTGTAAGTTTATATTAGACTCATTTGGTAATATTTTAGATTGTATAATATGTTAACACGTTTTATTCTAATTGCATTTGCCCATGAAAATGTAGAATGATCATTGAAGCTTAATTGATTAAAGGTTAAAGGTGCTTTCTTTTTAGGTAATTTTACTTGCCCTTTATTTCATGTAACAATCGTAAATATAGTTATTACTTCTTGGTAAACTTGTTATGGTCGTGCTCGCCCTTTCCTTAAGTGGTTGTTGTCTGGATGAACACAATTTGGCAGAAGCACTTGCACATTTGGTGAACAAATAGTAATTTTAGGTTTAGTTTAATTAAAGTAAACTTAAATTGGACATGTTGATTGTTTGCGTGTAAATATTAATGCATATAACTTTGTGGTTGATTTTTTGTGGCTGTGTTTACCCCTTTCTTAAGTGGTTGTTGTTTGGGTGAACACAAATTGGTGAAAGGGCTTTCACAATTGGTGAACGTGTAGTAATTTAATTTTATTTAATTAAAATTCACTAAAATTGGACTTATTGTGTATGATTTATTAGATGAAAAACCATAATAAGTTTAAAATTAATTACAACAATTACATCTAAGTCTAATATTCACACTCTCCTTGTATATATTTTCTCAAGAGAAATGAGTCACGGTAGTAATTACTTTTCATAAGAGCACGAGAGGGTGCAAGTTCACTTCACCAAAATATTTTTCATTAGTGTGCTCAATATAGAAAGAATCCATATTCATAAGTATGGGAATTGCAAAAATTATCAATCTAATTGCCTTACAAATCATGGAGTTGATCTCTCACAAGTATACATGTTCAATCATATTATGTTTTCCTTGCCAAAATGCTGAGACGAGGGAGTAGAGAATATATTTTTTCATCATAATCCTCACGAGGCACTGACCTTGGTGACACTCTTAGAAGAGGCTAAAATAATATTCATTCATTGTGGATACAACTCTATAAAAATATCATTAACCTAGATTATGATGTAACACCCCATGTTTTTTAGTATCTAAAAATTGGTTGAATTTGGTTGATTTTAAATAACACACGTGATGTAATTTAATGAAATTAAATATTATGTGTGGATTAAAATATTAATTGGAGAGAAAATGATTAATGTTTATTGAATATAATTACTAACTGAATAGTAAAAATTACTTTTATGTCATAGCGAGTGACACTGACGTCTTAGTGGTATATCTCAATTGGGTGTTGAGTGTAGAGTATATGAGGTTGACATAGGACATTATTTTAGAGTGACTCAAGTGGTGAATTCAAGGTCACAGTTGATTTCGAAAGTGTAAAAATAGTCGGAATAGGGTACCCGTGGGGAGTATTTGGGTCTCGGGGTCTTTTGAGTCATAACTGAGCTTAAATGGGAGTGTTTGGGTCATTTGGGCTTGGCCCGTTTGCCTAATTTTGGGAATTGAGATTATAAACCTAAGGCTAACTAGTTAGGGAAGCATAAAAACACTTTCTAACCTTAAAAATTCAAAGGAGGAGAGAGAAGAGGACATTAAAGAGGGAAAGGGGAGGTTTCTAAGAAGATCCAACGCCTTTCTTGCATTATCTTTACCACTGGAGTGCAATAGGGACTAAATAAAGGCATCCTCATCACTCACAGCACAAAATCAAACCTACAGTTGATAAGACAAGTGTTTATCTTGTTTGTTTTTAATGAGTAGTAATACCAATGTGTAGTAGGGTTTTTAATTTGATGATAATTGATGATTTTTTGGGCTTAATGAATAGAACTCATGATTTGGGATATGATTGCAAGTAGAATGAATCCATCTATATTAGTAGTACAAAATAAGAACATGTATGATGATAAATATAAAGAAATCTAAAAATATGAATGATTAAGTATAAAGAACACATGAACTAGGGTTTTGGGTAGAAATATTAGTTTTAATCCATTTTTGAGTAGGATTTGTATGGATTTAATGTGTTAGTTACGTTAGAATTTGTCTATATACTGTTAATTGATGCTTGGATAAATTATGTTGCAGTTTGGGTGTATTGCATGAACATTTGTGGGTTGAAAATGGTGGAAAATGTAACAATGTAAGGAAGGAGATGATATGTAGCATTTCAAATTGATTCGGCTCCGAGAGCGGATCAATTCGGCAGGCAAACCGATTAGGTCGCTTCACCGAATGGATTCGGTTACCCAGAATTGCCCGATTTCTTTTGTTTATGCCCCGAATTTGCAAAAACTAATCAAGAGACTAGTGGGTTATTTTTAAACTATAGTGATGGACGTAGTGAATTTCAGTAGGCCTATGATATAGTTTTGGCTTAGAAAAAAAGGGAGAATTAAGCCTAGAACCTATCAGGCGTAAAATTCAAATCAATAAATTTTTTAGAATTAGAATGGATCACAGAGAGTATGTGTGAACATAAGATCAGACTTGTAGTAAAGAGATGTTATATATACTGATATAAATTAAGGGATAACTAGGACCCTTCGGGTAGCATGTAATACTCAAGAATATATGAAAAGAGGTTATATGAGTATGTTGAGTATGCGAGAGACATATACTAGGTACGGCTTGATATAATGGGTTGTGTGTATACCTACTGAATAATATTTATATATTGGTTGTGTGAATACCTATTGTTGTGATTTGATTATGTGTGTGAACATACCTACGTTTCCTTCTATCACGGGAGGTTCCACACAAAGGGTGATCCCACCTTGACAATTCTAGTGAGGCCTCGATGTGTTCCCCAGAACATAGAACTTAAGGCGTCTCACTATGTACAATGTATTAGAGGAATAGGTCATTTGTGTACATTAGGTATGTGCGTATCCCAAAGGCTTAGAAATATGTTCGCTTCCATTGTGTGTTAATTGATTTTTGATTCTAGGAGACATGTCGAACCAATATTTCTTGACTTGGTACGAGAGGTACATGGACTTGATATCAGAGTATTCTAGCATCACGAGGGGCCATTCTGGGGATGCTATAGTTGGGTATATATATATTATAAGCGTGTTAAATATATACAAGTGTAATTTATCTACTTACATATGATAGTATAACTAATATATTGTGTATATTTAAAAGTAATTTAAGTAGAAAGGCTTAAATAATCGACCTAATAATAATATGTGGGTAATATTAATTATTGATTCCATGCTAGTGGGTCATATGGGTAATACGAGGGAGCTAGAATTATTGTGATTAGTTAGATACGTTATCTAGTTAGGCTAGGTAACTTAGCTAGGTAGGATACGTTAGGTGTTCACTATAGATAAGAGGTGAGGAACTCAAGGGAGTGTACGTGGAACTGACACGTGTATCTAATAACCGTTTTAAACTGTGATTTAAATACTTGAAGAATATTTTCAAACATTTTCTTGGGCTCTGACCCATGTCAAATTCATTTTCAAAAATATTTTAGGTGTCCAGACACGGGGACGCCCTACTTGATAATTCTATCCAAGGATGCATAGCTACAACACTTGTGGAGGCTTGCATGAGTTTGCTTAGATGCTTCAGTTATTAATTCCAATTTTAGGATTTCATTCAATATTTTCATTTGGGAATGTTTCCATATTCAGTACTTTATTTTACTTATCTTACGCTATTAGGATTCCGTTTTCTTTACCTCCGATTTTACTTGGATTATTTGTTTTGGTAACCAATGGTTTACTCGTTCTTAATTAATTATATATCTTTCATGTGATTATTCAGACTATTATTGTGTGGATGGTTTGGTGAATGTATTTAATTTCAGCATGTTGTTATTTTAATTGAAGATAAAATTTGGCACCGATTTAATTTAACCTAGGTGGATAAGAGATTTAAAACGTTTTCAACAATAATGCTAAGAATGAACCTAATGAGATTCCTAGTTTTTTTTTTAATGAAGGACTGATCACCCATTGTTAAAATAGGCGGGGTGTCACATGTGACATCTCGTGACTTATGCACATTAAAAATGAGCTTGCAAATACGTTGAAGAAGAAGGGATTCTGAGTTCTTGTCACGATAATTTACACGTCAACCATAGATATGCTTCAATGCAGTTGGTTGAGGGTAAAATTCGATAGAGCTTTTAAAAATAATACTGATTGGATGGAAATAAGACACGGCGAAAAGGTATATACATATATAGTCAGAAGCATGACTTTCGTACATTCATCGATAAATTTTTTTAATTGTAGGAAGTGTCCAAGATGAATGAAAATAATCAACCAAGTAGTGCCAACTAGGTGCTCTTCTACACCTGGACCTCAATTTTCATCTCTTGTGGGTCACTAATACTCTACTCCACTAGATAGTTAGTCTACGATTCCATCTCCGGGTCATCAAATTCAAGAACCCCCTATTAATCTAACACCCCACCTCCTTATACCAAAGAATCCCAAGAAGACCCTAATAATCCCATTGTGTTCTCCTCGGTAGGGAATCATTCTTTCAGTAATAATCCAGATGTTTAGCTTTTTAAAAACTGATGTTTGTTTCTCTAAACGATGATTGTGACTTGAAGAAGGTTGATACCGCCATAAAGGATGACACGTTGGAAAAAAGTGATAAGCACTTTTCATTTCTAGTCAGTTTGAATGTAAAGGGTCTTTATCGAGTACATGATGAATTGAAAATATATCAGAAGAACCTTCAAAATATTTTTTTCCCAAGGGGCGAAATGAGTTCTAATCTTTCGGCGTTAAAAGACAGTTCTTTAAACTTTTCAAACACCCACTGATAAGTGGAACAACTTCTTATATAATGAGGTCATGGAGGGAAAAATGACTGAGAGGGGGAAAAATAAATAAGTTTTCTACTTTATTATATATATATATATATATATATATATATATATATATATATATATATATATATATATATATATATATATATATATATATATATTTCTCTATGTTTATATATTTTCTTGTTTATATATGTATGTATACCCTTGTGTATGTATGTATGTATGTATGTATGTATGTATATACGTTTACATATGTGTATCTTTGTCATGAAAAAAAAAACAAATCCTTACAAAAAGGAGCAAACCTAAAAGAATCTTTGTTTTAATGGAGCATTGTATGTACATTTATTACTAGGTTTAGGTAAGTTATAAATATTAAATTAATATTTAAGGTTTTCATGGAATACAATAAAAAATACATAAAAAATTTATATGTAAATACAAAGGTATGAATTGGGAAATGTATAAAAAAAATTGGGTATATGTATGACCAAATTGATATGTAAATATAAAGTTATGGAAATTTGGGTAAAAAATTGTATTTTGTGAACAAAAAAGGAGTATGTATGTGTGTATGTGTATGTTTGTAAACAAAAATAGGAGCTAAACCCTTGTCTATATATGTATGTATACCCCTTTATATGTAACTATGTATTTGATGAAGTAACGCCCTAAAACATTTATTCTATATGTGGTACATATATGTGTATATATATATATGTTAACAAAAAACAGAGCATTTCATTTATAATTTAGTGACCATTTCAATTGAAGACTTTTGCATATATATGGTACCATTTTAATGGAGAAATGCATGTACATTTTAATGACTAATTGGAGAAATTTGTTAACCATCATTAAAATACCACACATCAATGCACATATTATGATTGTCCTCCATATGATATCTAATGGAACAGAGAATGAAAGTCCTCTAATAGGAAATGGTCAAAACAAAAGGACAATTTTTATTTTTTTCATGTTAAATAAACTTTACACCAAATTAAAACCAAAGTGTTGTGTTAAATATTTTGTCAAATTTTAATCTTGACATATGAATGCATCTAGGTCAGTATAAGAAAGAACAAAATAAGCAACAAACCATAAGACGGTGATGTATGAGGAAAACAACGGGAAAAACCTCGAATGGACCAGCCAGGAAAATTCACTATAATACGGCTTTACACAAAAATGATAGATGACATACTCTAACAACTTGAATCCCCGCAAGCCTTGATGCATCTTCAATATTCAATTGTTCCTTCACAATGACAATGTAAGAATCCATCCACGCAAGGGACACAATATGTGAGTCCACACATGCCTCGATATCCATCGAACCAAGCTCCGAAATTGTCACACAATATGAAGCCCATCATATGTAAACATATCATACATGAAATCCAATGTATGAAACTCTTCTCTATCAATATGTTAAGAGAAAGAATCTACGACGCAACAAATATGCTCTCAAAACATTAAAAGAATACATTTGGATCTTAAACTAGTTTAGGTGTAAACTATGGTTATGGTAAAATCGAAGGGCATTTGGTAGATTTCTGGGATGTCAAAACATAAGAATTTGTCTCAAGATAAAATACTACTCTACACTCATACTTATATTCAACTTTTTGAGCAAGCTAATCCGAAGATAATTGTAACATCCCGCACTTTGGGGATAATTAAAATTCGTAAGTAAGTGTAATTTGGGAATTTTAGAAATTATCGTGAATAGTAATTTTTGGAGTTTTCAAGGATTAGATGATTTTCGATTGGTGTCATATTTACTTTTGGGATTAAGTAAAGGAGCTGGAGTATTTTAATTATATGTCACAGCTGGGTAAAGCGACAGCGGATAATATTTTAATGGGAAGTCCCGCATTAAGTTGTGTTGGGTTAAATTAGTGATTTGTGGTCAAGTACCTCTGATGGATATTTCGATTGCGTAGTAGGTCTCGGAATGGCCGAGATAGTCAGAATAGAGTATTCGGGGGTAAAAATTGAGTTTCGGTAATTTTGGATCAGTAGGGACTCGTAATTGAGTAAACAGGTCATTTTTGGGTTTAAAGGGATAAACCCTTATTTCTCTCTTAGATAAGAGAGAGAGAGTGGAAGAAAGAAAGAAAAAGAGAGATGAAAGAAAGTGGAGAGGAAGAGAGGGAGAGAAATGGAAGATTTCGGCCAAACTCTGAGGGATTCGACTCAAGGTCGTCGGATTTTATCCTCCAGGCAAGTGTTTACTTGCTTTATTTAATTTAGTGTGTATATTTCATATCATAATTGGTAAATTATGAAATTTGGGTTAGACCCCGTAAAGTAAATTTGGGAAAACTTGATTAGGAGTTTATAAATTGATGTATTGTAAACTCTAAATGATTTCTAGTGCTAAAACCATGTTAATGGAGTATAAAATTGAATTGAAATGGAAGAAATGTCAAAACTAGGGTTTTTATGGTTTTAGGGTTCAAACCTAAGAGAAATGGTTTAATACCACAAATTTATGGAGGTGTTAGTTGAAAATCAATGTTAGGATGTTAATAGGGTTGTTGGTTGAGATTAGAAACCATTAAAATTGAGTTTGGGTTGATACTTGGCTATTTTGGAGATTGAAAAATATCCCAAACACTGCCCCTCGAACAGGCCGAATCGATTCAGGTCTAGGCCGGATTGATTCTCCTAAAGGGGATCTGTAAGGTTGCCTTGGGCTGAATCGATTCTAATTCAGATCGAATCGATTCTCCCTTGAGGACCTGTTTGCAGAACACTTTCCGAATCAATTCAGATTGGGGGCCGAATCGATTTGCCATAAGGGTGAATCGATTCGCCTTGGAGAGAATTTTTAGTTTTCTTCCCTTAAGAGCATAGGGAGTTAAATTATGAATTAGGGTTTTATATGGGGGATCCTAGTTATGATATGGGGAGTCCTAAATATTGGTTTTGAGGGTGAGTAAACCTTTAGATGAAAACTAAAACCTTGGATTGGTGTAGGGCATAATCCGAGGAACGGACCTAGTAAACGTTCGGGAAGGACAATATTTGAGAGAGAGTTCTTCTGTCGTTGGGCATAGGTATTTACGTTATTCGAATGTGTGAGAGCTAAATGCATCCGAGTAAATCCTAGAACATGATTACTAGGAATTAGTATTTTCGGGATTAGATGCGTGTAAATCCTTTAAAGTGATTAAAGTGTAAGTTATACGATAAGTGAGAGAATATTTATGATTTAAGTATTTTAGGTGCATGAATACTTAAATATTGTTATGAGTGAGAAAATTTTGAATATATTGTCCATCGTTATGTGTGGTTGGAAATTATAGCCATGTATAGATTCGAGGAATGATATATGTATATATATACATATGATACGAATCCAGTATATATTATATATGATACAAATAAATATATATCAGTGTGTGATTGATATATGTTTATCTTAGAGGCTGATTTCCACGGGCTTTCCCTTGGCGCAGGGTTGGAATAGCCAGAGTACATATTTTATCTAGTGCGATCCAGGGAGGTAGCACAATGTGGATGAATCCCCTGGCTTGAGGAGCAGGAAGAGTATATCCCCAGGTCATCTCGTCCCACATTCGAGTGCAATGTGTGTATTCCACTTGCAGAGGGAACATGAACTCCTCCACCATTGTGTATGTTTTACCATGACCATTGAGTAAGTCTGTCTTGTTACTGTGGTATAGCGAGTAAATCGGGAGTTGGATCGGCACTATGAGACGGCATCCCCGAGTTATAGCTCATTGGGATGGTTATTGTACTTGTGTGTTTAGTACATTACTTGTGTGTGAAATCAAGAATATATATATGTATCTATATTAGGGTAAAGAGATAAAATGAATATAGATTAAATCTCAGTCTAGGAGATCCTATCCAGATGCATATTGTGATATGTATATGAGAGTGAGTATGATAACGTTCATAATTACATGAGTGTATATATATATATACGTTGTGTACTGAGGGTCTAATGGATGTCGACGATAGACGCTTCCAAGTAGTAGTGTATCGAGGGGGTTCCTTGTTTAGATTTCTCTTCGCGAGACACGCCACACACGAACATGGCACGGTGTTAAAACTGGGGCGAAGTTACCCATAGTACTCGGGTTAATTATATGCATATATGCGTTCTGTAATTAGGTCTTAATGGATCTCGATGAACAACATTGCCAAGTAGTAGTGTATCGGGGGGGGGGGGGGGGGGTTCCTTATTTGGATTTCACTTCGTGAGACACCCTATGCACGAACATGACACAGTGTTGAGACTAGGGAGAAATTTAGCCCTTAGTACTTAGTTTACTTAGGACTTTCAGAGTTTGGGGTTGACGAATTAGTTATGCAGGGTAGCTTGACTAGGATGTTTAGAGAGATGCGATAGGTGTGCACCATTAGAAGAGGGGTGAGGGTTATCTCATGAGAGTGTGATACCGATTTAAATATGGGATAAAACATTTTACATAAATAAAGCATTTATGCAATTGCGAAATATTTTCACAACTCGGGCTCTGAACCATTTCTATATTTTCCCTCTTTTGCTATATATATATATATATATATATATATATATAGGTGTCCAGACATAAGGACGCCTGGATGATGATCCTTTCGAGTCAGACGTTGCTGCAGCAACTGTGGATGCATGCAGGTTTATTTTTAGACGCTTATATTCTTGTGATCTAGATAGGAAGCAGTGTAGTAACATTCAGGATGATAACCCAACTATATTTATTTATTCTTTTCCGCCTTTTAGTTCAGCATTCGACTTGATTGTATTATGTTAAATCGAGTGTTCGGTTATTTTATTTCCTTTCTGTTTCATTTATATAAACTGTGTGAATGTTTTGTTTGTATAGTTGGTTTTAAAAGATTAGTTAATTAAAATTTTGACTAATAGGTTATTAGTAATAAATTGGGTTTTCGATTGTGACGCTAAGAATGAACCATATGTGATTCCTATTTTAATTTGGTACAAGATTGATCGCCCGGTATTTTTTTAGGTGGGGTGTCACAGATGGTATCAGAGTATCAGGTTCTAGTGTCCTTAGGAATCTGTGCGAACGTACTACGCTTTCAGCGTTGCTTTTAATTTGATATAAAGCCTAAGAATTAGGATCATGGATTCTTCTCGTGAGATTTCGCTCTCCTGCCATATCATAAGATTATAGAAATCTTTTGCACGCTCGTTCAAGATTTGTGTGCTGATCGATGAAGGACAACCACAGAAGGCCATTGCAAGGGTAGCAGAAGGCAAGACTTATTTGGAGCAGTTAGTTGAAGTCGGAGACTAGGACCGCAGTAGAGGTCACTCTCCTTATGGCATTTGTTAAGGATGGTTGCAATGCCTACTAAAGAATAGTAGTTACGAGTATCCAAATACCGCCATAGTAGAGAGTGGTGCTAAACTTGAATTACTCAGTGAAGTAATTTTGGAAGAAGGTTCGAAAGGTCTTTGATAAGGACTATATGTTAGAGTTTAAGTTATAAGGAGTAAGTGTGATGTGACTCAGCAGAAATGAAATGCTCAGAAGCTTTGGCTTAAAGCAGGGTGTGGAAATACCCATATGTGAAAATTAGAGGAAAATTTTTCACTCGTGGGAGCAACATTGAAATGGTGGGAACGGTGATCACCATATTCGGGGGAGTAGGATGTTTTTCCCCTAAAGGGATCTTACAGATAATTTTTAACCGTGAGCTCCCCTGATTTAGCAGAAATAGAAAGAATGCAGTTCTGAACTATTCACCTAAGGATCAGTCAGAGGCCGATCGTTAATAAATAGAGTTATGGATATGTGAATTTTGTACTGAATCAAGCTAAGTACAATGAAGAGAGAGTCCTTCTGAGGAATGATAGGGTCACTAGAGAAGTGTTGCTAACACTTATGTGAATTTGTGTGTTGTACGAGTATGGTGTTATTTTGAGTATATTATAATCTTCGTTTATCGGAGCGATAGCAGGAAAATGATTGCAAGATTATCGTGTCCACGGTTCCAGAGTGGAACAGGTTGTTGTTGCGATACCTCACCTGGATACAGGTTGAGTTCGCCTTTATTATATGTATAGATGGAACTTCGGTGAGCAGATGTTTCATTATCATGATTCGAGTGAGTGGAAACCTTATAGGTGTGATTTAAGGTATGCAGGGTTTATTGTTGAGCTGTGAGTTTAAGCTCATTATTGTTTGCGCAAGAAATTAGTGTTAGTGCGAGCGCTCGGTGGTGTGGCTCCTGGACAGAGATAGGAGTGGAGACCACATTTTGTTAAAAAGGGGATAGGGCTATCCCGGTTGTATATTTGAAGCTAACGAACCTCCACGATCGACAAATTTAAGTAGAAGGGTATTGGAGGGGTTCCCTGTTTGGATTTTTCTTGTGAGACGCTCCACGCATGAACCTTAACAAAGTTGGGAGTGGAGATATGTTATAGGATGCAAGGATGTTGGTTTTGTCGATAAGTCATATAGTGTGGAGGAAACACTGTAGACGTACGCATGATGAGGGTATGCTTATCTATGGAGAAGCACTAAAATGGTTCTCTCACCATAAGTAGGTGGGTGAGCAGGAGTTAGAGAAATTGAGTTGAGGCTTATAGCCAGGCCTTAATAAAAAGGCAAATTTTAGAGGAGGTATGTTTTGGGTATGATGTTCGTAACACTTTTGTAGAGAGTAGGCGCCCCAATTTGTTAGATTTTTCAGATCGTTAAGTGGAAGGATAGAGTGGTAGAGGTATGTGAGTAGGTTAGTGAGGTAGGATTTAGGACGCCCCACTGGTGTGCCTTAGGCCATTATATCTCGATGACCGACGATGCGAGGGAGTAGTGTAATGAGAGGTTTCCTTGTTTGGATTTTTCTTTGTGAGATGTCCCACGCATGAAAACAAGCAAATGTCGGGAGTTGGGGAAGGTCTTGGGCACCAGGGACACGATTTAGGATAGTACTCATCTTACATGTGTCAGAAACACATTGATCGTAGGGTTATTAGGAAGTAAGGCCAGTAGAGATAGTGGCGCCGATATAGAAAGATTAGTTGGTTCACTTTGAGAAGGATTGGATTTCCAAGTATAGGAGGAATTAAATTTTGCGGGTTAGGAAAACCCATGTGTGAGTATGACACCGAGGAAAGAAGGCCCATCTTTAGGAATAATTTACCTTTGCACCCTAATAAGCATGAAATAAAAAGCTGTATGGGCACCCTGGTAAGTTGGATTTACATATCACCTGATATAGAAGGGTCGTAGTATATAAAGTTAAAGATTATGCCATGATGCAGTATATAAGTGGAATTAAAATGGAACATCGTAGGAGG
This sequence comes from Sambucus nigra, assembly GCA_949130495.1. NCBI lineage: Eukaryota > Viridiplantae > Streptophyta > Magnoliopsida > Dipsacales > Adoxaceae > Sambucus > Sambucus nigra. Next base: position 209,468,035 of record OX422222.1, read on the forward strand.
GGCGCAATAATCCAATTGAATAGGTAAATAAGAGGTAGTATGCCCAAGATAAGCGACAAGACTGATGGGAATAGTCAAGCGTTGGAGTAATTTCCTTTTTAAGGGAAATTAGATATCCTGATGTAGATGATCGGACACTTAAAATTGTGATTTTTCTGGTGAGATTTAGACGTTAGATCATCCAAGGTAGTGGTATAGTATCGTATAAACCTTGTCAGAGGTGAGTATTGATTAAATGTATGGTTGAGAGCCATCGGGTTAGTAGGATGTGGAGAAATCCTAGGTTAGTGTTGGTAGTATCAGTCGTATCTGAATTTCGATGGTGAAATTCAGTTGTAAGGGGGGGCGGGGAGTATGTAACACCCCGCACTTTTGGGGATAATTAAAATTCGTAAGTAAGTGTAATTTGGGAATTTGAGAAATTATCATGAATAGTAATTTTTGGAGTTTTCAAGGATTAGCTGATTTTCGATGGGTGTCATATTTACTTTTGGGATTAAGTAAAGGAGGTGGAGTATTTTAATTATATGTCGCAGCTGGGTAAAGAGACAGAGGATAAAATTTTAATGGGAAGTCTCGCATTAAGTTGTGTTGGTGATTTGCAGTCAAATATCTCGGATGGAGATTTCAATTGAGCGGCGGGTCTCGGAATGGCCGAAATAGTCAGAATAGAGTATTTGGGGGTAGAAATTGAGTTTCGGGAATTTTGGATCAGTAAGGACTCATAATTGAGTAAACGAGTCATTTTTGGGTTTAAAGGGATAAATCCTTATTTCTCTCCTATATAAGAGAGAGAGAGTGGAAGAAAGAAAGAAAAAGAGAGAGGAAAGAAAGAGAAGAGGAAGAGAGGGATAGAAATGGAAGATTTCATCCAAACTCCTCAAGATTCGACTCGAGGTCGTCGGATTTTATCCTCTAGGAAAGTGTTTACTTGCTTTATTTAATTTAGTGTGTATATTTCATATCATAATTGGTAAATTATGAAATTTGGGTTAGAACCCTTAAGGTAAATTTAGGAAAACTTGATTAAGAGTTTACAAATTGATGTATTGTAAACTCTAATGAATTCTAGTGTTAAAACCATGTTAGTGGAGTATAAAATTTAATTGAAATGGAAGAAATGTCAAAACTATGGTTTATATGGTTTTAAGGTTCAAACCTAAGAGAAATAGTTTAATACCACAAATTTATGGAGGTGTTAGTTGAAAATCAGTGTTAGGATGTTAATATGGTTGTTGGTTGAGATTAGAAACCATTAAAATTGAGTTTGGGTTGATATTTGGGTATTTTGGAGATTGAAAAATCACCCAAATAGTGCCCCTCAAACAAGCCGAATCGATTCGGGTTTAGGCCGAATCGATTCGGCTAAAGGGGATCTGTAAGGCTGCCTTGGGCCAAATCAATTCGGATTCAGACCGAATCGATCCGCCCTTGAGGACCTATTTGCAGAACACTTTCCGAAACGATTCGAATTGGGGGCCGAATCAATTCGCCTCCCCGAATCGATTCGCCATAAGGGAGAATCGATTCTCCTTGGAAAGAATTGTTAGTTTTATTCCCTTAAGAGCATGGGGAATTAAATTATGATATAGTTTTTTATATGGAGGATCCTAGTTATGATATCGGGACTCCTAAATATTGGTTTTGAGGGTGTGTAAACCTTTAGATGGAAAAGGAAACCTTGGATTAGTATAGGGCATAATCCGAGGAACGGACTTAGTAAACGTTCGGGAAGGACAATATTTGAGAGAGAGTTCTTCTACCGTTGGGCATAGGTATTTATGTTATTCGAATGTGTGAGAGCTGAATGCATCCGAGTAAATCCTAGGACGTGATTACTAGGAATTAGTATTTTCGGGATTAGATGTGTGTAAATCCTTAAAAGTGATTAAAATGCGAGTTATATGATAAGTGAGAGGTGATCCCGAGGTCATCTCGTCCCGCGTTCGAGTACTAAGTGTGTATTCCACTTGCAGAGGGAACATGACCGCCTCCACTATTATGTATGTTTTACCATGACCATTGAGTAAGTCTGGCTTGGTACCGTGGTATAGTGAGTAAACCCGGAGTTGGATCGGCGCTATGAGACTGCATCCCTGATTTATAGCTCGTTGGGATGGTTATTGTACTTGTGTGTTTAGTACATTACTTGTGTATGAAAGAAAGAATATATATATGCATCTCTGCTAGAGTAAAGAGATAAAATGAATATAGATTAAATCTCAGTCTGGAGATTCTATTCGGAAGCATACTGTGATATGTATATGAAAGGGAGTATGATAACGTTCATAATTACATGAGTGTATATATATATACGTTGTGTATTAAGGGTCAGATGGATCTCGACGATCGATGCTGCCAAGTAGTAGTGTATCGAGGGATTCCTTGTTCGGATTTTTCTTCGCGAGACACCCCACGCACGAACATGGCATAGTGTTAAAACTGGGGAGAAGTTAGCCCCTAGTACTCGAGTTAATTATATACATATATGCGTTGTGTTCTTAGGTCTTAATGGATCTCGACAAATAACATTGCCAAGTAGTAGTGTATCGGGGGGTTCCTTTTTTGGATTTCGCTTCGTGAGACACCCCATGCACGAACATGACACGGTGTTGAGACTGGGGTGAAGTTTAGCCCTTAGTACTCGGTTTACTTAGGACTTTCAAAGTTTGGGGGTTACCGATTTATTAGGAAGTATATCTTGACTAGGATGTTAATATGGATGCGATAGGTGTGCACCATTAGAAGAGGGGTTAGAGGTATCTCATGGGAGTGCGATACCAATTTAAATATGGGATAAAATATTTTTCATAAATAAAGCATTTATGCACTTGCAAAATATTTTCACAACTCAGGCTCTGACCCGTTTCTATATTTTCCCTCTCTTGTTATATATTACATATATATAGGTGTCCAGACATAGGTATTCCTGGATGATAACCCTTTCGAGTCAGATGTTGCTGCTGTAGCTGTGGATTCATGCAAGTTTATTTTTAGATGCTTCTATTCTTGTGATCTAGATTGGAATCAGTGTTGTAACATTCAGGATGATAACCCCACTATATTTATTTATTCTTTTCCGCCTTTTAGTACGGAATTCGACTTGATTGTATTATGTTATACTGAGTGTTCGATTATTTTATTTCTTTTCTGTTTCATTTATATAAACTGTGTGAATTTTTTATTTGTATAGTTGGTTGAAAAAGATTTGTTAAATAAAATTTTGACGCCAGCCTAATAGGTAATTAGTAATAAATAGGGTTTGCGATAGTGATGCTAAGAATGCACCATATGCGACTCCTATTTTAATTTGGTACAGGAGTGATCGCCCGGTATTTTATTAGGCGGGGGGTCACAATAATAGGTTTATTAAACATGATATAAGGATGAAAAATATTTTCAAAATTTTCCAATTTTCAAAAAAAATGTGTACTTCATCGAACGACTTTGAACCTTGTCGAATGAAGTATAAAAGTTTCTACACAACACAATAAATTTGTCTACTATAACTGCGATGACTGATAATGGGGTGAGGATTGAGAGAGAAGAAAGTATATACGTGGTTCAACCGGGTTTAGCCTACTCCCATGGGGAAATGGGAAATAGTTGTTTATTATGAAAATTAATGCAAGAGTGATTGAGTCAAATTCATTCCCTGGTTAATCTATTATTTCATAAGGATTTATCTACACAACCTTGATACTACGTTCCTCTTATTCTCCTGCATGTACACTGATATATTTGAAACTTAGTCAAAACACTTATTCGAATTCCACGAGATATCTACCTAGAATAATAGGGCTCGTGTTACCCATTGGGCACACATTTTTTATTAGATCTTTGACGTTTTAAATATTAGTCACAAGGTCGGAGACCCCTTCAGCTAGTTGAAGGACCCCCACTGAGTCATTCCTAAACACCGAGCGTAGTTGACCAGCTGAAGCTCATCACTTACTAATCTTATTTAAGGAAAAAATTGTTTGGTACCTGATAGTTTCACCTTGGTCGGATACCACCTAAGCATGGCGCTTCGTAGGCCATTAACATATAACCTCACTCGTTAATCTATCGCTAAGAAATTCTCCTTATCATTAACCCTCCCGACTTTTTACGTTCGGCTTGCCAAACCAAAGAGTCGTTGATAATGGTCGAATTCGATCTACCTCAAGTAGTCATCAATTAATGCGATCAATGTGCGATAGTAATAACTAGTGGTCTAATCATTGCTTTTTAGGTGATTGAAACATTGGGGGCCCTTCACTACCCAAAACATCCAGCATACTATTTTCTAAATTTTCACGTGCTTCCAAGATATTTTATGACATGTCTTCCCATGCCATGTGTAATACAACAGGGGAATCCCCCTCTCCATACCTTGATAGTTACATCAATCAAAATCGGACCGTTGAATTTGGACGGTCTTTTCACTTTGATATAAAATGGGCCTTCTATTTTCAATTTAGTTTTCCACCATTTTCATGAAACAAAGTTCCATGAGCTCTAAGATTTTTCTCTGTCCTTACACCATTTTCCTTCTTTTAAAGTATTCTCTTCTTTACATATTATTAATTGGTTCATTCTTTCCTCCCCTTTTTCCTTTTTATTTTCAGCACCTATTTTTTTATTTTTCTCTCTTTGGCTCACCTTAGTTTAGGTTTTGTTTTCGACTTTACTAGGATCAGAAAACTTGTTTCCTAATTCTAGGAATGCAATCTCCATCTTGCTAACTTTATATCCCCTCATTCACCATTATCCCAGTACTTGGAGAGGCTCTAGCCCTTCGGTCATCATTTATATCAAGAACATTAAGCTAGAATTTATTGCTAGACATCTTTGGATAACATGGTGGAGATTGTGGATTGTTTTGGCCCTGAATACAATGAATTAAGGTCCACAGCCCAAGGGTCCTCTTCGTCCCATTCTCTAGTTCTTGACCTTCACCATCGGTTTTGTAACCCACTGACCTCATAACCTTTTACTATTAGGCCATTGGGCCCTTCAGTTGTTAATCCCATTAAAGTAAACCCCTAAGGACCCCATGAGGCTATCTACTACTGATTTGAGGAAACATTCAATAAATTGGTGGAGAGGTTGCCGCTCCCTAAGGCCATATTTATTCATATCGCCAATGACATCGACTGATCCATAATTCCTCGTGAAGGGCAGTTATGATTCTACAAGCATTGCTTCTAAGATAACCTTGATATTACACCCTCGTGGCCCATTTGGGATGATTTTTCCTTCCTTAATTTGGCTCCCTCTCAGTTGTTTCCAATCGTGTGGAAAATTATGATCGGCACCATGATCTTTGTTTAAAACATTTTTAGGGTTGATCATCCTCTAACTATTAATGAATTATTGACCAAATATAAGTCTGTGGTTTCTCAAGAAGGCAGGTACGCCTTTAACAGTTGAAGCAAATGTGAAGGTTTAGTAATCTCTCCCTTTGTCCAACCATGGACGAAGAATCACTTCTTCTACATTAAGGGGATGGGTGGGAACATGACTAACATGACGACCTTATAAGTCATCTGTTTACCATCCCTGTGACATGGAATAAACCTGATCTAAATGAGTAATTAATTTTTCTTTGCTTCATATTAATAATATTATTTTAACTAGTATTATTATGATTGTCGTTTATTATATTTTAGGGATCTTCGACGAGTTCCAGAATATCTCGACCAACGAGAAGTTGTGAGTGGAAGAATCCTTTAGTAAGGTTCTCTCCTTCAAATATCTTTGAGATTTAAATAGATTAAAGGATTTGTTATTTATATATATGGGAAAATATATTCTTGATGGAGAGGTGCTTAGACCTTGGGAAAATATTGGGGATACTAGTCTTCTTTTCTTATGTTTCCAATGTGCATACTTTCCTTGCTCATCATGTATATATTTGTTGTGTTGATCGACTTATCTACTGGTATGACTGCATTGATATTTATTAAAAATAATTTTTTTCATCTCTAGCTTCAAAGGTGATGGAATTTTGGGATAGTGATGATCTCTTCAAAGGTTGGCTCAAAATTTTCCTAAGATAAACTTATTATATCCTACACATGCATTCTAAATCCAAAAAGTAAACATATAAGATGGAATTATAAAGGAGTTACAAATTAATACGTGATATAGCAAGATATATTTTACCTGAATCGATGAACGATAAATCTGTTGTCGTTGATTTTGTATTCCTCTTTTCCCAACGTCTCTTTAAGCTCTCCCTCAAGTCTTAGGATGGTAGGGTTTGAGTCTTTTGTGCAAAGTAATTAATAAATGAGGTTAATCCTCCTCAAATAGACCTTTATCCCACATGTCTATAATAGGCATTTTTGGGCCTTTAAATATGCTCGAAATACTACCCAGAATAATCCAAAACTTAGTCTAAGGGTATACCTACACTCCGGGACCAACTTAAAATTATAAAAACACATAATCGGGTCTTTGTATAACCCTAGAGTCCTCTCCAAATAATAGTAACTTATAACTCACGGTAATACCTCACAACGTAACATAAAAAACCCAATTAATTATTTTAGGCATAACCGCATATAGTCCAATATTATTAATTAATGAAAATGATCAATTAAATATAACACGTGACTCAAATAAATCACATAACATGTAAATACATGCACATTATTATTACTAATTCACTCAAGTAATAATTATTTCTAGATTATTAACTTATTATCATAATTAACAATCATTTAAATAAATACAAAAAATACGGTGTATTACATAGAGTTTAATTGTACAAAGAGTAGTTTAAATCACGGTTTTATAGGGCATAGTTTTAGAGTTCAAAAAATTTAAGAAGCGAGGATTAAAACTCACTCATAAACCAAACCTAATAAATATCCCCCGTGATTGACTCACGGCCTGGGGATCCATGTGTGCACCCTTATTACGAGCATGCATGGTTGCCTAGACTTCTCACCCTTTCTCTTTTTATTTTTTCTTTTATTTTAAAACCAACGAAAGTCACTTCCCTTTGTTCAACATTTCCAACTGATTTATTACCCAAACAAGCCTTAGCTGGCCCCACATGATCACTAAGTAACCAACAAAGTACTTCTATACCCCTGCATCTGTCTTTGAATTACCCAACCAATTACGAACTTCCATTATATAACCAAATCAAGACAAATATTGTTATGTCCCAAAATAATTAGACTAATAAATCCAAATTAAAAATTTCCAATTTATTTTATTTACTTCAACTAATTTATTCAAAACCAATAATGTTTATTTAATTAAAATTAAATCCATGTTAAATCCTTTTTTACTTATTAATATTAAATTTAATATTTAATAAATTGATAAAATAAGGGGTATTACACTATCTCACTCATTAGGATAAGACAATCATTCATATTAGGTTCGTGATCATGGTGAAGGTTGCAATACAAGTTCTATCTCCCTTAGCATGGTCCGCTCCCTAGCCTATTCAACTAACTCAACATCTTTGGATATGTCATGGTGTAAATGACCCTCCCCTTATTCAAGATGATGAGAGTAAATCGATCAAAACTCATCCAATCTCTGATAGTGTCCCCCTCTGGGGGAGACCTTCTCTTGTGTTATGCATCGCCTGATCTTTTCTCGCGCTACTCTTTTCCCTTTGAGGATGAATATGACTCTTGATCATTTATTTTGAATGAATGTGCTTATCCACCTTCCTTATCAACTATGTCATTTTGTTGAGAGGTATATTAGATAGTGAGTAGATGGTATTCCTACTATTAATGCATTGAAAGAAAGTTGACACCACTAACCACACGTTCAGGTGCTTAATTATGAGAAGCTTATCATTGAATCATTTCATGAACTACCTTAAAGATTCATTTTTATCTGGAGAAAATTTAATAGGTACTAGGTCATCTTTTTATGAACCCGTCTATCGATGAAACTTCTAAAGAAGTAGTCAGTAAACTCCCTGAAGCACGTAATTGAGTTCGGTGCTAGTTGATTGAGCCAAGTTCTGGGTGATCCCTTTAGTGGGGTGGAAAAGGCTTTGTATAATATGAGGTGCAGACTCGCCAAAAAATCCATATATGCTTATAATGGTCTATGTGGCTTTTTAAATTGGACGTTCTGTCGAATGAGTCGATCCTTAGAAGTTTGAATGCTTGAGGAATCGGATAATCGAAGATCTCTATGTTAATTTGTGTCGCATGACCGACATCTCCATTATTGATAATCATAAATAGAGGATCAATCCTTGAGAATACTAACGATCATTGGACAGAGGAGGAAAATGTTATGGGGGCGAAGTAGGAGGAGGAAGAGGATTAGGTCCTCTTCTTCTACATCTTAATCTATGAGAACCTTCTTATTGGAGGTGGAGGGTTGGCTGCAATCGGTTTAGGATCTTATCTAGATGGGCTTGGATGATCTCTTATTATTCTACAAGTTCGTGGATGGATTTTGTAACATGGTGTTTATTCATAGCTTTGGAACATATCGTTCCCATAGATGATGCCAATTATGTTAAGGTGAGAATATAACACACATAGCACAACAATAAATTATGTTAAACAATGGTAATGAACAGAGAAAAAATGCAACGCGAATGTGGTTCGAGCTTGACGACTACGTCCACATGGAAAGCAGGAGGGAGAGGAGTTTTATTAATCTTTTGAGTTACATTAATTACATGCAAAGCATTTGAATTTTTTCCGTCTTCCTATGTTACTGTGGATTAATGTACTAGCCTTATATTTGGGTTCCTATAATCTTGTTCTCACTACTAGATGGAGTGGTTAATATTCTGGTACACGTGTTCAGCTTTGGTGAGTCTGCATGTTCCATGTTCCATATTTATTAAGGAAATGATCCGTCAATCATATAGAGTATGCATTATAATTGAAATAACAACTAGTGGAATGGGTCGATAGTCCAAATGCTCAATTCTCCATAATATGATGGGAGGGGTGTTTGGTATATTTCTTATATGAATGATATTACAATCCAACAAAAATATTTCTTATCATTTACAAACTTGTGTAAGAAAATTAGAATAAGGCATTGTTCACTACACGAACCATTGAAGGATATAAATTCTTACTTCAAATACTAAAAATTTGGAGCATTATCACCAAGGTGGTCAACATGCACATGCTCCAGTACGTACCCCAGGTATATTTCATCTACCAATATCTGAGCCTCACCTCTTTTGAAAGGGAGTTTATGCACTATTATGTCTAGTGTCATATAAATAACCATGGACCACCTAATAAATCGGTGTTGTTTATATAATACTCCTGAGAATAGTCAACATGCTAGGAATATGATAATGATAAAAAATAGGTTCATTAACTGCAAGTTATTGAGAAAGAAATGTTGGAAGATGAATTCGAGAGGGAAAACTTAAGGTATATGATATGGGAAACTTATCGTCATTTGTAGGGAAATGTTGGAGTTATTACATGCATGCGCAAACACTTCATGCAGTTATTAGAATGAATAATAACACATGCCTGAGAGATCGAAAGGGTGGGATGGGTGCCTAACACCTTCCCATTCCATAACTTAGCCCCCGAACCTCTGAAATAATTAGTTTCTCATGAATCACTATATTTTTATTGTCGTTATGTCGAGGCGACAACATTTATTTACCTATTTTGTCCAAAATAGGTTGGCGACTCTATCTTTCTACATCACCCCAAATTTGACGATGGATGAAGCTCCTCGAGGAAGGGTGCGACACCTTTTTCTTATCTCTCTCCTCGCGCGAGAGCGCTAAAACCCAGCAGTTGGAAGATCTGGGGATGGCCACAGTATATATGATTAACTTATAAATGTTCATAACGAGAACTCAAAATCGCTTCTTCTCTAATTTTTTGGCAAGCTCTAATTTATTGTGCATATGTCGTAAAAAATCAAAATTTGGGTGCATTCTCCGTTTAGGAATTCTATCCATAATGAATGAATGTTTTATATTTTCTAATGATGTCACTAATGACAATGAATTTCAAGATTATGAATGTATAGTATATTCTCCATTGTCTCATACTAGCATTCTGGAAATTAAAATATTATAAGATCAAATAAGTACAATTATGGAACATTAATTTCATGATTTACAAGGTAATTATAATCATTAATTTCCCTAATGCCATACTAGTAAGTATGACTCTCCTCTATATGGATCGCACTATTAAAAGTGGTTTTGTGTGGGCCAATGTTTACCTATTGGTATTCAATTAAAACTAATTGTTACTATGACTCATTTTTTGAGAAAATATATAAAATGATGGGTGGGAAAATGGTTAGTGTTTTTAAATATGAATGAGGAGACAAGAAAGTTACAAAAGGTTAATTTCATGTAGGACAACATACAAATAATAGGAGTCTTTTTTTACTTAATACAAAAATTACTATGATTCCATTATGTAATTAATATTTTTCAATTAATAAATGAAAAAGGTACAATTTTAGTTAAAGTTTAATTCAATTAATCCTAAATTATTATGTGTCCACTAAATGACAAAGTCCTTCCACCAATTCATGTCCACTTAAATATTAACCACTTAAAGAAGGGGTGAATAAAATAACCAAGATAATATATACACTGATAAAAAATAATGAAATACACGAACTCTCAATGAAATGAAGGATCGTCCTTCAAGTTAAGATAACCTTCATCTGCAAAGTATCAATATTAAACCTTCCAATTAATCAAACAAACACAACAAGTATAATTTTAATTTATTAATTTTAGAATTACTATGTATCCACCAATGACAGAGTCCTTTCACCAATTTGTGTTCACCCAGACATTAACAACTTAAGTAAGGGGTGAACATGAACACAATAGTTAATAAAGAAGTTTTAAATATGCAAGAAATTTTTACATAAAATAAAGGATAAGTAAAATTACCTAAATAAAAAAAGAAACTAGAATTAGATGAGCTTCAATAATTATTCTCCAATTACACGCACACGAGGAACGAGGAGGAAAAATGTTAACCAAATTACAATTGCAATAAAGGAAAAATGTTAACAGAAAAGTAAATAACCCTAGTTATTTATAGAGAAATAAATTTACCATGATTCCATGTATGTACATTTCTCTCTCTCTCTCTATATATATATATATATATATATATATATATATAGGCATACCCCTCTTGTAAGAGTCGTGTTGTATTATAACGACTTCGTATCAAATATTAAGTAAACATGTAAATGGGTATTATTGTATTATAACGATTTCGTGTCAAATATTGTTTAACTCATACACAATTTCTTAGGGGTCGTGACAATTAGTGTCGTGTTATATCATACCAGGTGATGGTTAAATTATTATATTTATCATATGCCTAATTTGTATTGTGTGTGATTGAGTGCATACTACTCATTACGTGTCTAATTTCACAACACATTATGAGAATAAACATAGTAATGGCATATTCATTAAACAATAATTTACCAGGTTTCTCATTTTATCCTAAGGTTCCAGTAAGGAAAAATTTATGATTGAGTCAATTTATGATTATTGGCTTAATTCTGGACAAAACATTTTGAGTCATATGTTAAGGTTGGTGTTTCCCTTTTAAGCCCTTAACATGTTTAGATGAAGGCACAGCGATCAAGCATTAAATATTGCATATCATATTTTGTTTAGTTCCACGTTTTCGTCTACACTTTCTTAGGATCTCTCATGTATGAATGTGTATGTATTTTGATCGTTGGATATTTTACTTTTGGGTGTTAGGGTGTTTATAAAATTGTTTAAAATGCTTTTATCCTTTTTTATATTTTTAGAAGAAAAATATTTTTTTGGTGATTTCGTTAAAATGAACTTGGGAAGTCATTCGAACAAGTATAAATAACTCCTTAGATCCCAATTCAAACAAAACTTCGAATGATATATTTTTACCCTCAACTGAAATGGTGTTCAAACGAGATTCTATACTTCATTCAAACGAGGTTCAAAGTCATTCAAGCGAGTACGAGAATTGTTGATAAATTTGACATTTTCAAAATGATTTTTCATCCTTATCTAATTTTTAGTAAACCTCCAATAAATAAGAGTGTGGAGCATAGTTTTATTTTGATACAATTTGTTATGTTTTGAGTTGCCAAAACTCTACGAAAAGCTCTTCGATTTTACCCAAAACCTAATTTACCCCGAAATAAGTTTAAGTTCCAAGTTTCATCTTTATATGAATTAAGATATTATTTATGTGTACCATATTTTTCTCTCATCATATAGATAGAGAAAAGTTTCCTATGTTGGATTCCCTGATTGATCTGTTTACATACAGCGTACTCCTTATTATGTGACGGTTACTGAGCTTGGATCGGTGGATACTGAGGCATGTGTGGACTCTCACTTTATGGAATATGCGTGGGTGGATTCATGGGTTGTACCTATGGAGGAATAGTTCAAGATTGAAGACTTATCAAGGATTACGGGGATCCGAGTTGTTTGAGCAAGTCATCTCTCAATCTTATGTAAATCCGAATCATAGTGAATTTACATGGCTGGGTCATCTCAGGTTTTTCTCATTGTGAATTTTCCTCGTACATCGTCATATTGGTTTGTTGCATTTTTTATTCTTGTTTACACTCACCTATAGGCATGCATAGGTCAAAACTAAAATTTGACAAATTTTTATACACAACACTTTGGTTTTAATTTAGTGCAAATTTTATTTAATTTAAAAAAAATTAAAATTGTATTTTTGTCTAAACCATTCCTTATTAGAGCACTAGCTTTCTCAAATTGGTATCAGAGCATGAGCATTAATTATAGTGTAAATTCATCTTTTCGTGAACTTTCAGGGTTATTTGAGTATTTATCTCTCTCTAGTTTTGTTTAGTTTTCTCTCGATGGGTCATAATAATGATATGTTATCCCATGCATTTAGCGATGATGATGACTTAGATATTCTAGCTCATTCTAATAAGCTTCATAATTGTGTTGAAAATTTAGCTCTTGTGAATATGAAGTTTCCAAAAGAATAAAATTTCTTGAAAAAGAGAATTTTCATTTTAAAGTGGAAATTGATTTTTTGCCAACAATTAAAACTTAAAGAGATATCCTTCATGATAAGATGATTGACATGAATCATCATTTTCAAAATTTAGAGGTGTCCAAGAAAGAGAGTGAGGATAGAGTCTAGTTTTTAAAGAATGAATTAGGGGGATCTATAATTTCTAGGTTTAACGAACGTGCTATTGAGGATAATGCTAAATTGATAAATGTTTTAAGGGAATGCAAGAAGACTCATAGGGATAATTTCTCTTATATTGAGGGGGAACAAGATGACCTTCTATGAATGATTGAGAATTTCATAAAGGAATCCCAAACATTTCATTAGTATAAGTTTTTGCTTGAGTCTAGAATTATGATGTTAGAAGATGAACTAAGTGAGAATGTCAATTTTCTGTAAATTACATGATATGCTCTTGATACCACAACTTCTAACATATAAAATGAGATGGTGCACACAACATCCCTAGATTTTTGTTTCTTTCAAAATTAAATTAAAATTAAATAAATATTAACTTTCCACTTAAACAAAAATTAAAATTAGATTATAAGCAAAAATTAAACCAATTCAATTTTAGTACTAAATTAGTTAGACAACACAAACATGAATTTTGCAAAGTATAATCAGTTGACTTGAATTAAATTTAAACTAAAATTAACCAAATTTGCACTAGCACCAATTTACACCCAAGTTGTGATTTAAACCAATTTTATCTTTTTAATCCTGAGAATGCATCTACGTGATTTTACAAGATAAAACAAACACACAACCACAAGACTGCGATGTACAAGGCAAACCCACAATGGGAAAAACCTCGAACAGACCAATCACAAATCCACTAGGTATGGTTTTACAAAACGCAAGACAAAAGACTTACTTCAATGACACGACTCCCTCTCAAGCCTTGATGCTTCTTCTTTCTTCCACCTATGCCTTGTTGATAAATCTAGAATCCATCGTAGTCTCGGAGTCCATCGATGGGGAAAATCAACCGTCAACCACACACAAATCCCTCCTCCATATGAAAACCAAGAATCAACAAACGGAATCCTCCCTAGGAAACTTTCTCCTTTTGGGGTAAAGATGATATCCGGTGCCAACAAATGATCTCAAAACATAATATACATTGGAACTTAGATCATGATATATTATGGGTGTAAACTTTATGTTTTGGGTAGAAATTAAACCATCAAAATTATTAATACAAAATGGGGCTTTTGGATGAAGACTTTTTCCTCTCAAAGTGTTAGAATATTTCTCAAAAGTCTTATCAAATGTCATTTCTCGTACAATTGAAAATTGGTAAAATAAAAATGGGTTATGGGGAAGTTACGAAAAAATTGACAGAAAAATTGCTCGCCAGTTCGTTCAAATGGCTTTTAGATGTCGTTCGAACGAACAACTTACTAATGAGAAAATATAGAAAAATGCACAAATATCGTTTGATATCTCGTTTGAACAAATCATTCAAATGATGTTGTTTTATTGACCTTTGTAACGAAAAATAGAGAAAAAGAAACGATTCTCGTTAAATGGTTCATTCGAACGACCTGGTAATCTCGTTCGAATAAGATCCCAGTTTCATTCGAAACGACTTTTCGAAAAATCAAAAAATTTCTTTTAAAGCCCCGAAACTTTTATGATAAGTTTTAAAAGGATTTCCTGAGAAAATATAAAGTTGTTTTATAAAAAGACACCCATACAAATTCCAAGAATCTATATATATATATATATATATATATATATATATATATATATATATATATATATTACATGAATTCATACCTTTTATTGACTTTAGACAAATTCAAATGTTGATGACGATAAACATAGAACACAAACCGGTACTCATGACATCTTGGACTCTACGTATTCAACTCAATTGCCATAGGCTTAAAAGGACATAACAAACTTCTATCCTATGACTCAATTAGTTTTGTTGGGAATTAACCCAACACTTACAAAATGACTACATTGGAAATTTGTCCTTACAAATCTCCCCCTTTGGCTATTTCAGGAAAAAACCCAAAGTAAAAATCTTATGGGTCGTCAAGATTATATAAAAAAACACAATGCCACCCAAAAATATAAAATTATAGATGCTTGACTGACACATGGAATGAGAAGCTTTGTTTGCTTCAAAATGCTGTTCCTTAGGATGAAAACATGCACACTTAAACACGCCATCAAACACATAGGGAATATGACAATATAAAGTGCATTATAAAATCCTCCCCCTTTGTTTAACATGATCTTATTAAGAAAGATGATTCTCCCTCTAAAATAGATCTCCCCAAATTAAAAGTTTTAGATATAATTTCTCCCCTTTCTTGTTCAAGAATAGGTAAAGATAAAATGAAAATAATAACTCATTTCTCCCCAATTAAAATAATTCTCCCCCTAAATGAAAGAATAAATAGGTATAATGGAAAAAAAGTATATCAGGCAATGGTGTATGGAGGTACAAGAACAATAAAGCAACATGGAAATAAAAGAGAAACTAATCCAAAAATATATACTTTTATTAACAAGAGGCATATATGGACTAAATGACAAAGAAAAGACTCAAAAACAAACAATACCTTATATATACATACTAAAAAGATATCAATGACACACACACACACACACACACACACACACACACACACACACACACACACATATATATATATATATATACCACACAAGACACAAACTATAATAAGTTTTGAACCCTCATATGGCATATATGTATCTAAATAACCATGTGGTAAACGAAGTGAAGTTGCCTGAACTAGAGATAAGAAAATTATGACCCAATCATTTAAAAATGTTCAAGGAGTTCTATTTGATTGCAAAAATATTACCAAACAAAGATTAAGCCTCACATGACAGGATAAAGTGAACTCAAAGAACAAAATAGGGCAATACATACAAGCCTATAATTTTTATGATTCTACAAACAAATAGAGTCATGACTAAATAAGCATAACTAGGATACATTGTCATTGTGCAAACCCTTTGATATTTCCATCCAAACTCCCTCATACATAATAATTATTTTTCTTTTCTTTTGAATGAACATACCGACTAAACTAAGTATGCCTTGGCTACTTTTTACAATGCCATGATTTTTAGGCCCTTTTCGTGCACCCTTATATATAATATTTTATACAATAGAACCAAATCTCACATGTACAAGCCATATAAAATGTGTAAAACCCAACAACACAAAAAATATCTTTTTGAGTTTTTAAATTTTTTTGAAAAACAAAAAAAAATCAACTAAAATGAAAACAAAATCTTGTTGTATTTTTCGATAAAGCAAAACAAAAATACAAAAGATACACACATAATTAGTCTAGAAAAATCTATATAATGAGGCATGAAGTAAAATATGGCCAAAAAACATACATCTAGAAAAAATCTATCATAAAGCACAAAAGCTAGTGTATGTAAACAAGACTACCATAATCAACCTTTAGATTTAATAAGGGAGGAATCATGTGCAAGTAAATGAGAATCATAAACTCTATCGTGTAACACCTCCAAATCAAATCTCCTAACCAACATGAGTGAAACGCGACGCTCTCGGGATTTGGTGACCTAGGAGACTCTATCCTTTAACATTCTAGGACCACTTCGAAGATCAAAAGAAAACTTCCTAAGCTGCCCCTTACGACCACAATGTGTGCAAGTGAAAATATGGCATCAAATATTACCTAAGGATTGATCTTTTCTATTATTCCTAGAAAATTCTCCCAAAAAGATGACATTGGCTTTATTAGCAGAACCACTTTGAGTATCAAAGACAATACCACACATGTAATGTTTGATTTGGACGGTTCTTAAGATTTTATCTAATTTCTCCGACCTACACTCCAAATCAAATTTGACTCGACTGGAGTCTTTTAATTTCTCTTCAAGATCCACTTTTTGAGACTCAAGTAAACTCCGACTCTGTTCAAACTCGATAAGCTCTTTCTTCATAGCCGCCATTAAACCTCTAAGGAAAACTCTTTCACCTTCTATATACTCTATCTTCTCTCGAAGAGTTCTCTCACGTGCCTTAAGATCTTCTATTATAACACTCTCATCACTAGCAATGGCATGTTCTCTCATTTTTGTTTCTAGCTTCAAATTTTCTCTTTTTAATTTCAATGACTCCGTGTACAATTCACAGAAGGCTACTTGAAGTTCACTCTCCTCGACCTCTCCTTTATTCTCACTCTCTTCTTCGCTGTGTTTACCATCAAACTCATGGGATTCATAAATAGTGGCCTCGGAAGAGTCATGTATTAATTTATCCTTAACGGAAGATTTTTCACTACCGCTCACATGATGAGCCATGAACGTGGTAAAATTGCACTCAATGGGTGGATCGGGTCCCTCTTTCGGTTCACTATCACTAAAGGTGGCATTATATGAAATAGGTCTCTTTCCCCCCTTCCTCAGTTTAGTGGGACACTCAAATTCCCTACCGCCAAAACCCTCATAACCATAACATTTATTTGACTCGTCCCTATTAAGGTCCTCATTACTATTTTTAGGGAATTTCTCGGCTTTATTATGCTTAGGCTTATTGAACTTATTATAATCATTTTTAAGTTTCTCTTTATTAATCTTGAGAAATTTTCTAAACTTCCTAGCAAGAAAAGCCATATCTTTCGAGTCAATCTCAAACTCTTCGTGGGTGAGTTGAAAAATATCCCATGCCTCCTTAGACATTTCACATGTCATAATCCGTCATAATTCCTCCGGTGTGACTGTGCGAAAAAGAGAATTTAAACCTAGGGAATTAATGTTTGTTAACTTAATATCTGTCTCACTCCATCTTTCTTAGGATTTAGGTACACTAACCTCTCCTTCGAGACATGTTGGTGGCGACCACCCTTTAACTACCAATTTCCAAACCTCTCATAAAAGGATTTAAGTGTTGCATCATATGCGTTTTCCAATACGCGTAGTTAGGACCATCAATAACAGGAAATTTTGAAAAAAAAAGTAAATTCTCCATATTTAAACCAAAAAGGATCTTAACACAATAATTTAGCATTCCCGCTCTGATACCAATCTGATAATGTAAATTTCCTGTAAATTATATGATATGCCCTTGATATCATAATTTTTAAAATCTAAAACGAGATGGTTCACACAATATTCCCAAATTTTAATGTCTTTCAAAATTAAAATAAAATTAAACAAATACTTAAATTTCCAGTCAAAAAAAATTATAATTTTCTTTTAAACGAAAATTAAACCAATTCAATTCAAGTACTAAATTAGTCAAACAACACAAACATGAAATTTTCCAAATTAAATCAGTTCAGTTGAATTAAATTCAAACTAAAATTACCCAAATTTCAACTAGCACCAATTTACACCAAAGTTGTGATTTAAACCAATTTTATCTTTTTAACCCTAAGCACGCATCTACGTTATTTTGCAAGATAAAATAAATACACAACCACAAGACTGCAATGTACGAGGAAAACTCAAAATGGGAAAAACCTCGGACGGCCTAAACACAAATGCACTAGGTACAGTTTTATAAAAGAGAAAACAAAAGACTAACTTCAGCGATTCGACTCCCTCTCAATCCTTGACACTGATTCCTTCTTCCACCTCTGCCTAGTTGATAACTTCGGAATCCACCGATGGATAAAATCAACCGTCAATCACACACGAATCCCTCCTCCGTGTACACAGCACGAATCAACGAATGGAATCCTTCGTAGGAAACTTTATCCTTTTTAGGGTAGAGATGATACTCACTGCCAAAAGATGATGTCAAAACATAATATATATTAGAACTTGGATCATGATAAACTATGCCTGTAAACTTTATGTTTTGGGTTGAAATTAAACCATGAAAATTATCAACAAAAAATGATTCTTTTGGATGAAGAATTTTTTCTCTCAAAGTTTTAGAATATTTCTCAAAAATCTTATCAAAATGCCAGTTCTCACACTATTAAAAAATGGTAAAACAAAAATGGGTTAGTGGGAAGAAAAAACTAATAGAAAAACTTCTCAAAATAGCAGGTCATTCGAACGACCTTTAGATGTCGTTCGAACGACTTACTAACGAGAAAATAGAGAAAAATGCACAAATATCGTTCGAACGATGCCATTTTAATGACATTTCTTAGGAAAAAACAGAGGAAAAGTAATCATTCTCGTTAGAGGGTTCGTTTGAACGACCTGGGAATCTCGTTCGAATGAGATCCCAGTTTCGTTCGAATGGCTTTTCAGAAAATAAAAAATTGCTTTTAAAGCCCCAAACGTTTATGATAAGTTTTCAAGGGATTTCCAGAGAAAACATAAATTCGTTTTATGAAAAGACACCCATAAAAATATCCAAATCTCAATATATATTAAATCCAATAATACCTTTAGATACTTTGGACAAATTGAAATGTTGATGAAGATATACAGGGCACACAAACCTGCACTGATGACATCTTCACTTTAGGCTTGGACGCTACATCTTCAACTCAATTTCTATAGGCTTGAAAGGACATAGCTAACTTCTATCCTATAAATCAATTATTTTTGTTCGAAATTAATCCAACGCTAACAAATTGACTCAATTAGAAATTTGTCCTTACACTAAGAGTATTGGATTTTATGATTCTTACGCTTCCATTGCTAAAGTCAAGACCATTGTTTATTTTATATGGTCAAGCACAACCCAAGATGTCAGAAAAGGTTAACCTAAAGGTAGTATTCCTCATCACTTATACACATTTACACACTTTGGTAGGGAAGTTCGCCTTAGGCAGTTTTGCTACGATCTTAGAAAATACCCTTGGAACTTAAAGTCTAGTTTCCCCATGGTTCACTAAACTCATTGCATTAAGTATTCATCTATTTGGGTTAGGAAATCGGTTTTGGAGGTGATAAATGTTTGACCGGTTGATTATCTCATTCTTTCACATGGCTATTCATGGGATATGTATTATGGGTGATTGCTTCCATGTTTGCATAAACTATCTTTTGTAATTCATGTTATATGTGTTTGCTAGTTGTATAGAGTTTGAGTATTTTGTACTTTTATTTTTATTTTATTGGGTCCTATTCAGAAAAATACAAAATCTTTTGAGTTGTTTTTTTAGGTTGGTGTCATTTTGAAAAATTAATAAAAAGTAAAAAAAATTGGTTTATTTGAAGTTTAGTTTTGGATGTGTCATATTGGTGTGTTTGAATTCACTTCATTTTATAATTTCGTGTGGCTAGGACACTTGATTATGATTTTTAACGCTTAGAGTGTTCTTAATCATGATTGAAAGGAGTTGTTAAAATTTGATTTTTCTTAATGGATTCACTTTGTATATGCCTACACACAAAAATGCACGATCTCTTTTGAATCATAACATCACATGTTATATTTCAGATAAGTTAGATGCTCTTCCATCAATCTTGTCATCAACATATCTGTTGAGTGTGAGGGATTTAAGCATGTAAAAACCATTGCCTGCGACTTTGTTGATTCTTATTGAAAGTATGAGGGTGTGAGGAAAAGTTCTATGAAATGAGAAAATATCCTTCGCGGGAAAGCCACCATTAGCAAGATCTTAAAAAATTGAGACGCAAAAAGAAAGATTAAGACCCAACATGCTTGTTTGATTGATTTTGAGAAATGGTATCTTTAAAACTATTGAGTAAAAATATATATGATACCTTTTCAGCTTTTGAGGGTGTTATAGTTGAATATCAACATGTTTGGATAATGAATCATAGTTCTTCTTATCATGTCAAGACAATATTGATTTGTAGAATCATCAAAATTCTAGGCTTTTGTGAATTGCTATTGTTTCTTCTTTGAGTTCACTTTATCTATCATTTGTGGCTAAATCATAGTTTGATAAATTTTTATGGTCAAATAAATCTCATTGGATATTTTTGAGTTACTGGGTTATAATTCATTTATTTCTAGTTCTATCACATCGCGGTTTCCCTAATGTGATGCTTATTATTATAATTACTAAACCATAATGAAAACCATAATTTCTTTCAGAAGAGGAAACTGTATTGATATTTCATGGTGTTATAATCCATAGTTTTAAGTGTAAATACTATATACATATCTCATTGCCTGACTAGCAACCATTCTGGTATTACTATTTTCTAACAACACTATTCCCAATCTTCACATAATTTTAGATAGAACTGCTCGTCATTGTATGTATGTATTTGTTAAAAATAGCTGAAAGGAAAAAAATAAGAAAAGCTTTTCCAAGTAGATAATTCCACTTATATAACGAATGTATGTGTGTGTGTGTGTGTGTGTGTGTGTGTGTGTATGTGTGTGTGTGTATATATATATATATACTAGCGTATGCCCGTGCCTGAAGGCACGACGAAATTTTTCAAAGTACGTAATCGCGAAACGGCAACAATTTTTCAAAGCACGTAATAGCGAAACGTAAAAATTTTGAATTGTAATTTTAAAACAATGTTAAATAGTCCAATAACATTCAAATAGTCTAGATTCAACAAATAAATTCACATATAATACGAAATATACAATATTCATCCATCGAATTCACATTGCCTCAAAAAAACAAAGTGTCAAATTTTTAAAAAAATTGGGCATAATATCCTTTGTTTATTAAACTATTCATCCTGCTTAACAAATAACAAATAGTTCAACATCCAAATTGTCTAAATTCTTCAAACAAATTCACATATAAAATGAAATATACAATATTCACCAATAATCATATCAAAAAAATAAAGTGCCAATTTTAAAAAAAAAAATTGGGCATAACCTCCTTTGTTTATTGGACAATCCACCCTATTTAAGGGGTAACAACAAATCCAACAAATTAAAAAAAAAATCCCAAATTCGACAGATTTAGGCAGCGGGCTACAGCGGCGAAAGTTTGAGGCAGATTTAAGCAGCGGGCTACAGCGACGATGGAAGATTAAGTCCATGTTTGATTGGTCTTGAATTAAAACCTGAAATTAAAAGAAAAAAAAATTAGTTTGTTCCCAAAAACATTGAACGTTAGCAATTCAACTTTCGAGTTCTTAAAAACATTGTACATTAACCTAACTACCATAGCTGGTACACAATGTTCATGTGGCATGGAGTCTATAAATCTCATCCTCACATGGGGAAGGGGGAGGGGACGGGGCAGGGGGCGCGTGTGTGAGTGTGTGCGTGTGTGCATATTGCTGCGCGTGCGTGTGTGCGTGTGCGAGTGGGGAAGGGGGGAGGGGACGGGCAGGGGGCGCGTGTGTGTGTGCGCGTGTGCATGTATGCAATGCATATATGCAATCTGCATATATGTAGTGCATATATTGCATATTGCAACGTGTGTGCGTGCGTGTGTGCGAGTGTATGCGTGAGTGGGGAAGGGGGGAGGGGGCGGGGCAGGGGCGCGTGTGCGTGTATGCATATATGCAATGCATATATGCAATCTGCATATATGCAGTGCATATATGCATATTGTCGCGTGTGTGCGTGCGTTTGTGTACGCGTGTGAGTGGGGAGGGGGGAAGGAACGGGCAGGGGGCGCGTGTGTGAGTGGGAAAGGGGGGAGGGAATGGGGCAGGGGGCGCGTGTGTGCGTGTGTTCGTGTATGCATAGGAAAAATATGGGCTAGATTGGATAGGGGGTGTAAATGCGAATAAAAAGAGAGGAGGGGACGATCCAGGCGAATGTGGTGTTGTTGGGGTTGGGTAGTGAGTCCGGGTTGTCCAGACGGAGTTGTGTCAACATAGATACCATACATTTCATAAAATACAATAAACTAATTCAACAATTCTAAAAACTTAACTGGGAAAAAAATATATAAAAAAATTATTAATAGTATAAAATTTATCACTAAATTGAAAAAATGAAATGCTGAGTCTTGAAACTTAAAACTTGAATTGAAAAAAAAATTATCATTGAACATTATAAAAAACACCTGCTCTGCTTGGAAGTTGAAGAGATTGGAATATAGATTTGGAAAAAAAAACACAAAAAAGTTATAGAAAAAGTTATAGAAAAAGTTAAACTTACCAGTTGCTCTGCTTGGAAGTTGGGTTATATTGGGTTCAGAGTTCAATAGAGGAGGCAACACTGGTTTGAGGCGGAAGGGAGGAGACAGCGACAGGGGTCCTGCGAGCTGGCGGGCAGCGGAGAGGGCTGCTCCTGATGGATTGCAACGGCGAGGAGAGTTCCCGCAACCAACCTAAAGCAAAAATATCAAGTTTAATTCATCATCAACAAAAACACACAATGCACATAAAAAAATCCTCAAATGTTCTGAAGTATCGCTAGCGCTTTAATTCTGCGTATTCTAAACAAAATTATAACATAATAGATCAGACACCAAAGGTAAATAAAAGAAAAAAAATGGAAAGAAATTTAGAAAAATGTACATACAAAAAACAAAAAAAAAATCAAAAAGTAATGCTTAGAATACAAAAACCCAAATCTCAAATCAAAATCTGAGATTTGTAGTTCAAATCCAAATACAAATCTGAGATTTATAATGCTTAATCCTAAAACCCAATTCTCAAATCAAACAAAGAGAGAAACGAATGGTAACCTTTTACCGTTGATAGATAATGGCTCTTTTTTCGATTCTGAAATCCTTTGGACCTATATGTACTACTGTCAAAAAACAAAAACAAAAGTAAAAAAAAATTGTCAGTAAAAAAACGAACAAAAACCAACAAAAATAGTTAGCTGTTAAGGTACGATTAAAATCCGAAATGTAAAACGAAAAAAAAATCGTGTAAAATTAAAACCCCAAATGAAAAAACAAAGTTTAGATCAACCACCCCACCAAAAATCGTATGTACTACTGTCAACAAACAAAAACAAAATTAAAAAGTTAGCTGTTAAGGTACGATTAAAACCCCAAATTGTCAGTAAAAAAATGAACAAAAACCAACAAAAATCGTACCTTAGTTAGCTGTTAAGGCACGATTAAAACCCCAAATGTGCAGAATACCTCTTGAAGAATACCTGTTGAAGAACAAACAAAAAAAAAAGTCAGATCTGTGTGTGCGTGTGTTTCTGTGTGTACGTGTGTGTGTTTCTGTGTGCGGGTGTGTGTGTGTTTCTGAGTGCGTGTGTGCATGTATTTCTGTGTGTGCGTGTGTGTTTCTGAGTGCGTGTGTGTGTGTTTCTGTGTGCGTGTGTGTGTTTGTGCGTGTGTGTGTTTGTTGGGAAGGGGGGAGAGGGGAGGGGGGTTTACCAGGGGCGGGGGAGTGGGGAAGGGGGAGGAGGGTTTAGAGGGGGTGGGAGGGGCGGGGAAGGGGGGAGGGCAGGGGCTGGTGAGTGGGGAAGGGGGAGGGGGTTTGGAGGGGGCGGGAGGGGCGGGGAAGGGGGGTGGGGAGTTACCGGTGTGTGTGAGTTAGGGAGAGAGAGAGAATCGTCTGTGTGTGTGAGAGAGAGAGAGAGAGAGAGAGAGTGAGAGAGAGAGAACCGTGTGAGTTGGAATGGGGGGAGGGGGGTGTGTTAAAATTCAAATTTTGAATTAAAGTGGTAAGAATTCATTTTTAGTGGGGGGGAAATCAGAATTTTCAAATTTTAAATGAAATTTGAAGATTTAATCTAAGCCCTTCATTTTTAGTGGGAGATGTGGCAAGATCTAGACCGTTATTGTGCTTAGACAATTCAAAATCCATGCCATCTTATTATATATATATATATATATATATATATATATATATATATATATATATATATATATATATGTTTGTTTAGATAGCATAACTAGGAATGATGTACAAGTAATGATGTATCACATTTATAATAGTTTAAAAAAAATAAGATATCAACAGTAATGAATAGGGGCATATGGGAGTCTGCTGATATTTTTAAGAACATTATGGTGATTTATAACTAGATAAGTATTTATTGAGTCATAAAGATAAGGTTCATACTCTAACAAGATAATCCATAATTATCATTTATAAAATCTTCAACTACGTAACAATACTCTTATAATAACATCCGAAGACTTTGGACAAAATCAATCCAAAACCTTTGGAGATATAACCAACCCAAAAACTTTGGGAAAGTACCGACTAGCTATACTAACTAGAGCATGACTCATTCGTATATAGCAATAAAAATTAGGCACTCAAGCATCTGAGTCCTACATGCCAAGTAGAGCTTTCGCGGGTATACTGAAAGTCTATTACTTGAAATATAAGGAATTAATAAATATAAATGGAATTATAGGTTCCATGAATTTATTAGGTTAGGGTTTAATATGATAAGGATCGAATCAATACTCATGGTATATGTAAACAAACCAAAAGAGTTCATAAATGAGAACAGGAGTTGGGGGGCTATCAGATAGTGACAACAAATACAGTAATTCAAACGTGTAATCTCAAAAATAATATTGAAATAAAATGACCTACTATATTCCATGGGATTTTGGCTAGCTTGGTACAAGTTTAATCTGATATCTCTGGCTATGATTTTTAATCCAAAGTTACTACAGATAATCCAAAACAAACATTTTACTAGTTTATATGTATTTATAATAATGTTATTTATGTATGGCGATAAAAGCTTTAATCTATACCTAACTCAGTTAAAAAATGAATTAAATTGTCAGGGATATTCAGATAGCGAAATAGTATTTTATACAGAATTTTAATATGGGGTCCAAGTTCCAATTTTCACAAAATAATACAACTTATCAGAATAATTTTTGGGGAAAATGTAACAAAAATAATTTTTTGAAGTTGTAAACTAATATTTTGGTTCATAGTAAAAATATTAAATAGTGTAGGGGAATTTTTGGTTTAATCTTTATAGAATCAAAATTATATTTTTTAACTAGTAATTGGGAACCACAATTGACACAAAGTCCCAAATTTGGATTTTTTGATAGTAGTGTCAATTATAACATGTTTATATACTAAAATGATCTATTTGACATTATGAACTTAACGATACTTTCCGCCTAAATTTTTTTTAATAACGATTTAAGAGATATGGAGTTTTAAAGATTAAAATGAATGATTTTTAATATGTGTGTGTGTGTGTACACTATTGGTTTAAAAAAGTAAAACCCAAACGGTTTCTTTTTCGTCCAAATACAGTCACAGCCAAACTCATCCCCGACCAATATTTTGGTGACCTAGTTATCTTTCTTATTTTTTCTCGTTATTTCTCTCTCTCATAACACACACACACACACACACTCTCTAGCGGATACCCCTGCCTAAAGGCACGACAAAAAATTCCAAAGTACGAAATTGCGAAACGATAAAATTTTTAAAAGTACCTAATCGCAAAACAACATTGCTCAACACTGCACGCCTAACTAAGAACATAACCGTGTACATATTTAATAAATTAAAAAAAGAAACAACACAAAAGGAATGAAAAATTACCCCATGCCTTTAAATGTAACATGAGAAAAAATAAAATAAAAATCATGTCAAATATTGAAAAAGTAGCATATGATCCTCAAATAGCCAAGGTTCATCCCATACATCAAAAAATTCATGCTTGGCAACATTAGAGAACTTGTATTATAACTAAGGACATGTTTCAACCCATAATTTAAGATAACCTAATGTTTTTAAGTCATAACCATAACCATGATAACTTTTGTGTGATACAGACCAAACACATTTTTTTAAAGAAACATGAGGAAATAAATGTAATACCCCGCACTTTTATGGAAAATTGAATCCAATAATTCAGTGTAAATTGGGAATTTAAGAATTACCGCGAATAGTAAATTTTGGAGTTTTCAAGGATTAAATGATTTTTGATGGGTGTTATATTTACTTTTGGGGTTAAGTAAATAAGTCGGAGTATTTTAATTATATGTCGCAGCTGGGTAAAGCGACAGTGGACATTATTTTTAATGGGAATACCACATTAAGTTATGTGGGGTTAAATTAGTGATTTGCGGTCAAGTGCTTCAGATGAAAATTTCGATTGTGCGGTTGGTATCGAAATGGCTGAGATAGTCAGAATAGAGTATCCGGGGGTCGTAGTTGAGTTTCGAGAATTTTTAGATTAATAGGGACTCGCAATTGAGTAAACGAGTCATTTTTGGGTTTTAAAGGGATAAACCCTTACTTTCTCCCTATATAAGGAGGGATAGGGGAAGAAAAGAGAGAAATAATAAGAGAAGAAAGGAAGAAGGGAGAAAGAAGAGAGGAAAAGGATTTCCGAGCCAAACTCTAGCGGATTCGACTCGAGGTTGTAGGATTTTATCCTCCAGGCAAGTGTTTACTTGCTTTATTTAATTTTGAGCATAAATCTCATATCATAATTGGAAATAACAAACCCTAAAGATTTTCGGTTGGATTTTCATGGGTTAAACGGGATTTTCGGAAGTTTAACGGGTAAACCCCAAAAATTATGAAATCGGAGAAACTTAGAAATTAATCGAATTTAATGGTGGATTTTTGGTTTTAGGTTGTTTAGAATCGATTTCTTTGGTGTATAACTAGTTGGTGGGTTAAGAGGAAAAGAGGTTTGGATGTTTGTTAATGGCCGAAACAGGGGCCGGAGAAGAAGCTGCTAGGCTTGATAGATCGATCGAAGGCCAAGGCTCGATCGATTGATCGAGCAGGGATTTTGCCAATTTCAGTTTAGTTAATTTAAACGAGATAAATTCCCACATTTATGGTTTTTATCTTATTTATTCGAGGAAAATAAATTAAATTGAAGAATTAGAGAATTGGGGTTCCCAAAAATAGAGTGGGGACCTCTAAGTTATTAACTGGACAAAATGTAATCCTTGGGTTCGTGGAAATGGAATCCACGACCTATTTAAATTAAGGGTGTTTGGCGACGAATATTTTTGGGATAATTTTAGTGAGCATTTAGGCTTATATAATTATGCGCGTAGAAAACATAATTATATCAATTGTGGTTGAGTATATCCTGCGAGACTATTAGGATAAATTTGGGAAGATGTGTATTTACTTAGTGTGAATTGGTATAGTGGGAGAAATTATATAAATCCTTAAGTGTCAATAAGGTACAAGTTATTTATCAAGTGAAGGAATACTTTTGGGTTTAGTATCGTGAGTGTGTGAATACTCGAATATTATTATTTATGAGAATTTTTGGGATTATTGGTCATCGCTATGTGTGATTGGCAATTATGGCCATTTTATTTGTTTAAGTAACAATGTGGAATATATATATATATATACTATGTGAGTAAAGTATTTATATTATATGATATGGATATGTATATCTATATCTATGTGTGGATGGTATGTATATATGTGTGTGTGTGTGTGTGTGTGTGTGTGTGTGTGTGTGTTATGCATACCCCCTCTAATGCTATCATAGGAAGTTGCGCGATGAGGGTGAGCCCCTGGCTTGAGGAGGAGGGTGTGGATAGTCCCCAGGTCATAGCGTCCATTTTTATATTGTGTGATTTTTTATTAGGGGTGAGACGTGGTGGGTATGTTTCGTCTCATTTCCGGGGAGGAACTATGACCACTTCCCGTACGTTGTGATTTGGTTTTGACCATGAAGTAGGTGACATTTAGTCCTATCGGTGGTCCCTAGGATGTTATGTGAGTGCTTCCCTGGAAGATAATAGCATTGAGAGACCGCATCCTCAAGTTATAGCTCGTTTGGATGGTTATTATACTTGTGTGTATATTACATTACTTGTGTATGAGAATAAGATATTATATCTCTATGAGAGTAAAGAGATAAATTGAATATGACATGAAAAAATGATTAATTCTCATTCCGGGAGATTATATCCGAAAGTGTAATATGATGTGCATATAAAAGTGAGAATGATAATGTATATAACTATATAAGTATATATATATATATATATATATAAACTGTGTGAATGTTTAAATTGTATAATTCATTTAAAAAGATTAGTTAAATAAAATTTTGACTCTAGCCTAATAGGTTATTAGTAATTAATTTTGTTTTTGACAAACATGCTGAGAATGATCCATATGCGAATCCTGTTTTAATTTGATATAGGAGTGATCGCTCGATATTTTATTAGGTGGGGTGTCACAGATGGTATCAGAGCATCGGGTTCTGGTGTTCTTAGGAATATGTGCGGACGTACTACGCTTTATGCATTGCTCTCGATTTGTTATAGAGCCTTATAATTAGGATTGTTGATTCCTTTTGTGAGATTTCCTTCTCCTTCCATATTGTGAGATTATAGTAAATCCTTTGCGCGCTCGTTCGAGATTCGTATGCTGATCGAGGAAGAGTGATCAAAGAAGGCAGCAGGAGGTGAGGCTTAGTTGGAGCTATGAGTTGAAGTCGGAGACTAGGACCATAGTAGAGGTCATTCTCCTTGTGGCATTTGGTAAGATTGTTGCAATAACTACTAAAGAATAGTAGTTATGAGTATTCCAGTACAGTTGTAGTAGAGAGTGGTACTAAAGTTGAATTACCCGGTGAAGCTAAGGGTTCGAAGGGGGTCTTTGATAAGGACCATATTTTGAAGTAAATTCATGCGAAGGCAGTGTAGCATTACTCAGTGGAAGTAGGAGGATCATAAGTTTTTACTTGGAGAAGGGTGTGGAAATACCCATATGTGAAAATTAGAGCACAATTTTTCACTCATAGGACCAATATTGAAATGGTGGGAATGGTGATTTCCATATTCGGGGGAACAAGATGTTTTGCCCCTAAAGGGATCTTATGGATGGTTTTTAATCGTTAATCCCCACGATTTAGTAGGAATGAAAAGAATGCATTTTTAATTATTCACATAAGGTCCGGTCAAAGGCCGACAATGAATAAAGAGATTTACGGATAAGTGAACTATGTACTGAATCAAGGTAAGTACAATGAAGAGAGAGTTATTTTGAGGAATGATAGACTCACTAGAGAAGTGTTGCTAACATTTATGGAGAATGTGTGTTCGAGGACCCCATTGGTGGACATCCACACGGGGAATTCGTTGAAACAGGGTTGTTGAGGCCGGTGGTGGAGTTTCCTTTTTATGAGAAGTTAAGGGGAACTGGTAAAGTGATTGTCAGGATCGCGGCTATGAATTCCAAGATACTGATAACCTCAAAAGGGTCAGGGTGACCCAAGACGGGGAATGTTGTGTTGTGGAGTGTAGAACCATACGGTTAGTCATTGCCCAGTGGGAGTTAAAGGGAAAGAGTAAGGTGCCCATATAAGGCATTGATTAAAGTAATTTTTGGATCAGTTACGGCAAGTTTATTGAGTCCGGGAACCTTTTGGAGTAGCTAGGGAGATAGTCAAAGTTAGTCTTACGAGTTTCACCTCAGTTGAAGGAGGTTTGTTCTGTGCGACGAGATTGAGTCACAGTGTTTTATTAGCCCTAGATTCGTTTGTGTGATACGAGTTTAAAAAAAGCATCGATAACGTTATGCAGTATATATTTATGTGTTTTTTCGCGATAGCGGGTATTTATTTTCTTTGATTCGCTGAAAAGAGCGGGTGTTAGTATTTTGTGTTTATATCAGTTTGGTATTGCTCATTTTGTGTGTTATACGAGTATGGTGTTATTTTGACTAGAATATGATATTCGTTGTTTGGAGCGATAGCAAGCTAATGATTGAAAGACTATCGTGTCCGCGATTCCAGGGTGGAACGGGTTGTTGTTGAGATATCTCACCTTAATACGAGCTGAGTTCGCCTTCATTATGTGCATAAATGGAAATTTGGTGAGCAGATGTTTCATTATAATGATTGGAGTGCGTGGAAACCTTATAGGTGTGATTTAAGGTATGCAGGGTTAATTGTTGAGATGTGAGTTTAAGCCCATTATTGATTGCGCAAGGACTAAGTGTAGTTCTAGCACTTAGTGGTGTGGCTCCTGGATAGAGATAGGAGTTGAAACCACATTTTTTTGAAAGAGGGGATAAGATTATCTCAGTTGCATATTTGAAGTTAACAGACATCCACGACCGATAAAATTAAGTAGTAGTGTATTGGAGGGGTTCGTTGTTTGAATTTCGCTTGCGAGACGCTCCATGCATGAACCTTAGCGACGTCAAGGGTGGAGAGATGTTATAGGATGCAAGGATGTTGGTTTTATCTATAAGTCATATAGTGTGGATGAAACACTATAGACGGTGGTCCGTATGATGATGGTATACTTATGGAAATGTAAGTTCTATGAGGAAGAACTAAAATGGTTCTCTGACCGCAAGTAGGTGGGTAAAGCAGGAGTTGGAGAAATTGATTTGAGTATTATATCCAAGCCTTAATGAAAAGGAATTTTTTTGAAGAAGTATGTTTTGGGTATGATGTTTGTAACGCTTTTGTAGAGAGTTGGCACCTTGATTAGTTAGATTTTCCTTTTCACTTAGGTGTATGGATAGAATAGTAGAAATGCGTTAATAGGTTAGTGAAGTAAGATTTAGGATGTCTCGTTGGTGTGACTTAGTCCATTATATCTCGATGTCTGACGATGCGAGGGAGTAACGGGAGGGTTCCTTATTTGGATTTCGCTCTGTGAGACGTCCCACGCATGAAACCGAGCAAATTTCGGGAGTTAAGAACGGTCTTGGGCACTAGGGACACAATTTAGGATAGTACAATTTCACGTAGTTAGGAACGCTTCGATCTTTGAATTTTGGGCAGTGAGGCCAGTGAAATCAGTGGCGCCGATATAGAAAGATTAGTTGGTTAACCTTGAGAATGGGATTTTGTGGGTTGGGAAGACCCATGTATGATTATTATGCCGAGGAAATAGGGTCCATTAGTTTGAGAGTGTGTACGTATCGGATGTTGGTGTTAGTTATGCGGAGAGGCACGGGTGTATGGACACCTTAGTAAGTTGGTTTTACATACCGTCTAAGATAGAAGGGACGTAGTATATAGAGTTGAATGTTGTGCCAAGATGGTAGTATAGTATAGTATAATCCTTGTTATAGGTGAGTGTTGATGTGTATACGGTTAAGAGCTAAAGGCTAGTACCATTCCATTTTGAGGCCTTAGGGTGTGGAGTGATTCATAATCCTAGGTTAGTATTGGTAGTATCGGTTATATCTGAATTTCGAGGACGAAATTTAGTTGTAAGGGGGGGAGTATGTAATACCCCGCACTTTTATGGGAAATTAAATCCAATAATTCAGTGTAATTTGGGAATTTAAAAATTATCGTGAATAGTAAATTTTGGAGTTTTCAAGAATTAAATGATTTTCGATGGGTGTTATATTTACTTTTGGGGTTTGTGACACCCCGCCTAATTAAATACCGGGTGATCAGTCCTTTATTAAATTATAATCAAGGTGACGGTTGGTTCATTCTTAGCATCACTGTCGTGAAAATAACTTTTCCAATTTAAACACCCTAAATAATTAAGATAAGTGTCAAAACCATTTTTTTTACATTAGTTTCCAAATTTTATTTTATAATCCAACATTTAACTCTTAAATTAAATCATAAGTTAAGAGTCATCCAACAAATATACTAGAACAAACAATCCAAATAATTAAACAACCAACTAAGTAATTCCAACATTAAAAATTAAAGGAAAACATCCCAACAATAATAAACCCCAATATGTAAATACTGGAAATGAACGAATCACAATATCCAATAAATCAACTGAATAATGAAAAAGGTGACACATGCCCAACTGAATAAATAGTGCTCGTAGTGGAATCAACAAATGAGGTCGTCTGAGCAAGAGGCCTGCAACTCCCACCTAAGTTGCAGCGCGTTCCTTCCAAAGGATCCTATGCAAGAGGCCCCTATGGTTGGGCACCTGTAATATATACATATATATACAAGAGAGAAAAGAAAATGGAAACGGGTCAGAGCCCGATTGTAAAAATGATTTAAAATTTGTTTAGCAAGTATTTAAATTATTTACTGGCCAATGCAACAACATATTAGTGCGGCACTCCCTTGAGAAATTCTCACCTCTCTACTAATGTGCACGCCTATCGCACTAACCTTCCCAACGGTTTAACTTATCCTATCTTAGGTTGCTCATAAGATTTAAACCGACAATTTCAATTGATTAAGAGGTTAATTTTATTTAGCAACAAAGTTCTCATTTAAACCTTAATTACTAATAAAGTTTCTCAGTAACACATTATACTTTTCAAACAGTTATTCCCAAATTGAAATAGTTATTCCGTTCTTACTTACCATATACACAACCGGTAGTTCCCAAATTCCAGATTTAAATATATATATTATATACTCATATAATATATATTCTAATAGCACCCCACATAATAATTATGTTGCGGGCATACTCTACTATCCAGTCCCCGTATCACTCGTACTAAGGGCAATACGAGTTCGGAATCACTCTCGAACTGTATTTAACAAAACACAAACAATATTGAGGCGAAGCATAGTTTCAAAGTCCAAGAGGTCAGCACATACCCTCACGTCTCTTAGGACCGTCTGACTATCGATCCGATAGCCTGTACCTAGGATTCCTATCTTCTAGGGTACGAGTCAATATCCCCCATAAAGGTCCAATCGAGATAAGACTGTCCCAGTGCGGTAACCTCAGGGATAGCAAGTAGCGTGGGCATGATTTTTTTTACACGTATATAGTACATGCATACACAATGTCATATAAATATACTACCATTTCCATATCAAATTTAGTTACATCTCATAACCCATAATTATGATATTTATCCTTATTTGTCATTAGTTTGTTATCACATATAACGGTTCGTTTCTTACTTTAATTTGAGGGATTATTCCAACTTACTATGTAACACTCATGAATTCTTATCTTCCCAAATTGTAATTTCAATAGGTAATCATTTATTTTCCAACGTAACTACCTTACGCGTCTCCCCACTTTAATACATTTTTCCATCGTCCCTTATATGTAAACATCCCCGAAAAAATGTAAATTACGTCTTACATCAAAGGTTTCATATTTTTAATAAGTCCTACTGGTCTTCTTTATCTCCAAAAATATTTTAATAAGGATGTCCAACGATTATTATTCATCTAAATTTAATTCAACTATTTATAAGGGAAAATATGAGTCTTCCAGGAGGGGTCGATCGATCGATAGAAAGGGGTCGATCGATCGAACCTTCGATCGATCGAAGCTCTTGGCTCGATCGATCGATCAAGAAGGTATGGCGAAATCTGGAGAATATCAGTTACGGGTTCTATCATCCAACATCATCCAAATCCAAATTTTTAACTCCCAAACTCCCAGAAATTTATACCACAATCATTCTAAACTCAAATAGACAATATTAAACGTAAGGCATGTGAGTTTTCATCAAGAATCATGGATTAAAGTGCCAAAATCTATACAATTCTTATGAACCCTAAAATTTTCTTTAACATAATTCAAATCGCTCTTTATCCAGAATTTCTACTTCTAATCCATCATAAATCCGTGGTTCAACCTCTACATGTGAAGGGGAATTCCATATTAGCATTTATATCACTACAACATACAATGATTCATCTCCAACATGGGTTTTCTTTCATGGAAACTCATCCTAATCAACCCTAAACTAATATGAATGAAGCATTAACGAAATTAAGCAAGATAAATATTTGCCTGGAGATTTTTGATTCTGATTTATGGCTAAAATCGGTGTGGTGGTGATCCTTGTTATGCTATCTATCGTTTGGCGGCGACGGCGGCACAAACAGAGGAGTTTTTGGCCTCGAACTCTTGGGCAAGCTCTCTCCTTCCTTCTCCAATGTTCGTTTCTTATTTTTGGTTGAGTTAACCCTAGTAGGCAACCCTAAGAATCTGATATAACTCTAAAATTTTCGTGGGTTTTCAAGACTAAAAAGGTAAAATGTCCAAAATGCCTTCTCGGGGTGTCAATTAGGCCTAAAAACGCCCCGAGACCCAAACTAAACCCCCGAGTACATTATTTTGACTATCTTGACCCTTCCGGACACTTTGGCTCACTCGAAATGACTATACGGGTGAATTATAATATATTCACTTTTATTAATCAATATTTAATCCCGACACGACACGAGCGCGTCCCGACTTAAATTTCCAAAATTATCATTTTATTCACTCGTGACATTTAATAGAACCAATATCATATATTACTTTACTCATTAGTAATATTCAACAAGTCTCCAATGATTACTAACTCTCGTCACGTTAGTAATAAAAAATAATTAATTTTAGGATTAATATTAAATTAATATCTCACATTTAATTTAATAAATCCTAAAATTAGGAATCATAAAAATATGGGGTATTACATTAAGTAAATAAGTTGAAGTATTTTAATTATATGTCGCAGCTGGGTAAAGCTACAGAGGATATTATTTTTAATGGGAATACCGCATTAAGTTGTGTGGGGTTAAATTAGTGATTTACGATCAAGTGCCTTGGATGGAAATTCCGATTGCGCGGTTGGTCTCGGAATGGCCGAGATAGTTAGAATAGAGTATCTGGGGGTCGTAATTGAGTTTCGGGAATTTTTAGATTAATAGGGACTTGCAATTGAGTAAACGAGTCATTTTTGGGTTTTAAAGGGATAAACCCTTATTTTCTCCCTATATAAGGAGGGAGAGGGGAAGAGAAGAGAGAAAGAAGAAGAGATGAAAGGAAGAAAGGAGAAACAAGAGAGAAAAAGGATTTCCGGGTCAAACTCCGTCGGATTCAACTCGGGATTGTCGGATTTTATCCTCCAGGCAAGTGTTTACTTGCTTTATTTAATTTTGAGCATAAATCTCATGTCATAATTGGTAATAACAAACCCTAAAGATTTTGTGTTGGATTTTCATGGGTTAAACTGGATTTTCGGACGTTTAACGGGTAAACCCCAAAAAGTATGAAATTGGAGAAACTTATAAATTAATCAAATTTAATGGTGGATTTTTGGTTTTAGGATGTTTAGAACCGATTTCTTTGGTGTATAAATAGTTGGGTGTAGTTGTATGTTGGTGGGTTAAGAGTAAAAGAGGTTTGTAGGTTTGTTAAAGGCCGAAACAGGGGTTGGAGAAGAAGCTGCTAGGCTTGATCGATTGATCGAAGGCCAAGGCTCGATCGATCAATCGGGCAGGGATTTTGGCAATTTCAGTTTAGTTAATTTAAATGGGATAAATTCTCACATTTATGGTTTTTAGCTTATTTATTCGAGGAAAATAAATTAAATTGAGGAATCAGAGAATTAAGGTTCCCAAAAATAGAGTGGGGACCTCTAAATTATTAATTGGACAAAATGTAGTCCTTGAGATCGTGGAAATGGAATTCACGACCTATTTAAATTAAGTGTGTTTAGCGACGAATATTTTTGGAATAATTTTAGTGAGAATTTATGCTTATATAATTATGCGCATAGAAAACATAATTATATCGATTGTGGTTGAGTATATCCTGTTGGACTATTAGAATAAATTTGAGAAGATGTGTATTTACTTAGTGTGAATTGGTATAGTGGGAGAAATTATATAAATCCTTAAGCGTGAATAAGGTACAAATTATTTATCAAGTGAGGGAATACTTTTGGGTTTAGTATCGTGAGTGTGCAAATACTCGAATATTATTATTTATGAGAATCTTTGTGATTATTGGTAATCGCTATGTGTGATTGGCAATTATGGCCATTTGTATTTGTTTGAGGAACAATGTGGGATATATATATACTATGTGAGTAAAGTATATATATTATATGATACAGATATGTATATATATACTTTACTCATATATATATATATACATATCTGTATCATATAATATATATACTTTACTCAAATAGTATATATATATATATATATATATGTGTGTGTGTGTGTGTGTGTGTGTGTGTGTGTGTGTGTGTGTGTGTGTGAAGCATACCCCCTCTAATGCTATCATGGGAAGTTGCGCGATAAGGGTGAGCCCCTGGCTTGAGGAGCAGGGTGTGGATAGTCCCCAGGTCATAGCGTCCATTTTTATATTGTGTGATTTTTATTAGGGGTGAGACATGGTGGGTATGTTTCGTCTCATTTATGGGGAGGAACTATGACCACTTCCCATGCGTTGTGATTTGGTTTTAACCATGAAGTAGGTGACATTTAGTCCTACCGGTGGTCCCCAGGATGGTATGTGAGTGATGCCCTGGAAGATGATAGCATTGAGAGACCGCATCCTCGAGTTATAGCTCGTTCGGATGGTAATTGTACTTGTGTGTATAGTACATTACTTGTGTATGAGAACAAGATATTATATCTCTATGAGAGTAAAGAGATAAATTGAATATGACATGGAAAAAGGATTAATTCTCATTCCGGGAGATTATATCCGAAAGTGTAATATGATGTGCATATAAAAGTGAGAATGATAATGTATATAACTATATGAGTATATATATATACGTTGTGTACTGAGGGTCTAATGGATCTCGACGATCGACCTTGCCAAGTAGTAGTGTATCGGGGGTTTCCTTGTTTGGATTTCACTTAGCGAGACACCCCACGCACGAACATGGCTTACCGTTGAGACTAGGGAGTAGTTTAGACCTTAGTACTTGGGTTGCTTAGGATTTCTAGAGTTTGGGGGTGACAGATTAGTTAGGCAGCGTAGCTTGACTTGGATGTTTAGAGGGATGCGCTAGGTGTGTACTATTCGAAGAGAGGTGAGCGGTATCTCATGGGAGTGCTGCCACTTTAAATATGAGATAAAACATATTTTTAAAAATAAAATAAAGCATTTATGCACTTGCTAAAAAATTTCACAACTCGGGCTCTGACCCATTTCTATATTTTCCCTCTCTTGCTATATATTATATATACATAGGTTTCCAGACATAGGGATGTCTGGATGATGATCCTTTCGAGTTAGATGTCTACAGCAGCAGCTGTGGATGCATGCATGTTTGATTTAGATGCTTATATTCTTTTAATCTAGATAAGAAGCATTGTAGTTACTTTTGGGCCGAAAGCCCAATTGAATTTATTTATTCTTTTACCGCCTTTTAGTGCGCCATTCGATTTGGTTGTACTATATTTGAACTGAGTGCTCGATTATTTTATCTCTTTCCAGTTTCATTTATATAAACTGTGTGAATGTTTAAATTGTATAATTTGTTTAAAAAGATTAGTTAAATAAAATATGACGCCAGCGTAATAGGTTATTTGTAATTAATTTGGTTTTCGACAGTGATGCGGAGAATGATCCATATGCGACTCCTGTTTTAATTTGATATAGGAGTGATCGCCCGATATTTTATTAGGCGGGGTGTCACAATAAAATGATATTATCCATCTCTAAATTTTAGTTATTAGTTACCACCACCAATTAGAAAGATAACTAATCTACATCTTCATCAAATTCAGAGTCCTCCATTGCTTCATCACTCTTCGAATCACTAAGAACATATGTCTTTAGCTGAACGGTTCACCCTATGAAACTTAGCTATGGGATCCACCATGACTTTATTAACAGATTCATCACAGCCAGTAGTAGGACCTGATTCTCGCATTTTTTCCTCACTATCGGGCTCCTTAATCGAGACCCTTCCCAAAAAAGAACTGCTCTTCTTATTAAATGGAGAAGTTATCATCTTGCTCAATTTTTTCTCAAGTGATATCCCTGAGTTCTCTCCCGATTTCAACACGTCTGTGATCAGCCTCTGCCCCACTATCTCAGTTTGTTTACCACTTTACTTTGATGTTGCTGGTGGTTTTCTCCCTCCTCCCTTCTTTTTCTCTTCACTAACCACATCAAAGTCGTCATCATTGAACTCATCATCATCATCATCATCCTCATCTTCTCTATCAGAAATCTCGGTAACAGGAATAACATTTGCTAAATTAGACTCAAAAATTTTCGTAGAAGTTCTCAGAACCTCCAATTACGACTTTATGTATCCATTTTAAAGTTATTTTTCAAAATATCTTTAAAATGCCAATGAAAAAATAACTTTAAGATGGATACATTAAATAAATAAATAGATAAACTCATTAATGTAATGAGATGTACCTGAGAGATGAAAAATGCTTTAAATCTTGCAAAGGAAAGGATAAAAAAATAGGACAAATAAGTACTTGTAATGTGAAAAAAATAAGCAAAATAAGTACCAGCTAGCATCTTGTACCTTAAATTGCATCCTCGTTTCATTGTGGTACCAAGTAAGTACCCGCGGTGTACTTAATTGTACATGAATCTATGGCACAACCCACCCTTGTGTTTATGTAAGCCTTAAATTGAATCCTCATGTCACCCTTGTGTTTTTTCTTTGTTTCAGAGTATGGCACCATCTTCATCGTCGATGCAGAAATCTCTCTAGATCTCAGAATCATTCCTTGAAGAAGGATTTGAATGTATGAATGAGGGGCGTTGCTGCTGCTGCTGTGAATCGTTGCTACTACATAAGTTTCAATGGACATCAAATTCAAAATCCAATGCACTAACAATACGTAAGTAAATGAGACAAAATAAAGAGACAATACTAAATAAGTTTCAGTGGACATCAAACACCAACCAATTCCAACATAACATGTTAGAAAGGCACAAACAAATGGGGCAGAATAAAGAGCACCTATAATTAGTCCCAAATAAAAAAAATACTGGTCTTTCAAATGCATTGAAAACATGACTGAGAGGTGTCTCCTAAAACCATTCATGAATAGTTTATCTCTAAATACATTAAACACCACCACCTACTATGCACAGTTAATATCATTATTGTATATGGTTATTGTGATAGGCATATTAGGTCAAAAATTTGGCAGGGCATCATGGATTAGTCTTCTTCAGTTACATATTCTAACATCATTTATGGAAACTTTAACATAGTGGTGGATCATCATGACGTCTATCACAACCTTAAAAAATTACAAACAGAAAAATGGCAGTAGGTTTATACTACAATTCCCTAAAAATAGAGCAATTAATAGGGGAATGCTTTTATGCACAATAAACTTTTTAAAAATGCATTAAAATAATAAAAATTCAAATAGTAATGGAATTAGTATATGGTATGATTCATCCATGTATAAAAATAGCAACACTATAATCCAATATAAAAAATTGCAGCACCAAACTCTAATAGTAATCATTCACCATAAACCATAACAAATAGCCTGTGTCGATTGCACCTCAGCAGTAGCTCTCTCCAACACCTTCAATATGTTATCTTCTATGTGTGGTTTTTGTTCTTTTAAGATATGCAGTATTTCGATTGATCTTTTAGATATATTCTATATTAACTGGAGTAACGTGGATATTCTTGGATTCTAAACCATTTACTTTGTGCATAAAGACAATTGAACTTTTTTGGGGTGAAAAAGAATCATATGCTACATATAAGTATATTTTTTTCTTTCAAAAGTTGGTTTAGTAATTTAGTAGTAAGTACCTTTATTCAACAGAGAAATTTATGTTATCGGATGAGAGTGTTAATCATAAGTGGGGAACTTAAATGCATATGATACCATCTGTTAAAGAATTTATGTTCCGAGGTCCCCTGTATTCCCCCCCTTTTGCCGAATCTATAAGTAGAGTTTGAATTGGTTTAGGAAGGGTTTCAAGGAGGAAACAATCATTTATTTCTAGTTTCACATTCAGTAATCAAGTACACCATTGTGAGAAACAACTTTTAGGAGCATGGAACAAATGGAAGTGAGTAACAACTGAAATTTTAAAGAAAAAATAACGAAATAATTGCGAGTTTATGTCTTTGTATGCATTGAAAGTTCAAGAGCTTATCATATTTTTTGCATTTAAATGAACATATCGTGTGGATCGTGAATATTAAGCATGGTGCTGTGATATTATATAGATACGCAATGCAACACTTATACAAAGAGAGAGACCATTATTACCTAAAGGTAGTCACCGTCTGAAGCATAAAGTTGTGGAATAAATAATAAAGAACCAACATGTAATGAACATCTAAAATGACAATTAAATCGTTAGACATGCAAAGAACACCTAAAATCACATAAGTCAAGGAATGTAGAAAAAAGTCACTAACACAGTACCTTTAGACTTGTTAATATAGAAAAAAATATTAATCTTAGCAGATTCAAACGAACCACATAATTTGTTCTTTTAAGTAAACATAACGCAATGAGATTTTTTTTACAGCAGTAAAAGCAACATTTTACTATTTTTACAATAGTAAAAGAAAAAACAAATCATATAAAAGAAATAAAAATAGGGCTATACTTAACAAATTTGAGTGATTTGTACCTCGTAGATTTTAAAATTTCAACCTTTGAACTTCGCATTTTGAGGCGGAGTTAGTACTTGAGAGAGATAGGAAAAAATAGTACTCACTTTTAGAACCGATCCGATTCGAACAAACATTCAGTACTCATAATCCGGATCCTGAAAAAAAAAATATCTTGATGTTTGATATTAAACAGACTGGAAAACTTAAACTAAGTACATACACTGAGTACACACAAACTTAAAACTGACCGACGAAACTTAAACTTGAACAAACATAAAAAACTGAACGAACTTTAAGCAGATATATGCAATTTTTGGATATACGCAATACATGACAACCTTAACAGAACATAAATTGAACTTTCAACCACTTTATAGATATATGCAGAACTTACAGATATATCCTAAATTAAGCAGATATATGCAGTTTTTGGACTTTCAACCACTTTACAGAACTTAATAACATATTAACCC
Organism: Sambucus nigra; assembly: GCA_949130495.1. Classification (NCBI taxonomy): domain Eukaryota; kingdom Viridiplantae; phylum Streptophyta; class Magnoliopsida; order Dipsacales; family Adoxaceae; genus Sambucus; species Sambucus nigra. The sequence continues at coordinate 209,509,544 of OX422222.1, forward strand.
AACCATAACAGCCTTAACAGAACTTAATAACATATCAACCCAACCACAATGTGTATCAGGAAACTTTATGGTGAAAACATCTCGTATATTGGAGAAACAAAACCATGTATGGCTTGTTTAATAGAAAAATTGAAAAAAGATTTAATAACTGGAAAATCAAGTCATTGGAAAAAAAATGTAATGCCAACCAAACACACCACTCGAAAATCTCATGTGGCAAATTTCAGCACAACCTTAACCTATAGCTTTCAGCTATTATTTAACTATAGTCAGACATAACTTCAGAACATAACTCAACCAAATCCTTTAAGCATGAAAAGAGGTCAGTTAATCCTCAAAATATGGGAAGCCTGACATTCCAACATTTATAAAAACATATACTAATAAATCACTCATGGAAAATAATAATATCAATCTTGGACCGAATGGCAGCTTAAATGATTGTAAAACCTCTAAATAAAATGAGCCAATTTGATTGACAGAGATATACAGTTAGCAGCTTACTCGGGAAAGATAATGTGACATATTCATGCTTAGATCTGCATCCTACAAAAAAGTATAAATTGAGAAGTCTACATCCTAAAAAAAATTTGAGAAGTCTCCATCTGACAAAAAAGTTAGATCTGCAAAAGCAAACAATATAGACCAAAGGAGATAAGAAAAAGGTTTGTGGTAGAATTTGAAAAATAAAATTGGAAAAAAAAGAAGAAAAAAGGTATATTGAAGTACCTTAAAATGATGTTATAAGAGAACTTCGGGATACACAATATTAGTTGTGGAATTCGAATCGTTTTGAGGAAAAAGTATGCATAGAGAATTAACACTTTTGCAACGGGATAAAGCAACATATAATTTCCCGTGACTAAATACGGGTGTTCGCAAATCAATTCCAACATATTTAAATGATTGACCTTGTGATTTATTCATTGTCATTGCGTACGCCAATCTAATTGGAAATTGGCACCTTGTCATTTATATTGGAACTTCGGAAGACGATGGTGTTAAATAATTTCTTGGGATGAAGGCAAAATTGCCTTTATGATCTCCATTAAAGATTAGAACTTCAATAACATGCTTTATGCAATTAACAACTATCAACCTTGTGCCATTACAAAGACCGTCTTTTGGTGCAATGTTTCTTAAAAGCATTATTGGGCATCCTGTTTTTAGTTTGAGCTTAAACAAAAGCAACCCGGACGGATTAAGTGAGTTCAAATATTCATTGGGAAATCCATTAGTTATTTAACTATTAGTGTCATCTAGGTATAACTTGTAAGCTGCCAAGTACGTTATTGTCTCTCCGGGAAAAATATTCAACGCGGAAGTATTAATTATATTAACATCATCATTCCATGCTGATAGAATTATTCTTTCTTCCAAGTAGCTAGTCGTAACATGTTCCATAACATTTAGCATTGGATAAACCATCGACATTAGATCATTCAAATCTTTACATTTATGTATCGTCGATGGCAATTGAACATTTTCTTCGGGATTTAACCCAATCTAAACAAAGGTTTAAAATAATATGAATAAAAATTACAATTAATATAATATTTTGAAAAGACAAGGAAATAAGGAAAGAAATGATACCTCTGTCAAAATCCCCGAAAATGGAATGCTTTCCACTTCTGCACTATTAAGGCGCATGTTAAGGTGTAATGTTAAAACATGAATATTAACTCATAAAAATGAGCGCCTTAATGATGCAGCAACAATTTATTCACGGATACCTCTTGGAATCATAGTTAGAATCTGTCGAAAATCACCGCCAACAACAGTGATACCCCCAAAAGGTTTTTATTATCACAAATATCCTGAAGAGTTTGATAAACGGCTTCAACACAATACCGATGTTGCATTAGGACTTCATCCCATATAATTAATTTGGTTAATCTCACTAGCTCCGCATGAATTGATTACTTTGTAAAACCACATACTGAATTTTCAAGGATATTTAAAAGAATACAAAACGTTGAATTCGTAGTTCTACCACCCACTAATAGTAAAGAGGCAATTCCAAAAGAGGCGACGGTGATGACACTATGGCCAAGACAGCGTATTTTGGTGGCTATTATATTGTAGAGAAATGTCTTTCCAGTTCCCGCCCCTCCATTCAAAAAGAAAATAGTTCCCCTATTTTCAAGTACCGAAGTAGTTATTTCAACATATGAATCGCGTTGGCCATCATTTAAATGATCAACATCACTTTGAGGAGCAGCTTGTTCAGCGTCGCTTTGTAATTGTCGATGTTCATTAATCATCTTGTTACCCAAAGTTGTGCACCAATTTCCAACTGCCATCGGCATGGGAGGGAAATCTGATAAACTCTTGCCCGATTCTTGCAACATTTGGTTAAGGAGATACAAATCGCAATCTTCAATTTGAGCCTCACTGGTAGTTCATATGCTATATGACATTTGAATCTTATGGGCCAAGTCATCACAAATATGAATTTCAAATTGTCTCCACAAAAAATGTGGATATTAGGGGCACACTGTGTGAGTATAACAACAAATAAACGTCTTAACTGATAACCAGTTTTAAGAATAGCTGCCTCTTGCAAACATTGCACCCATTCCCCATCATCCTCCAGAAGGACTAATGCAATACCTGCGGACTTGAATATATCACATAAGATGTTGTTAACCGACCTCAAGGCTTCATATGATTTTGGGCCGTTGACGATAGTTAAAACCAACTTCAAGTAATATAGTTCGCCCGAATTAGGGCTAGCAAAATACAACCTACCAATAAAATAGCCTTCAGTTTTTCTAGGCGTCCATGTCTTTGGTTGTGAATTCCAAACAAAATGATGAGGAAATTCTTGATATGTGAAAGCACGTGCGGAGGCATTTGATGCACATGTTGTAAAAAATTCAGTTAAAGACGTTTTTTGAGCAGTAGCTCTAGAAGTTATCATTTCCATAGAATCTTAAGGATTAAATCTTACTTGATGCATTCCAGGCAAGTGAAGCGCCAACCATACAACTTTTGGTTCCTCTTCGTGCATTAAATTACAAAATAAATGCCAAGTGGCTTCGGGTGGTCCAATGTATCTTGCATCAAGCTATTATTGGATTTCATTAATTCCTCCAAAAACTATTGTTATGCGATCATGACCTTTGTATATGTATTTATTAATGTATTTAACACATCCCAATCCTGCACAAACTTCAACATTGATATGGCAATCAAACATTAGAGAAAGGTATGGATTATATGCCACCACATCTTTGTTGCATACAACTTTCCCCTCTGTAACTGTGTACTTTCCACCATCATTTTGTCTTCGATAGAGTGGGGACATGTGATCATTTTCCTCACCACCAATGTATGAAACCTGATTAACTAAATCTGGTATTTGTTCATATCTAACACCCACATCATGTGAAGCAAATTCCTGGTGAAGATTTTGTGGAGTAATTAATGAGCGTAGTTGAATAGGAGATTGATCAATTGACAAATTATTGGTGAGTGGAGTTGAACTACGAATAATACACTCGACATGGGCAGGTGTTTGAAGAGATGGATTTTGGGATAGGGCAGCCCTATTTTCCTCTCAAAGAGCACTACCTCGGGACCGACCTGATTGGGGTAGGTTAGGGAAGAGCATTGGTTGATGATGACCCAATGATTCAAGATTTTGTCAAGCCATGCATCATGTGTACATTGAATATTATGAAGATACATAAATAAAATATACCACATCATAAAAAACTTTCTCTTTGCCTTTTCTCTTCCCATTCTCTTTGCTAGAACTATTTGCAATGTATTGATTGCGTTGAGCCTTCACATAATCAGAATTAAATAAATGGAATTATAATTGAAATATAATTAAATAATTGAATAAAAAAGTAATTATAAGTGATGAAACTATATACCTCAATATGAATGGCGTTTAATTTAGATTCATTTCGAATAACCACCCCCAGGTTTTCGCGCCGCAACAATTGAACCTATGATAGTGAACACAAATGATATAAAACTTTGATGTACATGAATAATATACTAATTGTAATTTTTAAAGGAAAATGTACCCTTCCAGATCTATGAACATTAGAATTCCCTAGGTTCATAAAAGAAAAACATCATTATCACAAAAAAGTAAAATATACAAAAACAAGTTTAGATTAAACTTACAGAGCCAAATATAGTATTAATATTATCCATGAATGTTGGAGAGAAATCCAAATACCAAGCTACTCCCAGATACAAAATAAAAGCTGTTCGAATCAATGTCCTTAAATGAACAAAGACAAGAACTAAAAATAACATACGTGAGGATGAAAGAAATATCTCAAACTTTACATCTTTGTAACAACTTATAGGAGTGTAAAAAAACACATAACTCGCCACCTACAAATATAGTTCAAACCACTCTACCATGTGATAAATATATTTCCTCCTGTGTCGTGCTCAACTTCTTATTTTTTTACACTGTCGGTCCCAAGCCCGGATAAAGGAGGAGGGTTGTGTTAGGTAGCTGAGAGCCAGCGTAAAAATTTGTCAGATCCTTATGAACATGAATCCTATGAATATACATGCTAATGCTAGGGCATTCCCCCTAAGCGATGCGTTGCGCCTGGCACCAAGTGCCTCGAAAAATAGGCAAGGGGTATTGCGCCTGGCACCAGGTGTCTCAAAAGATAGGCAAGGGTCGTCGCATCGGCGCCCGGATGCGATGATAAATATGCAAGGGTTCCTGCAATAAGCTGGACGTGTACGGGTAAGGATAGTCCAAAATACTAGACTTAGGTTAATGACTTGGAACATAGGGACTATGACAGGAAAAGGGATGGAGTTGGTAGATACCATGATAAGAACAAAAGTTAACATTAATTGTTTACAAAAACTAAATGGGTCGGTGTTAAAACTAGAGAAATAGAAAATACAGGATTTAAATTTTATTATACAGGAAAATATAGAAATAAGAACGGAGTTGGAATAATAGTAGATAAGAACTTTAAGGACGATATCGTAACCGTTATTAGAAAATGTGATATACTCATACTTGTAAAATTGGTATTAGGTGAAAACATAATTAATATTGTTAGTGCTTATGCACCTCAAGTAGCATTAGATGAGCACACTAAAGTAAAATTTTGGGAACAAATGGATGAACTAATTCAAGAAATACCCGTAGGTTAGAAAATCTATATAGGGGGAGATTTTAATGGCCATGTAGGAGAAGATCGTGTAGGATATGAGATAGTGCATGGAGGATATGGTTTTGGAGATAGGAACGACGGGGGAGAGTCTATCTTATATTTTGCGACGGCTCATGATTTTGTATTAGTAAATACATGTTTTAAAAAGAGGCTTGAACACTTAATAACTTATAAAAGTGGATCGCATAAGAGCCAAATAGATTCTTTTCATTACTAGAAAAGGAGACCGATTAACGTGTAAAGATTGTAAGGTTATCCCGGGAGAGAGCTTAACCTCACAACATAGCATAATGGTGTTGGATATAAATATTAAAAATCAATCACGAGTGCGAAAAGTGAAGATTAACCCACGAACAAGGTGGTGGAACTTAAAAGGACAGAAATTAAAACTATTTAAAGATAAATTATTAAATGGAGCAATATGGAATACTGAAGAAGAAACTAACATAATGTGGAATAAGATGGCCACATGAATTAGGAGAATATCAAAAAAAAATCTTGGAGAATTAAAAGACAAGGGGCCACTATCTAAAGAAACTTGGTGGTGGAATGAAGAAGTACAAAATATAGTAAAAATCAAAAGGGAGTGCTTTAAAACATGGCAAATAAATAGAAATGAAGAATATTTTGAGAAATATAAATGCGCTAAAAAGGAAGTATAGAAAGTGGTAAGAGATGCTAAGTTAAAAGAGTAAGATGATATTTATACAAAATTAGGTACACAAGAAGGGGGAAAAGTATTTACAAGCTTGCTAAACTTAGGAATAGGAAAACAAAAGATTTTAATAACGTTAAGTGTATTAAAAGTGATGATTCGAGAGTCCTAGTCAAAGATGATGAAATTATGGAAAGATGGAAAAACTACTTTGAGAGGTTATTAAATATAGATAATGGGAGTAGATTAGATGTAGAGGAACTTAGGGAGACTCGAGAAAATATATTTTTTTTGCAGAATTAGGACAACAGAGGTTAGTATTGCTCTAAAAAAGATGAAAACAGGGAAGGCTTTAGGACCAGATGGTATCCCTATTGAGGTTTGGAAGTGATTAGGGGAGGATGGAGTATCATGGCTTAGAAAATTATTCAATAGAATTTTAATAACTAATAGGATGCCTGATGAATGGAGAAAAAGTGTTTTAGTACCTATTTATAAAAATAAAGGGGACATACAAAGTTGTTCAAATTATCGTGGTATTAAGTTAATGAGTCATACAATGAAACTTTGGGAGAGAGTGATTGAATATAGATTGAGATTAAAGACAACAGTATCTGAGAATCAATTTGGGTTTATGCCTAGGAGGTCAACAATAGAAGAAATCTAATTATTGAGGAGATTAATGGAGAAGTATAGGGAAAAAAAGAAGGATCTTCATATGATTTTTATAGATTTAGAGAAGGCGTATGATAGGAAACCCAGAGAAATAATATGATGGGTTCTACATAAAAGAGCAATGACTCGAAGATATATTGATGTGATAAAGGATATGTATGATGGTACGATGACTATAATAAGAACATCAGCCGGAGAAAGTAGTGAATTTTCAATTACGGTAGGTCTACACCAAGGTTCATCATTAAGTCCTTATCTTTTTTCTCTTGTTATGGATGAGTTGACCGGACAAATACAAGATGAGGTTCCATGGTGTATGCTATTTAGAGATGATATTATTTTAGTGGATGAGACTAAGACGATGATTAATGCTATGTTGGAATTCTGGAGAGAAACTTTAGAAACAAGAGGATTCAAAATAAGCAGAACTAAAACAGAATATGTGGAGTGAAATTTTAGTAGTAATAGGAGGAGAAATGGAGATGTGGTGAAATTGGAGGGTTAAGAGATACTTAGAAATAATCATTTTCGTTATTTAGGATCGATTATTCAAAAAGATGGAGATATTAGTGATGATGTTACTCATAGGATTAGAGTAGGCTGGGTTAAGTGGAGAAGTGCTACCGACATTTTGTGTGATAAGCGTATACCTTTGAAGTTAAAAGATAAATTTTATAAGACGACCATTAGACCCACCATGTTATATGGGATAGAGTGTTGGGCAACCAAGAAATAAGATGTGCAGAAAATGAGTGTGGAGGAGATGCGAATGCTAAGATGGATTTGTGGTAAAACTCGAAAGGATAAAATTAAAAATGAGCAAATTCGTGAAACGGTAAAAGTAGCTCTGATATAAGATAAATTGAGAGAAAATCGACTTTAATGGTTTGGACACGTCAAGCGTAGACCAATGGATGCTCCTGTAAGGAAGAGTGATTTAGTTAGTATTAATGGTAACACAAGGGGTAGATGTAGGCCTAAATTGACTTGGTGGGATATTATACAAAAGGATATGATGACATGTGGTTTAATCGAAGATATTGCACTGGACAAAATGGAATGGAAAAATAGGATTCATGTAGCCGACCCCAAATAATTGGGAAAAGGCTTTGTTGAGTTAAGTTGAGTTGAGAATAAGTGAAGAATACAAACTAATCCATCATGAAGCTCACTGTTTCTATTAAACACCAAAAAATGCAAAAATAACCAAAATTACAAATATGATTAAAAATACCTAAAAATGCAAAAATACCCAAAATTACAAATATGATATTGGAGTGTTAAAAAACACACATAACTCACCATCTGTAGATGATGTCTAATAATGAATACCACCCCTCTATTCCTTCGATATCTGCCAAAAAAGATCAAATTGAATTATAAATTGATTCCATAAATTTCTATTCAATTAAATAAAAAAAATCCGCAAACTTCCACAATAGCCATATAGTCCCACGCGATAAATATAACTCACCTAGCACAAGTGAATAATAAAAACTAACCAATCATAAAGCTCACTGTTTCTATCAAACACCTAAAAATGCAAAAATACCCAAAATTACAAATATGACAGCTAAAAATGAAAAAATACCCAAAATTACAAATATGATTAAAAATACCTAAAAATGCAAAAATACTCAAAATTACAAATGCAAAAATACCCAAAATTACAAATATGACACCTAAAATGGAAAAATTCCCAAAATTACAAATATGATTCTAAATAAAAGGGACAAAAGAAATCAAGAGACTTGCAAAAATACAAAAGGTACTTACTTGGAATTATAAAGCAACGTTCAACACAGAAAAGTAGATACATGAAGTCAAGTGCAGCACATCCACGAAATATAGGCAAATCGGTACCTACAAAACCAAGATAAACATCAGAATCAAAACCCACGAAAGCATAGAAATGAAGTGTAAGAGAGAATAAAGTACCAGGCCGTGAGAGAGAGATATGAAGTCAAGTGTAGTATATACAAGAAATATAGGCAAATCGGTACCTACAAAACCAAGATAAACATCAAAATCAAAACTCACGAAAGCATAGAAATGAAGTGAAAGAGAGAATAGAGTACCAGGCCATGAGAGAGAGAGAAAGAGAGAGAGAGAGAGAGAGAGAGAGATCAAACTTCGAAGATGGATTTTGACAGTGAGAGAAGAGAGCGCGTGTCAGGTAACATTTTAGTAAAAGAAAAATAAAGGGTATTTTTCTTTGTGGGCGGTATTGGTGAAACATTTGGGCGGGATAACTGATTTGGGGAGTAGATCTCAACCCTTGATTTGGTGAGTAGATGATGTGGAAAAATCAAGACCCTTAATGTTCTTTTATATTTTTGCCAATTCAAAAACCATTCCATCTTATTATATATATATATATATATAAACACCCACACCCACACACACACTCTTTATCACACGCATGTGCGCTCACACACACACGTGCGCGTTGCTACACACACAGTCTGTCACATGTACGCACACACACACACACACACACACACACAGAGATATATAATGCAGTAAAAAACTTACATATGTCATAAGATGAAATGATGATGTCATGAGATGAATTTTTATAACTTCCTATTTTGCCCTTGAAAATTTTGGATTCCCCCTCTTTTGACACACTCTAATTTATTTGCCCCCATTATTCAAAATTCAAAAACATGGGTTAGAAAGTAAATTACACTCTCCAAAACGTCTACCCCACAGTCGCACACAAACCCGTTCTCCATATGCTCACGACACAAACCCTCTCTGTGTGCGCTCTATTTCAATTGGGACACACTCACTCAGCCACAAATCCTGTCTCTCTCTAAGCCACGGAGGTGAGATCTTCTTATAACCGGAATAAATGAGGTTTGAATTTTCCTTTACATCTCATGGTTGTTCTTAGTTAATTTTCCTTCACATCTTACGGCTGTTTCAATTTTTTTTTTTTTTTAATTTAGAGTTACTGAACACACACTCTTTGCATATTTCAGGTTGCGATTGTCAACTTCCACCAACAAAAACCACCAACGACCATAATCTAAAGCCCAATTTTTTTTTATTTAAATCTTTAAATATTATGTGTTTTGAAACCCTAATTTAGGTTTCTAATGCTTGGAAATTGAGGGAAAAGGTTTATAAAGGAAAAAAAAGGTATATGCTATTGTAGATTCCTCTTTACTCATCAATAATATGTTTATCTCCTAATTTTTTCTATTTATTTTACGCTTCATAGGTTCGTTTTCAGAGTTGGGTAATTTGTTTATCTCCTAAATTCGATTGTTCTAACCATTTACTCTGCTTTTTTGTACAGATTCATGTGTTGCACGTATTTGTTCTGTTTTTTTGTATTGTTTGGTTTTGCACATATATTAGGTATAGTTTGGGTTTCAGAATAAGGATTATATGTTATTCAAATTTCAAGTTGTGCTGGTTTGGACCTTTTGGGTACAAATCACATTTATTGTTCATTTGTGGTTGACAAAGTTTTAACAAAGCTTTGAATATGTGGATTACATTGTTTACACATAAATGACTAAATAAAGCTTTGAATAGGTGAATTATTGAACAAATCTTTAAACGAATGTTATTGTTTGCTGAATCAGTTTGGATTACATAGTTACACACTTACAACAGTTACACAGTTACAAAGTTTAAAATGAAGCTTACACAACTACATAGTTTGATGAATTTGTGTGGATTATATTATTTATGCTCGGATGATTACTATGTTTATTGGCTATGCAGTAGGACTGAACTCGCGCCCCATTCCGCCCATCAAAATCAAATACATATACTATGAAGAAATAGGTTCATGTGCAATCTTTTCAAGTCAACGTGAATCGAAAGAAAGCACATATGCAATGGACTAAACATACATTTCAGAGCGAAAAGCCTCTAGAAGAGGACTAAACTACTGGAGAATAGCAACAAGAAATGTGAGGAAAAGGAAAGCAAATTGGTGTTAACATGGATGGATTTTGAATATGAATAAGTGATATTCTTTTTATTGGTTACTGAATCTTGAATTGAATTTCAATAATACTCATGTAGTATGTTGTTCTTTGTGTAAAGGTCCACCTAAATTGCCCTCGCTATATTTAAATTTTCCCATGTAACCTGTATAGTTATTGATTACTTCCATTGGGACAGATATCAGGGCTGCCCAAGAAGTGAAAGCCTATAAAAAGCAAGACTTTTCCCAATCTCAATGTGGTCATGCGGATTATTTAAGTTTTCATCCCTCAATGCCTGAAGAATGGCTCGGGGTTATTCTTCCCTTCTTATTAGTATTTTATATAATGTCTTTAGGATAGGGCACAAATCAACCGAAGCAATGGGCTTCTTTTCATCAAGATGATCTACATTTAAGCTCGATTGACTTGAAAGTTCATAAAATGCTCCCACCGACGAGACTCCCTGAATCATACCCTTGCCAATGATGATATCTTACATTTTAGTTTAGTCAAATTATAATTCAAATTCCATTGTTTATATTGATTTGACTAATAATATTGGTGGAGGTTCTTAAGGTGGTGGTGGTTCTTATGGTGGTGGTCAAATTCAAATGCAAATGATGTCTTTATTGTGGATTATTAGGAGTTTTTAATAATACAAATGATGTGAGCTTTCTCTAATATCTTTTGGGATTAACTAGCTTTTGAGGATGTAATTCGAAGGGAAGTCGACTTCTTATTTAGTGGACTAAGCAAGAATGTGGCATTAGGTGGCCTGACATCATTATGGTCATTCGCATCCCTTCATATAGTTGGTCAATTTGTAATCTATTTCATAGAGTTTTTTTATTTCATTCATCTCCATAGTTTTGGTCATTCATACGTGAATTAAAAACTTAGTTTTGATTCCATTAATAATTAGTCTTAATACTATAAAGTTTAGGAGTTAGTATAAAGTTTGAGTTCTTTTACTAGAGGGAGTCAAATTGCTTTTAAATGGTAATGTATGCATCCAATTGCTACAAGAAGTTGGCACATCATCCATCCTTATGTCACGAGGTGTGTATGTGTTTTCTTATTTTGTTTAGAGTGTATGTGTTTTTGCATATACTAACTTCATTACTTAGTAGTATAAATGGTGGAAACTAAAGAAACTCATAATGTGATGATTGGGGGTGCGTTGACTAGGGATCTGGTATCTGCAGCCATCAACAATAATAGAGACTTTGGTGTGAAGAACTTTGAGATTTTTAATAGAGCGTTTTTTCTAAAACATCTATCAAAGCTTCTTACAAATCAATCCTCTCTTTGGACATATCTTATGAAACACGAATACTACCTCAACAGAAAATTACTTCAAGACGCAAGAAAAAATAGGATGTCTTTGGGTATGGAACAAGTTCATGAGTTAACTCCCTATATTCCAAGTAGCTTTAAAGTGTCAAATGGAGACAGGAGACCTCAATATTTGCCACTCGTATCTGGATTGGTACTGAAATGTTGGAGAATCAAATTCCAAGCCTTCCCTCTCGATGCTTAGGTCTTCCTGTTAAACAATTTACAACTTGGGATACTTGATGGACTCTCTGGGAACAGAGATTTTGCAACTATTCTTGCAACGGTTGAAGATTTATTTCACTGTTGTTGTAGACACACCATACCTCAAAATTGTAATGGTTGCAACTGCTACTGTAGACACGCCCTACCTAAAGTTCTTGCATAGTCGGATTACTCTAATTATCCTTCATTACCAAATATTAGGTGAGTTTGCCCTCTATAAAATGTGTATACCCTCTATGAAATGACTTGCTTACATTATCTGGAGTGAGGTTGGAGACAACATGAAGGTGAGGTGAGTTTACACCAAAGACTCGGTGTAAACACAAGAGAAGGTCAGATATGTTATTGATCGAGTTTATATTTTAAAAAATGTTCAATCTATGTTTTAAAAACATATCTCCTACTGTTATTTTTAAAAAATATATGTTTTAAAATAGATCTATGTTCACCGATCAGCTACTGCTATTTTTAAATAAATCACCGATTCAGTCTACGTTCAATCTGTGTTTTAAAAGCAGATCTGCTACTTCTATTTTTGAAATCAATCACAGATTGAATCTGCAACCCATTCGATCTTTTTTTGCTGGAAACTTTTTAACTTTCACATTTTTGCAGTTTCATGATATTGTTTGATACATTTCTCAACCTAGGTATTTCACGTTGTCGGGGACTTTTTTGCATAGATTTTCCATGTGCCGTGAGTATTATTTTTTGCATCATTGTGGACTGGTATCTCCGTTACCTCTGTCTCCTATATAAAATTATCAGTTACCTCTGTATCCTCTCATACTATAATCAGATTTAGTATATCTTTTAGTACCGTTTCTCCCCCACATTGTCATATAAAATTCGGGAATACTTGAAGGAGAGGTTTTAGCTGAAATTTCTCATTAAGTTCGTTATTTGTATATATAATTATACTTCTTTTAGACATGATCATTTGCATTCAATTTTATATTTTGGGGTGTATTAACTTAACTGACACATTTATTTTTTCTCATTTGTGGTTCATTAGGAAATTGATCATCACCATCGCCATCGCCATCGCCATTAAAGCTTCAAGTTATTTATAGAGGAATTGTCAACCATTAACAATACTTTTGTTCTACTACTGAAAAAAATGTTGAACATGAGAGATGTGATATGATCGAAAGGTATTCTTCTAAAATAAGTGTTCACATAAAAAGTTGTCTCCAGATACTTGTAAGGTGGGGTCTTTAAGATTATTTTAAACAATTGGTTGGTTGAATTATTGGCATTCATTATAATATCTTAATGAAGGATTTGCATCAATAATTGAAAAGGCTGGAACCCCGGATTGTGATTTTCTCAATAAAATCAAAGTTTATAATTTCCTATAAATGCGGAAGCGTTAGGAGATGGTTCAATAAAATTGATCAATTAATATATTCACTTAAACCAATTAATTAATCCAAGCCCTAGAATTTGCCTAAGTCATATTTATCAATATTAGAAATGTTAAGCCAAACTAGTTTTAGCAAATGACTTGAATTAACTACACAATTACCCAATATTTAATTTAGTCCCAAATTAAATGGAGTGTGATAATATAAACCGAATTTTATCTTGAATTATTCTACGCATGCGTTGTAAATAAATTATGCAAGATAAAATAAACCAATCACACTACGCCGCGATGTACGAGGAAAAACCCAAGACGGGAAAAAACCTCGGACGGCCCTAGCCACAAATCCACTAGATACGGAATTACAAGTACAAGACAGATAGACTTATAACGACTGACTCGATCCCTCTCAAGCCTCGACGCTTCTTCTTGTAGACACCTCTTCCTAGAGGATAACCTCGGAACACCACCGCCGTCTCGGAATCCACCGATAGGGCTTTCTATGGTCACCGTCACCCGAGCAAGGAGCCTTTCTCCAAGTGGGTAGAATCACAACAAACGTCTTCTTCTTTGATGGATGTATAAGCAAACCAAAACTTCTCTTCTTGAATTCGGTAGAGAAAAACCGGTGCCAAACTCCAAGCAATTTGATATGTATATAAGAACTTGGATAAACGATATTTGGGTGTAAACACTAGAGTGATATATGAATTTCTCTTTGAAAAGTAGCACTCAAAACATGAACATTTTCCTAAACAATTTTTGCTCTCAAACTCTCTCTAAGAGATAAACTAGGATGGGAAAGTTATGGAAATGTTAAGTTGGAAAATGTCATTCCCGCACCTATTAAAGTCTGTAAAAGTTGGTTAAAAACCAAGTGGGGAAGTGGGCAAAAACCTGCCAAAAAATGCAAAAAACTGTTCCCGCCTGGCCTCTCGTTCGAACGACATTTCGTTCGAACGAGATCTCATTCGAACGAGACTTCTAATGACGCTCCAGTATGGACTTCGTTAGAATCTCGTTGGAAATCTCGTTAGAATGAAGAATCTCGTTCGAACGACATTTCGAATGACGGACCAGTAGGAACTCGTTGGCAGGTTCGTTCGAACGACATTTTCGTTCGAACGACAATCTCGTTCGAACAACTCTATCGAACGAAAAACCAGAAAGTTTGTAAAATTCGATTTTAGCCCAGAAAACTTTATAAACTTATTTTAAAGTTTTAATTAATTCTTTCTTAAAACAAAACGCAGTTTTTATAAACCTAACACCCAATAAACTTTGTTCCAATCTCCTATATATATAGAATTGCATTCATACCTTGGGAGCATGGAACTATGGATGATGACGTAGAAACGAGGCACACAAACCGGCATATTTGATGAAGCTTTATACTCTTTGCCGCTACGTCTTCAACAAACACTTCATAGGCTTGAGCATATTAGAATTAAATACTATCCTATGAATAAATGTTTTTGTCCGGAATTGAGCCAAAACTATATATGGACTCAATTGGAAATTTGTGTACTTACAAATCTCCCGCTTTGGCTATTCCGGGACAAAAACCAAACAAAAATCCTAAAGAGCCGTCAAGATCACTAGACTCAATAACATAACCCACCCAAACTTGACTCAACCCAAGGATCAAATGCTTTGCCGTTTAAACAATGCCGCTTTAGAAGAAATCCTGCACACTTAAGCAAACTCATCAAATGCATAGGGAATATCCAAGTATTAAATGCAATTAATTAATTACTCCCCCTAAATTACTTCTCCCCTTTATCAAACACATGACCTACTTAGAAAGACGTCTCCCCCTAAGATATATCTCCCCCAAACGAAGATACGATAATAATAGGATTAGATACCATTTCTCCCCCTATCATCATTCTCCCCCTTTTTGTTCAGGAATAGGCAAAGGATAAAGAACTAATAAACATAAAAGCATGTTGAAGCTTAAAGTGATAAGACATGAAAGCATATGGGCAATAAACGCATAGGCAAAGACAAAACAAATATCATATATATATAAACGAGAAATATACCAATGAAGCACTTGCATATATATATAGATATAAACACACACATTACACAAAAATACAATAAGTTTGCACACTCGTATGGAAAAAATGTGTCATATGGAAACGGAAGTGTTGGGGTGTGAACTAGTAACGATTAAATTTAAACCCAAACACTTAAAACATGTTCACGGAGTTCTCAATTGATTGCAAACTTCATCACATTGAAATATAACCTCATGTGACAATAGAAGATTGAACTCAATGAACAAACATACACAATGCATACAAGCGTAGCATGATGATGATTCTACAAACCAAATAGAGTCATGACATTAAAGACAACTAGGATAAACGGACATTGTGCAAACCGTTGATATACCATCCAATTCTCCCTCAATAAGCATATATATATTCTTTTGCTTTTGAATGAATATATCAAACAAACATAGGCCTTGGCAATTTGTTTCTTTTTAATGCCAAATATTCTGTTTTTAGGCCTTTGGATCACGTATTTCTTTTAGATCCAATAAACGGTGGCTTGCTATCGCAAAGGATTTAATTCATCCTTTAGGAGCCCTTCCCCGTGCACATTTATATTTATCATGTTTTTCATGTTTCACACAAATCTCACATGCAACGGATTTTGACATGCACTATTCCTCCTAGGTCATAGATATGTAGATGACTAGATTGGTAGGAGAACACCTCAAAAAGCTCAAATATAACATGTGACATTAAGATTTCAAAAGAGCTTGTGCATGTGTGAAAAGAGGCATATAGAAATAGAATCCATTTAAACAACACAAAATCCAACTACTCCATATCAAACATGGTAAAGAACATTTTAAGGATTGAACATCTAAACCAAAAGTTCTAGTCACGTGGGAACGTAAAAGATGGGATTCAAACACAAATATATGCCACATAAAGTGTGTCAAACTAAAGTACACACAAAATAAAATCTTTTTGAGTTTTTAACAGATTTCACCAAAATTAAGTATATATACTCAAAAGGATAAATAAAAATCATTTGTATTTTTCATTAAGCTTAAATGAAATAAATAAAACACAAATGATAAAAAAAATCTTTTTGTATTTTTCATTTAATGCAAATAAAATGAAGGAATTATAATACAAAAGATAAACAAAAATCGTAATTCTAGCATGTGATACGCATGGAGCATAGACTAGAAAATGATTAAACAAGCATACATTTAGCATGTGAATATAGCATGAAGTACAAAAGCTAAAGTATGCAAACACTAACACATTCATCCTTTAGATTTAGCAAGGGAGGAAGCATGTGAAAGTAAATGAGAATCAAAAACCCTATTTTGCAAGGCAACCAAGTCGGATTTCCTAACCCAAATTAATGAAGAATGACTATCTTGGGGTGTTGGAACTTTAACTACCGTGGTTACTTTACTATGAGGTTTTCTAGGAATTCGTTTAAGATCAAAACAAAATTTCCTAAGATGACCTTTTCGACCACAATGTGTACAAGCAAAAACATGTCGAAAAGATTTACTTAAGGAGTGATCTTTAAATGCATTCCTAGTAGATTCTCCTAAAACATTGGTCTTGGCTTTATGAGTAGATTCATTACAAGTATTGAAGCCTAAACCACAAGTGTCATTTTTAATTTGGACCGTTCCTAAGATTTTATCTAGTTTTTCCGAACGACACTCCAAATCAAATTTGGCATGACTAGAATCTTTTAATTTATTTTCCAATTCAAAAATGTTAGATTCTAGCAAAACATTTCGCTCTTCAAAAGAAAGAAGCTCCTTTTTCAAGGATTCCATTAAACCCCTAAGGCTATCTCTTTCGCCTTCTACATATTCTAGCTTCTCTTGAAGAGTCCTCTCACGTGTCCTAAGGTCTTCTATTAAGGCATTTTCATCAACGACCTTGACACTCTCTCTTAAACAAGCTTCTAACTTCAAATTAGCCCTTTTCAATTTAATAGATTCTTTATAAAGTTCTTGAAAAGCATTTTGATGTTCACTCACATTAACCTCTTATTCATTCTCACTCTCTCTTTCTTCTCCACTCTCACTATCATCAAAAACAAGGGAATCATAAACTATGACCTTGGAAGTGTCATGTGTTAAAGTTTCATCAATCGATGAGTTCTCACTATCACTCACAAGACTAGCCATAAAAGCCACAAAATTTTTCTTAGTGGGGGAGTCGGGCTTCTCTTCCTTATCACTATCACTAAGGGTCGCATTATATGAAATGGGTCGCTTACCCTCTTTCCTTAGTTTAGTGGGGCACTCATAAGCCCTATGGCCATAACCTTCACAACCAAAACACTTATTAGACTCGTCCCTATCTATATTGTCATTGCTATGTTTGGGGATCTTCTCGGCTTTATAAATCTTCTCGCTTTTATCATGTTTAGAAGTATCAAATTTCTTAAAATCATTTTTAAATTTATCTTTGTTAATTTTAAGAAATTTTCTAAATGTACGAGCAAACAAAGCCATGTCTTCCGAGTCACTATCACTCTCGCTCTCTACTACTTGTTTGACCTCTTTTCGAACTTTTAAAGCAATACCCTTTTCGATTTTATTTTCAGTTTTAGAGGGAAACATATCTAGTTCATAGGTTTGTAAATCACCTACAAGCTCTTCTAATTTCGTAGAGGCTAAAGTTGGTAAAGAATTTAAAACGGTCACTTTTGGAATAAATCTATCGGGTAGGGACCTTAAAATTTTCTTTACTACACGGTCGTCAGGTATTTTCTCTCCCAAGTTAAACGATGAATTAACAATATCGTAAAGTCTAGCATAAAATTCATCAAAAAATTCTTTTTCATTCATTTTGATAGTTTCAAATTGAGTGGTGAGGTTTTGGAGTTTTGAAGCTTTAACGACACTAGTTCCTTCATGAATTAATTGTAAAATATCCCAAGCTTCTTTACCGGTTTCACACGTCATAATACGTCGGAATTCATCCGGTGTGACAGCGATAAACAAGGCATTTAAACCACGGGAATTGAAATTAGCAAGTTTAAACTCATTTTCAGTCCATCTATCGGCGGGTTTGATAACACGTTCGTTTTTAACTAAATAAGTTGGTGGGGACCACCTGTTAACAACAGACATCCAAACTCTTTCGTCGATAGATTTTAGTTCCGATCTCATACGCGCTTTCCAATACGCGTAGTTTGAACCATCGAAAATAGGAAATTTTGAAAATGGGGAAAAATCCATTTTAGCCAAAAAAAATTTAAAAAGATCGTTTAACGAAATAATTTATCGTTTTTGGCTCTGATACCAATTTGAAAAGGTTGGAACCCCGGATTGTGATTTTCTCAATAAAATCAAAGTTTATAATTTCCTTTAAATGCGGAAGCGTTAGGAGATGGTTCAATAAAATTGATCAATTAATATATTCACTTAAACCAATTAATTAATCCAAGCCCTAGAATTTGCCTAAGTCATATTTATCAATATTAGCAATGTTAGGCCAAACTAGTTTTAGCAAATTACTTGAATTAACTACACAATTACCCAATATTTAATTTAGTCCCAAATTAAATGGAGTGTGATAATATAAACCGAATTTTATCTTGAATTATTCTACGCATGCGTTCTAAATAAATTATGCAAGATAAAATAAACCAATCACACTACGCCGCGATGTACGAGGAAAAACCCAAGACGGGAAAAAACCTCGGACGGCCCTAGCCACAAATCCACTAGATACGGAATTACAAGTACAAGACAGATAGACTTACAACGACTGACTCGATCCCTCTCAAGCCTCGACGCTTCTTCTTGTAGACACCTCTTCCTAGCGGATAACCTCGGAACACCACCGCGGTCTCGGAATCCACCGATAGGGCTTTCTATGGTCACCGTCACCCGAGCAAGGAGCCTTTCTCCAAGTGGGTAGAATCACAACAAACGTCTTCTTCTTTGATGGATGTAGAAGCAAACCAAAACTTCTCTTCTTGAATTCGGTAGAGAAAAACCGGTGCCAAACTCCAAGCAATTTGATATGTATATAAGAACTTGGATAAACAATATTTGGGTGTAAACACTAGAGTGATATATGAATTTCTCTTTGAAAAGTAGCACTCAAAACATGAACATTTTCCTAAACAATTTTTGCTCTCAAACTCTCTCTAAGAGATAAACTAGGATGAAAAAGTTATGGAAATGTTAAGTTGGAAAATGTCATTCCCGCACCTATTAAAGTCAGTAAAAGTTGGTTAAAAACCAAGTGGGGAAGTGGGTGCAAAACTGCCAAAAAACGGCCAAAAACTGTTCCCGCCTGGCCTCTCGTTCAAACGACATTTCGTTCGAACGAGATCTCGTTCGAACGAGACTTCTAACGACGCTCCAGTATGGACTTCGTTAGAATCTCATTGGAAATCTCGTTAGAACGAAAAATCTCGTTCGAACGACATTTCGAACGACGGACCAGTAGGAACTCGTTGGCAGGTTCGTTCGAACAACATTTTCGTTCGAACGACAATCTCGTTTGAACGACTCTATCGAGCGAAAAACCAGAAAGTTTGTAAAATACGATTTTAGCCCAGAAAACTTTATAAACTTATTTTAAAGTTTTAATTAATTCTTTTTTAAAACAAAACGCAGTTTTTATAAACCTAACACCCAATAAACTTTGTTCCAAGCTCCTATATATATAGAATTGCATTCATACCTTGGGAGCATGGAACTATGGATGATGACGTAGAAACGAGGCACATAAACCGGCATATTTGATGAAGCTTTATACTCTTTGCCGCTACGTCTTCAACAAACACTTCATAGGCTTGAGCATATTACAATTAAATACTATCCTATGAATAAATGTTTTTGTCCGGAATTGAGCCAAAACTATATATGGACTCAATTGGAAATTTGTGTCCTTACAATAATTCAAGGACAAGAAGGTCTTATGACTCACATTGTTCGATTATTGCATTTCTTGATAAATTTTATATGATGGAGAAGTTTAACTAAGATTATAGTGTTGTCATCCACATTGTTTGAACTATAATTGTTTTTCAAGTATGGACTCTGCCTTCATTTTGTATTTTGGTATTATCAACATGCTTTATATGTAAGAACAAAACTAAATGAATGTTATTTTTGTTTTAGCTGAGGATATTAATGATTTCCTATTGTGGTTCAATATTCGGTTTGAGACGTGTTGTTACCGTGAGGTAATGGTGACTCGAGACATGTTTTTGGATTATTTTTGTTGGAATATATTTGTGGAAGTAGTTTTTATTTTCTAAACAAGGTGGATAGTCCTATAAATAAAGTAAGTTATGTCCAATATTTCTAAATTGTTTATACTTATTTGTGTTGTAAAAATACTTTTTGACTTAAAATATTCATGATTTAATATATTGGAATTTTTTTCCGTGTTATATAATAGTTTACATTTATTACGAGGTGCAAGACGGATTGTTAGTATTGTTATTGGACTATTTTTTTTCTTAAATGGGGTGTATAGTCATATAAACATAGTTTAAATTGTTTACGCTTATGTATTGTAAAATAACTTTTTGACTTAATTATATAAGATTTTACACTACTTCAATTTACATGATAAAATAATTTAAAAATTTACACTTATAATATAAACATAATTTATATTTTATATTATACACGACTTTAGACTTTTCAAAATTATCAACGTGCCTTCAGGCACAGGCATACCCTAGTGTGTGTATATATATATATATATATATATATATATATATATATATATATATATATATATATATATATATATATATATATATATATATTGTGCGTGTATAACTAAAAACGATGGAAGAAGATGACAACATACCCATGAAAGCTTCATGTGTCTCCTTTTTTTTATCGAAAAGCTTCCATTGAAGGAAGAAGATGTGGTTTTAGTTTCTTGAAGGAAGATTGTGACTCATGTCTTTTTGGTTCCTGCTCTTTTGTGGGTTTTTCTTTTTGGTTTTGTAGTAGCATGTAAGTTCATATGATTGAAAAAAATTGTGAAGAAGACATACCCACAAAAAGCTTCTCCTCCTTCAAAAAACAAAGGCTTCCATACATGGGTGGGTTGAAGAAAAGAAGGTGAGGTTTTTCAATTTTGTTTATAGTTTATAGAAGTAAAAGATATATATGAGAGGGATAGGTAAGTTGGTTAGAGAATATATAAATATTTGTTAACTTTTATTATTTTTGTTATTTTCATCCCCTAATGTTTAAAACATATGAATTAACTTTATACCCTTAAGTTTTATATGATAACAAATAAAATTTTATTTTGGGGTTAAAATTAAATTTGGATTTTTTATTTTAATGTAACTTGGGAATAATTTAAGCATACACGATATTTACAAATGTAATGAGTTTGTAGGAAAATTATATACTCGGTTCTTCACGGTCTAACAAGTTTGATATAAAAATGTTATATATATCTCTCTTTTGACTTGGTTTTTAATATATAAAAAAATAAAAGAAATCATGTCGAGTCATAATTAATTCAATTTTAAATCTTTAAAAATAAAAAAATGTAGGTTGTTAAAAGTTCATGCACGTTCACTCCATTCCACATGTTTAGACACATAGATACTATGCTAGTGTTTAAAGGTTATGTTTTTGTGTCATTTTCTGGTGTTCATACCCATATATACATGCTTGTGTGTCATTGGTATATTTTGCATGTTTATAATTGGGTATCGTTTCGTTTCGAGTCTTTACGTTTGTATTTAATTTATGTTTGCCTTGAGAGTTTTTATCTTTGGATCAAATTGGCATGATATATGGCTCGTTTGCATTAAAATCTCATGATTCATTGTGTGTTCAATTCGGTAACATCTTTTCTGCAATATTTGTATTAATTTAAAAAATTTTGGATTATTTATGTTTTTTTTCATGTTGTGTTTGTTGCACTTCACACCACTGTATTATATTATTCTTTCCTCTATATTTCCTATTGATATCACATGTTATCACATTCTGAGGGAGACATGTTTTTTATGCATTCTTTCATTTTCTATTCCTGAACAAAATGGGAAGGAATAGTATCTTTCACTTTAGTTTTAGGAGGAGAACTTCGAGTTAGGGAGATACATCTTACCTAGGTGAGGATTGTTAGGCATAGTGGCAACTTATACATATGAAAACTCATATTATTTATATATCCTCTTTGCAATTGACGGTGTTTTTAAGTGAGCGGGATTGCAACATGCTACAAAACTTCAAAGTGTGCAAAGCTACTCAATGTATGTATTTATTAAGTCCGTACTTTTTCCTTTTAGGGATGGGTATTGAGTCTTTTAGAGAAATTGATGGTCCATAGGAGTTTTTGTTTTGCGTTTTGTCCCGGAATAGCCAAAGGGAGATATTTGTACGGACAAATTTTTGATTGACTCAATTTGTATGTATTCGCTTAATTTTAGACAAAAAATTTTGAGTCATAGGTTAGGGTTGGTGCTTGACTTTTAAGCCTTTGACGTGTTTGGATGAATACGTAGCATCTAAGCTTTAGATTCATATCATGTCATGTTTAGTGTCACATTTTTGTCATCTCGTTCTAAGAATCTCTCAAGTATAAATGTGCATATATTTTCATCATTGGATATTTTATTTTGGGTGTTAGGTTTTTTATAAAGTTTATTTAAATATTTTTAAAATAATTCTATCATTTTTATATTTTTAGAAGAAAAATAAATTTTTCACGAGTTAGTTAGAACAAACTTGGTAAGTCATTTGAATGAGTATAGGTACTAATAGGGAGGACTTTTGAACGATAGCCGAACAAATGAGGCAATATCTGAACGATCTACTAAGGGTCATGCTTGGATGGTATCCAAAAAAGGTGCAATAATCAGGTACCAAAGTATTCTTCATGGAGAAAAAATAAGAAGTCATGAGCTTGAGGTGGATAACAATGTTTGGTGGTTATGAACGACTCAGTGGGGGTCCTTTAGCCAAATAAAGGTGTCTCCGATCTTAATCAAAGGCTCCTCATGACAAGGATAATATTGAAACTGTTAAAGACATAATCAAAGAAAGTGTGCCCAACAGCTAGCACGAGCCCTACTATTAGGGGCAGATATCTCGAAGAGTCTGAACACATGTTCCGCCTGAGTTTGAATTGTATCAACGGACATGCAGGGGAATAAGATGAACATGTATAAAGGATGTGTATGTAAAAACTTATAAAATAGTAGATTAGCTAGGCAATGAATTGTAATCAAGCACTCTTGAGTTGGTTCCCATAATAAACAACTGCTGCCCCTTTTCCCGTTGATTTATGCAAAGCCTAGCTAAACCATGTTACTTTGTTCTCTAACGTTCCTCACCTCATTCTCAGTCATCGCAGTTATAGTATTCAAATTTATTGTGTTATGTAGAATTAAACATTAACATAAACGGTGTCATATGTGGGAATAACCTCTTTGATTACCATGAATAAGAACCAAGTTGCGTAGGCCATTAAAGGCCTTAGAGAATGGCAGCAGGCACTCTAGGACTATATAGCAAAACTATTGAGCCGACTTCCCCAACCTCAATAACCATCGAATAAACAAGTAGACTAAGACCCCCACTATGGGAAAAGTTAGGAGAACCAAGTACCACCATTGCCTCTCCCTAATGTTTCCTCCATTGTTCATCGAGTGTCGGTGTCTCAGGTCATCGAGCTTCTGTTTGCTTACGAGGCTGCTAAAAACACCAAGAGGGAATCACCATTCCGTGTGGAGGTGATGGCCATCCCAATGCTGTCTAACTTCAAAGTACCCCGAATGGAATCTTTTGATGAAACATCGGACCTAGGGAACCACGTCGATCATGATAGGGAACATATGGATTTTATGGCCAGCCCAAACCTGATACGGTGTAGTGCATCTGCCACCACATTAAAAGGATCGATGGGGACATGGTTCAATTAGCTAACCCCACACTCCATTACATGTTTTAAGGATCTCCCTGAGCACTTCATTCTCCACTTTATTTATAGTAGTGTATATCGAAACACCACAGACCACCTATTCAACTTCCTTCAAATTGAGGTGGAAATTATCACAGAGTATGTCAAGAAATTCAATGAGGAGTTGCTCCACATAGACCATCCACATGAAAAGGTGGCTATTTTGACCTTCTTGAGAGGACTTTGCAGCAATAACATTACTTAATCAATGCCCAAGAACTCCCCATCTAACATGACTTACCTTATAAAGAAGGTAGAGAAACACATCCATGCTAAGGACACCCTTAGTATTTGGAAGTAGAATTACCCTTCTAAGTATGGGGGAAGAAAAATAAGACAAAGACCATGGAAAGATAATGTCTGAAGAGGAACATAAAAATGGAGGTACGGGTAAGAAAGGGGGATTCGCAGACCACCGGCACCAACAGGAGTCCCTAAGATGCACCCGAATCAAACTGAGTAGTTCACCTTACTGAACCCCATGATGGGGAGGATCCTGAACATCACGGAGGATCCGAAGATATTGAATTAGCCTCACAGGACGAAGAACTAATTGACGAAGCCTAAGTCCAACTTGTACTGCCAGTTCCACCGAGACTATGACCACGACACAAATTATTTGCTACATCTCATAAGAAAAATCAAAGCATTGGTGAAAATGGGATACTCAAGGGAATTTTTCGGGGGGAGGGTACCTCAGGGGGACGATCGGAGCATATCAAAAGAAAGATATCCGAAAAGGGAAGACAAGCAGAATATAAATGTTACCAAATAAGGGAGGAGAATATGAATAATATCTAAACGGTTTGCAACTGAAGGGTAGTTGTCCTTAGCTCAAAAATCTTACAAATCCAGAAAAGGGAGCTATTGGAGATACAAACCGAAAATACCATAGAAAACTTGGAAAATATAATTTTTACACACCAAGACTGCAGGGATCTCATTACTCCCCATTAAAAATGGCTCCTAATAACTGTAGAGATATCCAACTGTACAGTGGGGAGAATTATGGTAGACACTAGAAGTTTAATTAACCTAATTAACTATGAATGCTTTGAGCAGATAAAGATAGAGGCATGATTGAAACTAATACAAGGTCCACTTCTAGGTTTCTCTTAGGATCAAGTTTATTTAGAGGATTCTATAGAGCTACCATTCATGTTCCGGAAAGGAGAACAGTCAGTCACCCTACAACTAGAATTTTTAGCTATCAGATCGATCTCAGCATAAATGTACTCATAAGGCGAAAAAACCTTAGTCTACTATATATCTTAGTATTAATAAAGTCCCTAACCATTTAGTTTCCAATTCCAAACGAGATGGGGATGGTATAGGGAAGCCAGTAGCGATCTAGAAATTATTACTTTGCATCCCTGAAAACACACTATGAGGACATCAGCATCGATAGTTTAAACTCGAAAAAAAAGGTCACATTAGAGTCCCTAATGTAAGACTTGGTACCCATACCCTTGTACGAAGATCGCGAAGAAATAGTGGTTTATTTAGGATCAAAATTAGAAGAAGTTAATCCAATTTTTGAAAAAACACCACATGATGTTCACATGGAGCTATGGGCATATGTCGGGCATCGATGCCTCGATATTGGCCCATCAACTAAGGGTGGGTCTACTTAAGCATCAAGTTCGATAAAGGAAAAGAACGTTCAGCAAAAGAGGAACCAAGCAACACATGCCTCGTGGAAAAATTATTGGAGGTAAAGTATATTAGAGAAGTTAAATATCCCAAATGGCTATCTAGGTTAGTGATGGTTAGGAAGCCGAATAGGAAGTGGAGACTGTATGTAGACTACTCGAACCTCAACAATGCTTTCTCAAAAGACTAATATTCCTCCTAAGCATTGACGTTCTGGCAGATAGTATGGTGATTCACAAAATACTCTCCTTTATAGATGCGTAGTCCAAGTATAACCAAATAAGATGCAACTGATTGATGAAGAGAATACATCGTTCTTAATCTATCGGGGAACTTAATGTTACAAGGTAATGCCTTTTGGGTAAAAAAACACGGGGGATTTTACAAGGTAATGCCTTTTGGGTGAAAAAAAAACACGGGGGAAACCTACCAATGGATGGTTAAAAAGATGTTCGAAGACAAGGTAGGTAGGATGCCGGAAGTCTACATAGATGACATGTTAGTAAAACGTTTGAAAGGGGAGGAACATATTGCAGATCTTAAAGAAACCTTCATGTCCTAAATAGATATAAAATGAAGTTGAACCCAGAAAAGTGTGCTTGTGGCGTGTTGTCATGAAATTTACATGGTTTCATGGTCATGTATAGCGGAATAAAGGAAAACCTAATGAAAATTCAAGCCATCCTTAACATGAGAAGACAAAGAGAGATAAAGGAGTTAAAATCTCTGACCAGAAAGGTCATTGTGATGAATAAATTCATAAGAAAAGCCACGAAAAAATGCATTCCCTTATTCAGAACATGGAGAAAGGTCTTCATCTTGATTGATGTATGAGAGCAAGCCTTTCAGTATTTGAAGGCCTACTTGGCAGGTATACGCCTTCTTTTAAAACTAAAACCAGGGGAAACCCTATATGTGTATCTCATCGTCTCCTCTATGGCAATCATCTATGTCCTTATTAAATAAGATGAAGGGATTCAGTGCCCAGTGTAGTATGTGAGTATGGTGTTTAGAGGAGCGAAGTAACATACCCAGTTTTGGACAAGCTAGCATTCTCTTTGGTCATAACGGCTAGAAAATTGCGATCATATTTCCAAGCACATGCAATTGTGGTACTGATAGATTTCTCTTTGAGGCAGGTTCTCTACAAGTCAAAAGTCTTCGGTAGACTAATGAAGTGGTCGGTAGAGTTAGGGTAATTTAACATACGATACAAGACAAAGGTTGCAGTAAGAGGATAAGCCATAACCGATTTCGTCCCGAGCTTACGGATAACCACAGGGAAGAAATGACTTAAGGGGTGGGAAAAAACAAGCTAGTTTGGATGATCCATGTAAATGGATTATCAAATGGAGAATGATTCGGAGCGACACTAGTCATTGAAACATCATAGTGTGGATGCATTGAATACACATTGCTATTAAATTTTAAGGCCTACAATAATGAAGCTGAATATGAGGTATTAATCAAAGCAGCTCGTCTCGCCCTCATTATCGACACTAACCAGGGAGAGTTCTTAATAAACTCAAATATTTTAGTTCAATAGGTGATCGAAGACTATGATACAAAAGGAAAGAACATGATGGAATGGGAAGTTTTAGCAGATTGCATATCAGTTTAAAGCCTTCAACATTAAGCATATTCCTAGGGAATAAAATCCAAAAGCAGACTACCTCGTGAAAATGGCCTCAACTAATCATGGGAACCCCATGGTGGAAATCCTCGAGAAACTGATCATTCAAATGAAGGATACAATTTTTGTCGATCTTGTAGGTCTTAGTCCCAACTAGATGGATAAATATACTTCATTCATCAGAGAAAGAGCATTACTGAATGATCCGATAGAATCTTGGAATGTACACACCAAGGGCACCATATTCTTGATATATGAAGGATATTTATATCATCGGGGGTACTCATGTCCGATCTTTCAATGTGTTCACCCCACCAAAGTAGGAAGCATCCTGACCAAATTGCACAATAGAGCATGTGGATGATCCCCTAGAGGAAAGAGCATGGGGAAGCAGGCATTGACCCAAGGTTTATACTGTCCAACGATGAAATATGACGTTATAGACTACTCATGAAACCATGAAAGATGCCAGAGGATAGCCACTGACATTCATCGGCTCTAGAAATAACTAGAGGCAATTATATCACCTTGGCCATTCGTATTGTGGGGGTGGATATCCTAGGCCCATTCCCAATAGGAAAAGGTCAGTGCAAGTTCCTCCTGGTCGCACCAAGTGGGTGGAGACGGAACCGTTCTCCAGAATCACGGACCAAAAGGTCCGTTCGTTCCTATTTAGATGCATTATCAACTGGTTCGATGCGTTTAACAAGATTATTACAAACAACGGGAGGCAGTTTGATAACATATGTATTGATGGTCTATGAGATCAGTTCTGGATAAAGTATTAATATTCTACTAAAGGCCCCCAGACGTAATGGTCAAGTCGAGGTCATAAACAAAGTATTGGTCCATTCAACAGTCAAGTCGATTTGAATATTGCTAAGGGCCTATAGGTAGATTATTTAACCTCGGTATGATGGGCATATTAAATGACCATAAGGGGGCAAATGGGTTCCACACCCTTCTCCCTCACATATGGAACAAAGGTCTTCATCTACGTAGAGCTCGTCATCCAAAGAATGAGTGTATAATTCTTCAACACGGAAGAGAACGATGAAAGGTTAAGAGGAAACCTAAACCTGCTAGATGAAAAAATGGAGGCAACATCAATAAGTATAATAGTAACTCAGCAAAAAACCACAGATATTACAATCGAAGGGTCACGATAGTTTAATTATGAGGTATATTGCTTAGAAAAATGACAAATCAATAAAGATTCCAAGCCATGTGAAGTTAGCTGAAAACTAGGAAGGGCCCTACGTGATCGCACGCATTCTCTAACTAGGGACGTACGACCTCAAAGATCACGAAGGGAAAGCTTTACCACGCCCATGGAAAGTTAAAAACATGAAATGGTACTACCAGTAAGCAATTGGAGACACCCCAAACCAATAGTCAAAGAACATTTGATATTTCTTGTTTATTTTGTTTTAATTTTTCTACTGTAATTTCTTTTTAAGACTCGGTTGTTATCACTTTTTCCACTATCATGGATGTAGCACTGAATAACTATGTTAACAATAAATAAGGATTTATTTTTCGAACAAATGTTTCTCCGCATATTGTTCTCCTACTCCCTAAGCATTCGGATCATACTAGTTTACGAACCAACCTCTAGGATGAAGAAGCCTAACTTTGGACAGCATTCTGATAAGTGTTTCCCAAGCTCATAGCCTCCATAATATAACAACTTAATTGATCCACAAGTTTAAACTCACGCCCTTAAATCTGATACCATCTTCTCAGTAAGATCGTTTGCATATAATGTGATGAACTTCGAATCAAGAAAGGTTATTATTGATCAATATGTTATTTAAAACTAAAAAGAGCAAGAGTATAGGGTGAAGAAATTGTAAATAATCACAAAGAGTGGTTACATGGAGCAAATATTTATTCATTACATGTTTTATAAATAAAAATTCGGCCATAAATGGTATCCTATACCACCCTTCGTCAATTGACCTCCGGAGTATAAATAACATGGTTATTCAGCCATATATGAAAATTGTAGTACTCTAACTCAGTCATTTGAAATAACAAGATCATCAACATTGTATAAAAAAGATAACACGGTTCATCAATAAGATATAAATAAGATAACAATGGTTTTCAAACGTGTATTAACAATCAAGCATAACTCATCAACCGTCTATAAACAAAATAACATGGGTCGCTAAATCAAGTGTAAGCAAATAATAAGATAGTTTTGTTGATTCCCATTAAACACAGTTCATCAGTCGTGTATGAACAAAGTTGTGATCATGTTAGTTTGGCTCAACAACCATGTGCAGATAGATCCTTAGGCAGATTTGATGTACATATCGACATAATTAAATAGTTTTAAGTACAAAGAAATCATTCATTCATGAAATTATTCATAAAAAAAGCATTACGAAGAATAAGGAAATGCATTATTATATCAAAAAAGGAAGATGCCAATTCGAATTATTAAAAAGTCCAAAGACAATACAAATTCTTTAAGGCCGAAGACAATACATATTGTTTCAGGATTAAGCCTATGATACGGAGAAATTTAAGGAAGCAGGGGAAGTTGAAGAAAGACTATGCGCCAAGATTGAGCTCATTTATTGCAATAAAGTTATTTAGAGATCGGTGCCTTTGGAGCCCACCGAGGGCCAAGGAGTAATCAATAACTCCCAATATTGGGCATATACGACCTTATCCAAACAAGAAGAAGTAGTCTTAGGTTTTTCCTCAGTATCCAAATTGTCAGGATTTAGGCTAAGAGCTCCCAATCAGGATAAACCTCCTTAACCCAATCAATCAACTTATTATACCTAATTAAAATTATTGGTACTTCTGCTGTAATTGGAAGGAATGGATGACTTTAAATATCTAAACCTAATCAAAAGGCCTAAGTCCCTTTCAACCTTCACAACCTCCTTTTTCTCCTTTAAACGAAGATGGAGGAGTCTTAACAAATTGTAAACGTCTAAAGCCAACTGAGCCTTAAGAACATAAACCTCCCGCTTAGATGCTTCCATGGTAGCCTTATCAACTTCCATGATAGTTTTTTCAACATACCGCTTAATTAAGTGGCCTATAGGTAGCTTTATCTTTGTGCTTACTTTTTACAGGGCTTCCACTTCAGCCTTCAATCTAGGGGTCATCATATCCCTCTCGGCCCTCATTTGCCATTTCTGAGAAATATAAACCCCAAAATATCTCACTTGTACAGAAGAAGATAAGTTAGTGATTGACATAAATAATCTTTGATTGAAGAAGATAAGGTATCCTCTCACCTATGTTTCCATCCCAATGAGCTCCTTAGTTGTATTAATCGGTCCTCCACCCAACTGATCGAGGTCTTATAGGGAGTAGGTAATCTGTAAGGCCAGATAACTCTTATCAAGTTCATCATATCTCAAGAATGGAGCCCTGGATCCCATCTTAACACGAGTAATCCTCTCCCCCACTGCCTCGACATGTATGTCATCAACGACTAGATTTCGTCATGCTAAAGTAGGAGTGCTTCCCCCCTCCAATGGAATTTTCTCACACCCATTTTAAAAGGTGCACTCCTTCACTAGGTGGATTGAGGATGTCTATTCCTCAACAATAATGAGAGGAATAATCGGTTCAGCCATTGGTCTCCCAATAAGAGGATTTCCTTTAGGAACCGAAAGGATGGAAGTAGGCAAATGAGCTTAATTTTTTAGGTTTAATTGGGTTAATTATGATCTGAATTAAATTACTCTACATTAAAGACTTGAATTTTTGGAGAGAAATCAAAAATTAAATAGTTATGGTGTATGAATATATGATTAAAACTCATATTTTAAAATTTAATGTTGTTTATAAGTTGAATCCCGATGTTAATTTGACCATTATATCCAAAATTATAGAAGTAATTAGGCTCCCTTCATCTCAATGATAAACTAAGTTTGACATTTGAACATTGAGGAATTTAGGCCTTAATTGATGTTTTAGATCTTAAATTGGAAATTGTTTAGGACCATAAACTCATATCTAATTTTGATTTTGGTAATGTGTAGGTTGTCAGATTGAAGCTTGAATCTCGTTTACGGGGGTTCGAGTTAGAGTTCTTATTTTATGGGACAAATGAGATGATTTGTATCATTGTCATTCGAATGAGATCATTGTCACCTTCAAACAATATTGGTGTTTTCGTTCGAATGAGGTTTTTATCTCATATGTATAATATCGGGGTTTTTGTTCGAGCGACATTGGCAGTCGTTCGAATGATTTTGTTCGGCAGCAACTATTTGGCCTATAAATTGTATATTTTTGGGTTCCCTTAGTATAACTTTATTTGTGGGAAACATCATATAATAATTAAAGTAAAGAAGGTTGAAAAGAAGTGTAATGTAGGTTTAGAGTGGAATAAACCTCATTCACTACACCAAAATGACAAAATTGTCATCTTTCAGCCGGCCACCCTTGTCAAGGTTGAATTCTACTGCCTGGCGGAGGATAAATTTTGAGTATCCCGATTTTGCTCGAGAACAACGCAACATTCGTTTGGTTATATCAACAGATGGTTTCAATCCATTTGGAAATCTAAGCACCACTCAGAGTGTATGGCCAGTGATCCTATCCCCACTCAACCTCCCTTCTTCACAGTGTATGAGACCTGAATTTTTGATGATGGCTTTGTTGATACCTGGGCCAAAGGCACCAAGTGATGACATTGACGTCTACCTATCTCCTTTGGTAGAAGAATTAAATGAGTTGTGGGAAGAGGGTGTGCAATCATTTGACTCTTTTAGAAAATAAGAGTTTACGCTGAAAGCTATATTGATGTGGGCAATTCATGATTTTCTAGCTTATGGGACATTATCCGGTTGTGTAGTACATGGTTATTTGAGGTGTTTTATTTATGGAGAGGAGACTGAATCTCTTCGTCTATCCTCTAGCTTAAAAAATTTATACCATCGCCACAGGAGGTTTTTACCCCCAGCTCATAGTTTCAGATTTGAGAAAGGTTCTAATTTTTTATTGGGCGAAGTTGAACATAGGCTACCGCCGAGACAACTTTCGGGTTCAGAAATTGAAAGTAAATCTTCTTAATGTGGCCCTAATATGCCAGGTAAGAATCCCAAATTTAAGAATGTCAATCATAAGAAGACCCCAATTGGTAATGAAACTGAGATAAGAAAGGCATGGTCTCGAAGGTCAATTTTATTAGACTTGCCTTATTGGAAGAATAACCCGGTGCGCCATGTATTGGATATGATGCATGCATAGAAGAACTTCGCTGAACATATTGTGGGTACTTGCATTGGGGGGAGTCATTCGAAGGATGGAGAAAATGCACGAAAAGGCCTTAAAACGTTAAAACTTAAGCCACAACTATGGTTGAAAGAAGATAGTAGGGGAAGGACAATAATTCCCCCTGGTGCGTTTACTTTGACGAGTGGGGAAAGGAATGTGCTTCTAGACACAATATATAATTTTA